>JAIOKQ010000399.1:7942500-9192500 GCA_020654165.1 Oryctes rhinoceros | reverse complement strand
CCTTTTTTACTGTTATTACCCTAAAATATTTTCCATTTGAAAATATCATATCGAAATTTTCTCTGCCTTTAGCACGTACTTCTCGGAGTATTAGGGCAACCTTAATTGCGCAAGGTAATGTGTTTACAAGACTGCTTAACTAGTTTAAAGTTTCCCTGTGCTTCCATAACGATTGTTATGATTGTTATATGTTAAAGGAATATTTATCAATTATTCAAAGAATTTTTCCTCCTTCAAAATTAAATTCCAGAAAGTACAGCATATACAAATGTAAAAGATTTCATATGAACTTAGATTTATTTAGCAATTTGATAAAATAATTATAATGTGATATTTAGCTGGTGCTTATCAGAAAGATATTAAAGTAAGTTGTCATGATGGCTGCTAAGGCATTATGTCAATTATTTTAAATTCTCCCCGATGAAGAACCGCCAAATACTCTTCAGCAACTTTCCTAATGTTTTAACAAAATGAACTAACAGATTTTACATGTAGCGGAACAGATCGTTCTACAATACAGCATCTGTTGCTTAGCTATACGAAACCAAAACTTATCCAGCGTATACAGTCTTATTCGGATATAGTACGAAAAAAAAATTAGGTGAAAGAAACGCATGAGTAATGCCTAAATACAAAATATTATGGTTCTATGTGCACGTAGTAACGAGAAAATGATTTTTCTTTATTCGAGTCCGACTCTGTCTTAGTTAACATATGGGAATCACCGGCAGTCGCTGAAGCAGCGTTCGGATATCCATTTAGTATGCACGTAGCATTCACCGTCATTACACGCGATCAGTCATTCCACGTTTCGAAGGTCGTGGCCGTCATATATCACGCATAGTAGTTTATGCATGACGGAGCACCCGCGCATAGTAGTCGAGTAATTCAAGCATTTTTGAACCAAAGATTTCCACAATGGATTGGACGTGGAAGTCGTACTCCATGGCCACCTCGTAGTCCCGATCTAAATCCATTAGACTTTTTTCTGTGGGGATACATGAAAAGCTTGGTATATGATCGTCGCCCTGATATTGAAAATGTCGAACATCTGCGAAATCGCATTTATGTTGCAGCTCAACGCATTCGCGAAGACATGGTAAATTTTACTCGTGTGCATAATAACTTTCGTCGCCGAATTGATGCCTGTATTAGAGCTCACGGTGGACATTTCGAACATTTTTTACATTAATAAATTATTTTGCCCTGTTTGGCCTAGATCGGTCCTTGTTAGGACCACCACAAATTTCATAAAAAGAAAAAGAATGTATAACTACAAATAGCTCAAAACCCGACATTTCGGATGCATTAACTTTAAACATTAAGAACGCAAATCATATGGTTATCGGCATATTCAATGTAAACACATAAACACTTCGACATCAGCTGTACGACAGACTAATGCATTTCAATAGATTATTCACTATTCATAGCATCTACAATGCTTTATCGATTTTTATTTGCATCTGGGTTAACTTTGATTCATCAGCGATATTTGTATAATATAGGAGAAACAAAGATATGGACCGGCTTTACCTGCATTTTGGGCCCTAAAATTTGAACAAAATGTATATGTTACAAATAAGTTTCTTTTTAAATTTTCAGTAACACATTGATAGCTAGTCTTCAGATTTCGGTAGCTTACGTGCTATTTACAGGTAATCCTGTATAACGAAATGCACTCTAAACGAAACCAAGATGATCCGCTACCCGTTCGTGATTGCATTCTCAAATGATTAATTATAGATTAAAAAGCAAAAAATTCTAAAATATTTTAAAAAGGTTCTGTAACTAATCACCTGACAAATTATAAATTCTTATTTAATGTTATATTAATTAATCCTCTAATTTAACTTATGTTATGAAGGCAAAAATATTACATTAATTTTCAAAGTTATTTATTAGTGTACTGTATTAAAATGGGCTTACATTTTTAAAATTAAGTTAACTTAACTTAATTTTTTTGTTAAATAGTACGTTTAATGCCAAAAAATTACCTGTGATTTTAAGAAGAGCAATAATAATCATAGAGTTTATTTTGTACTAAAATACCAAATTAAATTTTGCTTACGTAAGGATCCGCTCTTATCATACATACTTACATATTGAGATGTTTTAGTGAAATATAACATTAAAAAATAATCGAACGTATGTTTCTAAAACTTAACTGTCAAATCCCCTTCGTTTTCTTACTATGTCCTTTTTTTAATTTAATCCTTTGATGTCAGATTCTCTTCGAATTCATTTTTTTATATCCTTGGGTTCAACTTATCTTTTCTCCATCCTCAAAATAATTTCAAAACAGTTCTCTTTATCGTTTTTTGTAGCCAATATTTTGTAGATATTTGGTCTCAAATTTACTCTCAAAATAATTCTTGCAAAACTAGCTTTACACCAAAAATTTCTATTTCTTCTTGTTTAATTCGTTCTCACAGGAATGCCAATAATGATTGAATGGCATGTTACTGATTCATGGTAAATAGTTAAAAAGATAAAAGTTACTCCAACTAATATTTAGCCTCTAATAGTCCCAGGTATCTCCAATTACAAAAATATTAGAATTGCTACTTCTTCAATCCGATCTAAAGAATTTATCTTTTTCTCTGTCCTCAAGGATAAAACAAAAAGGCAGCGTTATTTATGGTATTCACTGCAAAAACTGTAGTGGTTGTTACATTAGACAAACTACCCAAAAACTAAAAAATAGTATCTCTACGACTAAAAGTAACGTTCGTAATCGCCCTTTGTGCTCCATCCACATTAATTTAGATGACTTATTTTAAGTTTTATACGTTTGCACTTAATAATTCAATCTTTGTAAGTACCTCAATTTTAGGACAACCTGAACTCCGCCTAAATTTTCCATATCAATAAATTATACAGCTTGTGTCCCAAGGCACTCTTATTATTATAATAAAGGCACTCTTATTATTATTAAATATTGTTTCAATAACCGACGTGGCAAAAATTTTATTTGGGAGTAACAACTTGGCAGAAAAATAAACAAAAAATTTGGCCAGTGTTTTATGTTTTCCTCTGTCCATTTTCATGGTTGGCTCCATTCTCCAGCATCATTATTTCATGTATTAGGAAAATGTGAAAGGAAAAATGCATTTTAGCTAATAGAATCTTCAACCAAAAACATTTACCCAGCTAAAGTTAAGAATTAACGATACAGAAAATATTCATTCTATTGATATAGAAATAAGAACAAGAACAATGATAATGATAACGTACCTCCTTAATTCTTAATTCTCAAATTAAAATCGAAGTAAAATAAGTAATAACAATGTTTACGTTTTCAATAAACGTACTTATATTTTTTATTGAAATAATTAATAGTTAAGTACTTATTTATCCATATGAAGTTCATACAGAATGTAATGTACTATCGTAACATATCCCGATAGAGGTGATAAACATTCCTTGTCGGAGGCGCCTATGCAGTGAGCAGTCTCGGCTATCGCCAATATTTGCATATTTTATGGCTGTACTTAAATGAATTCGTTTTTACATGAAAAATACTGTCAAACAATTACAAACTACAAAAAATTATAGCATATACAATATGCTACAATGACGTATATAAGAAGTAGGTGTCAGCAGATGTAAGAAGTTTTGCTTACTACTGCATAGAAGTAAGACAAACGTATGTTTTAATTAATTAATTAAGACATTTTCAGACAATTTAAAACTCTTCTTAAATTTAAGCTCAAATAAGCGAACTCTGATTCAAACAATTGCTACACTTTATTATAAACAACATAATTTAAATTATATTTTCTTTCAAATTTTAAATTTGATTTTAATTTGAAATTTAGGGACTATTATGAGAATTAAAAAAATAAGAACGTTCTAGCTAACTATTTTAAATAACAGATAAGGATAGATAACATTTTGATTGTTTACGTTGGCCGAATAACATGCAGTCTTAATTGTATTCACAGAAACTCGTTTCACTTCTTTGATGAGTTTTCGCTTTTTAATATCCTTTCATCCCGGTTCAGCTTTGTCGTTCATAATACTTTTTTAATGTCCTCTCTTCCCCACAAAATTCCTCCATATGTTTTATTGATTAGGTTTTGATGTTTACTTAGATCAAAAACAATTTATTTAACACAATTCATTTTTTCATTTGAATAGTATTTTTAATAATTAAAAAAAATGTCTCATGAGAAAGGGTTCGTGTGCCTATTGGTTTCCCTGAGAGTCGACAAAACACGAGTCTGTCTGGTCGATGCAAAAGAGTGATGGTTCCACCCGCCATTGACCTCTCTATTCATAAGTACATGACATGCCCCAAGAGAAGGATACTGTTATTCGTTATTTAAAAAAAGAAGCTTATAAAAGAAAAATTTTTGTATTCCCAAAATAAACCTGGATACATTGTTTCAAGAAAAATCTGAATTTGAAATTTTATGTTTTTAACGGGTTTCCTTTAACGATTCCTGATAGTATGGGTGGTGCACAACGCTTTATATATTGGATCGCCAGTAATAATGAAAATTGTTGTTATATATAGTTCTCTCCAACTTTCACACATTTATCCATCATATTAATAGACTCTAGGAATCGTTATCAATACCATTACTTCATTCAAAACGCGTTTTGTATTCGTATCTTCAACATCTCATGAACATGCTGTAAGCCATTTACGTAAACCTTTTGTTTAAATCACCACACAAGAAAAAGTCCACCGGTGTAGGATAAACAGATCAGGAAGGTTAATCGGGCCAAATCTTCCCATTCACCTTTATCCAAAACGATTTGTCAACAAGTGCCGAATCAGAGGTATGGAATGGGCAGGGCGCCCGTCTTGCTGCCAAAAAATTTTGCGTCACATGTCTAGCTCTAAAGCATCAAGATGGTAACAGGAAAACCTCAGAAACACGCAGATAAACAATTTAATTTAAATTTTCATCAACAAAGTATGGACCTACGATCTCATCATAAAAGTTTTCACATAAAATGTAGTTTGTTATACACATTCAATTCACACTCTAAATTTTTGAATTTTTAAGTAGATTGAAAAGAAATAATAAAAACGCAAAAACATATAAAATTTTATATTGATGTTTAGTTTTGTATTACAAACTTTCTTTTATAAACATGTTTAAAACAATAAGTAGCACTTCTTTCTTGTGATATTTTTACGTTTTCTCAATTGATTGACATACATATATACGATAGCCAATTTATATTTTCTCCCCCTTGCAACAATTAAATATCGGTGCTATCTTCCGCGTGGCAAGGCCAAGTACTTAAATTCAGCAACTAAAGGCGCAGAGGAGTTTCGGTAGAAAACAGTAGTCTAAGACTTTTGTGTAAAAAAAATTATAATAATAATTAATTAATAATTTCCTTATTTCTTCGCCTCGAAGATGTTTAGCTGAAAGAAGAATTTTTCTAATAGCAATCAGATTTTCTACCACTAGATTGAGCCTTCTCTCGGTAGGTGCACAATGCGAAATGCTAAGAAGGGATGTAGGGACGATTTGTATCCTCATAGACATTTCATTGTAACATCAAATTTGCAACAATTAGCACAATCTACGGAGTCGTTTCATTTGTATCATCCTAACAAAAATGTTTAGGTTTAAATTTTGCATTTTTTTTACATTTATTTAAATATATTGAAATTTGTTTTATATTGGAATTTATTAAAAATTCCAACTATAAAACCTCGTGTTTTATTAAACCGCTTAAAGATTTTTCAGGGCACAGGCTTTAGTTACATGTTTTTGAGTAAATTCTGACTCGGAGAATCAATTCGCGTCAGTTTTTGAGAAACCGAAGTTTGAATGCCATCATTTTGTAACAAGTTTATTTTGGTAAATCTGGTAGATAAGTATTGCTTCTAAAAACATAAATGTTTTTAAAAATCGTTTACAACCACATCGAACCCTCCCAAAATAAATTAGCACAAAATTTATAATTTCAATATTTCCGTTGAAGTTGTTCAATCACCTATGCGGCTGTACTTATGAATAGAGAGGTCAGAGGCGGGTGGAACCATCACTCTTTTGCAGCGACCAGACGGACTCGTGTTTTGTCGCACTCTTGGAGAAAACAATAGGCACACGAACCCATTCTCCTGAGACGAATAGACACGAGTCTGCCTAGTCCCCACAAAAATACAACAATTCCACCAGCCTTTGTCCTCTCTACTTGTGACTAAAGCTCCCCAAAGTGCGTGGCAAGTCAGAAGGCGTACCGCCGGGCGTGGCCGGGGGGATATGTAATGTAATATATAAGCAAATAACTCGCATCGCATTTCGGTAGTTTATTACCGTATGCGATCGGGTTGTGACGGTATGGCGGACGCGCGTAGTAAGAAACGCCCACAGGCCGACAAAGTGAAAAAGTTCTGTGGAGAATTTCCTGACTTAATATATAATGGAAGTAAGATTATATGTAAAATTTGTAATATACCTCTGATGTGCAATGATAAATATGGCTGTAGAAGACATGTAAATAGTCAGCAACACAAAAATAAAAAACTGGGTGTATCACCGACTGAGGCAACTCAATTTATAATTGATTTATTTTATATGCTGACTGCGTGTAATTTACCGTTTTCCTTACTCAGGAAGAAACCATTCCGTGAATTTTGGAATAAATATAATCCAGACTTTGAGTTACCGTCGGAAACAAGCTTAAGGAGATGTGTGCCAAGTGTACGTACCGAAATTGAAAACAGGATCAGATCTGCAATAAAAAATAAACTACTGTGGTTATGTATTGACGAAACGACAGACCGTAAAAAACATTCTATTTTGAATGTGATTGTACGTATACTGGAACCTCGTCAACCTACAAAGGGAATTTTATTAGCTAGTAAAAGACTAAAATCGTGTACTGCCGACGCTATCGAGAGCGTAGTCGTTGATACTTTACAAACGTTTGAAATTGCCACTACTCAAGTATTAATTTTCATGACCGATGGTGCCGCGACAATGCGTTGTGTAGGTCGTTCTCTTCAAGAACATTATGGGATGATGTTACATATTACTTGTAAACTTCATGCTCTGCATATTGTAGCTGAAACTATTCGTGCAAATTTCCCTGAGCTAAATGCATTAATAACAAATACGAAACGAGTGTTTCTCAAATCTCCCAAACGTACCAGTGAATTTCATAAACAGTGTCCCGGTATTCCCGAACCACCAGAGCCGATTCTTACGCGTTGGGGGACATGTGGGGGCTGAAGGCAGCGTTTTATTATTTTAAATACTTCCGGCAAATAAAATCAGTCGTCTTACAATTCAATCCCAACGAATCTGCGGCTATTAAGGAAAGCCAGGATAAATTCCAAGATATTTCCGTTGAAGCAGATTTACAAACCGTTTACAACAATTATAGAGAAGTACTTGAGGCAATAAATAAATTACAAAATAGTGCACTGTCCCTGACGGAGTCAGTACAAATATTAGATGACGTTAATACACTCCTACACTGTATAAATAACAAAAAAATGATATCGTTACAAGAAATTTTGAAAGTGTTATGAAGAAAGATACAAATTTTAGCAGGTTAAGACAAGTTTGGGAAGGTAACTCTACTGATCCGGTGACTAAATTCAAAGATTATTTTGATTACGCGTGTATTACATCATTAGACGTCGAGCGTTCATTTTCAAGATATAAAAACATTTTTTTCAGAACGACGAACATCCTTGAAAGAAACGACTGTGGAAACATTCCTAATGCTTCAGATGTTTGAGAAATCGGATTGCGCTTACGGTAACAGTTTTAATGTGCCTACCTCCTCGTGTGCTGACTAATACTATTTTCCTTGTGCATTAACACCCACTATATTGGATACGGCTAATTACAAAAGTAAGCGTTTTAAAATTCTTTATTTCTTTTGTTTTTATGTACTTTACTTATGTTCCTTATCGACGCCTATGGTGCGCCACGCGGTTGGGGAGCTCTACTTATGACTATCAATTGGGTTTTATAATACATACGGCATCGCCGGTAACACCAAACGTTACAGTGAGCGGTTAATATATTGTCTTCCCCTTGCTAAATATCGATACTATCTTCTGCGTGGCAAGGCCAAGTACTCAAGTTCGGCAAATAAAAACTCAGAACCTCGTTTCGGGAACACCAATCATAAACCAAAACGGGAGTAATAAAATCTACCAGGGAATCCGACATTAATCCAAGCTCACGGTTAATGGAAAGTATGGATACATTATTTCAGAGGGAGACAAAACATAAAAATGTCAGTGTACGTCTTTTTTTAGTAACCTATTTTATTTGAACAGCAGAATTTTTCATAAAGAATAACTTTTCACTGAAAAAATTAAGAATAAATATCTTTCTTCCTGTTGTCAACTCCATCCGGGAACCCTCTGTATATCTAAATTTAGGCGTTAAAGGACAAAATTATAAATATCTAGATATCTATTGGAAACATGCATATGAAATCTATTGTACTGTTATCGTTTATAACATTTATCTCAGCGCCACGCAATATGTGCACTCGTTCAAAGTAAAAAATCCTTCTGACGACTATCGGCTCGTTTCCAATAGCTACAACTTCTTTTATCTCCTATGATTTGGGTGGCGGGATAGTTGGGAAATTATATTAAATTCAGTCAACGACGATAGTGGTAAAACGGAATAACTTCTCTTCCACTTTCCATATACCCATTTAATGTAATCTTCTCCTGCAATAACCGCCAGAATAATTTCAGTCGTATCTCAAATTTTGCAAATTAAATATCGTTCGTCAAATAATCGTCCTATTTGTCAATATTGTAGGTGGTGTTTTCGGTATTCCTGAAAATAAGAATATCCGCTTGAGTTTCATTATCAAATCAAATATTTTTGAAGAGATAAAATTATCAAAATTAGCAGTACTAAAACAAGCGATTAGATGTAGAAGTAGAAGAGACGCTAAGAAACTTTTGAATTTTTCACCCAACTACCCGTGTTTGGTCATGCTCCTGTATTCATCGTTTGAATTCTGCTAATAATTCGAAGTGATCGTGATAGTGTGGAGGTTCTAATAAACTGAACGGGAACACATAAATATGTTTATATGTGTTGGAATGTCACAATATCAGGTTAGCTTCTCGTTTCAAATTCTAACCTTCCTTATAACTCATTGATTATTATTTATTTGTACTTAAATTTGTAATTAAATTTAATTGTACTTAAATTAAAAATTATCTATTTTTAATTTTTTCCCGAATATTCCTAAATGGACGAACCAAATACGTAATAATATACAGAATGTTTCACTTAAACATGTCTAATTCGTTATTTATCGATCATCTTGTATATATGAGAATATTTTTTTTATATGTTAGGGAATTTTGGCTACCTATTGGTTAGACGGTAGACTAAAATCTATCGTTCCGGAAGGTTGAAATACATGTATTTTATAGCATAAAATAGCTGTATACTAGCTTACTGCTCAAGCTATGTAACAAATAAGATATTCCTTTCACATGACATGCACATCGGAGATAACGCCCGGCATTAAGTTGTAAAAATCATAATAATCCTCACGAAAACCACGCTCGCAGTAAAAAGCACTTTTACAGGTCGCACATCAGAGCATTATATTTATTTGTATATTTTTACAGATAAATGCGACGATAAGGAATTTTATCTCGTATTTTATTACACAAACGCGATCTTAATTAATTCGTATTCTGCCATCGTATAAATGTTATATGTATTTATACATATATTCGCCCGTTCGCCATTTAAAAATATTCTATATCGAAAAAATATATATCCTTGTCTAGTTTTAGAACATTGTTTCTTATGTGACTTAACCGCCTGCCAAAACACATCCTCGGTGTACAGTATTGTTAGCGGTTAGTAAACATTCAAGTCGGTTCCGAACGCAGCACGCATCAAAAACCACCTAGTAGAAATCCGTTAGTGAAGCACGAATTTTATTGATCGCATTCGTTATTGCATAAGTTTATCGCGAGTTTCATATTGTAGATAAAAAAAGAAAAGTTATTACATACACAGTGTGACGACTTATTATATCATGGCGAAAACAATGCAACGGCGACGGGTACGTAATAATTTTTAATTATATCACGACCTAAATGAAAAACTAACCTTATTCTTATCATCCAACTAATTCGATCTATTCGATTTTAGAGTTCCATCAAGCGGGAATTCAACGAGAAAGAATTGCAAGGTATGTTCCTAGGTGTTTATTTTTAACGGCACTTTGCTATTTCTATATTGCGCGTGAGATGTAGATACTGAAAACCCAAGAAGCAAAAAGAGACCAGAAGAAACCGGCTATGCTAGAATAAAATCGTCACAAAATCACGAAAATCGGAATAGCCGCATTTACTTATTTCAAATGTGTTTATCGACGCTCGTGCCCCGCATTCTATTTATAATTTTGCATTTTATTAATTCAAGTAACCCGCTAAATTTAGAATTAATGAGTGGACTCTCGTCGTATTTAACTTTATATTTTGAGTAAATAGTTATTTTGAAAGCATCAATCCACTTGAAACCGTTTGCGCGAATTTTCCGCCGAAATTTGTACTTTCAGGCACGGGAATCATCCATCCGAATAGGTTATATATTAACGTTTATTTTGCCAAATATAAATTTTAAAGCATTTCACAAGAAATTTAACTTAATTTTTCCATCTGCCTCTTCGAAAGTACGTATTTAATATCAATAGCTGAAACTATCAATAATTAAATGCTTTTCCTTTCTTGAATGACGTCCTGAAAGATATTTCGACCCTGTTTTTATTTCTAATTGCAATAAGACCTGCCTAAAAAGCTGTAGGTGAACAAATTAAATTCACTCCAACAGAATATTCTTTTTTCATCTTTTCATAAAGATTTGCTACCGTTAAAAAAAAAGTAATTCTCTCTAAAAACGAAACATTGCAACTTCATAGATTGTAAATACAACGTTTATAAGCAAACCTTCCAAGTCAATGTGTTCAAGTATATGATATTAGTTATTTCGCAAACAATTTATTGAACAGGTAGATTTTTTTGTAGTTGCATCTTCTTGGGTAACATCACGCTGTTACATCCTTGTAAGCGGACTGGTATTGTATTTATTCTTTCCTCGAAAAAAATTCGGCTCATGAAGCACTGAATTTATACAATACGTCACCTCATATACACTTACGGCCTGTTCACCTAGTGGGTATATTATTCCTTGTTCTCGTAGAAATCGCAAACTACTTAGACGAGCTACGATTAGTTAAAAAGACTATTTTCTAACCGATTTCACAGTATATGATTGGTTCTCAGTAAATAAGTTTTCTAATAAAAATTGTACGAATACAGGTTCCGTATAAGATAGAACGTTTGCTGCATACTTGTTTAATGATGCTTCAATGAGATGAATTCACTAAAATAAATAGAACGCTGCAACAAGATATTATAAATTGTTGTCTTTTAGAGGTATTCATTAAAGATAAACAATATGTATACTCAAAGTAATCACCACTTTTCAATATTTTGTTGAACGCTTAGTAACGTTTCAGGAGTAATATTTTGTGTAATATTCAATCCAGAAAGTTGTTCTTAAAAATTTCTACGTAGCTCAATTGCATTATTATCATTTTACATTGCATATATGATACCTCAAATAAATGTATTCGATTTATACTGTAAACTTGCCAGGCACTATACTTATATAAGAAAAACATGTTCACTTCGGGTATATATTGAAATTGCACTAAAATAAATAATATTTAAACAATGAAAATGTATAAAAACAATCCGCGGTGACCCTGCCTGAGCGATTCGCATTGAAGGAAATTGTAATAATTAGAGAGGACAAAGGCGGGTGGAATTATTACTCTTTTGCGGCGATTAGACGAACTCGTGTCTATTCGTCTCATGAGAAAAAGTTCGTGTTGCCTACTGGTTTCGCCGAGAGTCGGCACAACACGAGTTCATTTGGTCGCTGCAAAAGAATTGTGGTTCCATCCGCCTTTTTCCTCTCTATAAGATACAATTATTTGTCTCGATTTCACAACAATTCTCTAACAGTAATGCGTAAGCCTGCAGAAACGAGAGCGCACTCTTTGGCGGCGATGATATATTTCGAAAGCAGTCAGACATACTCGAATAATATTGTAAGTATTGTAGGCATACCGTACAATATTTTTGTTTGTAAAAGACATGTTAATAGCAAACAGCATCTGCTAAATTCGAAACGTCATACACCATATTATAAACTTCTATATGACTTTATTTGTATATTGAGTGTTGTGTTTAAATGTGTGGAACATTCCAAAAAATATTGTGGACAATGAAAAATTTTTGGGGGCAATACATTCGGAAATGGCGACTGCCAATAAGACTTTAATTTACCGCAGGTGAAAAACACAATTACGGATGAAATCAAGGCAAAGTTAAAAAATAAAAAAATATAGCTAACGGTGGATAAAATAACATGCAAATAAGAATTGTATCTTAAACGTGTTAGTGCACACTTTAAAAAGCGATGTGGCATCCGTGCCTTTTTCTTTACGTAGTACAGTATTACAGAAGACAAACGGGGAAGCCTATAGTATAGTAGAAATTATATTAAGTACCTTTGGGAAGTTCAATCGGCCCAACTTGTAATATTAGTTGCAGCTAGAAGAAGCTAGAAAGTTTTGAAACAATCTCATCTTTAATTGCTTCGTGTAACCTGTTTGTTAAAATAGATCAATCAACAGTTTCTACCAAAAAAGTTTCTATTAAATCTCCAACACGCCTTCGTGAGTTTAAACAAGCTTGTCCGGCATTTCTCGTCCACCACAGTCGGTATTGACGAGACATATTATAAGAAATTTTTGTACAATATTAAATCTTCCACCAATTTACATTCACAAAAAGCCCAAACAATTTCAATAAGCCAGCGACTAATTTCAGATACTGAAATCCATATTTAAACAGATCAAATTTCCGAAAATTATTCAATTCTTTTAGATACTATTTGCAAATCAGAGAACATCAAGCTTTCGTTACATGAAGTGAAATATAGTAGATGAGCTCAAAGCCTCGTTAGAAAATCTAAATAGATAATGTAGCGAGGTTATCAACCGATAAATTATGTGCGGTCATAAATAAGAATCTCGATTTTCAAACTATAGTGCGTATAGATAAGAATTCAAGTAAAAACCAAAAGTGCGAAACATCACATCATTAGACGCAGAACGTTCACGGTTTCGAATATAATTTAGCTCATCTTCAAGGAAAATGAAATAAATAAGCAGTGTCCGCAACGAAAAATAATCCTGCGGCGAATAAAATGCAAATTCAAAACAATGTAGGGCATAATTATTAAACTAAGATAGAAAAATATTGTTTAAGATGAAAAATTTTTGTATTTGTAAGTATTTTTTACAAATATTTGTAAAAAATACTTAAAATAGTACGGTTAAAAAGCAGATAAAGTTTCTTAATGTTATAAAATATTAATTCTTAGCTGTATTCTCAATTTTTTACAAATACTTTCACAGGAACTTTTTCATTATTTCAATAATTATGCGCTGTGGTGTTTTACAAATTACTCACCATGACATTCATTTATTATTCCACAATTATTTTTCATCGCCTCTGTAACAAAGAAATATTAATTATAACCGTTATACAATTTATTCTATTAACTAAGATGTAATTTGTCTAAATATGAGCCAAATTTTGTTCAAAACCGGTAGTGAACTAACGTAATTGAGACCATCATTACCCTTTTCCTCGACAAAAAAAAAGTATTTCACGACAAAACTGTATGTATGTGTTTAACCGAAAAACCTGTTGACATAGCTTCGTGTTTAACGTGCTAAAAAAAATGCACTTGTATGTATGCAGACATGTTTTTAAAATATATATTTTGGAAAGTTTTCAATTTCTGGAAAAATGCGTTGTTGTATTTTCTAACAAATAAGACAAAGAAAAACAACATGAATCAGCCATGATAAGATTTTGATAGCGATCTTGAACAATTTAATTGATACAACATGAGTTTGAAAGCCCCAAGAAGCACTCAATCGTATGACATTTGCTCACAGATCTAGCATTAAGACACGTAAGGTATGAAGCATTAAAGAGATAACGGTATTTCGTAAAAATCTCGAACTATCTCAAAATCTAAGCTAGATAATTTATAGGCAGTGGAAGAGAGAGAGAGTGGAGATAAATTGGTAAGAAAACGTAAAAACGCAGTAATGTGCTGTATTGAAAAAGCTAAATTTATGGGTCGTACATTAAAAATAATTTTTTACACACACACACCACGAATATGAAATCTAGATAGAACTAGAAAATGATATACAGGCTGTTCCACACTGCCAATATGTCCCGAAATAACATTTCTTCGACGATTCGTTTTCTTCTATGGCTAATATTAATGAAGATAACAAAGATAAGTCATCAAAAAGATATTTAAAAAAGCATCCTGCTTATTCAATGAGGCCTAGAATTTATTATTAATATTTTTTAGAATTATTATTTAGAATTTATAGAATTATTTAGAATTAATAAATTCTAAAATTTATTATTATTAATATAGAATTTATATTAATATTTTTGTCGAGGATCATTATTTTTGTAAAAATTATTTCAAAATTATGAAACTGATTAAATCTTAGTTTCTATATACGATAATTATAATGAAAAAGATATCTTATTGCCTATTTCCTTTGATATTTGCATAAATCTCTAACATCTTGTTTTTCTAAAATTGCATCTAAACATAAGGTAATCCATGATTGATTACAATCCAACACATATATATGTATATGTATAAGATAAACTCTGCAACTCAATTCAGGATTTGCAAAGTAATACGCTTAGATATGTAAAATCGCAAGCACTACGGAATTTTTAACTAAATTTCAAGGTATTTATCACAGCACGTGTACACAATGAAAAATATTGCAATGATTTTATTACTAAATAGTTTGAGTACCCTTTCGCAATTAACGAATTGTTAGTGTGGAAAGCGTTACATAATAATGCCGCACTTGTTGGTTTTTACTAATAAGTAAATCTGTTGTTAACTACATTCTAAAATAGACAAAGAAAACCAATGTTTAATCTAACATATTTTTTTCTTTCGAATATAATCAATCTACTAGTTACAATGCTTTTAAAGTATTTTGATTAGCAAACGTTGTAAGTTAAAAATCTGTACTGTTTACTTTCTCTGACGTGAAAAATAGAGGTCTGTATTGTACATCTGTTAAAGTGACTTTATTGGAATAATTTTCATTACGAACACACAGTCTCAAATAAAAGGCGATGAGTGCGTGCGAAATTTTTGTTGTTAATGGATAAAGTTTTCTTTTGTTCTTGAAATACTGTGTGATCATATCAATGATTATAATGAAAGCGAAAACATCTATTCTCTTATTCATCAATTAATAATTTAATTTAATGTATTTAAGGCTAGAGTCAGATAGAAGAGACGGAAACTTTCCCTTCCTGATCACTACAGAGGACAAAGGTGGATGAAATTATTAGTTTTCTGCAGAGACTGGACAGACTCGTGTTTCATCGACTGTCAAGAACACCAGTAGGCAACACGAATCCATTCTCATGGGGCAAGTAGTCACGAATCTATCTAGTCGCTGCAAAAAGGAATAATTCCACCTCCCTTTGTCATCTTTACTGATCACTAGAAAGAACAAAAGCGAGTAAATTATACCCTTTTTGCAGCGACTAGACAGACTCGTGTCTATTCGTCTCATAAGAAAGGGTTCGTGTTGCCTACTGGTTTTTCCCGAGAGTCGACAAAACACGAGCCTGTCTAGTCGCTGCAAAACAGGTATGATTTCACTCGCTTTTATCTCCTGTAGTGTTCAGTGGAGATGACAAAGGCAGGTGGAATTATTTCTTTTTTGTAGCGACTACATAGATTCGTATTTATTCGCCTCATGAGAATCGCGCTTTATCTAAATGCGATGTCAAATGACGCACACGAACAGTTTTATAGTCATCTTAATCGTCAAATTTCACTTTTTTTTTTAAATTTTAAATACATTTTTGTTTTTTTTAATTTTTTTTAAATGTCAAGGAAAAAAATTTTTTCCTTGTCTTTTAATTTTTTACGAAATTGTCAATTTTCAACTGTTTTTTAAACAAAATAAAAATTAAAAAAAATTTTTAAACAGGATTTTTTTCAGATTTTAATTTTTTTGTTAATTTGATCCTATTCATCAAATGAGTTATTTAATACAAAAAAAATTGCAATAAAGTAAACAATTTTACATAAAAAATACTGTTGCATTTTTACTTAACTAATAACTGTTTACCTAAAACAACACTTTCTAACAACAATATATCTGAATGACGATTTTTGTATGAAGAAATAATAAACCAAAAGGAAGAGTACAGAAATGAGAAGGTGATAGTGTTTTAAAAATTGACAAATTGATCAGCAAGGTTTTTCGAAAAGTTTGGCGGTTATGCTCGAGAGGATGTTGTTTGTATGTAGCAGAGTATGTAGCAGAAAATTCTCAGATATACATATGAAATATTTAAAATGAAAAAGACATTTGTAAGAAAGCCGAACTATAGTTTTAATTTCAATTTTTGCACATGTATAAAAGGAAACGGAGCCAGCATGTTTCAGAAAACCAAGGAAGTACTTCGAGGGTATTTTGAGAATGTTAAAATAATTAAAACGAACCAATACGTTTAATTCCATTCTCAACTATTACGGAAATAAATAATAATTTTATATTCAAAATACAGCGAGGTTTTCTAGAAACAAATAATAATAAATCAGATAATTTTCAAAAATGCCGCTGCCAACTTTAACGCATTTTCTTAGTCGTTCATTAATTACTCGAATGGTATGTTTAATTGATCTGTGATTACTTCTTATGGTAGTTGCGAAATTGAAAATGCTGCTGCCCATCGAGCCCTCGAGCGCTTCTCTTGAGTCTACTTTGTCACACAAACTAAAGATCTTATCCGCCCCCACAAGCAATATTCTAAGCAGCTAAGATCTGGTGGCCAGAAGGGGCAATTTTGCGAGTCATCTCTCTTGATTCATCGATTGGCAAAGTATAGGTTCAAAAAATTTCTAACATCTGGACGTACTCCATCATATTGAAAGTATACAGATTGTCTGACATTTAAAGTCGAATCATCCATAACTTCTACCAAGTGAACTTCAAGTAAAAAATGTAAATACTGTTCTTCAGTAAGCCAATCATCAAAAACAAACGGAACAAATAATTGATCGCACAACATACTGCACCATGTATTGGTACTGAAAGTGTTGCTTAACTGTTACATGTGGATCTTCATCTGACCATGGAGGTTTGTAGTGGTAATTATTTACTCCAATTTTCACAAAATTGCAACCTTGCTTTCGTGAGAACCTTGAATACTTTTTTGAGGGGCCGTGTGTCTAGCTTGAAATTGTTGCAAGACACGTCATACTTAAGTCGAAATTCTACCGTATCTAAAATATTTGCTTCAAGTTCTGCATTTAAGGCGTGATCTCTTTCAGAAATAATTTTGTATTTAGAAACCTCCGTGCCAGAAAACGATTGCTTTAATTGCGTTACCATTGTAATATCCAGAAACTAAAAACCAGGACGGGATATTCTCTCAGTCTAAATGCATGTCCACTCACTAAATAAAAGACCTATTAAGTTAATTGAGCTGAAACTACTCAGGAAGTGTCAAACAAAATCGTCAAATATTAACTAACATTATTATTTCGAAGCTATTATGAGAAAAAACTAAAATTAATGTGTTTCCATAAAGATCGAACTTATTTCGACTTTCCGAACACACCTTTTTGAAGCAGCCTTTATACGGAAAAGATTATAAAAATGAGTGAATTATTTATATGGACGATACGTGCTTTTCATTGTACAACACTTTTAAAACGCTTAAAATATGTACTGTACGATTACTAGGAAAAACACTTTACATGCCAGATTACCACGCCTAAATTACTAGTAGACATCTCAAATCCCATAGATATTATAAATCTTCAAAGCTAGAATTACAAGGAAGAATTATAGTTCAAATTCCTCAAACTAAAGAGAATAGTTCTCGGAAAATCCTAGTGAGATTGAAATATTTAAAGGCATTTTTCTATTAAATAAATTAGCGACAATCGTTTCATAAAAGCTGGGGAATAAAGTCAAATTTATATAGCAATAACTCATTCAACACATAAAAATTCTTGAGCTGTAACTAAATTCTTAAACATTGTGGTTGCGAACTGCTTCTGTATCGTTGTTGGCAAAAATAAAACGTTACAGTAAAAACATAACAGAGCTATTATATGAGAAAAAAATTCTTTGGCACAATAAATAAACACAATATTTTTACGATGAACATTATTTAAAGATTTGCCAGCTATGCGTGTAAGCAATTAATTCTAAAGAATAATCTATAACGTAACGCAAAATAATACCACAATCATAGTACCACGCGATAAAGGTTTAACTTTGTCCATTAATTTCTTTCAATCGTGTAGACAACCAAAATTAACGCTTATCTATAGTTGGCAATGAGATTATGGCACATTTGAAAATAATTTATTCAAGTTTCTCGTGTTATTTTTTTTATTATATTGTTTGTCGTTTTTAAAAATGATTCTCTGCATTTTTGAAGAATATAGAGATGATGTGATTGTGCGTAGTGGCGAAGGTTGATAAAGTTCTTCCAAAGGTATTAAAAGAGACATCTATGAAAATATATTCCTAATGTTAAAATATTTATTAAAGTTCATGGGCGTTTGGGATAAGAAAAGAGTAAAGGTCAACATTATAACTACCAGAGCTCAACATACTGCAACAAACGAAGAAGCTTATTTTGCAAATAGTAGAAAGTAATCCCAGATTAACTACCAAAAGCATAAGTCCAGCTGTGAGAAACGTTAACTGCGAATCAGCTAGGCAAGTTCTCAAAAAACAGCTTCTTTACCAATTTCACTTCCAAAAAATTCATGACGTATTACAACAGGATAATTTACCCCACAAGTAATATTATAAGTGATTGCAATTTTGTTTATCGATGAAGCAGGTTTTAGTCGCGATTTTAGACCGATAGAACGGTGTTTTGAACCTTTATAATATGCACCACTAGAGGAATGAGAACCCTCACCAAACCGTATTACGTAATCGCCAGTATGTATTTTCCACGAATATGTGAGCAAACAATCCCATTTCGATTGACAAGCGAACTCTATCGGAAAAATTGTAAAATGAACTGTGCCAGCTCACTTTTCTCGAAGAACGAGAGAACTTTGCAAAGATCATTTGGAAATAAGTAGGTTGGTGGTGGGGAACCTATATCATGGACAATTCGTAGTCCTAACCTTAATCCCCTAGAATTTTCATTTTGGAGGTTGATGAAACATTAAGTGTTTGTCATAAAACTAAATAGTAAAAGCAATGAAGTAACTGAATTATGGAGCTCGCTGATAAATTCCAATTTTTATTTTAACGAGATATCGAAGAAAAATACATTTTCTAAACGAGGAAATCAATCGCTTGATATTCAGCATTTTAAAAACAAAATTTTTGTGGTCTTTTGTTGGATTGTGCTGTACATTGTAGTAGTTATTTATGTATTACGTTGAAAATAGTATTTACTTTTGAAATATTTAAACCTAGCTAAACTGAATACTACAGAAACCTACATTTAGCAATGATTGCACTGATAGAAAAGAATTTCCGATTCAGAGGTAGGCGTTTTTTTGAAGATTTCATTATAATGGCGAATAGTGCTTTTTTCGAAAGAATTGCACACTTATCATCTGGCACATTCGACATATTTCACTAATTAAAAAGAAACTAATTATTACTGATAAAGAAAATTAATTGATTTAAAGAAACAGATTTAAACCAAATAAGTGTTGCTCATAAATGGACATTTTTTTCTTCCTAGCCCTCATACCATTCTCTTCCCGATTCGCGGACGCACGATTATTATCGAAGTGTATCTACTGGGGCAATATATATAATTTACAGTAATAGAAAGTAGACGAGTTCCCTTTATTGTCTGGCTAATTATATTATTAAGTTAATAAGAGAAATTTAATAATATAAAAATATGCAACAATAGTTTGTAAAATTCACCAATGTACACTCCGCCAAAAAACTATCGCATAATTTAGTTTTGAATCATAAAAGTATCGCATAATCTTTGTTTGTAGCATAAAGTTGTAAATATACTTTAATGCGCTCTAAGATATAATTTCTATGATTGTTTAAATAAAATACAGGCCAAATAAAAACAAGAACTCATACTTGAGATTTTTATTAAAACAAGAAATTATAATTTTGGAAAGAAAAATGTCATAACAGTAGCTTTTAATACTGAGTATTGCCACCTCTGGCTCTTATGACCGCTCGCATACGGTTTGGCAGAGATTCGATTAACCTCCGTATATAAGCCTGATCCAAATTCTCCCACTCGTCACGGAGAGCATTTTCTAGTCCATGCAGGTCCGCTGGGGCAACATTTTGGGTTCGTATCCGTCTGTGAAGGAGGTCCCACACGTGCTCGATAGGGTTCATGTCCGGACTTACCGCAGGCCAATCTAAAACTGGAATACCAACATCGTTAAGGTATTCCTGGACGATTATTGCAACATGCGGTCGTGCATTATCGTGCATTAACATGAATTCGTTTCCTATAATTGGCGCATATGGTACTACATGTTCTTCTAAAATGTCCGCTATATACCTGTGAGCAGTCAGTGTACCTCTGTCTACTGGTACTAACTCTGTACGATCTGTTAAACAGATGCCTCCCCAAACCATAATAGAGCCACCAGCGAAATTTGGTCTAGGTCTGAGGTTACACTGCGAATAGCGCTCACCGTCTCGTCTGTACACTGAGATACGCCTATCCGAGGTGTAAAGACCAAATCTTGACTCATCTGTGAAGAGTATATTGGCCCAGTCATTAATGTTCCAATTTACATGTTCTCTGGCAAACCTTAAGCGAGCCACTCGGTGGTTCCTAGTGAGACGAGGGGCTGTTACAGCTACTCTAGCTCTTAATCCACTCTGTCGTAACCTATTCCGAATAGTTTGAGTACTCACACGAGTATTTCTGACTCTAGCCAAGTCGTTCTGCGATTGTCTCGCAGTTACATGTCTTCGACGTAATGCTTGTAGTAGTAAATAGCGGTCATCTTGGCGAGTAGAACATCTTGGACGACCTGGTACAGGTCTTCTACTGTAATTGCCTGTTTCCCTATATCTGGCTACGGCTCTAGAAACACTTGACTGATTGATGTTCATCAAATTAGCAACGTATGCTTGAGATCGTCCATCTTCGATTAAAGCAACTATAGCAGCCACTTGTTCTGAAGTTAAATTGCTCATTTTAGTTTTAAAAGCGTTGGTACAGAACTCTGACTTCGCACTTTAAAATTTGTCCGTATAGGAAGACTTTCAATAAACAACTGAACAAACCTTACACATATGCATTTTTCTAAATGTGTTCTTTTAGAAAAAAAAAAAGCAAAAAAGCTATGTTCCATGATTTTGTTAGTGTTTTTATAGTTCACATACACGAGGCAAACTTTTTGTGAACGTATAAAAATATCTTGGTTTATAAATGCCCTTTTTTAGTTTATACGATACTTTTTTGGCGGAGTGTATTATACAATTTCATTGGGCGTAGGTATATTATTAGAGTAGCAATAACCTATAGACAACAAAAAAATAGTTCTACTAGCATCCTGTTGTAACCTTTAAATGCTAGTCTTCTAAACAAAATATTTCCTCAACCAAGACTTCATTTAAACTTGGATACAGGTATTGTTAACCATCCACAAATGCATGCCTCCGCATAAATTCTTTTTTTGCTTTCTAATAGAAATTTGTCCATATATTAATGCCATTTGCCAGCCATTGTTTACGAGGATGACGCTTGAAGCCATAGGCCCTTGGCAGAAGTGAATACTAGCCATAATCACGAATATGATACTAAATCTTTTACACCTATTAAGCTGATTTTTTACGATCAGGCTTCCATAAGTGATTTGAATATAGACTAGTAGGCTTTCCTGAATTTTACATACAGAAGATTCGTGGTTATTGTCAGGGTCATCTGGAATATTTTTAATGAAATACAATTTTCTTCATCACTGCTAACATCAGTTTTAACGTTTGGCGATGAAATGGAGGCTATCTGTTTGAAGGAAATTAACCGGTTAAAAAACGCAAACAAGCAATATGGCCGTCACGCGAGTCGGTTATCGATTGCGACAGCGATTTAAAGATTCAGCGAATATTTCAGCGAAATATTGAACTTTGAATTTGTGTTGTGTGATTGTCCTGAAAAAAGTTGTAGGGTATCTAATCAAGTGATCTTTTTAAAAAATTAAAACGGGCATATATTTTTCAAGAAAAGCATAATATTTGCTCAGTTTTGAACCATATTATTCTCGATTAAAAAAAAACATTTCAAAGAAATAATACATTATGTTAATACTAATAAAATGCTGTCAGTGTAGGTGAATAATCCATGTTCTTAAGAAAACACCGTTTTGATGCAAAACAATTAGTAAGAATATGGCAATTAAAGTTTTTATATTATATATAGTTTGCATCATATTCTTGACTGATTCATACTATTTACTTTTCATAACAATCTACATTTTATCTTTAGCATTTTTACGAGATCACAATGAATTATTTGAAACTGTCAACAGCAATGAAATTATCTTGTCATAAATTACCACATATGTAGATACATTAGATAAACGCCTATTACTCTCTCCATTGTACAGAGATTATTTTTATCTCAATATCCTGCCAATTTCAAAAATGTACAATTAAATTAATTAAAGTTAGCAAGATTATACCTCGCAAACATACTTCGATTGTTTTCTTCGTATAATAGTAATAAGAGAGGAGAAAACGTGATTCGCACGCGTACACGTGAGTCACGATGTGTGACGGCGTGCGAAAGCTTTTCAGTAAATTATTTATAACATCTGAATCAGAAGTGCCGAATAACGACTTGAGTGAATTCAAGATCAGTTGTAATTCGAAAATAAGATGTTTGAAAAGGCAAATAATTTTTCGAGATAGGCTTATAGTGCACCTAGAAGAAAGGATAAAAGAACTATCAAACATGATAGACGCGTTAAGAACTGAACAGCAACTAACTGGAGATAAAAAGTTAGATACGTACAAAATATGGCAGGATCAACAAGGTAAGGCTCAGTTTTAATATAGTGAGATGTTTCAAACTGAAAAAGAAATGTATGTTTGAGAAAATATGAAATAGGAAATAAAATAGGTAAATCTTTTTCTATTTTTAAGTACTTGCAAATTTTAACAAATTTCTTTACTTAATTGTTGTGCGTGGTGCGTATGAAATTCCCTACAATATTTTCTTCAGTCCTTCTTGTGCTATCTAGTGTCTTCTTCGATTCGTCCTTGAATATGTAATGTCTTTGAATGTATCTTGATGGCCGAAATCTTAACCGTCTTACGTGCTAGGATGACAATTCAAATTTTATTCGATTTGGGGCAGTAAATCAATGTTGGGTGTTCTGTTCAAAATAAGAATGTTGACGTCGTTTTCGGTAAAACTAAAAATATATAGAATGAACTGCCGCTAACCCCAAATAGGTTCACAAAAATTCTGTTTTTGTTTTCTTGCAAAATTAGCCGAGAAAGCTTGTTTAAAATGTTCGGCCAGAGGCCATCATTTGCCAATGGCATTCAAAACTTAATTCCTAAAACGTTAATTTGTTTCTTGTACAACAAATTCATTGTAGCGTAATGTTGAGACAATTTTTGAAATTTACTAAGTATCACCTTAGTACTAAATATGTGTAAACCGAAAATACTAGAGAAAACCTTGCGCTGCAGCTGATGTAATCTTTGCCACTAGAAAATAGTACGATGTTCATTCAGAGAAATTCATCTCTTTGGAATGACAAAAATCATCAGTTTGCGATTTCGATCCGTCATTGTTACAACTTCCATATTTGCAAGTATAATTTCTCTTAATGAATCATCCGGTATACATTTTTTTGTAATTATATATTTAATTAATTTGTTTTGGTTACGAAGAGGGTTTGCGTAACACGGATATAATTATAAAAAATTGTTAATATTATTTTTCGTTCGATACAAATTCAATCCTTCTTCTTTTTCCTTCGGAAATTGTGCCTCGAAAGTAAAAAAGATTGAGAAACACTATACTGCTATGTACCGACGTCAATCTATCTTCGTTCATTTAAAGTTCTTTCTTTGCTTGGAAAATTAACCGATCAACTACATAAATATAACAGTCTCTATTCCTAATAAGACAACCTATCACTTCAATTTTCTTTTTACAGATTTACGAACGGCATTTATAATGTTAGATAGCAATAACGACGGGAAAGTAAATACGAAAGATCTTCAAGAGATGCTAACCAGACTAGGAATCGAAATTAAGGACGAAATCATAGACGAATTAATCAAAATGGCCGTCGGTCATCATCAAGGAACGGAAATCGACGAGTACGACTTCCTTCAGTGGGTGAAAAAAATACAGGAACTCCTGCCGGAAACCACCTGCCAGGATCCGCATAAGGATCTAATGGCCGCCTTTCAAGTCTTCGATTTAGATAGGAACGGCTATATAACGAGGGACGAAATAAAAATCGCAATGGAGAAAATCGGTGAGCCCGTTACGGAGGAACAGATTACTGAAATGATTACGATGGCTGACACGGATAAGGACGGCAGGATAAATTATGAAGGTAAAAATGACAGACTAATTCCGTTTTATTTTAATGAATCGAAGTTCCAATAAATTTCTTAACTCAGGTAATTTGTAGTATTGATTGCTAGCAATGTAATGTACATCATAACTGCTGTACCAACCAAATCGTTTATTTCTGAAAAGAATTTAAGGCATTTTCAACGGTTTTGAGACGGTGTCAGCCGGGATCAAAACTAAAAAAAAAACAATAATTAAAAAACGAATTATTTATTTTAATTAAATTAAGAATATAACTTTCTTGATGTTACGTCTGCCAATTAGGGTCGTAGTGTGAGCATTTTTCTTTAATTCATGGGTAAAATATGATCGGCTTCACGCTTGACTCGGTCGATCACCATATTAAAATACAGGGTAACAATGAAAAATTATAATAAAAAGAGTGTTATACGCTAATGTCCGTAAGCTTCAATTTACAAGACATTGGAAATTTTTTTAGAAAATTTATTATAACAAGAGAAGTCGCTACTTGATGAACATGAGCTTTGAAAATAACATAACGTAACAAAGAAAAACAACTATTACGTCTCAAGAAATATAAGGTAACATTATTATGCTAATACATTTCTAATGTAATTCATGTGTTAAAAATAGTTGTTATTAGGACATCGATTTTAAACAAATTAAACGTGTTTACCGGTTCATATGGAATTGACCATTGTTATCTGGTTTCCCTTTAAGGAATACGTTCGAATTAATGGCTTTGATCTTGCATACAGTTTATCTGTCTTTGTGTATCTGACGGCTTCCTTGAGGTATTACGGAATCTACTAAGAGTCTCCTTAATTCTGTTCCATAATTGCTCTTTATTATAGGTAGCAATATTAATTAGTAGTAGCATAGTACTATGTTACACATTTCTGTTTTTGTAAACCAACCATGATGTAGGTTCAAATGGTCTCCATAAAAATTCTATTACTTTCTGAAAAAGGTGAATCGGTTAACCGTCATATTCAATGAGACGTTCAATTCGATTTTCCAAAAAAATCCGATAGAATTCACCTAACGGTTGGCCAATCGAAATGGACTAACTAGATAATTGTCGGCGGTACCTGCCTACATATTAACAGAAAATCTGCTGTTACGTTCTCCTACTTTGAAGAACAATGCCGCTAGTTGTCTGTTTCGGTGAGAGGCGAAAGGATCAATTGCTTATATGTAATTCCTATATGTTTACTCGCTTAATCAGTTGCTCTTAAAATTAAACATAGTACGTAGACATACGAAATATATTTATTAAATAAACAATTCCCTTGACAAAAAAAAAATGAAATAAATATGTTACTCTTTCATATATATCAAAATTCAAATACATATGGATGTCATAATTCGGTTCTTTGTGTACGCATTCAGACGTCCAATATCTAACTCTAAGGCCACCACCATGACCTACGGATCATGAACGTCTGGTTGGGCGACAGCAGTCACTCCCGCACAAAGATGCTATACAACTCACGGCTACCCAGACTCTTGCGTTCTTATTTGATACACCATCTCTGGTATCTTGCTTCGAGCTGATGTCCCATGTATAAGCCGAAAAATCAGAAACCAACGATAGTGCGGGTCTGAATGCTACGTAACACAAGCGAAAGAGCGACGTCGGACAGTCGTGTCAGTTCGTATGTTTGACTTCCGACGAAGTTTGGATACTTGCGTACGTCACTAGCGAAGATTCCCCGTCTATCGTTCGATCCGATGCCCGCATTAGCAGTAGCAACACCAAACAGATATAACAAATGACTAATAAAGATATTGTTTAACTAGAACATTAACGAATTTTATATTTTTTTCAAACTTTAAGAAATTAAATGTATTTTTAGATTGAATGCGTAAACATCTAAGTTTAAATGATGCTGAATACGGATTATATGAATTTATATAAAGCAAAACAAATGAAACATTTAATTTATCATGAAGTAAGCATAAACAAAATATTACTTTTACAAAATAAATAAAAATGGTTAAAGTTATAAAATAAAATAAAATAGAATAAAATGTTACGTTCTTAACATCCGAACAGATGATTCCGTATTACAGTTTGATGTTTCATCTCTCCAATGGTGCCTACTATGTAGGTTCAAAACACCGCTCAATGCGACGAGTTCTGCTAACCTCACTATCAACTTTTGCTCTTTTGAAATTGCTATCTTCACCCAAACGCCTGCACACATCAATCAATGTTCCAGCGTTGAGAACATGTCTTAATACATCTCATTCAATATGTATTGAGCTTTGGAAGAATTTCATCGAGCTACGCCATAATTAGTCTTTAAGGTCATCTATTACATGCATTGGAGTTCTTTCGATGTTACCTTATAGAATTTTCGTTTTACAACGATTTAGAGTGAAGTAAATTAATCGGTAACAAACAATATGTATATATTTAAAAATTAGAGCAACATTTGCGACAAATAGAACGCATATTAAGAAATACATTAATTTTTCTTTTTAGATAGGATTTCACATTAAAACCGCATCAAGTGTTCGTCAGCATACTCTGTATCGCTTTTCCTTTATTTTCATCATGTCAAGCCCTGCTGACAAACAACTGTTTGACATAAAGTTACCATAAGTGCCCATTTTGCTTATGTATTATCGGAGTACCTCTATGAAAGTTATAATAATTTAAAATAAATATTCGCTACCTTTATACAGAAAAAAAATATTTTACGATCCAGGCATTCATTTATAAAATGCTTTAGAATTAGAATATTTCGCGGTTTCACGTTTATCTAACGCATTGTATTCGAAAATGCGGGCATGTCTCACATCGTAGCAAACATACTTCACTTAAAAAAATCATATAAAATCAATTACTTAAAAACTACACTCAAAACCAAAATTCAGCGAGAACTGTGATTTCACTTTACCTCGTTGCTTGGTTTTGAAACCACACAGAAAATATTCTTTTTGTAGACAGCCTCTATTGATATATATTGATAAAATAATAATAACAGGACATTCCATTTAAAATAATAAAGTAAGTAGATGGTTCGTCTCTTATCAATCATCCTGTATATATGGAAATATTTTTGAAATACATTCCATGAGGTGTACAATGTCGTTACTGTTGATAAAAGACCCAATCTTAGAACTCCAGCAGGTTGATGTAGCTATATATAAAACGTCCTAAACTATTAACTGTGTTTTATAGTTAACAATTAGCGGTGTTTTTCGAAAATCGCGAGGGTATCGAATAAAGAAATGTTAGTTAAACATTTGATGGAGCACATCGATTAAGTGCAGAAAGGAATTAGCTTAACTTAAATTAGAGGCGATTATTAGCATTAGATATCTGATTATATTGATGTAGTTCAAAAAATTCTTGATAGTTACGCAACATGACCATAAATATCAAGATTGTACTGGAGGACAACATTAAAGTCATTTAATGTAATGGTATTTTTAATTGTTGCAAATCTTATAATGTTTCGAATAATGTTAAAAATTCTTTATATTTGTTAATCGCTATTGTCCGTGGAACATATATTACAAGAATTAATACATGAAAGGAGTTTAACCATAATAATTTACAAATAGCAATGTCTATCTCAGGTATAGCCATTCCGACACTATGTAAATTAATTTCTGTTAGGAATATATTGTTATTAACTGCTAACAGCTCTTCATCGCCCTTCGAGAATCATGTTGCCTGAAAGTTCCAGTCCGCTTGAAAAGCACCATAATGACGGGAAAAAGTTCACTGCTGAATACATCAGCAGTGAACTTTTTAATCAAGTCTCCATTAGACACAGAACATCGAGATCACAAACTAATAGATGGTTATATAAAACGTTAATTTTATAATTAAGCCCTCTAACGTTTTGATAAAGACAGCGTATGGTATGGTTGTACTTGGTTATATTAGCTAGTTCAAATGAATAATTTTCAGCACACCGCACACCTATTAAATTTTGAAGTTTGTTTCTCCAGCTGCAATCCTATCTTCTAATACAGCCTTACGGGTTTTATAAGCTTTGTAGTTACCGGGCTGTTTTGTCAAACGAAATAGATATTTTTGTATTTATTCGCAATTGTTTTAAGTTCGTGATAACAGAATGAATAACAGATTCGCCATCCAGTGTTATTTTAATAGGTAACATACGAACGAATAATAGAAGCGACCGCGATAAAATCAACTGTACAGACAAATGATTATTTACTTAAAAACTCACTCAGTTTCCATTATTTATTTTAAGATAGGAAAATACATCGACGGACAACTTCCTCGATATGGTATAATGTGATGAAATACTACTATTATCTACAAAACGGGGCAGAAATGCAAGAATGATAGTGCCTATAACTCACTCAACTTGCTTAGATCTCCTACAATTGTTTGAATCGGAAATTGTTAAGCGTGTTCCATTGATAAACGTAAAAGCCTACTCGCAGAAGTGACATGCAGTTTATCTTGTTAGAACCATTAACAAAGAGCACAGACAGCTTTAAATTAATTCTTAATTAACTACTAAAGAACACACTTTCGAACAACTGTTTGATAAAAATGTTTGTCTTTCTAAATATTTCTACATTCTTTATCTATGTAGCAATTACAGGTTTCAAGTTATTTTAACATTTGGCTAGTTGTTCACTTGTTCAGTTGTTCATACAAAGAAAGGAGTTTCGTAAAAGAAATAAAAGAATGGAAAATATATAATGGAAAATACTCCGTGTAACGACCTAATTTAACATTTTCTACGCACTAAATTAATTAGTAACTATTAAAGGAGTCTATATTTAAGTCTCTACGTTAATCGCTTTAGACGATATTTTCGTAATTTTCAGATCAGATAATAAACTCACATTTTGATTTCTGTTCCAGAATTTGCCAGGTTATTAATATGAAGACGACTTCAACAACTATGTAGATCTCTAGCCAAAGTTAAATAGGTAACTAATCTACTAGACTGAAAGCATAGGCCAAATCCCCTTATAAATAGGAAACCTAGCTTATAAGGAATCCATGTGAATACAGAAATATACTTTTAGTTAGTCGATAAGGTTTCGCGTTTACGCTGCATCAACTTGTGGAAGCTGTAAGTGAATAAAATGATGAAATTACATTAAGGACCCTAGGATAATAATTTCCTTTTATTATTTACTCTATGCATTGTACATACATTTTCAATAATATATTGCTAAGAAAAAAATCAAAATAGTTTTGTGTTTTATATCATCATTTTTTCCCAAATTTACTAACAGAATTTCCAGGAACTTTTAAAGGACACATGAAGAGGGTTCAATAGAGTCCTTAAAAAAATGTGTAAATAATCATTCTATTTTGCGACAATGAACGAAAAAGATTTTATGTAAATACAATAAATAAGTACGTTAATTTTATAGTAAAATTGATCCCACGAATGAGTTTACCATTTCAATAAATTGTTACACATACTTTTGTATATACATTACATACAAGAAAGTATTGTATATTCTTACATATCTAATGTAAAGAATACATTTATTTATGCCTAATAGAAAATCCTTAGTTCGCTTCTCTCAAAGTAAGTCAATAATCTGATATTTAGAACATTGAAACGCGAGATCAAATTTGATAAACGTAGTTCATTCACATAATAAATTTGTTAGTTAATAGCACCATTTTTGTTTGTTTAACAAAATGAAGTCAACTAACACGATTTATTGAATTCATTATTTCAGTGTATTACATACATGATGGTTCAGAATCAAAATCCGGTCTCAATTTACATTATATGATGTCATTTCTTTTTTCTATTTCGTTCAAATAATGCCGACTTCCAACATGTTTGAACAATTGACTTTACAATAATATTTAACAGTAGTACACTGTTGCATTAATTCTAGTAACAAAAACTAATAAATTCATCCGAATAAGATATGAAATCACTGGTCGGTCTTCACAATATTAATGATGCAAGTGAAAAAAATTTGGTAGTTGATGGACTCACCAAACAAAAACAATAATCAATAATCAATACTAACAGTACTTATTTCCGAGCTTGGAAGTGGTCCCGAGTTGGTGGCTGGGCCAGACATCAACTCTAGACTCAGCTCAGATCCCGGCCGCGATAGCCTACTGTTATTTAAAAACAGTAACTGATGGATCGGTCACAAAACCAACTAATAGGTGAAACCGGATTGCTGGATAAAATAATATACTAACAACATAACATAAATTGTATAGAATGTATCGCCATATCATATTTAAAATTAACGACATAAATTTTTATTTTGTTATAGGTTTTTATTTAATAATTATGTGAAATGACATGCGTACTAACTTTTTAAAGAAATTCAAAAAAATCGAAAAATTGCGTGCTTTTTAATATTATCTTGGCATAATAATTTTATACAAGTTGCTTGGATTAAGATAACTTAGAAATGAGTTCGTTTAAAAAAGTAGGGAAATTAATGTTGGAAATTGATAAAAAAAAAATAAAAAACAAGTAACTATGTCTTTACAATATCTTCCAAAAATTTGTATAATATTAGTATATCATTAAATTCTACATAAGTTTTCGTGGAATATACCAACTCTTAACACGGAACTCTTGCTTATTACTAGAGATAAAAAGTAGATTTAAATTTGGGAAGGTTATTAAATTTTGTGTTTATTACAAACACGAAAGCAAAGTAGACCTATGGCAAATGATGTTCGAGGAATTTTGATTAAAAACGCTTCCTTTCTTCTTTTACCTATAGCACATTTGTTTGGCCTTGCACAGAAAAGTTAAAAAAATATTAACAGTGTACTCTAAATTTTCATATGACGTTTCGGTTCCTTCCACCCACAACTTTCCTAGTTCTTATCGTTTTGGAAATTTCATACTGTCGTACACCAACAACGAAGAAGAGAAACATAATATAACATAATAAGTATTTCTTTATTCGTCCAACAAAAAAATCGTAAGGTGGTTAACTAGAATATTTTTCTAATCTTAAAGATGAGATGCACCATCTAGATGGGTTCGACGTCATGAATGCTATTACTTTCCGATGGTTGATAAATCGGTTTTATCTGATCCTAATATATAAAAAAATCAAAAAGGGCCACATCGAAATTTGAATAAAAGAACAGTAACCTAGTCAGTCAAACGTCTGCAGTGATTGCGAGGGCTGCCATGTAGTATGTCCCCAGATCGACTTCAAAAGAGGAAGACATTTCTTATTTTTGATTTTTCAGAAAATTTCACTCGTGTTGATTTGCCCTGCTTGTTTTCACACCCCCAAAACACAAATTACTTTCTATTTAACTCGAGCGGTCCTCGAGATAATATTTTTCTTCCAAATTTGGACTGGAAATTTTTAAAAGTATCTCTAGTAGACGAATTTCATTGAAAAAAACCACTGGCAGCACGTGACAGATCTAATAACTTTGTAGGACTGCAAATTAAATCTTCGCTAATTTGAACAATATTTATGCTATAATGTTGACTTTACAACAATGAATTTATCTAATTCAATGGTATGGAACTGGGAAAAGAATGCTACCGAATTGTTATCAGAAAATTCAAACCATAAATATCCGGAAGTTATAATTTCAAATTCCGGTGCAAAAGACTTGGTGACCAAATTTCTTAAGACAAGCTCGGTTTTAAACATTAAGAAGTCAAAGAAGTTGTGTAATGAAGACGATGCTGCTTTAGTTCTTGTCGTGCGTTCCGCACAAGAAGATTATCTTTAAGAAGGAGAGCAAAACGATTTGGGATAAGTAAATCTCGTTTACAAAGAATCTTCAAGGAGAACAAAATATTACCATTTAAACAGCACGATGTCTGCCCTGCCCATTATGCCGGCATTGTTCGCCAATCGTTCAATACAGAGTTCCATGATAACTGGATAGGGAGAGATGGTAGCATTTTATGGTCGTCGAGAAGTCCAGATCTCGCAATAATGGACTTTTATCTATGGATTCGTTTAAAACAAATTGTGTACAGTAAGTCACTAGACAATGATGTAGAGCAATTAAAAAATAGGATACAAAATGCAGTCCAGTGCTTATCAATCTTAGAAATACGCAAAAAATTTAAAATACCTAGAAAGACGCAGTTTCAATGAATTCAGAGCTCGCATTGAAATCTGTGCAAAAAAAATGAGGAGCATTATTTGAATAGAAAATTAATAGTTTGGCTTTTTGAGAATTTTATTTTTAATCATTTCATATTTTATTAATTTGTTAAATAAAACTTGAGCCCAATTCGAGTATTTTCTAACAATAAAATGATATTATCTCTAGAACCGTTCGAGATAAGTAAAAACTAATTTGTGTTTTGGGGGTTTGAAAACAAGCAGGGCAAATTAACACCAGTAAAATTTTCTGAGAAATCAAAAATAAGAACTGTTGTCCCCTTTTAAAGTCGATCCGGGGACATACTGTAGATTAGACTTCATAAATAGAAAGGACAAAGGCGGATGAAATTAATCATTTTTTTACAGCAGCTAGACAGACTCGTGTTTTGTCGGCGTCTCGGGGACACCTGTAGCCAACACAAAACACGAGTCTATCTAGCTGCTGCAAAAAAGGAATAATTCCACCTACCTTTGTCATCTCTATTCATAAAAACTAAAAAAAATAAATCATAATGGTAACATTCGTAACGGTGGTTATCAATAGAGCTCCCCAACTGCGTGGCGCACTATAGGCGTCGATAAGGAACATAAGTAAAGTACATAAAAACAAAAGAAATAAAGAATTTTAAAACGCTTACTTTTGTAATTAGCCGTATCCAATATAGTGGGTGTTAATGCACAAGGAAAATAGTATTAGTCAGCACACGAGGAGGTAGGCACATTAAAACTGTTACCGTAAGCGCAATCCGATTTCTCAAACATCTGAAGCATTAGGAATGTTTCCACAGTCGTTTCTTTCGAGGATGTTCGTCGTTCTGAAAAAATGTTTTTATATCTTGAAAATGAACGCTCGACGTCTAATGATGTAATACACGCGTAATTAAAATAATCTTTGAATTTAGTCACCGGATCAGTAGAGTTACCTTCCCAAACTTGTCTTAACCTGCTAAAATTTGTATCTTTCTTCATAACACTTTCAAAATTTCTTGTAACGATATCATTTTCTTTGTTATTTATACAGTGTAGGAGTGTATTAACGTCATCTAATATTTGTACTGTATCTTGGAATTTATCCTGGCTTTCCTTAATAGCCGCAGATTCGTTGGGATTGAATTGTAAGACGACTGATTTTATTTGCCGGAAGTATTTAAAATAATAAAACGCTGCCTTCAGCCATGTCCCCCAACGCGTAAGAATCGGCTCTGGTGGTTCGGGAATACCGGGACACTGTTTATGAAATTCACTGGCACGTTTGGGAGATTTGAGAAACACTCGTTTCGTATTTGTTATTAATGCATTTACCTCAGCGAAATTTGCACGAATAGTTTCAGCCGCAATATGCAGAGCATGAAGTTTACAAGTAATATGTAACATCATCCCATAATGTTCTTGAAGAGAACGACCTCCACAACGCACTGTCGCGGCACCATCGGTCATGAAAATTAATACTTGAGTAGTGGCAATTTCAAATGTTTGTAAAGTATCAACGACTACGCTCTCGATAGCGTCGGCAGTACACGATTTTAGTCTTTTACTAGCTAATAAAATTCCCTTTGTAGGTTGACGAGGTTCCAGTATACGTACGATCACATTCAAAATAGAATGTTTTTTACGGTCTGTCGTTTCGTCAATACATAACCACAGTAGTTTATTTTTTATTGCAGATCTGATCCTGTTTTCAATTTCGGTACGTACACTTGGTACACATCTCCTTAAGCTTATTTCCGACGGTAACTCAAAGTCTGGATTATATTTATTCCAAAATTCACGGAATGGTTTCTTCCTGAGTAAGGAAAACGGTAAATTACACGCAGTCAGCATATAAAATAAATCAATTATAAATTGAGTTGCCTCAGTCGGTGATACACCCGGTTTTTTTATTTTTGTGTTGCTGACTATTTACATGTCTTCTACAGCCATATTTATCATTGCACATCAGAGGTATATTACAAATTTTACATATAATCTTACTTCCATTATATATTAAGTCAGGAAATTCTCCACAGAACTTTTTCACTTTGTCGGCCTGTGGGCGTTTCTTACTACGCGCGTCCGCCATACCGTCACAACCCGATCGCATACGGTAATAAACTACCGAAATGCGATGCGAGTTATTTGCTTATATATTACATTACATATCCCCCCGGCCACGCCCGGCGGTACGTCTTCTGACTTGCCACGCACTTTGGGGAGCTCTAGTTATCAATATACAATCCTATGCGTTTATTGCAATGTTTGACAATGTACAAATTTTCAAAATTGTACATTTATTTAATCGAAATGTACAACATTGTTAAACTGAAGAATTCCATTAATTACACAATTTAACTTATATATACACAGGGCCGTCATCTTATTAATTTTGATTAACATTTAATGAAAGTAATTAATTTTGCTTTATCAGTCGGCGTATCCTTCCCTCTCTTCGGTGTCGCTGTGCACGCTGTAGAACGCTGTATTAAAAAAAAAAACGGAGTTAGTCTCAATCAAATCGATTACGTTTTTAATTGCTTTATAATTAATGGACTTATAATTTACGCACTTATAATAAAATAAAATTATTACGGACTTATAATAATTTACGCACAATATTGTAAATAGATTGTTTTACTATCTAATCTTATTGTTTTTGCCTAATTCACATTGTTGTTCATTAGCTAACCCTGATAAAGGTCACATATACGACCGAATATTTAGCTTAATAAAGAATTAAAGCCTAAAGACTTTATATGTATTGCCTCTCCTAGATTTTACCAATCGTAGAAAATCAGCCTTGAAGAGCATGCCTATTAGCCAGGTTTCAGATAATCCTTATTTATTGCTAGAGAACTATTCAACTTACATATTCTAGGATCACAGATGAATAAATAACAGTAGTCATAAAAAATATATTTTATTTCAACAGCGTAATTCTAAGTAGCTTACATGATATGAACAGAGTAAAATTTAAATATGTACAAACTTAACAAAAAAGGTCAACAAAGAGTTGTCAGAAGTTTCTCTTTAATTAGATATAAATAATACACATGATTGAATAATTTAAATATATAAAAACGAAGTAAAATATTAGCAAATGAAACGAAAATATTTATTATTACAAAAATAAAACGCTGGACAGACTGCGACGATAGCGATCATAGCGACAATCAAATAAAACGTAACATACTCGAATGCAAACGTTCCGTCTCGCAAACTTAAAGCAAATTCCGCTAATCTTGAGGAAATAAAATTTTCTTTATTGAACAAACTTTTAATTTAGTAGTTATTTAGTTTTCTAGTGGATTCATTATATCTCACGTCCTTATTATTTTACGTCATTGTACTGCTCAACACTTCTCAACTTAGATCGTTAAAATTAATGAAGTGACGTATGATGAAATTAATTTGCATTAGTAGAGTAATCAAATATTACTGTAGCACACATTTACTTCTGTGAGATTGAAATAGTTGATGTCATATTAATAACGCCCACCATCATTCGTTGTGCTTAGAAATGACTAAACATAATGCGGCAAATCATTTCAAAATACACCAATCACTTGCTAAGTTACTGCCCGAGCTGGATTAGTTCAGTTTTTTTTTTTTTGAGATATAGACGAACCAACCATATTTGCACAAAAGAGCATGGAGAAAATTTGGTCAAAGGTGCACTCGATTAGAGTTGTTATTTTGGGGACTTTGGTATGACTGGCAGAAGAAACGAAAGTGAAATTCTTTCGGAGATTGTGAGGAGGAGAGCGTCATGGCCGTTCAATGCCCCCTTTTTAATACGCCCCTCCAAACGAGTAATACGCAGACAACTATGAAAATACGTAATTTTGTAGAAATTAAAATATTCAATATTTCATCTAAACACAATTGTTTGAAAATTTTGGATTTGAATTAATAGAATTTTGATGGATAAACGACGGTTTCAGGATTGGCAACACTGCATGCGTTACAGGTGCGACGATGCGCTAATCAAAACAATCTGCATTCATAGGAATGTATGATGAGAATGTTTGAGGATAGAATCTACAGTATTCTTCCTCATCTTTTCTTAAATTAATAAACCTTTATGATCTTCCTATCTTATTATATATTACTTCGATTCAATGAGACATGAACTGCTTATACTTACATGGTTTTTCCTCACTTCTCCTCTAATAGCTTTATCGAGAGATTCATCGTCAATTTCTTCCTTGAATTACAAAGTCTTGTTTTTATCAGTAATAACAGATCTTATACACCAGGTACCTAAAACTGTACAATTTGATGTGTTCGGTTAGATGATCACGCGGCAGTCTGTCCTGCGCTTAAAGAAAATTAAAGTAAATTTGTTCTAGCTACCAACAATAAGTGATTGAGTTTTTTTTAAAGCTACAAATTAAAAAAAAAGTTGTGTAGTAGACATAAAAGACTGTAGTCGTAAATAATACAATGTTGATATTATTTACTTGTGCTTTTTACACCTGCTTTCAATATTATTACATTGTATAGCATCACGAAACAAATATACTTGCAACCAAATATATATGGCCTAAGATTTCTTGTGCAATTCTCTAAAGTTATAAATTTGATTTATGTACTGGATTCTATTTTATAATTTCCTTCTACCTCTGACAATGCACTATTACATTGTAATGTTTTAAACTCAACTTTTATTAAACGATCTTGTTTTGAGATCAAATACTTCTGGACAACAAACTCTCGTAATTCTCATTCTTACCGTTTCTCCACAGTCTCTCATGTTTTGGATTTAAAATACCTCTAAGATCGCTCAAGCTGATATCCATATCTTTAAAAGCATGTAACAAAAATATCGCAATTATCACAGCTAAAAATCCGCAGATATTCCCTAGAATATCTTCTACGCTTAGAGTTAACCATTCTTTAAATAAAATAGCTGATGCTATAATAACTAATGTTGTAAAGAATACATAATAAACCGGAGTCACGATGCTGGTATTAAAAAGATCCAAAGCTTTATTTAAATAGTTCATCTGAATAAATATGCAAGTAACAACGGTAATAAAAAAAACATACGTTAGCCAATTCTGGAAATCGTCACTTCTTCCAGTAATAGTCTCTTTCAACGCCAATCCTAATCCTTTACATGACATCACAGTTAAACTGCCAATAGCTGAGCACATTATAATATACACAACAACATTTTGGCTACCGTATTTCGGACCAAAATAAAGAGCGATTGAAAGCGAGCATACTAGTACGAAAAGTATATACATTAAAAATGCGGAATCTTGTATTTTTTCTAATAGATCTTTAAGGGATTCAACTTCTTCTTCTTTTGGAGAATGAATGACGATCACTGTTGAACCCAAAATACATAGTAAACAACCAATCTAAAATTTGAAAAATGTAAACTATAATCATATTTATATTAAATTATTTACCTTTCCAAGCAAATTTAATTTTTCATTTAAATATTTTGAAGCCAGCACTGCTGACACTAAAACACTTAGGGCACCAAGTGGAGTAACCAAAGAAGCTGGAGCAAAAGCATACGCAGCAAAATTTGCTAGTTCTCCAACACCCACTGAAAAATAATCAAATAGTTTCAATCTAATAAATAAGTGTTATACATACTCATTAGAAATCCTAGCCACCAAATCCATTCTTTAAGGTACCCGAACCCTCCAAACCCTGCTCGTACACTTCCAATGTGATTCAATCGTATCAGGGCAACCTTCTTGATTATGAAACTCGTGCCGATAAATATTGTAGATGACACTGCCAATCCGAGCCCTATATAGAAGTCGGTTTGAGTGTACTTCGTAGTCATATTAGGAGTGGTGTTGGTCTCCATTCTTGAATATTGTGTTTCAATTATTTAAGGTTATGGTTAATTCAAATTCCTTCAGACGTCAAGAACAGAGATGAGTAATTCTTGATAATTCTGCAATGACGAATCTTCTCAGGAAATTGAGAAAATAGAAATTGGACAAAAATAGCCGCAGTCTTATTTCGTATGCATCAAGTTCACCTTAAATATTAGATTATAGGAAATTTTATGGATAATAAGGAAGATAAGATTAAATTTGCAATTAAAAAAGACATTAGCTATAACCGCCATAACATAATACTTAGAACGAGACGTTTAGAATTAATTCTTGTTTCAGTGCGTAATTATACCGTACATATCAACAAAAAAATAATTAAATTCAACAGTTTGAATACAATTTAGTAAATAGACTAGTTTGTAATTGTTTAATTTCAACGTAGTTTTTTAAATCTGTTATCTAAATTCCTTTTTGCCTTCAGTATTCGTACTTTGCTAATAGATGTCGCTGACACCCTGGAGAAGAGGAGAAATAAGAGCGATTACAGATTAGATTATCGTTACACTTAAATTATCTGCATTTAGACAATCCATGAGGTAAATTCCATTGATATTAATTTCTATTGGATTCAATTACAATTTCTTTAATAATAGGGTTTTCTGGTAATTAAAAATAGATGTCGCCACATCCTACAATTTAATCAATAATAAACAAAACTACTTTAGACCACAAAATAGCAAAACGAGTAACAAAACCATTTTTGGATATAATGTCCAAGTGCCGTTTCCCGTTTTTGTTTATTTTGTCAGAAATCTACTGGTTCATTGGAAATCGGTTGGTAATGGTCAGAATAATTTATACTTTCTGTTTTTCCAATACTTTCGATCCTTAAACGACACATAAGTGTCGGCAACCTCCGCGCCACATAAGTCAATTTATTAAATAATTAGTCCGGGACGGCCGTTTCGAGGACGCGAATGGCCCTCATCATCAACCGGTGACCGAATGACGTGAGAAAGTTTTTTCCAAAACTAACCACGCATGTACTACCCCTACTTTCTAGAAAAAATATTGTTTACAAATGTCTATTTCTGCCTCCTACACGCCTTGAAACTAGGACATGCATGTACTGTCCGTTCTTCCGAGAAGTAATATATCGTTCACAAGTAGCTATCATACCTCCTGTACGTCTTGAAACTACGACATGCGAAAAACCCGGCCACATAGACGGGATCTCTTTCATAACTGAAAACATAAACAAGTGCCGGCCTACTGCATGAGGTTACCGGGGTTAAAGTCGTTTTAAGAATTTCTTACGTAAAACCTGTGTTGGACTTTCTTAACACGTTCGCTACCAGCCGGCTCATATTTGAGCCACATGGTTTTCTTTAACAGACCAACGACTCATATTTGGGACGATGATATAGGCATAGTCATTTTATAATTTCTCATCGAGGTTTATAGCAATTGCATTGGTATTAAATAGTGGTCTATAGGAAGCTATGAGTCAGAGCTTCCTATGTCACAAGTGTGAGTCTTAGCCTATGACTCACACTTGTGACGCGTGGTCTCAGGTTCTCAGTTATCGTTTCTAGGTTAATTCAACAATCAACAAAATGTAGAAACAAAAAAGACTCCAAAAATATCTCATTTTTTGAAGAAATTAGAGAAGAGAGTTAGGTGCAGGATATGCAGTCAGAACAAAAAACGGAAGCAAACATAGTACATTTGTGACTCGTGTACAGATGAAAAGAATAACCCAGTAGGACTCTGCGTAAAGTGTTTTCCTGTGTATCATAATGTATAACGTTATTTGATGTATTTTGAAATATAATAAAATAATTTTCTCTCATTCAAAATGCTTTTTCCTAGACAATTGAGACTCATATATGAGCCAGTTGGTTCATTTAGTGAACCAAAGCATCTATAGACCTATGTCCCACATATGCGCCATAATAAAAAAAATATCAAATGCATATTTTTGGTTAAAATACACCTAAATTCTTGTAATAGAATTAGTTTTGTGTAATACTATTCAAAAATATATCATTGGTCTGTGGGAGACGGTACCCTTTTGCATAGTGGTAGTGAACGTGTTAAGCATGCGATCGACTGCTATAGAAGAATAACCGTTGTAACTAGCTACGCTTTTTTATGAATTTCAGTCCCCTGTTAAATCTCCTTCTACTTAACGGGAATTTAACTAATCTATTAAGAAGCTAATCGCGACCATTTTTTGTTGTCCACAGTGATTGGAATCGTTCATAATGTACCTATTAGTATTGGTTTCCTTTCTATAGATGTCGATTTCCTATCTACGAACGAAAGTTGATTGTTCACTTCTTCTTCCATTGTGAATTTAATGGTTTCAAATTTTGCGTTGAAGGTCGCGAGAAATTCCAATATATTACTTTTCTTAGTATCAAAAATCGCGAAAATAACATCTACGTATCTAAACCAAATTCTACGAAAATATGCGGCCTTCGCCCTCATGCATATCTTAAACTTACTCATGAACAAGTTGGCTGTGAAGGGGGACAGGGAATTGCCCATCGCTGTACTTTCTAATTGTTCATAGTACTTGCCTTCAACTTAGAAACAATTTCGCTTCATGCAGAGTGACGTTAGCTCTTATATCCTGCTATTTTAGCATCTTCAATATTGTTGAGCTTTAGGAGCTCAACCAAATACTCTTTGGTTTCAGGAATCGGTACACTAGGGAAGAGTGAATAAACATCGAACGATATTAACATTTCCCCATCTTTTAGTTTGATATTGTTTACTTTATCTACAAAATGTAATGAATTTTCTACTTCAAAGCTGTTTATCTTGGTGGGTAAATTTTTGTATTCGTTTACTAGCCATTTGGACAGTTTGTACGTGGGTGAGTCTATGCCCCAAACAGTTGATCTCATAGATTTACCCGGTTTATGGATTTTCACTAGGCAGTACATTTTTGGCATTATTGAGTTTGAAATTGACAATTTGAACTTGAGATTCGCGTTAATGAGTTTTGGACAACTTTTTAGAGTTCCTTTCGTTTCCCTAATCATAACCGGTAAAGGGTTTTTTCTTATATCTCTGTAAGGTCCTGATGATAACAAACTGTTGACGCGATTGAAGTAATCCGGCTTGTCCAAAATGACTATTTCCTTCCCTTTGTCCGCCTTCAGATAGAAACAGTTTTTATTTTTCAGCCCATTAATAATTCTGAGATCGCCTTTGTTATGCCTTAAATTTTTAACTTTGCTCAAGTTTTTTGAAACCGTAGTTTTGCACGCGTTTCGTACGTAATCCTTAGTTGTGATATCTAGATTTTTTATGGACGTTTCTACCGACGCGATCAGTTCTTCAATTGGGATCTTTGTGTCGCGAATACAATGTTTTAACCCTTTGTTTAACAGTGCGATTTCGGTTTTACTAAAGGTCTCCGACGATTGATTAGCAACCAGTGGTGTGTTCTCCAAGGAATGTACGGTGTTTTTATTCTTTTTCGGACAAATTTTCTTGAATTTCTTGTTGAACGTTTGCATTTTTGACTTGAATTTATGGTCGATTTGTTAATTTAAACACCTTTGGAAATAGCACCACCTCTGGAAACTTTATCCATCGCGTTATCTTAAGGTGTAATTCATATAGTTCTACTTCTAAATGACTATTATATTATATTAAGTGAATTTTTGCAATTATTGGGAATATAAACAATATTTGTAAATAATATTTTTCTAGAAAGTAAGGGAAAACTTCGTCACTTTATTTGGTCACTGGTTGATGATGAGGACCATTCATGTCCTCGAAACGGTCGTCCCGGACTAATTATTATATATTACTATATAATAAATTAAACTTGTGTCGTACGAAAGCTGCCGATACTTATGTGTTGTTTACCATACTACACCACAGTCCTTATTATAATTACTTCGATCCCTTGATGACTTAGGACCTGTCGCAAAGTAACGTGTTTTTTGTGTCCCGGTTGCTTTAAATTATGTATACATTCGTGAACTAAACCAGATCCGTATGAATAAGCTTTGATAGCCTTTAGAACAACCTGACTTACTGACCTGCACCTCGCATCCCTATATCGAGGTTCTTTTTGACGTACACGTTGAATGCAGGGACCGTTGCTCGAGATATGTTGGTAGGTCCACCTATACTTATACCTGTTACAATACCTATTCTTAAGCAGTCCATATACTATGCCAGGGTACCCCTTTTGTTTTGAGGCTGTCCGGATGCCTACACGGTGAGATCTTCAATGATAACCTTATAAGGCTGATCAAAATTGTATTGCATTGAAATTATGTCATTTGCAATGTGCATCAAATAATTTATCAGGTTGCAGTCCGTTCATTCTACAAAGAGTGAGAGCTCATTTCTGCTGCAAGTTAAGTTTTGTAAAAAATCATGTAGAACTAGATAAAATATCAAAGGTAACTACCTTGTTGAGGGCAACCTCTGCCGGCTCTAATTTTCATCGTTTCTGATGACTAGCCTACCGCTTATTCGTCACTTCTAGAGCATGACTTTAATCCATTTAGTAGACAATAGGTGAAATCCTTTGGAGAAGATCGCTTTTTCTGTGCTCCCCAAGGAGGTAATCTCAAAGGTACCCTCTACGTCCCGAATGCACAAAGAACTACCGTAGTTGTTAATTTTTGCCTTTTGGTAGGCATGTTGATTGGGATGTAATAAGCACTTTGTTCCTTAGGTACTGGTCTAGTACCCTTCCCATTTCTTGAACCAGGAATAAAGGGACTGATGGGTTCCTCCTTCAGGTATAAATACCACATTAACGTCTCTCCGATTCGATAGATGAACAGAGATATAGTTTAGTAAGTTACATTTAACTCAAATACAATCGTTAACTAATCTATGTTAAGTAATATTTGCATTCAATATTACTCATAACATGTAAGCTTGAACATAATTATTTTCTAACGGATGTTGAACATTGAACAAAAATAAAAATCTGTTTAATTAATTTTTGATATTTAAATTTTAAGATTGTACTTCCCATTTTTTTTTTAATAATTTTATACTGCTGAAAACGGAATGCAAAGCACTACTGAAATTTATAATAAAAAATATAAGTTATCACTTAAAGAAATATTTGACAATGTCAATTTAAGAGAAATATGATATAACAAGATAACAACGATGTAAATATAACGTATAATAATATTTGAAATCGCTATACCTCCGAGTTTTTACAAAAAAAAATAAATATTAACAAAGAAAATTTATCGGCTACTTCCCTTCTAAACTGTATAAAGTACACACAACTCAGTTGATAATCTTAAACTTTTTGAAAGAAATTATACAGTCCTATTCGGATATAGTACGAAAAAAAAAAAATTAGGTGAAAGAAACGCATGAGTAATGCCTAAATACAAAATATTATGGTTCTATGTGCACGTAGTAACGAGAAAATGATTTTTCTTTATTCGAGTCCGACTCTGTCTTAGTTAACATATGGGAATCACCGGCAGTCGCTGAAGCAGCGTTCGGATATCCATTTAGTATGCACGTAGCATTCACCGTCATTACACGCAATTGCAATGGCATCCTATACGAATATCGAATACACCGATATGATTTTGATTTATGGCGAAACAGGACAAAATAGTCTTGCGGCAGAAAATTTGTACGCAGAACGGTTTCCCAATCGGCGGCATCCATCATCCGAGACAATTGTGAGAACCGTGTATCGACTTCGAGAAACAGGATCAGTAATTCCACGTTTCGAAGGTCGTGGCCGTCATACATCACGTAGAGTTCAGCAAGCAGAAGAGCATATTTTAAACATCGTTGAGGCGGAACCAGGCATAAGTACTACAACTTTAGCCCAGCAAGTAAATGTGTCCCAAACGACGGTGCATCGAATTTTGAAAAATAATTTACTTCATCCGTATCACATCCAGCGCGTACAAAGATTAACGGAATTAGATTATCCTCGCCGTCTTGCCTTCTTGCGAGTGGTTTCAACGCACCGAAGTTCGTCAACCACGTCTTGCGTCAGTAATTCTCTTTACCGACGAATCCACGTTTACAAGAGATGGTATTTTGAATTACCATAATATTCACCACTGGGCAGACGAAAACCCACACGAGATACACCAAGGCGCCTCGCAAGTTAGGATATCTGTCAATGTTTGGGCGGGTTTAGTAGGCGATTACCTACTTGGACCACATGTGCTCCCACAACGATTAAATACAGAATCCTATTTACAGTTCCTCCGAGATGAATTACCCGAGTATTTGGATGAGATACCACTAGCGATACGGCAACAATTGTGGTTTATGCATGACGGAGCACCCGCGCATAGTAGTCGAGTAATTCAAGCATTTTTGAACCAAAGATTTCCACAATGGATTGGACGTGGAAGTCGTACTCCATGGCCACCTCGTAGTCCCGATCTAAATCCATTAGACTTTTTTCTGTGGGGATACATGAAAAGCTTGATATATGATCGTCGCCCTGATATTGAAAATGTCGAAGATCTGCGAAATCGCATTTATGTTGCAGCTCAACGCATTCGCGAAGACATGGTAAATTTGTACTCGTGTGCATAATAACTTTCGTCGCCGAATTGATGCCTGTATTAGAGCTCACGGTGGACATTTCGAACATTTTTTACATTAATAAATTATTTTGTCCTGTTTGGCCTAGATCGGTCCTTGTTAGGACCACCACAAATTTCATAAAAAGAAAAAGAATGTATAACTACAAATAACTCAAAACCCGACATTTCGGATGCATTAACTTTAAACATTAAGAACGCAAATCATATGGTTATCGGCATATTCAATGTAAACACATAAACACTTCGACATCAGCTGTACGACAGACTAATGTATTTCAATAGACTATTCACTATTCATAGCATCTACAATGCTTTATCGATTTTTATTTGCATCTGGGTTAACTTTGATTCATCAGCGGTATTTGTATAATATAGGAGAAACAAAGATATGGACCGGCTTTACCTGCATTTTGGGCCCTAAAATTTGAACAAAATGTATATGTTACAAATAAATTTCTTTTTAAATTTTCAGTAACACATTGATAGGTAGTCTTTAGATTTCAGTAGCTCATGTGCTATTTACAGGTAACCCTGTATATTACATTGCTTTTCTACGTATAATTTCAGAATAACATTGTGGTGTTATATAAAATCATTGCTGTATTTAATTAAATCGATTCTTTACCTTTCTTCTAAATTTTGTATTTCTAGATTAATTAATTTGCTATAGTTTTCTTATTTTAAACGTGCTTTATTAACGTATTTAATGCTTTCATTATTAATTTCTTCTAAGACGTCCACTCTTGCCTTGTTCTTGGCTTTTTAATTGGTTCCTCCTGTTTTCTTGATTATTAATTGTAGGGTTAGATAATAAAATAAGAAGGCAGATATACTTTTTTTCTAATATCTCAATCATTTCATTGATATATTCAAAGCCTTTAAAAGATTATTCAAAGCTTCCCACTATTATTATCTGGAGCTTGTTTCTAATATTCTCCATTTATGGTCACAATGAGATGGAGACATTTGTATATCGCACTCAATTAAATATTGGGAAGTCTTTTCTCACATCCTTTTGAAATTTCTTATTTCAAGCGAGTTTTAGGGTCTAGTTCTTATGCGCTTCAAGTAATGGTTTTGTTGCATTTTGAGACCGATTTACGTTTTTTTTCTTCCTGGTTACATATTATTTAAAGAGTAATGATCATTGATCTGTCTAAAAATCATGAAAGTCAACTATGAATTTGTATATTTACCTTCCATCACTTTTTAATTCTATAAACAAATTATTTGGGGTTATGTACGAGGTCAAATTCATATATTTAATCAGGTGGAAGCGACATCTACAAATTTCAAAGTTAGCATATGCGTTCACAGAAGAGTGCAAGCGCGTTTGGTTTGCAATCGCTTACTGATCAAACATGCGTATTACTCAGAAAACTCAAACTATTCTTTGCAGCTATTTTTTTTGTTTTTATGGGGGCCAAAATTACTTTACAGGTTGAAAATATGAATAAAAATTCAATAAACTCGATTTTAAACTAATAAAGCCGCTAACACTGTTTCGTAATATCCAGATTTACTGAAATTTACTCATATTATTACTTATTTTTAAAACTATTCATAATATTAATAGGATAACTTGTTTACATTGTTCATTTCGTAAACGGGACTTACTCAAGTAATGGTAACCAGACAAAATGGCGCCAAGGTTGGCGATTTCGTCTGAGAAAGATAGGAGTTTCATTTCTGCTGCTTTTACTGTTCTGTGTTTGGACTATGGTGGAGGGGATCGAGATTTCTCTGAGAAACGAAGGTTATTCCGATTCGATAGACCAATGAAAACGTCACGTTTAAATTGTCAGTTAATTTTGCAATTTGCAATAATTTTGTATCTGAAGCTGCCAAGAAGTGCAAAGAATTAATTGAACAGAAGGTGCTCTTAGCAAATTAGTAAGTTTATAGATATACTTCTCTTTTGTTGAAGGAATTATTGGCACTATCATATTACAAAAATGATTAAAATAGTCGTGCTTTGATTTTGATTTTTTGTGGATCATGTGGTTAGTAATTGCGACATGTTCATCAAATTATACCTCGATTTTTTTTGCAAAAAAATCGAGCTGGTTTTTAGATGCATATTTACATATGTGTTTAAAAAAAGATTTTAGGCAATATCGTAATTTTAAGCTGTCACCGGTCGATTTTTTTAATGTATTTTATCCTTCTTTTACTAATTTTAAGATTATCATCACCCTTAGACATTACTTTTTCGGATTTGTTTTGATTTCTCTTAGGCACCTATGTTTTAGGTTTATTTTTTTGTATTCAGGAATGGACGTCTCCGATTATTTAAAATCTAGTTTGCGAGGATTTCATAAATACCAAGGAAGCCAATTTGGGAAACGTTTAGAAACGAAAGCGAAAGCAAATAAATTGCAAGAAAATCGGAAGGATATAAGAAATAAGATAATGTCTAAAAAGAGATTAATTGGTGAAAATCTTTCCCCATATAAAACTCCAATAGCACAAAACAAAGCACGTACAATATCACCACAACAAGATCCGCAGGTTAAAAAACGATTGGCTATGTTGAAGCAATGGAAAGAACAGAAACAACAGAAATTAAACAATGAAAAATCAAAAGCTAAACCAATATTTAAAGTAACCCATATTTCTATAGAAGTAGGGGCACCAGATCTTGATAATGTATACAAAATGATTAAGGGAAAGCCTATAAATACCCAAGAAAAGAACAAGAAAAAAAACCTTTCACAGGCAAAATATGAGTTTGCACCAAATAACTATAAATTTAAAGGACCCAGTAACTTAGCGGAGAAAAAAATTAAAACGGTTACGATTAAATGTGATGAGGATGAATACAAAACACCAAAGAAAAATTTGAAAGTATATAAAAAGACACCAGCAAAGAAAACAAATAACAAAGAAAATATTGATAGTAAAAGCAGTACAAATCAATATGGCTTACGTAGTAGGACAATAATATTTGGCGAAAGTAAAAAAAATACAAAAACAAATACATCTAAATCAAGAACAACAACCGAACAACCAAACAAAGTAAAGAAAACAAGTACAATAAAGACAATTTCTAAGAACAAAAAAATTATTAAAGAAATAAACAGGTAAGAATTTGAAGTATTTGTGGGTAATTTTTTTTTGATATATGTAATTCTCGTCTAGAGGCCAATACTGCACAACACGAAGTCATGTACAAGTATACAGTGTGTTCAGTTTTTGCAGCATACAATACAAGTTTAATGCCTTTTATATGGAACACTGAATATTATTACATTCTTGGGTATCTGCCCCCATTCCTATCAACTTTCAACAATATTCCCTATGTCCGACTACCTCAATTTTTTATATAGTTTATGTGGCCATTAGACAACCAAATTAGAGGGATGATTCAAATCTTGTTCAATTGTTCTTGCAGTTTTCAGCTATGCATTGCACTTTTTTATATCAACTAGCATTTACAAAATTGGCATTAAAATCATTGCTAATTTTTTGTTTTTTTGCTAAACCGCATAGAGTGCTGCGATAGAATACTATCATCCTTTATTTTTTCAAAAATATCTTAAGAACAATCGTTAAATTTTAAGATATGTTTAATTCCAATGTGTATTTGAAGTGAGCATCATTTTTCTTCATGCGAAGTTTGTAGTGTAGTGCGATTCTCTATGTCGCGTTGCTTTTATGGAATGCTTGCGAACAGTTGGAAGTAACTGTTGTTAATGTACAATGCTTTAAATAAATTTGTTCATTTTACACTAAATTTTAGTCAACATTTGTCTGCTAATTTTCATTATTTATTGTTTATACGGGCTTGCTAATTTTGCTAGATAATGTATGTGGGAAAACTACTCCGCGTAAATGCCGGAGTTGTACCGAAGAAGATGACGTCTATGTATTAGATTTATATAATATAGCTTTAGCGAAACAAAAGCTTGTAGTATCTTATTGCAGCACTTATGTATTTAGATGAGAAACTTTATTGGAGAACGACATATTTTAGATATAGGTAAATGTTCGTTAGAAATATTCTAGAAGAATCTCTGTCGGATTCCGGAAAAACATAGAGGTTGTTATAGGATAGCATGAGTTAAGGATGTTAACGTTTTCTAAAGCCATCAACAATTTTTAATTAATTACTGAAAATTAAGAAATGCTGAATCGAATAAAATGTAAACCATTACTCTCAAATTATCTTTAAAACCAGTTGGATATGAGGATATTGAAGGAAGTTGATATGAATTGAAGAGCCACAATAATATAGAACATGTTTCATTTAAGAAACCAAATTTGTATCGCCCATACCGGAAGATGAACATGCTGCGAACTTAAACATAATTTTTGAGTTGTACAGGGTCTCTCTTATAGTATTTGCTTGGAGCTTGCTATTAAATCACATAAGGTTTTCTAATTGCAAAATTGGTATTTTATTTTGACGTAATACAGCAACTACACTAGTGCATCCTTACTGGAACGTACATGAATGACTGGTAGGAGTTTGTATTTGGGATATGTTTGTATAGTGTTTGCATACGTTGCTTATCTGCCATTTATCATGTAGACATCAATGTCAAGTTATTTATATTTCGTGGAATTGTTTATATCACCCTAATTTCAATATTTACAAATATATTGCTGATTTTATAGGTTTGTACGTGGTAACTCTCGCGGTATGCAAGTCGATGTTAATCTTAATACAACCAATATAAACAATATTAAAATTTACGTGGTGAATCAAGTTGACGAGCCACGTTATCTTCGTTATTGTAGATCCTAACAAGTTGGTTAAATTTCAAACTTGCGGTGTTTTTGGTGCTGACTAATACATAGTTAGAGCGTCCTTTTAGAACAAAAAAAAATCTTTAAATACACAAAAGGTGCACATTTTAACTTGTGATAATTTCTTTTTGGCATAACGTTATAACAGCCTATTGGAAATACTTGTTGAAACACAATCGTGCACCTTTAATAAAAACCAAAAGCACCGTAACTGTCTTATCTATGAAAGTTTTCATCGGAAATTAAGATATCTTTCAAAATATTGAAAAATATACGGGATGTTCCATTTTAAATTTTGATTTCTTACAAAAAGAAGTTATTATTCATTCGTTCTTCTCCATCAGTTGTATATTAAGCAGCCGCAAAAACACTTTCACCTTACATGCTTAATCGATCTCTTTCAACAAATAATAGAAAAGATTGTGATTGCCACTCCGTATAGAAAAATTCAAAAATTAAGGTAGAAACTTAGTGAAGCGTTGTGATAGTTCCAAAACTTGGTATGTGTATGTTTTTGAAATGCCCCAAAAGAATACCAACTACAGTTCGAGATACTGGTTGCACATTACTACGTCGTACCAGGCGTCCAAATACGGAATTATTGATGCTATTTAAAAATTATTATATCAAAGTACCGTGGTGGATTTTAAACGAAAGAATAATGCATCCAACCAAGCGAGTATAAATAACTTCAGAGATGTTTTAGATTAATCATTATTCGCTATGCAAACAACATCGTACCCCTGGTTATTTCATACTCATTTAAATTTATCGAAACGATGGGTTGGTCAACATGCTTCAGTGTCACAATCACTACATTCTCCTAATCCTAAATCGTTAAATTCTTATTTTTGTGATTTAAAACAAAGGGTGTATTCAATAGAAATTGAAACACCTGAATAATTTCATCGCATTAATTACCATATCAATGACATTGATGTGCAAAATCTTGTTTAATTCAATCTCCGGTGCCATGTAATAACGCTTGCACTGGATGAATGAATATGTGAAAAATATGGATTATATTAATTTTTTAATGTTTATAAGTAAGAAAGCCTTGTGTCTTTATATTACATGAAGTATAAAATAATGATCTTATTACATTATCTTATTACAATGATATTATTCCAGATATGATTGATATTATTACAGATATGATACGTGTTTTAAACTTTATTGTTTAAAATAATATCCACAAACATTACTTTGCAATAGCAAAGTAATATTTAACGTATTAGTTAGCAATCATTCTGCATGTCATTTAATTGATTCTGTAAATTTTAGAGAACAAGAGAGGGCCGATCTTTTCGCATCCGAATTATCACCTGTATACACTATTGAAGACCATGCAAATTCATCACAGACTGATTCATCAACTGTTGAATCCAATCCACTTAAAGAAATTAACACGCCAGTTTCTAAAGCCAATCCAGCTGTATATATTAGCCCGTTTGTTACTATAAGTAGAGGTAAAGATAGTGCAAGAAAAGAATTTCATTCTCGAAAATCAAAAGGAGGTAAATTTTCATGGTTTATTTAGCTATTAAATCGGCTATAATCAAATTTTGCAGGTCTTTGTGATAGTTCACCCGACTTGAAAGTTAATACTGGACCTAAAGCTGGTGCTGCTTACTTTCACAAACTTTTGGAAGGAGAGATATCAAGAATACAGGGTCTATGCGATGAATGGAATTTATACAAAGTATGTTTTGTGTGGTAATGAAATATGGAATACAAAATATTGTGTTCTTTTTTAATAGGAGGAGCAGAAACCTCCAGAAGAAGCTTGTGATATGATAAATGTTGCAATCGGTCAATCTCAATTACTCATCAATAAGAAATTTAAGCAATTTCGCAACTTAATTCTTTCTTGTGAAAGTGGAGATTCGAAAATGCCAGTAACTTGCGAAGATTTGCACGGATACTGGGACACGGCTTACATACAGGTAAAACAATAACCTAATAATTATGAAATAATTATCTAAACGAGTTGTTTATTTCAGGTTGAGAATCTTAATCACCGTTTTAACAATTTAGCGAAACTTAGGTCGAATAATTGGGAAGAAATTATATCTGAAAAGGAGGTTGTAGTTGCGAAAAAAGCTGCCAAAACTAAGAAGATACGAGCCTCGTCACGCTTGAAGGATGCTATTAAAGGTAAAGGTATTACTTTCAACTTATTGAATCAACGGTACTGCATTGGTAAGATGGGCACCACCCGGATATTACAGCCAAATAAGTTTTAATTGCAAACATGTCTCGCACAATGTGAACCATTATGCGCAATGTAAATATTGCGCGAGATTGGTTACCGAGTCTATTTCACCGTGAGCGTGTAACAAGGCAGAGTCGGTTTTCTAGTGCGCATCAAAGCGTCTTGTTTAATTTGTTTCGTATAGACTATACGGAACTAGTATTGGGAATAATGCCTTCACTATCGCGCACGAATACGATTGAAACGCACGCGCTAGAACACGAACATGAATGCGCATTTCCGAACTCTAGTAGTTCGTGTCTACTTACCAATTCAATGCAGTCAAACATGTTTCGACAAGAATGTCGGGGCCTGAAATGACGCTTACAGAACAAGTGAAACAAAATGAAAAATACCATGCAAAAGTTTATTTCAAGAGAAAGAAATGCTTATTTGCTGCTATCAGTCTGCTGCTACTGAGGGTGCTTTAGCAATGACTAAGCGTGATAAGAGTCTTATAGCGCATTTGAAACACGCGGTACCAGATATACTCGTTGTACATTCATCATTAGCATTTGGTTGCCAACAATTTTAATGAACAGTTGCATACGTCGCTTCATTACGTTATTAACTACAACCTCGAGAAATATGCGGTGGCTTACTGATCGTATAACTACTTTTTACAAATCTGCATATTTGGCATTCTTCGTCACTCTGGTCCGAATAAAATTGGAATATGCCTTCGTTGTTTGGTATTTTCTGTACACACATCACCAACCTGTATCAGAAAAAGAGTAAAGTATGTTTTTAATGTATCTTTCATTCAAATTAACAGGCATTTATTCTCCCCGTTAATTCGATGATCTTGTCTCTTAAAGAGACATAAGATATAATCTCTAATCTGAAAGGTGGAAAAAAAAAAGATGTTCAGGTTCAAAAAATATTCTCCCAAATTTTTATCGTAATTCAGTTTATTTTATGCACATGGGTTTAAAACGATCTTTCTTAACAACTGTGTTGGTGGCTATAACAAAGAGCGCCAATAGATCTTGTAATGACTCCTTCTGAAGATAACGCCGTTCAGTTTAGGTAGAACTACTTTTTATCTAGATAGAGAATAATCTATCTAGATAAAAAACAAATATGTTCAAGTTACGTCACTTTGCTTACCTTATTTTTTTTATTGTAAATATTTTTGTCAGGCAATATAAATTGTTGTATTATATAACTATTATTCAGAAGGAAGCAATGTGATAAAAAATTGATTCTGTTTACAGCTGCGAGAGAAAAAGCCAAATCACAACGAAAAATACAAGAAACTGGTCCAACTGCTGCAAATACATTTGATGGAGGTTTCTTTTCAATTCAGTCGCCTGAAAAATTACCAAAACTTACTTCAAAATCTGCAAGTAGAAATTCAACAAAAGCTAGAAAAAGTTTACGTGTAGATGTTTTAACGAACGAAACCAAGAAACGGGAAAGTTCACCCGGATTGATCATATGGAAGGCAGCTCAAGTGGCGAAAACCTTAGAGGTAAACGGCCATATTAAAAGTTAACGCATAAATTGGATAATTTCTAAACATTTACTTTCAGGAACCAATTAATACACCCGGACGAAGTATATTGAAAACTAGACGTTCCAAATCAGCTGTTAAAGAACGACCGAAATCTGTGTTGTTTAAAGAAGAAGAATTTACTGAGGTACCTGTAGGAAAGCTAATTTCACTTACACCCGACGAAGGTAGGAGATTCCTTTTTACTTTCATATGAATTGTGAGAGTATTACTTTCTGTTCTAGATTGGACGTCTCGTAGAAGAAGGCTGACTAGAACTAAGTTGTTTTAAGCAAAATTGGCTTCAACTGCTGATCACGTAGGTTATTGTAAAAATTAAGTATTCGTTTGTGTTCTTTACATAGATACCATTTTGAGTTTTTATAATCTTTGATTTTGCATAGAATATATTATTTTTGAACTTTATTTTAATGTTAATCCATGTTAATGTTTTCCATGGCCACCTCGTAGTCCCGATCTAAATCCATTAGACTTTTTTCTGTGGGGATACATGAAAAGCTTGGTATATGATCGTCGCCCTGATATTGAAAATGTCGAAGATCTGCGAAATCGCATTTATGTTGCAGCTCGACGCATTCGCGAAGACATGGTAAATTTTACTCGTGTGCATAATAACTTTTGTCGCCGAATTGATGCCTATATTAGAGCTCACGGTGGACATTTCGAACATTTTTTACATTAATAAATTATTTTGTCCTGTTTCGCCTAGATCGGTCCTTGTTAGGACCACCACAAATTTCATAAAAAGAAAAAGATTGTATAACTACAAATAACTCAAAACCCGACATTTCGGATGCATTAACTTTAAACATTAAGAACGCAAATCATATGGTTATCGGCATATTCAATGTAAACACATAAACACTTCGACATCAGCTGCACGACAGACTAATGCATTTCAATAGACTATTCACTATTCATAGCATCATACAATGCTTTATCGATTTTTATTTGCATCTGGGTTAACTTTGATTCATCAGCGGTATTTGTATAATGTAGGAGAAACAAAGATATGGACCGGCTTTACCTGCATTTTGGGCTCTAAAATTTGAACAAAATGTATATGTTACAAGTAAATTTCTTTTTAAATTTTCAGTAACACATTGATAGGTAGTCTTCAGATTTCGGTAGCTTACGTGCTATTTACAGGTAACCCTGTATATTGTTTCGTTTGTCATCGCTTGCCAATTTTGGTTTATTGTTTGTTATGTGTATATTTTCTCACGTTTTAGTTTAACAATCTACTACTTAAATGGGTTGCGTGGTGTGAGTGCGGGAACAATAAGTCGGTTTGGAACTTGTTTAACCAAAATATCAGGTTTCTGGGATAAAAACAAACGTAATTGAAAGACGATTTTTATTATTTTGAATTATAATAATTTTTTTATCACATGATTTTATTGGAGTGAATAGATATCACAGACTATTAAGATAAAAGTTACAAGGCAAGGAATTTAGTTAAACCACAAAGTATCACTTTGTACAATGGTATTTTTAGTTAAACAACTCTCAAATTGAACACATCAGAAAATACCTAGAAATAATAACCAAAAATATATAATGCTAAGTTAGCTTAGCTCTCTCATGGTATTGATGGAATAATTCACGGCGAACGCAACAAAAGGAGTATTATGCCTTTTATTTTATTATGCCTTTTACAAAATTCTAGGTGATTTTCTGGATGAGTGTGGTACAATTTGAACGTGATTAAATGTGATCGATTTTAGTCCCACACCATTGATCAGGGGACTCGGCTTACGCCAGAAGTGGAACTGATAATATGCAGCAATTTCAAAAACGCGTTGAAATGGCGCAATTTAACGTGTTGTATTTTCTGGTATTTATTTCGTCTGTTCACTAATTTGAAATTAGACCAATCAGAACGGCTAAAACTTGGCAGAAGAAGGAATAGACGTAATTTCTAACTAAAAAAAATTGTTGAGTTTGCTAAAAATTGAGTAATGATATTTAAAAAACTTAGGGTTAGATTTGGGACAGCGCATGTAAATCAATTTGTACATAGTTTAAGTTAGTTATATTATAAATAGGTGTCATAAATGTCTAAATAGTTGGTTATTAATCATAAAACAAGTAAGTATAATCCTTTATAAATTAACTAAACTAATTGATAAGGCAGGTACTTGAAACTCCATAACGTAACAAATTATAGTTTCCATTGTTTTACTCGGTAATACATTTTATTTATTTATTTATTTATTTATTTTTGTTTTAGATCATATTGCTGAGATTTGCACAAAAGGATTCATTTTATTGTCCTTGTTGAGTTAGCATAGCTGTGTACATCTTCAAAGTAGCAATAGCTTAAGTAAAACTCCATTTTTGAGTTTTTCTGATATGCATCATCTATGCAGCCGTGTAGTTACATACATTGGTAGAAAAAACTACAATGCTTTTTGCAAAATTCATAATCGAAAAATTTCGATCTACTACTTATCGCCTACTGGTTTCTCCGAGAGTCCGTCTAGTCTCTAAAGTGCCTGGAAAATGTGCTCGTTTTTCCAGGCTTAAATATAAGTCGTATATGGAATCATTTATTAAGCGTTCTTTGATACTTAATGAGTCTATTTTTGTAAAGGTTAACTGATATATGTGTAGTAAGATAACATTTTGAATTTTTTATAGAGTTTAATTGTAACGTTTTAAGTGTGTTTATATGTGCATAGTTAATTGCAGATTATAGAAACGTTATAGAAAACACGTTTGTTATCAAATTTAAACAAACTAGTTTAAACTTCTCAGGTGTAAGGCAGTTTCACTATAGATACGAACGTCTAGGAAAGTTTTACGTTACGCACTGTTATCCGCATGAGGAAGGTAAAAGAAAATAATTTACATTTTCTACCACCAGACGTAAGTCAATCATTATTGTCCTGATTGAAGTGACGCTATTTTTGTGATGTTTACTTGATATGCTGTCGGCAATGGGATGTAATGTAGTGAAATTATGCTCCTAGAGATGAAGTAATAGCACATTCATTATTAATTGCGACTTTGTAACATAAATTACTATTTCCTACTATCGCTTACATAAGTAAGCATTACTACCCTAATTTGAAGAAGGCAAATGACGTAAGTGCGATTTATGTATGTAATATAATGTAATTTTACTTGTGTGTAGAGATATCCAAAACATGTAGACTGAATATTAACAAACAAAATAAATCAATGCAAAGTTATCAATTGGCAACATAGTATAATCTCGCAATAACTTTGCTCTCCAGCTGAAGTATCGTGAACTTGTAAGCATGGAATGTACAAGAAATTATTTTAAGTTACTATTCGGAGGTTGGATTTATTGATAAATCCAATGCTGTCAAACATTGGTACTTAAACAGTTTGGCTTCAGAGTTTTGCTTATACAAAAAATTAAAACTTTGGGAATTTCTGAAGTAACCGAATGTTGTAAAATGCTGCTTTTTCGAAATTTTGAGCGGGCGGTACGAAAAAATAAAATGGGCTTGATTGCAGAGAAATCGTGAACTAGTCAGACGTGATTTGATAGGTGGAAAAAAATCCACAACTGAAATCCAACTGATAAAGAGCTTCTTGATTGGCGCTGACAACTCTGATTAATTTGAGATTTACTCCGCGAACAAAGCTAATGTTATTTGCGTCGTAATTTTGTGATCTCGAATGTATTGCAAAATTCCATTTGCTTTACATGTGACCTACGTATTTTCTCCATCTGTGCTATTATTGTTGCAGATGGCACTTAATTTAGGTTTTGAATGGGCAAACGCATCCAACGATGTCAATGATCTATGACATAAGAAGAACAAATTTTTCGAAACAAACATTTCGAAAAATATACTCTTGTTTTCTACTACAGAACCGCCTCTTCTGTATTAACCGGACATTAACTGGCGCCAAAACTTTAAAATCACCATGAACGGATCACAGCGTACTCCTCACAGTAACGATAAATAAAACAAAAAAGATTATATAATAAATGTCAAAATTTACTTAATATTTACCTATTTACAAACAATATATAAAGTAAAATTATATATACACGAATAGATAAAATCAATTACTTTAAAATAATATAATACTTACATCAATACAAATTACATATTCTGTTTTTTATGAGGACAGGTATGTATGTATTTATATTAAAAACATGTATGTACGGATCGTACAACTTCAAAATATTACACTTTAGTACCGTTTTGCTGAGAATGATCCCCGATCGTTACGTGCGTAATAAAGGGACCTCGATGTTGCGTATGGTGACTTCTTGACGCGCTGCTTCGTCCTTGCACTTGCTGCCTCGTCAAGGAATTCGAATTCGGATCCTGATAGGGAGGCGGCTGCATTGGTGGCTGTAACCCCGGCCTTAGTGCTCTTGAATTCAGTACGGATTGTATGGTTTCGTATTCGTAATAGTTTGATACGGGTCTAAGCTGGTTATCTTGTCTGGATTGTCGTTGCGAGTGATACTGATGCTGCTTCCTACTACAAAGGAAAAGATGAAAGATCAAGAAATGTAATAACGTTCAGGAATGGATCAGGGTACTTTTCTAAACTATAAAAATATACATTGTTATTCTACAAAAAAAAGAAACCAATAAGACTCTCAGCTCTTTGAATTAGTAATTTATATGCAGGATGGACTAAAATTGTATAAAACGTTGCTTTTTATTACTTGCTATAGAAATTCAATTTATTAACAGTATAAGTAGGTACAGAAAGAGTTAAAAAGGAATTATTCGCTGTTGATATGAAGACATTTCCATATCATAGAATACATCAATACCAATTGATACAAAAGCAGTTTACAATAACAGTATTTGTCGTTTTTTTTTTTGTGACAGTTAGGCTCTCATAACGAAGCATGTTGTTTAAGACAACATGTGTTCATTGATTTAAAGTTAGGTTGTGTGTGCATGTGGCACAGCAGAAGGCAACTTCCCAATCAATTACACGTGTATTTTTTTACTTCAATTTAGTAAGCATAGTCTTTTATAAAATTTTTGGGGAAAAATTTATTGTCGTTATTCAGTGTTACTCAACAAATCAATAAGCTTTTTTACAATTTCATATCTTTTAACAGATAAAGACGAAGCCTGGAATTAGTCTTCTCCAGAAGTATTTAAGATAAAATTATTAGTGATTCGTTAGCACTTCGGAATACATCAAATATTTTGTTAGGCTTATAAAAAAGTTCGAAAGGAAGATATTTTTGTATATCTTACTGTAGGTATCAAGGAAATACAATACTGCACAAAAATGTTGAATACTGATAAATACATCGCTTCGATTATTAAGTGTTTATTATGAAAATAAGAGTCATGTTTAGATTGTGATTTGCCTGTTGATGACTATTTGTATCGTACACGTAAATTTCACGAACAATTCAAAGCGGAAAAGAGAATCACGTTCGGAGACATAAGCCACAAATTGGCAAGGGCACATAACAGGGCATGTTATGTGTAACTATCTACCTTAATTGGGGATCCATATTTAAGGCTTTCAGTTCTGTAACATTTTGCAACATATCGTAGACTATAAGTCCATCTTCGGGAAGGGCATGTTTTACAAATTAGCCTAGAAACTGTTTGTTTCCGACTTAGGGAATCCAACCTAACAATTGCTCTAAGTCCATTATTAACTGTAAATCATCATAGAGAATAATTGAGCTTAGCCAAAGAGTGGATAAGTTGATCAAAAGCTGACTGGCAATATGTCTTTTTTACAGACGAGTCTCTCGAGCATATAAATCGAGGAAGGTATTCCTTTTTGGAATGCATTTTCCTCTATTTGGAAAGGCTTCCTCGTACTGTATATTTAAATCCGATAGAAAGTCTTTGATACGTTATCGCCAGACGATTGAGAGCACATGTAATTCAACCAAGTAGCCTAGATAAAGTGGGCGAGAAGCTTATGCAGATCTGGGAAGAACTAGATCAGAATGAAAAACGCCAGTTAATTCTGAGTGAATAGTATTGTTCTCGTATTTTTATTCTTTTGTTTTTCTTTATTTCAGCTTTTTCAATTTCCTTTAAATTCGCTAGAATTACTAATAAAATCTTAGCAAATTCATTCTAGCAGTCTTGCTTGAATAAAGACAAAATTGGATTATGAATGGGGTACGATAATTTATTGGGGAATTGCATTTTGCTTGCATATATATATACTGGAATAAGAACATTTCTTTCAACCGAATTACATAAAATGAATTCTATTCTTACACCACAAAATCCCGTTATTCCAATTTTCGAGTTGATTCAAATTCCTGCGTTTTGATAATACTTCTATTGTGGAAATAATACGCGTTAATAAGAAACTAAAGAAACTTATTGAGTACTTTCAGTTAATTCAAATTTTCGAATTTAGCATATTAAATTCTCGTGAATAACTACCATAGAGAGCAGAAGTTTTTTTTAGAAAATAGTGTTTAGAGTGCCTGGATTTATATTTAAGCATTTGAAGCATCTTACAGCAATTATTGTAAAAACGTTTATGACTTTAATTTAGCGCACCAAACAAACTTGTATTACTTTCACGACAAAAAGAATAAATTCAATAAAATTCTAGCGGTTTTAGGTAAGCGTACTCTGACGGATAGAACTACTTATATATTTTTACGGGTTTGGATAGATTAAATAAGCTTTCCTGTAAAACCTCCATTGTATCCAAAAATATGTATTAACTTAGCTTAGTTTCCTCATGATATTGATGGAATAACTCACGGCAAACGCAACAAAAGGAGAGAAAAAAATATTCTAACACACGGACATGTTTCTACCTATTCGGCGTCATCAGCGTGGTTTCGAGAATAAGAGGGCGCTAAGAAATTCGAGTTTTGTCGTTTTGAAAGTTGTGGCGTTAACTGTGAGGCAACAGCTATAAAAGGTTAAGATAAAAAATTATTCTCGAAACCACGCCGATGCCGTGTAAGCAGAAACATACCCGTGTGTTAAAATATTTCTTTCTGTTTTTTTGTTACTTTTGCCGTGAATTATTCCATCAATACCATGAGGAAGCTAGGTTATCTTGGCGTTATATATATTTGGGTATTGTTTCTAGGCACTTTCCGGTGTATTTTCTCCGTATGTAGGCTTATTATTAATATAACAAATACATAATTAAAAAAAGAGATAATAAATAATAACCTGACTAACGCGGTTGGAAAATAATTTGAAACAGAGCAAATACTCAAATTATTTCCAAAGCCGAGTACTTTATTGCTACTTGGACATCCTCCAACATCGCTGGGGAAATTAAACTATTCGCTCGTCTCGTATCCTCTCTTTTAACTTATTTGGATTATTGGATCTGTTTGAATAAACCTTGGATTTTAAATAATAAAAAAACAAAGGTCGAAGGGATTATGTCAACTGACCTAATTGGCCACTCGATAGTTCACCCCCCTCCGATCCATTTGTTAGAGAAAATTACATCTAAATGTCTTCAAACATTGATTGCATGATATGGAGGTGCACCATCTTGGTGGAATTAAATTAAGTTACTAATCAAACATCTTCTTGCGTTGAATAAATTCACTTCTACTTGAGTAATTAACTGACCGCCGAGAGCATTATAAGAATCTTTATTCTCTCCTTTTCTTAAAACAGTTTTAACATATGATATTCTGCCGTTTTAGTCAAGTTGTTATTTTTGTTCATTTAATTTTTGCAGTATCCCAAACTATTTATAACACACGTATACGGGAGGTTTATTGAAAAGCTTATTTAATCGTCTAATCTGTAAGAACATACAGAATGTTACATCAATGTTACTAATACTCAAAACGGAAATGGTATTAAATTGCAAGAGAAAAAGCTCAAATCAAAGCTTTAACTCGACATGTTTGACCATTTCCATCGAAAGGAGATTGCTGAAATCTTCCCGAATTTACTCTTTGCATCGTAAACGTAGCGTATATAAACATAAATAAATGTGTGAATGTTAGTAAGCATTAACAGTTAGCTGTACAATTACTTGCTGTTACTAATAATAGCCTCATTTAAGGAAATCCATGTAATAAAACGCACATTACGCAGCATAAAATAAATAGTTTTTATGTCGCTGAATATTCTAGCGTCGTTATTAATTAAGATTCCCATTAAATAAAGCTGCAAAAATTATATTTAATATAACTTTGCCTTACGCCCAAGTGAAATGAAACTTACATATGTCTGTCGTTAATAAACCAATGAGTGCAAATTGACAAAAAACAAAACAAAAACACCAAGACCACTACAGGGGTGTACGAAACTGAAAGAAGGGTGCATACCTTTCTTCCTCCACCTTTAATCTCTGCTGTTGAACCTGCAGACGCATCTGCACTATCTGACTGTCAGACAGCTGCTCTTTGCGGCTGCGGGAACAGAACATTTGGATATTAATACACAGGAAACAACACAAACAGTCGGTATAACATAACGAAGACTGGACAGTGTGAGCTATTTTCAGAAAGGATAGCCGGAATGAAACAGACATTTTTATATTCAATAAAGCTAAACATCACATTTAAAGTAAAGAGATCAAATTTGGGATTTCACTTAGTTTTTTACATTTTGGGTTAAACAGGACAATGATGTAATGCCGTGGACAGATCCTGAGGTTTTTAAAGCATGTATACTCTTTTTAGCGCAGTCTACTGTAAAAAAATATCCTTTCATTAATTATGGTGTGAGTCTGTTTAATCCACAGTTCAAGTTCATAGAAAAAGCGTTCACAGAGAATAGATTTACTGAAATTTGATCTTTTTACTCTAACATCGTTTTGATGTTAACATAACTTCTTTAGCTGATCCCACCGACTTTTGACATATACACAGAAATGGTAATCCTTAAATACTAGAAAATAAGCGTCATTTCCGTAATATTTAATCGATCATATTACTTTTTATAATATAATTCGTGTTTGGACTCGCTTGGAACCAAATCTTTAATTTTAAAATGAACTGTACGTATTATATTGTCATTAATGTTTTTCATTTGGTTGATTTTTCAATAGTATCCAACCATTTAGTAACACGGACAAAAAATATATTAAAATTCAAATTCAACAAAGATAAGAACGCCCAACACGTCAGATTGTACGTTAGTTGGTATCGGGCGTAAAGCCTTACTTATTTTATGATTATATCGAATTAAATATGTTATAATTAAATAAAAATGGGTTAAAGTAGAATATTATTAATTTACACTATTACATAAACATGTACGTATGGGTGTCATGCAAAGATTATCACGTGCATGCTAATGGTACAAATTAGTTCAAAAGTTAACCAATCCAAAATACACGTGAATGCCATGTAAATATTAATTATGCTGAATTGGATGAGTAATGCTATTATGAGAATCTGAAATGATCCAAAAAAATTACCAAATTACCTCATTTTATTTAACAGTGTTCTATTATTCTTTTCGAAACTTTATAAGGAAAGCCTCCCAGCGAAATGTAAATAGTTAAGATTTTATGGGTTTCGGTCTACTCCTTCACGAGCAGGAGTTAAATTTGTAACATACTTCTATTAAGGTCTGCGCTCTTGTTTCTGATTTTTGAAACAATGGGTATACATAATAAAACGGGCAAAACATTTGGAATAAATTGAGTGAAACCTGAATAAGTGAAGACTTTGATTAAAATTTTACCATATCGAAATGACTGTTACAGGGTGAGTTATTTCTGCAAATTTCCAAGATTTTGCATTCGAAGATTTTTGGAAAGGGCTTTTTGTTCTGTGAAGTCCGGACTGAGAGTAAGGTCTAAAATTATGTTGAAAAATATAAGGAGCCTCATATTTGTATTAACTTGCAATTACATGAAATTGCGTCACCATTATTTCTTAGAAAATGTGTATTAGACATGATTTCTGGCATCTAGATTTCGCTTAAATGACATACGCGCCTATGTGGTTCGGAATTGCTAACCCAGTGTAAGTATTGCCTCAAGTTGGTATAGCTTGTTCTTTTGAAAAATCTCCATTCACAAAGGTTCCATGTTGTGAGCGATTTGATAGAGATGATAAACGCAGATTAAATTATTATTTTTTTGCAGCGATTAGACATATTCGTGTTTTGTCGACTCCAATCTGCCTTGGTCTTCTCTAGATATAGCACATCTATATATGGTGAAATTTACTTCTATAAACGGGATAATAGTGAATATATATATATATTTGAACATTACTGTTATATTCATGGTTGTTGCTAGGACATTTGCTGTAAGTCGAAAATTTTAATTTTCAGTATTGTTTTTACTATTATTAAAGTTTCTTTATGATTATGTTAATTGTAGAAGTGTAATGACAGATCCGAATTAATTGGGAACATACGAATTCGGTTCTACGGTTGGAGACTGCGTGCGGAGTATGCCGATACCCTGCCTGTTTTTCAGCAGATAAAAAACTTAATTCTCGAGAAATTTTCAGGTAAAGAATGTTTATAATATATTGAATTTTCCAGTTAGGGCCCTTTTTTGTTACAATTTTCTTATTATTTTTGATTTCAGTGTTGTGCAGACAAATATTTCGTCCACGAGGGATGAATCCCTGATATGACAACAATCGCCCAGTTACTCAGATTCTGAGCTTCTGCAATTAGTTAGTCGCTTCATCGCAGAAAATTAAATTAACATTATAAGCGTTACAATGTGTACTGTAATAAATTCAAGGTAATTTACAAGTGGCGAAGTAAACAGAAGATTCGACATTATAATTAATTACATAGTGACACTTTAAAAAATAAGCAATAAATTAACTGTGAAAGCTCAGAATCTGAATAACTGGTCCATTATTTTATTTTGGGCTTGCCTTTACGGACTCGATGAGTACAGTTGCACTTCATCTCAACTTAACAATAATATGTAGCAAAATAAATTGTTGATTGGAAAATATCCCTTTTCTAAGGAAAGCTCAAGTGCAACCAAAAATTATGCATCTTGAAGTACCAGGTGTGCTCATTAGCAGTAGGATCGGCGAATAATCTGTCTATTCACCTTATTGAAAGATATACATATTTCAATGTATACAGGGTTTTCAATTTTGAACGATTACTTGTATATCAATACATTTTTGGATTCTTCCATGCAATAAATACATAGCAAATTTAATTGGATCTTAAGATGTAGTTTCCTTTTTCTTAAGAACTATTGAACCTACTTGAATAGATCTTTTTCTAAATGTGCAAAATCTTAAGAATATTTACAACAATGTTATGAAATTTTTCAGGTAACTTTAATGTACAATCCATATTATCTCAATTTTGTTCAATGTTAGTACAGGCTTGTATACGAGGTGCATAAATTATGGAGACTGGTAGAATTCGCTCTAACATAATTTGGGAAGTGAGACTTGGAGGAGCGGCAGGTAAACATGTGATGCGAGATTGAAAACGCTAGAACCATTTGGTTTTCAGGGTTTTTTCTAGTGCGTTCTAAAAATGAGTTACATCAATTTCTAACAAAGATCAGGTTCTGCTTCAGACTTGGGCACAGTACAACGGAAATTTTTGCAAGAGCCCGGGGGTTTCGGTGGTTAAGGCGTTTTGAGAAGGAAAAGGGTCGATTGAAGATGACCCACGCAGTCGAAGGCCCTTCATCTTCAAGAATCGACGAAAAAGTCGACAGTTATCGAACAGTTGAGTCTCACTAGCATCAGCTTTCATCTCATTTTGACCAATAATTTGGAACGTACCATTACGGATGGTTTTAAGTGTTTGATCTGGGAATCAAACGTCAGAGCATCTTAACATCTCCAAAGCCCAAAATGTAAGGTTGAGTAAGTAGACGATCAAATGCGCGCTGATTTGCTTTTTTGATAGCCAGATCATCGTCCACAAAGAGATTGTGCCTCAAGGCTGCAAAACTTCGAAAAGGTGTTAAGTGTGGAACCATACATTAAAAACAACTGGGTATTGCATCACAACATTGTTGCATTGCTCCTTGTAACGAAGGAATGTCAATAAACGAGTTTTTAGCCAGTAAATTCCTCAGCCAACTAATTCACCTGTCTTATGTCCTTCTGACTTTTTGCTCTTCCCGAGATTGGGTGATCACATCAAGCGACGATATCGAGGACACTCAAAAATATTTAGATCGTTGTAGTCCGTTCGCTGAAGGTTATTCCAGTATCTCGCACAGTTATGAAGATTGGAAGAACCGTCTTCAGCGTTGAGTGGCTTCGCGAGGAAATTACTTTGAGGGGAACGCTATTGTATTCAATAAATAAAATAAAATCAGTCTCCTTACTTAATTTATAAACCTCGTAATTGTGTATAACAACAGTTCAATTTGGTGCAATATTGCAACGATAGTTAGGAAAATAACTGTTAATCAAGCTTATATGGGTAAAAATTTGTATATAGATATTCCAAAATTGCTCAGTTATAAGGTTATTGCCAGTTTGTTTTACATTGCATCTACAAATATAAAAAAGTAATAATGTACAGGATGTTACATTTAAACTTAAATAGCGCATCCTTAAAGCTATATACCGGGTATTCATGAAAATCATTTAACTACAGTGGCTGTTTTCTGCTTAATTACTTAAAATATTCTTCAATAAAGTGAATAGGTAGGTTACAATAAGGCGATTTTGGATAATTTGCACATCCCGTATGTAATAATCAAAAAACACCCTGATTGCATGTATCACCAACATTGCATGCACCAAAACAGTCACTCACTCAAACTCAAACACAAACATCTTCATTATAGCGCGATGATGCAGCTATTTCAATGCCTTCAGTTCCTTCCCCGCATTAAATATATATGTGCAAAAAATATTTCACAATATTCATTTTATCTCTTACGACTGCTGAATATTATATACAAGTATTGCAATTGTGCGGTGATTGTGTAGGTAAAAGTGCGAATGAATGTAGCGTATAGCGGAAATCGTTTTTTTTTTACTTACCTAAGATGATTCTGTAGCTCGTTATAGTTGACGTAATGTGTAAAAGGTACGGAATCCGTTATACCTGATCGACTTCCAGGTCTACCATATTCACCGTATTTATTAGGCATTTGATCATTTCTCTACATAATAATAAGATACTTTACTGAACTGAGCGAAGTGTACTTTTATAGAGTTAGTGCTTATATTTGTAGTATGAAACTTATATATAAGGGATAATCACAACAAATAAATCAACAAAGTGCATACACTTCGAAATAGTCAATAAGAGTTGATTGAAGATTAAAAAATACGATTTATTCAGATATCCAAATTAATCACACTTATAAAATTTTGACAATCACAATGTTCTCATCAATCTTATCAATAAAATTCATCCAATAAGTTTCAAATCTACGTACATAATATCAGATTTAAAATATGTTATTTAAAAACTGGACGTACTCTTCGAAATACCTGCTCATAGTGACTTTCTCGTTCTTCCACAGGGTAATACATGTTGTGTCTGTTCGTATGTCGCTGATGGTGCGATTTTATTTTTTCTCCGCGATTCTGATTGTGATCTACTGATTGGCTGCTGCTACTGTACCTACTAGAGGTTACAGCAGTTCCCTCCGGTATCACCTATGCACATTATATCAATTGAACGGTTAGAATGAGGTTGGCATACTAGCTAACGAAAGGATAAAATTCATAATTTAGTATATTTACCTGCACTTGCTCGGCATGGTGATGAACAAAGCCATGCCTTTGATATAAGGGCTCCCTATGTTCATATTCGCGCACCCTTTCGTTTGGCAGGTTTTGATTTTGGTTATCACTTTGTTTGGAAGCGTGCAAGGATTCTGCGGCGCTTTCTGATAATGGTTTTGGATGAGCATGATCAGAATCGAACTCCGTATTTTGTTGATAATGTGGAGGCACTTCTGGTTCCATTTTTCTATGTTTACCAAATCTAGATAATGACAGATTCACCCATAAAAGATCCCTAGAGGACTATTTGCTTAACTATTTACCTAAACATAGAGCCTATTCCTTTGAATATCCCTGGTTTCTTTTTTGGGACTTTGTGTTTACCGTCTATAGCTGCGTTCAGCGATGACTGTCTCGGTCCTCCTCGAACATTCGTAAATCCGTCAATTTCTCTCTCATCCACTGGTGGATCTAATAACCAATGCTTCTTGGCAGCTACAAAATAAGTTTTTAAATTTATTTTTTTTTCTTATATTTTTCAAAACTTACTGATTTCACTACGATGATTTGGATCAACCACAGCGGCTCTAAAGCTTTCCTCACAACCTTTACCTCTTATTACTTTTAAGGCACCTGAAGGCCCTCTGTAGCTGTAGGCGGGGTCCCCTTCTTCTTGCATCTGCATCTGATATATCACAACAAATGAATATTGTTTACGATATTTAGTTGCTTATTACCTCTTGTACCATCGTCTGAAGTGATTCCAAACTCGATGATTTCTTCATGCCTAGAGAAGGTCCTAATTGTCCTAATTTATCTGCATCTAAATTTCGGGGGAAAAAACGCAATAAATGTACGTTTTTTGATTTTACCAGTCAAACAAAGCAAAACATAGAACATGCAATTTCATATGATACACATAAAATGTTTACGAAATCGTAACATGCTTACATTCGGGGTGTTCGCTTGATCTGTTCACACTTATTACTGATTCAACGGACCCGACACGTACCAAATTAGCTGTTAAAAACAAATGAAAATGAGCTGAATACTATTTATGATTACAGAATATGAAAATATTACAGACACATTGCGTTAAACACAAATATTTGTATTCGATTGGAAAAGGCTCTAACATTAATTTACCTTCCAAACTCTTATTCTTATCCCTTTCTTCTCTAAGCTTCTTTGTTCTTTGATATGTATCTGTATTTTTGGCATCTAAGGTGGCGTGTCGTTTTTCCGACATGCTTTGTCGCCCAAAAGCATCCCTAGAAAATCCCGCCGGATTTTCCAAGGACAACTGACTGGCGTAAGTAGCATCGTTGCATGTGACCTGTGACGATTCCGTACTTTTATCACAGTTACTTCCTGATAAACTGGCTTTTCCATCGGGTTCGTGCTCGTTGCGATTCTCTATGCCATTGGAACCGCCGCTGTTGACAGGATTTAGCGTTATTTTCGTTCTAAATTAAGAGAATTTCCACAATTAGTTACTAGGTGCTTTTAATTTTGAAAACACAAATGTAAGCGAAGATACTAGCCCAGATAACCAAGCAGTTGTTAAGCTATTAAATAAATTTGTTTTAAGAGGGCTGAAGAAAATAAAAGGATTTTCAATTACTTTGATATTTGCTGGGGTAAAACTCTAGAGCCATATTCATCCTCGATTAATATTGGTTCTCCTGAAGGTAAATTCACGGTTGTACTGGTGACGTTAGGCGACCCTTGGTCTACGAACATCGTCGCATTCCATGTATCATGAGTTGCCTGAAAAAAAAAATAGCCCAGTTTTGTTTAAAAAATTCCAGACGACCTTCAAAAAAGTGGGAATACGGACTACTTACTCTATAGTAGCTTTCGTTTCGCAGTTGTTGATTTTTGTTACCCATCAATCTATCAAGAACGGGATTCCATGTATTCATCGGACTAGTAGGTTGGGTCGTTACACCTTTCGAAGATGCAATGGATTTATTAGGATTAAATATCACGGTATTCGTAGATCCAGCACTTGCACCGGAATGGTCGGTTACGGATGGTTCGGAATCGTTACTTTGGCATAGTTCAGAAGCTGCAATAAGAAATTGTTAATTCATCTTTTGTTTTAATCGCAATAACTGTTAACGACGTAATTGTAATGAATTGATGTTTTGTTAGAAATAGGCGATCCCTAACTGTTTTCTGCACTTCGGTGCAGTGACCTGTTATACTCTCTAAATAATTTCATAATCGCGTAAAAGTTCCAGAATCTTTTACAGCTCCGTACTTCTACGGCTCTATCTTTCGTACCCCTAAGCTACTATGTTGTATGCTGTTGTATGGTAGTGTGCTATCGTATGCTGTTTTCGAAATGCGATAGAACAAGTCATCGCAACAAATGGATAGCAAGCAGTAAAATCCGAAAGAAGTAACGATGTATAAATAAAGCAGAATTAAGTATACCTGAAGTATTATGTATGGAATCTGAAGGTCTATGATTGAAATTCCTATTCGGTCCGGGCGATGAAGCTCTCCTTGCGATGGTCAGCGTGATATTTCCAGGCACGGGTCCTTCCGTATGACACATAGCCTTTCTCAAAGTTTCCATCGCATCACTATTTGACTGTTGCAGTAAAGATATTCCATTGACACTAAGTAATTGATCATTGGTCTTTAGTCTCTTATCACGCGAAGCGGCACCACCGTGTATTACACTTTTTATAAAAATACCCAAGTCTTGGGAACTGCTAGTCTTTCCTTTAACACTAATACCAAGTCCCGCCTTTTCCGAATCGTGGACAGGGATATTGAATGTTAAGACTTCCTTATGCTTCCAGGGAAATTGCGAATTATCATCTACCTTTTCCGGAGGCTAAAATATCAAATCATAAACAAAATTGTCAGAACAGACATAAGGAAACGGAGAAAACAAAACATCATGCACGCTTAATATTTTACACCTTTCATTCTAATAGTATTAGTATCAGACGTTTTATTCGCTATGTTAGTTGTCGGGAAGGAGTATTGTAGAGAATCTATTTAGTGCAAAAGGATAATACTAGAAAAGGTGACAATTACATTACTGGTGTTGGCAGCTTCTTGAAATTGCGATATAATTTTTGCAACGGCATTATTTTTATCCGGCGTACGTGACTGCAGGTGACACTGAGGCAAGGGAGGGATCGTAGGCGGTGTATTTTCGTCCCTTGTCGCCTCGTTCACCTCCTCTTCCTTCTCAACGCTTTCGTCAACACCCTGTACGACAATACCATTTTGTACAATCTTAAAATACAGTAAAGAACAAAAACTAATATGCACAAATCTACAATGTATATTATTGCTTATATTTACATAAGCTATTCTATCTATGTAACAACTAATTATTCTACCTATGTATATATACAGGACCTGAATATATACCTGTATTATATAAGTTGGGCTATGGTTATTTAAGAAAAGCTTTCGATTTGCACCCAATATCTAAAAGTATCTGCTGCAAATTTCCAATTTTAATATTGAAGATGTCGATCATATTGGCCCAGATATACAATATCAGAATATACCATCCAATAGTATTGCGATCGTGCGAACAAGTCGCTTTTTGCCGATATTCTTATTGGTCAGATTGCCAGCAATTGTCTATCGGGTAACACGAAATTAACGACAGCTAGTGTGGCTTAAGTGAATCTGAATGATAAACACTGATGTTGTGCAAATGCGGAGCAAATTCACCTTAGTGTAAATAGAAATATCCTGGTTCGGAATGAGGAAAATGGCATAGTCACTAATTCAATTGCATTCGTTCACTTAAACACTGAACGGACCTGACAAATATACGGTAGATGCGAAAAACGAGAGTGAAGACCATTCGCCCAAACAAAATTAATAAGCAAAATTCTTACAAATTCTTACCAAAGTATAGAAATAATACAAAAATGACACTTGGCCTAATTGTGAACATGTTATGACTAAAGAGGACAAAGGCGGATGAAATTATTAAATTTTTTGCATAGACTAGACAGACTCGTGTTTTGTCGACTCTCGAGGACACCAGTCGGCAATACGAATTCATTCTCACGAGGCGAATAGATATGAGTCTATCTAATCGCTGTAAAAAAGGAATAATTCCACCTGCCTTTGTCATATCTAGTTATGACTGAAACTTGCCCGCCAATTTTGATGATTTTAAAATGCTGTTGTTACCGCGGCGATTATTCTAACGGTCCAATGCCGGATCGTTGGCACATACTATTTTTTGTAAATTGTCTGATTAAAAGCGGGTGATTGTTACTACTGCACTATAATTTAATGGTACATATTAGCCAAACACATTACGTGGAACTGACTGCGTACTAATAGCGTATTCCTTTGGTAAGTCTAGAGCAATTGAAGCAAGTTTCGCAATGGAACACGCAACACAAAATAAGAGAAAAAATGTGCGTTCCGCTGGTAAAGTTAGAGCAATCGGAATTACATTCGTAGCAACTTTTATCGCTATGGTTCGAAAAACAAGGGTCCGTTTAAAACAATATAGCCGAGTGACAACACTCGATGTTTAAATACAACAAAGGCAATTATAACCCATTATAACAACGTCTCCCAATGAAGCATAGCATGCAAAATCGCTTCCCATAATTAATATACGTTCCATTAGCACTGCTCGATCTGAAACTTTTGAACTATTGCAAGTTTTGTGTGCGCTTTAGTGTAGTCCAGTGGTATGCGATGTAAGAGTATTAACCGAATTCTCCAATCTGGCGAATATGTATAAAATGACATTGAAATAGAATGGTCCCATTCAACGGACGCTATAGTTGATATAAACAGGCGGCGATTTTGTAAAAACGAACATTCTAGCTGCAAGCATCTACCCAGCAAACGACGAAACTAATCAGCGAAAGTTATTTACGATGTTCTCACTCACTAGTGTTTGAGTGGGAGTTGTCATTACTTTAATGTACAGCAATTATTATCAATCAGTTTCGTTGAGACGATATCTTCTTCTACGTTTGCCGATGTTGCTATTGTTGGCCAGCCGCACGCATACTCGCATCTTAGTCAAATCGTTGGAAGATGTTTGGTATATTAATCTTATTTCCTTAGAGAAAAATATAGAAGGAAGTTGTATCGATTCATTTTCATATTATCGTCAATAATCTTACTGATAATTATGGATCGTAATGTAAAATCCAGTCCTATGCTCCTGGTAAATATGTCGGCTGAATACCTATTAGATAGATTTAGTAGGATATTGTACAACCGTGCTTTTCTGACGTTTGTTCGGATCTTATTGTAATCTAAATTCGACATTTTGTAAATTTTCTGCATTTCTTTTTAGAGTTTCTAAAAATTCGCAAGTCATACTATACATTTTTTTAAATGTTGAAGCAAATATTTCAGGAGTAAAATATATAATTATTGTCAGCATTTTATTTCAGTGAAAGAAACATATTGGCATGTCGATTTACTAATTTAACCAACGTCGTGGCTCCAATAACACCTAGGAAATCATTGGATTTTCTCATTATGGTATTATAATTACATTTAAATATATATATATATATATATATATATATATATATATATATATATATATATATATATATATATATATATATATATACATATATTTTTTTTCTTGGACGTTACCGACGTCTGAATCGCCTATATTCCGCTCTAGAACCGTCCACAAGGAACACAATTTTGGGAAACGATAAACTGTCTTCTCTTCTTCTATAGTGCGCCACTCTCTTGATTGAGGGTAAGAGTTCGGACTACCTCTGTCACTTGCGCCTCTCTATCCACTTTTCAATCTCTCGTCTCTTTAGTTCCTACCACGTATTTTATAAAGTTATAGATCCGTATCCAGTTCGTCTATCCCTGCATCATCAGATTTGCGGTGTTTGAGGACGTTATTTGCTGATCTAATTTCGTCGACAGTCTTACATTCTGCCATCATCGACATTGGTCGTGGTCTTGGCTTTTCCAATTTTCGTGGTGTAGGTGCCGTAGAACGCATGCCCAGAGAAGAACTCTGTTAGATGGTAATCTGCACTTCTAAATCTGCATTCAACTCATGTTACGATGTTCGGCATCATTGCTCTAGTTCATTCTCCTTCTTTGCAGGATTATTCCAAATATTTTGTCACTTATTTACGATTCGTTTATTTTTCTTTAATAGATTCCACACGGCCTTCCCGAAGGCAAAAAAGCTTGCATCGGTCTTCCATCAACAAAGATAGGGGCGAAACTCCGCTGTAACCTGTATCCTACTTCCGGAAATAGTCCAAAATATACTCACAACTCTCAAAGGGGCTCTGCGTTGAGTGTTGTCTAACAGATTTGTATCGTTTAATTCTCAAAACCTCAAACAACAACGGGACGGAGTATGCCAGAATTGATTGGATGACTCCATACAGTATTGCTCTCTTTCTGCTAGAAGATCTACCAGTTTAAATATTAAATTCAAGCTTTTAGTAATTTACATAAATTTGATATAAATCAACAAAGTATACCGTATATTTTTTTATACATTAAGTTAATCGTTAAGTCTGTAACGATTTTGTTCTGTTGTTCTATAACTACTTTCAATTGATTTCGATCTCAAAAATCATTGTATTTACGGTGTAAATATATGTTACGTGCAAGATATATCGTTGATAGTTGATCCTATTTCACATAAGCAGAGGATGCTGATCGTTTGGTCAACCAGATAGTGTTATAATTTTCACGTGAAGGTTTTAATTCTATTCTATAAAATTGAAGATATCGTGAATTCTGAGCTAAAGGTGCGTTTGTTTTTACAGTTTTCAAACTTTAAAAATTGTAAATTGTTACTGTTACCTGATAGTCTTAACCAGCTTATATTTTAATAAATTAATAAATCAGATTTCAGATTATACTTTATACAGTACGTTATGTTCTAGAGCAGTTAAGAACAACATAAATAAGATATTTTTTCACCGATTAAAACGAAAGCTTCACGTCGATAGCATTTCTTCTACTTTTCACTGCAATATAAAAACTACAAAACGTAACTATTTCAAAGCACAGCACGTACTAAACAAACTGAGTATGCAATACATACGGTTTACGCAAAATGCACCTGCAAAAGCATTACAATATTACAGTTCCATGCTATGATTTCTAAGATCTTTCCTGCTAAGAACTATAAACGCATAAAAAAAAATCGAAAGCAAGCTCGAAACGCGATGTAGAGAATGCGAAAACTTACAATCATTCTCGGCAAATTCATATCATTTATGTCTTCTTGCCGGGAAACAACTATTTTGACCCGACTACCGGTGGGAGCGTTCCTCAGTACAGCTACGGCATCCGCTTGGCTTTTACCCGTCATCTCGACTCCGTTTACCTCGAGCAGTCTATCGCCGATTCTCAATCTGCCATCTTCCACCGCAGCACCCTGAAATTGTGTACATTTACTTGTTGCGCGAATGGATTTGTCCGCGTAACGAAGGCACTACCTTAGGTATGATGTTTTTGATGTAGATCGGACAATTACCACCGGCGGGATTATCTCTCGTCGTGATACTGAATCCCAATCCGTGCGGACCCTTCGTTAGCTCGATCTCTATTTTCCTACCAATTTTCCTTGTATTCGCTTGCAGTAGCGACTTTAAATTGCGCGATACACCAGGCATTTTCTTCGTGGGAGAAACAGTGGCTACCTTGGCGTTTGTACTCTCTAAATTAATTGAAAGAAGCATCGAGTAGGTAAGATATAAAACATAAAATAAAGGAATTTCGAAATTATAAAGCGTTACTACATATCGTACTTGCAAGCATTGTTTCACTATATATGAGTTACTTAATAAATAAACATAACAAATAATATATTAACTTGATATTTCTGGGTGAATTACTTGAAATGACAACTTGATACTATAAATAATATCAGAGGAACAAGCGAATTAGGATAAGTCTTTATTGGTCAAGTATTAAGGAGCGTATGTGGGTGATTGGGCAGGTCAGGACGTTAGGTGCCTGTTAATGAATCTGCTAGGGCATAAAAAAATGAAATTACTAGAAATTTACCGACAATTGCAGGCTCAGTTCAAGAAAGATAACGAATTAAAAGGCTATTATTATATATATTAAAAGGCGTTAAAGGTGTAACGAATTAAAGCAAGATTGCACATAACTAATAAAAATATTGCACGTGTTCATCAGTTCAATGAATCAGATCGACGTCTTACAGCGCTTGCAATTTCGGAAGAACTTGGGACTGGATATCCATAGGACGTTACTGTTAACTCACTAACAACCCTTAAAAGCTCATTAGATTTTACATCTGCTGATTAGTGATGAAAAAGCTGCACGAATTTGCGTTTCTCAATTACTTCAAACTTGGTTTGAAGAAGTGAAAGCTTCTTTGCCTAGAATCAATATCTGTTACAAGGCATAAATACGTTCAAAACGTGTGGAGGAGGAAAGAGGCAAAAAAAGATTGTTAAGGCTAAAATGGATTTCCTTTTTGTAGATGAAGTTTTAATAATACTCCAGTGGACAATGAAGATGGATTGAGGTACATCAATGTTAATAAGGAACACTCCTGAATTCTTTTATTGTGTTAATTATGCAACTTGTTATTTGCGTCTACCTTTCGATTTACAAAATAAATGATTATTTTGCTTCAATGTCGAATTATTGCAAAATATATTAAGAAATGTTATCACGCTACGATAAATAGAAGAAGCAAATAATCAGGATTGCGATTTGCAAAATTAAATATAATCATTTCAAAAAGAATGAAAATGCAGAAAAGGTACAAAAAATATCAAAATCTAATTTGTCATGGCGGATGGATATGATTGGATATTAAGATACAGTTTTTTCAATTCAATTTCAAAGATTCATGTTTTCTAACAAACCTCGTATGTGCCTGGAAAAATTGATTGATATCCACTGTGCAGAATTTTTTAGGAAAATTAATTTTTTGCTAAAACTAAGTTTTGCGTGCAGAATGAAGAATAAATTTATAGTTTCTTAGTTAAGTTTTAAACAATCAGAAACAGTTCTACTCATCTTAAACTATTAAGACTGGACATGACAGTCTGCAGGGAGTAACAAAATAAAGTGCAACTTCGTCAGTAACGAAGTGTTAAGATGAAAATACCTGGTTAACAAGAGCTTGGAGAACATGGGAATCAGAGAATGTAAAGGTATTGCAAGAATGAGACGAAGCGGTAGAACTAAGTAACTTGCAAAATTGTATTTGCTTTCATTTGAAAGTGAAGCGAACATAAGACTAAAATGTTTACATTTGATATTTTTCTAAATGTCCAGCCATTCTATCAAAAAATATGGCAAAAGAGAGAAGATGAATCTGTTAATACAATTATTTTGGTGAAAAGTTTACCTTGATGTTTTCCCTCCAATTTTTTCTCATGTTGTCTCCGCCATTTTGAAAAAAAGAGGCAAATTTTTGATGTCCTTACAACTCGGCTTCAAGTTGTGTTACGAAGAAAGTGTATGATTACGCCGCTTTTTTCATTGAGTACAATTTAGGTCAAATGACTTTGTCCATTAACATTAGCCGTCCTCTACGTATTGATAAAAACAGAAAAAAAATTGTGGCAGGAACTGGATTTACATTTCTATTTTCTTTCTCGTCGCATATATCGAAAAAATGTTTATTATGACATGAAAAAGAGAAATGCGTAGTTGCTTGTGGATGGACAGAGGTGCAACGGCGTTGCCAAATTCTACGTTCTGCAGTCCTTATAGAGAAATAGGACTGCGAATGTTGAAAGAGATGTGGTTAAACATCCCCACGTCTCGATGAGTATCCTGAACCTGAAGACTGACAGGAAAAAACATTCCACACCCTAAACGTTCTTGCGTTCTTATCAATACCTCAAGAACGATCATGTTAGCTAAGAAAGTCAATTGATCTAAATTGTGGAAAATGACAAAAGCATGAAAAAGTAACAAATTCTTGAATTATAACAAAAACAAAATGATGGAGCCATTATGAGAAGGATCTGGGTGACAAAATTTCAAGTTTTTCTAACTCGGCCCACCCCCTTTCTTAAATGTATAGAATGACTGGACTATAATAACTATTAGGTTTGAAATTATTACTTAGTTATTACTCCTTTCAAATTTCTAACCAAAAATTAATGTTTACTACAATCTATTGAAATTTAAAATAGGATATGAGTTTATTCATTTATTCTTACAACATTCCCAAATACGTTAAAGGTTACATTATACTTTTGTAGCCGGTCCAAATGGCTTATTATATTACTTTGTTGGTGTTTCTTTTAATATACATCTTAAAAACTACTCACGTTTCTGCTCATTTTCGATCATGTTGGAAACATTTTCTTTGTCGTCGGGAAATTTTGGATACACTGGAGCTGGTGGCTTTCGAAAATTTTCGGTACTATTGTTATTCCTAATCACTCTCAGTCTTAATTCGGGAGAAGTAAGTGAGAGTTTAAACAGTTCTTGTACTCTAAAAGAAATTTTTTACCGTTAACATGATTTGTAAGTTAGAAGGGACATATCGGTTTACCTCTGAAACGGCATGTTAAGTAGATTTTGACCGTTTATTTCGATAATACGATCGAAAACAGCCAACCTGCCATCGCGGTCGATACGACCGCCAGGTTCAATTCCTTGAACGAGTAGTCCTTTGTCTTTACCTGATGTATCGTAATCGGGTACCACGTGGATGCCTAACGGTCCGAGTTCGTTCCTTATTACTATTAGTTCGCTCCTGAAATATATTAAGGGTGTCTATCAATATAGTAACACAAAGGGGGTATATTCGTTTACTACACAATATAGGGGAAATGTTACAAATTTACAACAAAGTTTAGTTAAGAGTAGAGGCAAAGTTTAACAGGTACTATCAATGGCCTTCCCTACCTATTATCTAAACCGTATACAGGACTAGTTGAATTTGCTTGACCTAAAGGTTCTTTACGTTTGTTTTCTCGAGGTAAAGATGTGTGCGATCTGGCGTTAGCTCTTTCCGCTGCTTCTGCCCATCTATACCTAAGAAATAAATTGCCCATTAGAGTAAGCAAGTAAGTAAACGATCATTTGCAAGACAGTTACGACCGTGTGTACGTTTCCGGAATTTTGTTATAATAACCTGCACTGCCACACATTTTTTTTTATGGTGCCGGTCCAACGGTGTGTATAAGCTTTTTGAAGGTCACAATAACCACGCGAGCCTTTTAATATTTTAAAAAAATGACCTTACTATAGCAGAAATGCTATATTGCAATAAAAAACTTTTTCAAGGTTATTGTAAAAACGACGCTACTGCTATTAAAAGCTTTTTTAAAATATCAGTTGATACGTTTTGACGATTTATAATTTGTTATTTGGGTGTTTCCGGACTTTCTCTGAACGCACTGTATGTAAATATTATTGTTATATTTGTGAATCTACTTAAAAGATATTTTTCATAAACTAGACACTCTTTCGACAGTTTAAACGAGCCAATTGACATAAGCCTTAACAAAATGACGAATTAATGGGAGAAAGAAAACTAACTTTGAAACTGCTTTCTAGATGCCAGCGTATCACCCTGTTCTTTCAAATAACCAAACTTTAATTTCAAATTAAATTGAAACATTGCTAAGAAGATTGAAAATTACTTTGAAATATATTACACAATTAAACGCGGCCACGCATATTGCGATATAGTTCATATAGACATAAAAATGGGACAACCGAAGAATGCTTTTTTTTGGACTAACGAATCCATGATAAGGACGTTCGTGAGGATATGGTTAAACAAGAACAGAGTTTTGGCGTCTATGTTTGAAGGAGTTCATGTTCGATATGTAATAGTTTAGTGGGTACGCGGAGAGAACAGTATTGTGAAAACCTAGAAGCTCACGCCATTACTTCTATGATTCGCGACATATTGGCCAGAACTTTTATACAGGACAATGATCCAAAACATACCGCTGAATTTGAAATAAATTATTTAAATAAGCAGAATTGAGCCAATATCAAATGTGCCATGAACACCTCAAGCTTTTGACATCAATTTATCGAGTTATTCTGGAATGAAATTAATAGAAAAGTACAAATAACTGGTTATATTTCTAAGGAAGCCTTGCAAATTGCCTTTCAAAAAGAACGAAGGCTTTTTTTTTAATTTTCGAACTGCTTGTTGATACAATAAATTTTAATTAAAATGGGACAACCGAAGAATGTTTTTTTTGGACTAACGAATCCATGACAAGGACGTTCGTGAGGATATGGTTAAACAAGAACAGAGTTTTGGCGTCTATGTTTGAAGGAGTTCATGTTCGATATGTAATAGTTTAGTGGGTACGCGGAGAGAACGGTATTGTGAAAACCTAGAAGCTCGCGCCATTACTTCTATGGTTCGCGACATATTGTTAATAAATGTTTAAATAAGCAGAATTTAGTCAATATCAAATGTACCATGAACATTTCAAACTTTCGACCTCAATTTATCGAGTTATTCTGGAATGAAATTAATAGAAGAGTACAAATAACTGATTGTACTTCTAAGGAAGCCTTGCGAATTGCGTTTCAAAAAGAACGAAGCTTTTTTTAATACAATAAACTTTAAGCAAAAATGTAGCTATTTCATAATTTGGAAATTTCATTTCATCGTTCGGTAAATAGAAATATTTCATTTGTGGTAGTAAACCTATTGGTCTTCATAATCATCCAGAATAGAATAATAATAGAAAATGTGTGAGCTATCCACTCTTAAATCTTTAGCCATGAACGTGTTTAAATCTTAAAGAATAGGTACACAAACCAGATGCGTTGAAGAAATATGATTTCCATTCGTGATATCGAGTGTTCAATTTTATTTATTTCATTAATATTGTTGTTGGGTGAATACAATTTAAATATTTGAAAGTTGAATGTAATCTCAAAGTTATTTTGATAATATTGCACTTACCCTATACCATCTCCTAAGAATTGCATCGATAATCTATTACTACCATCTCTAGTGATACGTTTAAAGCCGGGTTCTTCGTCTTCCTCCCGTGAATCTTCAGACCATTCGTTGGCACGATAACTAATATTCGGAGGCTCTAGGATTATTGGCGCCGCACTCCAACGTTTATTGTGATCATTGGGCGGTGGAGGACCAATCGGAAGCTGGTTTAAAGCTGGTTCGCTGCCTCTTCTTACTTGTAAAGATCCTGGACAGCCGGAAGCTAATTGTTCGCCCGTTACTTCGATATCAGTTCTGGGATAGGACGGACAATACTTCAGGTCTCCATCCTGAAAGATGATTATCGAAATGATTAATGAATCTTTAAGAAAGATTATTCGTGTATTGCTAATTGTTAAATAGCCCGATTTGGAATCGGGCCTGTGTTATTAACTAATTTTTAGACTGATGAAATGATAGAATTGAAGGGATTTAGTAGGTGCAAAAAGATCACATTTGCGGTGTTATTCAATATTCGAAAAGCTGTTAACCTACAACTTGTTGCGGTCACCCAATGACGTTCTCTTAGATTTGACTCTATATTGTCCAAGCAAAGTGCCATGGGAATCGTTGGCTTTTTCTTTAATATCGCGCAAGAAAGTATTGACAGAATCACTGAGAGGTGTAGATCCACCTTAACTGCGCTAAGATATGTACAATCCTTGAGTAGATCCAACGATCAGAATAAATGCAGAGTTTAGGCTTTATACACGATACAAAATTTCTGTGACACAAGCATATTCAAATGAATACCATTTACAATACCAATACAGTCAAATGCAACTACTGTATCCATTCGCATCTTATATAACCATATAAGATATGAAGTATAAACATATAAACATATCCAGTTTATGTTGGAAACGTATGCGTAAGTATTTTTTTATGGATTTTAAGAAGATTTTATGGATGATCATATGGATTTTTAGTGTAGATAAACGTTTATATTATTGAAACATTAACATCCTGTCGATATCCATTTGATGTCGATTTTTATTTAATATAATAATAATAATCAAATTCATTCCATTCATTCCGGTATCAAATTCCAAGCTTGCACATCCATCGAATCCATGCACATCCATATTATGGAGAAAACTGTGTTATTCGGAATCTCGCAAGATTGCGTTAAAACTAAAGCAGAATCTAAGCTTGAAAACACGGTCGTTTGTTACTTGGCAGAGAGTCAATGAATCCAAAAACGCATTCATAGGATTCGCACGAGATCTGAATGATGTTTCGCTACGAGAGGTCCAGATCTTAGTCAAGTTGGTGAAATACAATCAGACAACCTTCATCCAAGGGAGTTCATCCAAAAAGCCTTACTTTTATAGCATAAGAGTGAACACAACAGCGTTAGAGTTGAAGAGAACGACCAAATGTTATGTTTATGCCCTAGTATTTGTTTGATAAATATTACGGTTTAATGCCTGTTTTTATTGGTTCGACTTGTTACATTTGTCAACCCTGGACCTCCCGACCGATAGTTGCGCCAGTTGGTGACGTTTTGTCAACTTCAATGAATGCAAGAGATTTTATACAACAACACTGTTCCAGTTTTACAAATCATTTTTATATATTGACATAGTAATAAAGGATAATAAAACAGAGAAAATGGCTACTCTGATGCCCCAAATGTGAAATATTTGTCCTTCTAACAATAAGTGAGCATGTGTATTATGTCTCCTTATTTTTTTATATTTTTCAGTATCGAATTATGAATGCATTTTATTAAATTCAAAAATATATGAATGGCGAGGTATTTATATTTGCTACCTCTTCTCAAAAAAAAAAAAAATTATCGGAATAAGTTTAAATTTAAAATGTTGAGTTAGTATTGAACGGGCTTCATGATTTTAACGGGCCGCCCGGACCAACTCGCATCAGAAATGTCCCAGCTCGAACGGATCATGCCCAGTCGCACCTTTAGTGCACTCTTTAGACTGTCTCTTCTATATTACATTTACATAGTGAATATAATAAATATTTTGCTAAGTAAGCGTTGTATTAAACTTAAATTAGTTGCAAATCGGTGAAAATTAAATTAGTATAGCAATGATGCAATCACTGTTGGCAGGTAAACGTATTATCCTCTTCAAGCAATATTATTAATAATAATAATAATAACTTCATATTGATGTAAAGCATACTGATAGGTCAACATTACTTAACCAGACAAGAACTGAATATATAGTCAAGTACGCCTCACTCGATTCAAAACATAAAATAGTAATCTAATCGAAGGAACCATGAAAAAATACTGGCTATATAAAGTTGTTAGTTGATTAGAAAATATGGAGAAAATGAAATTAACAATTAATAACAATGGTTATGGTTTAGAATGAGCATGTTATTACTTTGAGAAAGGAGGTAGGTATATTCTTAGTTCTGATAATATACATTTAGTTACGACTTAAAAATTGTATGGCTTTTGAATGAGAATCATTTTTTTAATACATTCCTGAACATTTTGATCAATGTTTAAACACTCTTAAAAAAATGAAAATTGGCTTCGTCAGCTTCCAACCGATTTTTTTTTGCGAGTACATTCAGTTTTCCATTGCGATCAAATGCAATTCCCATTCTTTCAATCCTCTCGACACTTCTGTCAGATTCTCTCCAGCTTGATATTCTTCTGCTACTAACAAGGCTATTCATCTTGCCTTTTTTTAATCCATATGAGAGTGATCAGTCTACATTGCGCATCTTCACTGCTCTTGTTCCCAACTTCTTAACGAAACGCACATTACACTGCAATAATTGACTCAAGAAACAGTAAACTCCCCGATTACAGAAGTTCTGATGTGCAATGTTTACTGATCCATTCTTCTGTCACAAGCGAAATATGAAATCAAAATGTGTTTGTTTAATAGGTTAAGACAAGAATTAAAAATCTATTTCTTTTTGTCAAAAGATATTTCATTTTTAACAATATCACGCGAGTTTCTTCCTACATTGCATGCTTTTCAACTCAACTAATATATAAGCTCCTGTTACCACATTCTATGAAGAAATTAAGGAAGGAGCATCGTCAACGAAATTATTGACCTGGAGAGATATTTTTAAATTATTACAATTAATTATGTTCATAATGCAAAGATCAGTTGGGACTCTTAACATTGAAATCTTAAAAAAAAATTAAGTTTTAACGAATGGCATGAAATAATTCCAATAAAAACTATGTTAATTTAGTAGCTAGTAAATGGAATATGGAAGATGGAAATATGAGAGACAGAAATTGTAAGCATAAAAATCATTCTAGTATAGAAATAGATTAACGTGAGTAACGAATGTGAAAAATTTAAGAAAATAGGATTAAGCGCCAAGTATCCAAAAAAAAAATATTCCAAAAAAAGTCACTAAGGCACTAGGCAGCGTGGAGACGTGGAAAACATACTTTATTACAAAAAGAAATTAGTGAAGAAACAGGAAAATATCATTGACTTTCTATTTACTTTTACGCAGTATCATAAATGCTTAATTCAATTCATATATGCAACATATATTAATTTATATTAGCATTTTTGCATTTATAATTGTTTTTACCAGGTATATCATTATCTGCACTAGTTGATTGGTGCATATTGATAATTAATCGTATTAAAGCGATACCCAACATTCTCTTTCGTAATACAAACAAATTAAAATATTATTTGCAACATTCCAATTTATATTTTCAATGAGACAGAGTAAGTATTGTAAGAGCAGTACGTCACAAACAACTGTTGCCTTACAATGTATATAAACTTGCACAACAATTGCGTAAGAACTAATCACAATCTCTGAAAGGAAACGGCAGATGAATGCAATCATATTTACCAGCTTTCCTGGAGGCACTGTATATGGATTGCATATGAGCTAATTATGAGGCGTACACTAAGAGCTTCGTTGGCAATACGAAAAGATAAAGCAATTATTTTATTTCATAGAAAATATACGCTGCAGAATGTAGCCCACATACAATTCTTCGTCGAAGATATCCAATTTAGAAGTTGCACCATGTGGAAGCTCTGATATTATCTAGCAACAGCAACACATAAATAAGTACTTGTATCATTAATTTAATCACACATCAATACAAGTTCCTTACTTTGCTGATAGAAATTTGCGTGCATCGATTGCGAAAATTAATAACATTGAACTTATTGATAATGAAGTTTTAATCTCGTTTGACGTTGAAATTATTGTTTTCTAAGGTTCCCATCGATGCAGCTTGAATATTTTGAGAGATATAACGGATAACCGAAAGGATAATGAACAGTTTATTAATTTATTTTCTCTGGCAAGGCTAATACTAATGACAAATATGCAGTACCGACTGTCGAAATTTCGGAAAGGAAAAGGTTTTTTCTATCTCGCTCTATACACGTATTTAGTCCTACAAATCTCGTTTTCTTTGATATTTAGTTTTTTAATTGTTGTAAATAAATTAATTTTTAATAAATTTGTAATTACAATATTTTCTATTTTTATGCCAATTGACTATTCTCCAATAAAACAATAAACTAATTGCGAAGGCTCAGAATCAGAACGATTGACTTTTGTTTTATTTTTTAACTGCTCCACCCGATATCCATCCCTTGTGGACGTAACGAGTACAGCCAACTTAAGATGAAAGCAAAGCGTTTCAAATTTCAAAGTAAATGATTGGAGCAGGAGGAGATAGGACCGAATACATTCTAATTTACTTACGTGGAAAATATCCGGACTTCCTGTTCCAACCGAACTACCGCTAGCTCCATCGCCACCTCCATGGTGATGTGCTCCATCGCCATCTTCAAAACTAGCTAGAATTTGTTCGCGATCGTCAGCGACGTCACTCAAACGATCATCCGGGTCTAAAATACCACCACCTTGGGATTGCAGATTGTGTACCGATACCCATGATTCGGGACTCTGTAAAGAGATATATTTACATAATTAAAAATGATTCGGCAATATTGCTTTGGTTTAAAAAGAATTCCGTTCGTTAATATTACGTTTATATACATTTAAAAATAACCCGCCTAAGGTAATTTAGTATATAATTGCACTATTACACACAATTAAATCTGTACGATATGCTGTACAAAGTTTATGGATTTGAATTTAGCGTTGTACAGTCTGCTAGTTAAGACCTTGAAAATACCATCTTTAGTTAATGGCAAAATGGTGAATTTGTCACGCGCAATGAATCTGCCGTAAACGTTAGAAATTACATGCAAGCACGTTTCTGCTTTGTTTATCTCTTCGTATTAGACATTCTGTCTTCATGTATGGTACTGTAAATCATCGCAACTTGTACTTGACACAGAAAAAATAACAATCTCCGTTTGAATGCACATAAAACACATATTGAAAAATTCAGTAAAGGCTATCCGTGTATTCAGGCGATTACAGGAGCAAAAGCTGAAAAGCATATCCATATATTCAAAAATTCGTCGATAATGATAATTTCTATTTATAATTATGTCGCTTAGCATACAGACTCACAAAGAGTATACACAACTTCACCTAACGGCGTTTGATTGTAACTGCACCGTTAACGCGCGAGATTTTAATTTCGGGAACGAATTAGGTACGACCTTGTAGTTGTTCTGCTGCTGTTATATTTAGGTCTTCTCTTAAGAGCCCAACACTGAATCTTTGAATTGTGAAGAGTGACTTGTTCTATTATTTTTTGGCAGATTTTTTGAAAAATTTTCCCCAAATTGCACCCATTTATCGGCCATTTTCTCTGATGTTCTACCTGATCGTGCTACCACCTCCGTTCGAATATCCGCTACGGGAAAGCTTGCAGATCATCGAGTAAAACAGTTCAGATATGTAAGGCAGAAAGTACCTATATTATCAATATACATGTGACTGTATCTTCTCTTTCCCATCTGGTTTTAATCGTTATAATAAATAAATTCATCTCTGCACTCTTCTAATTCTTTCTCGAATGGGGTTCTCAAGTAAATGAAATAATGAATGTTAAATGTCACACAATTACAACATTATCAATGTCGGTGTATGTCTAAATTAAGAAAAAAGATCGGTTACAACAGTTTAGAGTCGCTTGATATAAAGTTTCAAACCAACATTAAGTGTCGTACGTTCACAGCCAATTATCATGATCTTGATGCAGTAAGAACTGCATAAGACGGTCCATTAACTTATCGATAGCATCGTTAATGGTGCTTGAATTATTAGAAACTCCGTTTTTCACTTAATTACGCCGAGGTGTACACTCACTCCGTTTAAATGGAACATTATTTCACGCGTTCGCGTCACGAGCACATACGATCTATTTATTGTAAGTGCATCATTACAAGAGGAAATCCTGGTTTTTGTTTCGCTAACAGTTGCCTGTTTTGTACTGTCCGAGCAGCAAATAAGCACGATTCTTTTAAATAAATATAAACGAATGAAACCGTCAACTTACGTTAAAGCATCGCGGTTACCTCGAATCCCATTTTAGCGAAATACGACCGTTGTCGTTCCACTTTCTAGCCTAGAATCTATGTCTTGATAACAACGTGGTTAATTATAAAGCGCCGTTTTTCACGTCGGATTTATTGTTATCGCGAGATCCTTCTTGTGACAATAAAGAAATTAGAGGCGGGAATGTATATGTAACGAAACGAGATAATCTCGAAGTTGACGCCTGTTAATTATGAACGTTTAGAGAGAACCTGGTCAGAAATACGGGGCATACATCATGCATACGGGAAGTAATAACAATAACAATAAAACGTTTATTTTGGAGACACTAAAATGTATGTAGAAATAAACGTATTAGTAACAATCCGCAGGAAATCCCGATTCGTCCATAAATAGAATATTTCATTTCCTTCAGAGAAAAGGACGAATTAAACAATCTAAGTTCTTTTTATTTATGGAGGAATTTGATTGCTTTAAAAGAAACCTGCGACTAAATATAACATCCTTTCTTGGTATTCAAGCCATTTGGAATTTGCATATTGGAGATAAGACACATAACATAACGCATACGCAACCTTGACGAGTAAAATGGAGCAACTTAAACTTTGCGAAATATATTTCCAATTTAATTAATATCGTGTATAACCTTCTCCAGTTTTGACATCTTTCCGTATATGTTTGGGCCGCTAAATAAATATGCTATCCTTATATCAAGGTACTTTGTGAGTTTCTAAAGTTCCATCGAAATCTGAATTTTCGGGGAAGCCGATATTTCTCTGTTGATCCATTTCTTACGTATCCACTAGAATCGTATTCAACCACACGACAGTCATAATCTGTCGCGCGCAACTTTGGACTTTAAGATGTAAGTATACGACTTATGTAAGTATACGAAGTTGGAAACAAATGACGTTTTGTGTAAAAGTCAGCATTGCCGAATGTGACGAGTAGTGTTGTTTTGAGAGCTGTTGGATGTGAGAAAATGTATGTATTATTGAACCATGGGAAGAGAGCAATACCGATTAGTTATTCGATTTCCTCGATTCAGAAATCAGAGAGAAGTTAGATGCAGTTTGTAGGTACCATGCATCTTCGATGAATAGCACCAGATATTGGTACATCCGCCTATGGTAATTGCCAAGTGGCGACTACGGACGATACGGACGATAATTAATGAAGTTCATGACATCGTGTTGTCGGACCTCCAGGTAAAGATATCGCCAATTCGGGAAACATCTTAATTGAATATGTGCAAAAGCATAATATTAATTAATTATTTGCCTTAGGCCTGCAACGCCTTCCTTCTTTTCCCTTCCTTCTTTTCCTAAATTTGAGAAAATGGCTTCGCGAAAAGCAGTTCGGACCAAATGGAGAGGTCATTGCCGAAACAGATACCAATTACTTAAAAAAAGATCGATGCACCAACCCCCAGACTAGTTGTAAGTGTATTGAACTTATAAAAAACTATATTTACTAAGTGCAAAACAACTACGTCAACTTCCTTAACACAGGTATTTATCATACCATAAATATTATTCATGCTTGTTTAAAATATTTTTAAGAATAACATTGTCATGAATAGATTAGTTAATTTAGATTAATCAAGTGAACAGGTTTACTGATATAACGTAAGAGTGTTTATTATATAATAAATATAAACATACAATCGTATCGTTACAATAATTTAAAACTTGAAATCGCGCGGATGACTAAACATAGCCCTCTCCGTACACATACATTACATAACAAAGAATATTCATAGTTTCATAGTAATTATTAAACTTTCATTTATAATTAGAAGTGATCTAATCTATATTGGTGGTAGAATTGTTTTGTTAAGATTATCAGGGCCTAGTGAAGTATGTTTAAATTTTTCTCTTTTATATCTTTGTAATAATCTCATTAATTAATTAGTCATAAGCTATTAATTTAATAACTTTAAAATTATAATATCTGTATTTGGTAACTAAACAGAATGCTTCCGCTTAGTAGCGTCAAGCACAGAGCGATCCAAATTTTCTCTGTTAGTCCTCTTGCATTGCGAGTTCTCGCAGAGAGGAAGACTTATTCCAAACTCGTAACTTACCGAAAAATCAACTTTAATATTTTGGGTAGAAATAACAAGGATGCTCTCATTTGGACACCACGACATATGGTATTGACGATAAGCCGGTGATAGACTCTGCTAAGTCCAAACTATCCTGTTGGTATACCGCTTGAGATTAAGAGGCCTCTCGAACCTGAGATGATCTAACAGATTTACCTCGTGTTGAACCAAGACAGCCAAGAAACTTATAGAACTTGATAAAAGGTACGTCAGAGTTCTAGACGCTATCCTTATTGGTTGTGTTCGATCACTTGGATCGAACTTCTTGTCTGGAATTGGGACAGCGGCAAGTAATTGAGTTTACATTTTGCCAATGTCCCACCGCCGGCAGGCTAAAATTTTCCACCGATCATTTGTATTTCAAACTGAATATGTGCTACACGTACAAATATGACAATTTTACAAGTATTTACTATTGGATGATAATGAATACGATGCAACACTATCGGAAAATGATTTGTAATTTATCTTTTTTTCCTGCGAGTGACTTGGATTTTTTTTAATTCGTACTTATATGTTCCAATATTGTTAAGTACATATCTGGTTAAGTACATTTCTCAAAATTCCATATTTTTCAAATTCAGAAACGACTATCGTTTTTGCAAAATAAATCAGGATAAACAACAGTTATCTTTCTGGATACCATTCCAAATATAACAATGTTTCTCTTACTTAAAAAAGAGCTTCAACGAGATACTTGTCCAATATACATTTTTAAGACGTATTAGAAAGTACATACTAGAAACTGGTCATTGCTTATACGGTAAATACCATCAAGACAGCAGGTGTAAATAGCTTCAACGCATTAAAACTATGGAAACCGTATGATGCGCGCAAGGAATTCTCATTTCTCATGAATTCAGTAATTAATCAAGACCGTCAATTTCTAATAGATTATAATTTCTGTACGCATACCCTACATTGCGAGCAAAACAAATATCTAATTGATTTACGCGGATAAATTAAATTGGTACCACTGCACAGAGGGGAGCTCCAATTAATGCTAACTGTATTCTTCCCGACCATTAAAAGAAGAAATTGACCGTTTAGCGTCTTTCGATTTATTTGTTCCGCCGTAATGGTTTTACGCATAATTAAAGGCCGGAGGATTAAAGGTGCAGGTACTACAGAGCAAAAGCAACCGCGTCGGCTGGCAGCGCAGGTCTCTCCGGAACAAGTGAAAGACCTTGAAGAAAGTTTTTAATTTAATAGATTTATTCTTGTGCTCTCGTCGTTCGTTTGACTTTCACACTGAACTTGTTATTGCGGCCGGAAGGTATACTTTTGATTTTGTTAATAGTGAAGTCGGTTTTCGGCGTGATGGGTCCATGATCTCACGGTTGTATTAAGGATAATTGCCGAAAAAGGACGGATAGTTTCTTTATGTCTGAAAAGTTTCCTTGGCGTTGTTTTAAATAATAAGCAAATAAAATCTTTTGATTTTCCTGAGAATTTTAGTGTACGGGATTGATAAAGCTTCATTACTTAGTATCACAAACTAGATTTACATTTTTTTTATGTGTATTAGACAACAAAGAGTTTAGAAAATTTAGATTAATATAGGTTATCGTAATAGGAGATTTCGCTAATTGTTTTTAAAAGAATTAACCGTGTAAAACCTGCAATTTTAACTTAATTGTACAGTGAGGTATCCGAAAAGTAGATCAAAGCTATTTTAAACGATTATATTTTTCATTTTCTTCAACATTCTCTTCGCCAATAGTTCCATTAGTATCAAGTGGCAAAAGGAAATCTGATATTTCCTCACAAAAGTCGTTGATCTTCTTAGAAGTCTTAATGCGATTGGTTAATATTACATATTTTGGCAAGCCTTGAGTTGTTTGCAGCATAAAAGCCTTTTAACTTACGAAAAATGTTTCTAAGATTTTCTATCATTGCACTTTTAGTAGATTCTAGCCAGATGCATAAGGTCTTGTGGTGCATGTAACGAAGAACATTTATTTTCAGCAACCATACCAGTGTATAATGTTAACTATCAGAAGCAAAATTATTTTTGACTAATTTTAATCTGTCTAAATAAGAGTTAGCATTGTAAACTGGAAAGTAAACGTTAACAAATATGATGGTCTTCTGGTTCGATGGAAATCTTCATCCTTCGAACGAAACTTTGAGCCTAGGAAATGGAAAAATATCTAAGGGGATCAGATGTGGTGAATAGATTTACATCCAAATTTTTGCCATGGCAACCATTGAAGTGCGTGACGCTGCGTTATCTGGATGAAAAATTTTTTTCTTGAAATGCAACCATTTTCTCGCAATTTCTATCTTCAGTTTGTCAAGTAACAACGCATAGTATGCTGCTCTTATTGTTTTTCATTTTTCAAGATTAAATAAATAGTCGATTAATAGAACTCCATGACTATCTCAACGAACGGTCATCACTAACCGGCCGCCTTTTTCGAAGCCTTTTCGTCCTTTCCTGTGTACCGCTTTGGTCTAGTTTCCAGGAGTTTGTATTTGCATATCCAAGTACAGGTCACTGCGACTTCAATACACCTGCAAAATGCCCTTGTCGGTATGTTAGAACAGATGCAGGTTTTAATAAACCTTGATGCTACCTTAGGATCTTCTTCTTTCACTTCAGTAGATGCATTGGCGACGTGTGTGACTAACAACAACACATAAGTAATATTTTAGGGCCATATGACTTGTTAAAAATCCTGCATGTAACATAAGATCCCCATTGCTGAAATCTAACGTTATTAATCCACGTAATAACTTCGCTTAAAATGCTTTAACAACGCTTTGGCAATGTTCATTCAAACGCGCTCCTAGCTTCAAGCGAGATTTTTCATGTCCCAATCTTCAGTTTATATATGACAAGCACGATTTTTCAAGATGTTCGCACTTTCTGTTCCCTCTTTAACTTTAATTCGACGGACATCTAACATCATTTGTCGAATTTTTCCGATGTTATGGGTGTGGTTGTACTTCTTAGCGGTCTCGAATGTTTATCCTCAACCAAGTTGGTACGAGCACCTTTATCAACAGCCTCCATAAACAACGTTCATTTAGGTTTTAATTTACATAAGCAGTGTTCAGAATAACGTAATACATACAGTGCGCATAAGTGTTGCAAGAATTCAATACGCTGCAGATTGTATTTCTTCTGTTTTGACAGAAACACTAACATCGGTTGATACAAATGACGGTTAGACATCAACTCAATCAAGCAATCCAACAAGACAGATGTTTTCAAAGCTATTGTGCTACACATGCTCGATTATATTGTTAGAAATATTTTTGACGAGCAGCGCCATCTTTGTTTGAAGATCGAAACTATTTAAATTACCCTCGCACATATAGATAATTTGAATCACGAAATAATTGTGTTATATGCATATTTTTCAAGATACTTCTATTACTATAGACGACAGATAGTACTTGGTGCGACTAGCACAAGCTAGGTTTTACAGAGACAGTTTCTCGTAAAATGTGATTCTAGAGATCCAAATTTTAGCTTCAGTCCCTCTAGCAAGAATTGTGATCCTCACAGTACTTGTTTCAAAAGTAGGAAGAATGACTTTATACATTCACATGAAAATTAAATGTTTCGATTGGTTCCAAATCACGTAGTTTACCTTCAACAATAGAGATTACGGAAACGGTTTGCGTTTGTTATCAAGTAAAGAATTTCAATAAATGTATGTGTGTAAGTGACAACCTATGCTGTACTCTTTTTACACCCGTTTTTCTTCCTTTACGATGTTTTTTTCCCATTTATCCATTTCTGGTGTTTAACAGAACTAAGATGTTCAGTTTTAAAAAGCACTAATGTATTTGGAAGGGTCGAATCTGTAATAATCTTTGCGATAAAATATTTTGACTTTAGTAGTCACTTGTATCTATGCAGTAATTATCTATTTATCTAAATTATCTAGAAAATTGCAATGGATTAGAACCATTTATAATACGAATAATGTAAAGTCGCTAAGTTTTTATTGAAAAACAATTTTATTCTCGTGTTTTGTAGAAGCTCTCCTTGGAAGAAATTGCCGAAACGTTACGAGATATCGCATACTGGGCATCGCTTAATTTGTAAGTTAAAGCTCAAGAGGTGCATACCTTGTTAGCTGGTTTTTGAACTTTTAAGTAAAAGTAAATTCAAATCAGTGAAGAAAAAACTTCCAAGTTAAGCATTGTAGAGTTATCAACAGGTACTGCCATTATTACTTACCGTAAAATTGTTTCTTAACCATTTTTTTGGACTCTATAGAAGCTAGAGAAAGTCCATCTCTATTGAATGTTTCATTTTCTTTTCTTTTTATTTCTGCATTAGTCGGTAATAAAAATTTTATTAACTGTGTTGTACGCACATACCAATGAAGAAGTTAGTTAGAAAGTTTTTGGTTTGCTTTATTATATGTCGTATACAAGGAGAGCATCTCTGAACTTATCATACTCTTCGTACAGATTGACTTTTGCTAACAATATTTGTAAAAATAAGGTTCGGATATGGTGAATATTCACATATGTATGAGCATGTATATGATGTACTTATATATCTAAGGAATGTAGTGTTCAAATTCCATAAAACAACAAATGTATCTGGAGACGTGAGAAATTGATTTGAACAGCATTAATAGTGCGATAAAATAAAAGTCGTATGCAGTATTTGTTATTAATAGTAATTATACTTTATGCATTGTAAAACATTCACTATAAAGGTTTTAGAAACATTAGGTGAAAGTTTAATTCTAATTCTCACACCTTTTTCCACTTAAAACATGAGAAAACGTGTTTTAATCACTATTAAATGCTTTTTTTTATAGAAAGGAAAATTAAATTGTATTATGTTGAGAATTAATGTGAATACTGTATTGAATTGAGGTATCGAGGTCAATTGAACCTTTAAATAGTTTTTTCAAAAAGTGTTTGCTGTTAACAAATATGCTTTTCTATTTGATCGCATATGTATTCGTTGTCCCAGGAGTGTGACTTCGTACTTTAATAGTTGGCTTGACGACGATCATCCTTGATGTTGTGCATTGACATTGTGAATTTAGACTGTCGGATGCTATAAAATTGTATCGTCTGAGCTTTGTGTATTTTTATAAAAAAATATATTGAACATGTAATTATTGAAAATAATTAGAACAACTTAAATTATCCTCCACAAAATAACATTAACGCTTTCTTTAAATAATAGATCTACATATATTGATGTAATATAAATTATCAACAGTTTATATTATTTATTATTTTATATTTTATGTAATTTATTTTAACTGATAACAAAGCAAAGCTGGAGAGCTTTAGGTGTTACGAAAAAATAAGTATCCTTTCATTTCATCAAAAGCAAACAACATTTTATTCGTAAAAACATTTACGGAAAAAATTCATAGTATATAAGTACTAAGAATTAAAAATATTTAATACATCTTATTACTCATTTGTCTTTTTGTTATTCTATCCTTCTTTGCCGTTTGCTGATGTAGGTATTTTGCATTTATCAAATGAAACATATACAAAGAAGAGCCGCACACAGGTAAGCCATAATCGATTGCAAAGAATACCAAAATCTCACACTACATAGATTTGGTCCTTTGATCCAAGATATTCATTGTTTTTGGATTATGATCTTTAAATTTGAAATAATTATCGAGTGTATGACCCAGTGCTTGGCGTAAGTTCGTTGAGATTTATCAATTTTTCGCTAACCATATTTCTTTTCCAATATTTTTAGTCTTGTTGCTACGGTCGAAGGGGACAGGAAATGTATAGAATTGTAATTTTATAATTATCCAACATCTTAAAGATTCTTTTGTTTCGCAATTATTACAAACGATTTGTTTTCATTGTTTCGTAGATTGCATAACGCCTTATATGCACACAAAGGAATGCTACACAAAGCGTTCAATTATATTATGAAGTCTAGCGTGTGAGATTCAAAAAAAAAAATCAAAATACCTATCTACATGTCGCACGTGTGCATTCTTCGCCTATCAGAAAACTGAATCATGGGTACATATACGAATTCCATCGTATCCCGCCTATGTTACGCATACAAGTAAGTACGAACTGCTTTTAATAAAATGAAGCAGAACCTTGCTTTAATTCGCGGCAAAAAATTAATGATAGTATTACTTTACCGTGCTTACGAGGTATACAAATAAAATATTTCTGTATTCGCGCTCATTACAGCTTATCTCTTCTTCGTTTTGCAGAAAAGCTTGACGTACTTATAACGCGGTACAAATTGCTCTTCGTATTTTCATTGGTACAAGTTGAGCTCATTAAAATAGTCATTATTTGAAGTATCATCAATAACTGATCATTAATGCAAAGTATGATTGTTAATTTGTAGTATTGGTAAAACGCCATAAAAATCCACATTCCAATGGAGTCATTGTTCGAGAAAGTGGAGATATAACTTGAAACAATAAAACTAGTCACGAAAGCAAACAATGTCAACAATTTCGTGTGTTTACTAATAAATAACCTCTAAATAAAAAAAAGGCTTCTGGTAATTGCGATAATCTAAGTAGCTTTCGTTCTTTCTTTCAATTTTAAATTGCGATGGGTCGCTTTTATATTCCCAATATTTCATTATATTGTTTTTTATCATATATGTTTTCATAGTGTGTTTATTTGTCAAGACAATTGCAGTAGTATTAGTTCTAATATCTGCCAGTTTGTGTTGTCACGTATGAAAATGAACAAATTCGAACATCGAGTAGTTACAAAATTCTTAAAAAAATGAGGAAAGCTTCAAACATTATTCGAGAAGAAAGATCAAAATTGCAACGACATGGTCGAGAATCACCACATCATCTTCGTTTAGGTCTGTTTGGCATTGCAGGATGCAAGACTAAAGAAACGATGATTAGCAGCTTTATCAGGAGTTTCCGAAACCACGGTTTTTCGAATTCTACACTAACACCTTAGAATGACAAAAGCTAGTGTTTTCACGAATGTTTTCGCTAGAACTATTCGAATGGAAACTATTTTTTTTTTGTCAATGAATTTTTAATGGTCGATCATTTAAATAAGGATTATTTAAATGTAACGGCAGAGTATTATGAAAGCTTAGTGCATTGATTCAGAGACCGCTTCAAGAATAAAAGGCGACTGAAAAACTGACACAAGGTGTCCCATTGCTCCACAACAATGCACCCTTCCGCAGGACACTCAAAAGCTGCCGTTGGTAAATGCGGTTTCGTAGAAATTGACCATTTACTGTACAGTCCAGAGCTAGTTCTTTGTGACTATTAAATCAAATTTATGGACGATGACGAACTTATAACGGCTGTTAAAAGGTATTTTGCAGACATACCAAAGGAATTTTTCTGAAATGGGTTAGCAATACTTGTATCTAAGAGATCTGTATAGAAGGATAAAATTGTATTGCTGTTCTAATCTCTTTCTTTTCATGCTTAGTTCAGGAATATAAGAACGACCCCTCGTAAACAACCTTATGTAAGGTTGATGTTTGCAATAGACTTACCTTAAGTGGACTTCTTAAATAAAGGTATTTTTAAATTATCTCAATTGGTCACACTGAACTCACTCAATATAGTCTCGTGTTTCAATAGATTGTAAACTGACCTTCCTTAGAAAGACACACTGTGGAGGAGAAATATTTGTTCTTCTATTTTTCTTCTCTTCTATACCCTCTAGGAAGTTCTCGAAACCGCTCGTATAGCCATTTCCTCATTGTTAGAGATGAGATCATTAGATTTTCTATTTTATTGTACAAATATATGGCTGTATAACTATTCAAGTTGTGATTATCATGAATGAAATTTTAAAGTGTTCACAAAATAAGGAAGGCATATTTGCAAACATAAAGTGATATATTGAAAAAATATATATTTAGGATCTCATTTTGCGTATAAATATCACTTTTCAAAAAAGAACATTATATAAAAGAGATCATTTATTTTTCGGAATATCATTGATTCCTAATTATTTTACAAATATTTTACGATTTAATGGAAATATTGTAAGATACCTGAATTCTTGAAAATGCAAAACAACCGAGGTGTTTTATTTATTTTTATGGTATCACTTGCCACTGAAAAAAATGCAATAGTCGTCTCCTTCTCTTACGGATACATTAAAAATATGATAGATACGTGATATCACACTTCACTCTATTGGATTGTATATAGGTCAAAAAAATCTTCCACTACAAATTTGAACGAGACGCAGCGCGGCAAAAACGCAATCTAAACGGCCGCAGGGATTCTACGAGGTACGTCTTAGGGTTACGGGGACTTCAACGGTTTTGTCGCCGATTTAACTTTTAACATATTCGGACTTTTTATTGTTAGTTACAATATTAACAGATATTTTTACAAATAAAAATATTTTATTCCCATAGTTATTTCCTATTTTTGATAAAACTGAAGTGTAATGTTGTGGTCTCGTTAAAATTTGTGTCAAAACAATGTAGGAATTTTTATGTTGGTAATAATTTTGTTGAATATCAAGAATAAAAAGTTTAAATGAATATATGCAATTCCTTATTATAAAAATAAATATCGCATTATAAAGTCAACATTAGTCTACTCTAAAGGAAGAAAAAGGACTAACCTTGTTAAAGTATGGAAAAAGTGTACATACTAATTTCAGGCCCAAGTTAATTACAAGCATTGTTCTGGCCAAAATATTTTTCAGAGGCAGAGCGAGAGCCAGAGCCAGAGCTGATCATTTTTATGTAAAGACTTGAGATTTCTCTGATACACTCAAGTGCTGGACTAACATTACGTTAGTTACTACTATGTGTCCTAGAAATACCGAACGCGAATTAAGTTGGTAATCCGGATTTTATTTATCTACAGTTGGTGAAATCCAGTGGCGTGGTACAAAACCACGACAAGATCATATTGTTCTGAATAATGACAAGCAATAAATCAGAATGAGGTTATATTTTTACAGACTTGTTATTAAAAACACTATTATTCAATGAAAATAACACTGATGAGTAGAAAATACGTTTATTTATAAAAACTGTTGAAAATGTTCTCCATTTGCTTCTAAACACAATGCTATTCTTCGCTTCATGTTTTCAAATACATGGCCGAGCTGTTCTTGTGTTATATTTTGAATTTCTTGCCTAATTGCTTCTTGAAGTTCGTTCAAATTATGCAATCGGTTTTTATAGACATGATTCTTCAGCTGTCCAAAAAAATAATCTGGTGGTGTTAAATCTGGACTCCTCGGTGGCCACAAGCCTTGGCTTATAATACGATTTCCATAAAATTGTTGCAAATAATCTATGGTGGTCTGTGCAGTATGAGCAGTGGCTCCGTCTTGTTGGAAATAGCCCCTTGTTATTTCATCATCATGCAGCTGATTAATAAATTCTGCCAATATGTCAGTTTGATATCGTTCTGCATTAATTGTATCGTTAAAGAATATTGGCCCTATTATTCTTCTTCTTGATATCGCAATTCAAATTCCAACTCCTAATGGATGCAACTCTTTTTCAACAAAAGTGTGAGGGTTTTCCGTAGCCCACGTTCGGTAATTCTGGCTATTTACATAACCAGATAAATAGAACCATGCTTCATCAGTGAAGAAGGTTAGATCCAGCAAATCATTATTATTAAGGTGCTCGTTGAACCATTGACAGTACAGTATACGTTGTTCATAATCACGAGGGTACAATTGCTGCACAACTGACACTCGATAGGGATACATATGTAAATTTTTATGCAGAGCCTTTGCGCAACTACTTTTACTTACACCTGACTGTGCAGAGAGCCTTCGCAGTGATTTCTTGGGGCTTTGATTCATTCGCTCTTCAATATCATTAGCAACAGCTTCAGTTAATGTTGTAGGTCTTCCGGTTGGTTTATCCTTACAAATACAATTTTTTCTCTCAAAACGATTTATAATCTGACGTTTGTGATGGCCGAAAACTCTATAGTTAACATTTTCATTAGGAAACGCTTCCACAAACTGATCGAAGCAAGACTGTAAACTGTACGACCAAGTTCCATCCTGGTTGCGAGTTGCACTTCGAAAGTGGGCCATAAGAATGTATGCGTCTAGCTCAGACGTAAACATCTTGGCTTTCCGGTTAATACTGAAAACAGGTTAAAATAGTGATTATTAAGATACAAGTTGAAAAAGAGAATTAATGAGCTCTGAAAAGAAGATAAGACAAAATCAAACCAAATAATTTGTACAAGACCGAAAATGACAACTGACAGCACAATTAATCTGTTTTGTCTGACAATTACAGACAATTTATTTACACGTCTATGTACTCAGCTCAAACAGCAGTGTTACCACCAAAAGTTCATATATTTGTAGGGATGCCAACTTAATTCGCGTTCGGGATTTCTAGGACACATAGTATTAGTCCGTATCTCTAAGGCAGCGTTTGAAATATCAAAAAGTAAATACTGTAGTGGATGTAAAGTCCTACCAAAAGTTTTAGCTGTTTCCCAGAACTGATCCATGTCTTTTTAGCAGCACCAGATAATCCGATTTATATTATTCGTAATTTTTATTTGTTCAGAATTTACATTAATACATATATTGTTCCAATTAGAAGACAGTTTACACGTTTTCAATGCCTGAAACTAAAGCGCTAGTGAGGTAATGTTAATTACAAACTTTCGCTTCAAGGTAAACACTGTGCATATTCGCTATTCGCAAAGCCTATTCTTTTTTTTTTCTTCTTTTTATTAATCAATATAAGTAAAATATTAACCCTGCCCCGAAATATTCGGTTTCTCTGAATTAATTAAGTTTGCGCAAATAATTCCGGTGGAATTATCGTTCGGCGGTTAAGCTAGTTAACCAACTATATCACAGAATCCGTAGGAACAAATCACGTGGTCAATGAAAAAATTATTTCATTAAATTTAATTACGCCGGAGGAACCAAGAAAGACCCGATTTTTCAAATCGATATATCGTGTCGAAGAACTAGGTTGTTAACGTGCCTATCTGGCAAGCGAGAGTTATAGCTTCAAATCCCACTTGAGTCAGCTAATATTTCGTTAATTACGACAAAGAACGATTGTTGATTTAGTTTGTGCAAATAATTACAAAACTTGCTTTATTACGATTTTTTATAAAGAAATCAAGAACGTGAATGGATTTATGAAGAATTATTAACAAAAAATACTTCAATAAAGTTGAATGCACTTTTACTTCTTGAGATATACAGCATCTTACTAACTTGATGTAAAGAAGACTTGTTTGCGCAAATAATAAAATCTACTTTATTACGATTATTACAGACACATGATCGCTAATATTTCTTTATAATTTCATTCACGTATTTGTAATAATCGTAATAAATAATAAAGTAGATTTTGCAATTATTTGCACAAACTATGTCAACTTTACATCAAGTTAGTGAGATGTCTCAAGCAGAGGTTGCTGTATACAGAATTTTCCCACAATTCTCTGCCACAATTAATTGTTTGAAATTAGAGGTATACATTCGTAATTATCACTACGCCGTATCCTTAAGCGTATATGTATATCACAACAAGAACAATAGGAACATAGTTACGTACTTCACATTAATTATTTACAATCCATGATGGCGGAGGAAATGGCACAGTCAAACCTCAAACTCGATAAGGCAAAAAGATAAAATATGCATTTGTTGCGCTCAACTGCATGTGAGCGTTACATTTACCCTTTCACGGTCTATGACTAGCACCATACAAATTAGAGATTTCATGCCTTTGTTTCTGACTCTACTTTTGTTTAATGCATATTTCGTACGTCGAGTAGGTAGCTATTGTTTTTGGTATTTTTAACACAAACACGATCTGATTTAAACAAGATTTCAGTCAGACTCAAAAGGAACGGGCACATCCAATTCGTAGAGGTATAATGGTGAATAACGTAATGACGTTGAAACTTTTTGCAATTGTCAAACATGTCTGCGGAATAAATTAAGTAGAAAATGCAAAAATTGCATATAGAAAATTGTAAAGGTCAATGGTTTTATTATATAACCACTCCGGCGACAAAAACGTAAGTTGCTTATGGGTATTCAACCGCAAAAATTTGGTTTTGAATTTTATTAGATAGACAGCTTATTTCATATTCCTACGAAAGTATTATAATCGTCGGGTATTTAAATGAGTAATTCAATAAATGCCAAAAGAATCACAACAATAAAAGCCCATCGCGAAAAATCAACTCACAAAAAAATTAGATAGTGGCAATTATTATGTAATTTAATCTTGAAACAATTTTTAGTCAACCTGATAAACGAAAACTTGGTTTCCGAATGTGCGTGCGATAAGTATGTACCGACGATTTTGTAATGAGATTATTTTTATGAGAGCCCTTCAATAAGTCTTCTCAAAATGATTCTCCAGCTTTTTCAGGTCCTCCGAAAAATGGGATTTTGTAAAATCCTCAGAATAGATATCTGCTTGGGCGGACTTCCTCGACCGATGCGAATCGTTGTTGCTGGAGCAATTTTTTCAAATTAAAATAAAAAAATCACTGGATGCCAAATCCAGTAAATACGGTGAACATCGTATTAATTCGTACTTTAATTCCATCATGTTGACCATCGAAACTGCCCAAATGTGCGCTACTGCCCAGATGGAAGAAGATCATTTTTTTCGCGATTTCTTCGCTCAATCGGTCCAATGACGAATAATATTTTCCGGCTAACGTTTGTCCTTCTTTCAACTAACCGATGTAGATGATTCCGAGCGCTTTGTTCAAAGCCCGTTCGCTTTCAAAAATTCGCTGTTTTAACTTTTCTCTTGTTCCCGGAACGTAACAGTGTTACGCAAATGTTAACAAAACATGTTACGCAAATAGTGACGTACCGGCGCAGAAAATCTCCAGGACTACAACGGAAAAGCATCAAAAGAGTCTTAAGAGTCGATCACGCGATTGGTGGTACCCATATTGAGACCATTCAAAACCATATCGTGGATTTTGCCAATCATTTCGGAGGTAAACTAGAACAGTGTTTATCTTTTGTAGATGTACGGTCACATTTAAACACTTCTTATTGTAAACAATTGTTAATAGCCATAAACTTCATCCAACTCAGCTTTGATCTCTTTCGGTATAAAGCCTTTTAAATATGTGTTTGGTCACCGCTCGAAATTCCCTTTTTTTCTAATTTTCTACATAAAACAAAATTCCTTGCATACTTCGAGAATAAAGATAAAACCGTATGATGCATATAACTACAGCTTGTCTAGTGACTAATGTCCACAGAATACAAATCGCCTACACACATACATATATATCAACTTTTGCTAAATTAAATTACTTTTTGAATGTTATGGTTAGTGCGACTATATAACAGGTAATAATCCAGCGTAGTATACAAAATTTAAAAAAAGCAATTCCTAAACATATCCATTCATTCAAGCTGTTTTACTTCTCAAAAAAGTTTATAAGTACCTGGCGTTGGCAATATGATGGTGCTGCTAAAATTGATTTTTACTCTCTTTTCCAAACAGATACGTTAGTTATTTTGTAAATGAGAGCCATTTGAATCAAAAAAATTTTGTGATTTAATAATAATTTAAATAAATCGAATATTAAGCTATAACTAAATACTTTTCTTTAGAAATAGGCGTGAAACTCAGTGAAGTTTATACTTTCGTTACTGACTATAAAATATTGGATAGCAGAATTTAAACATGGTCGTACAAACATGTTTGATAAAGAACGTCCAGATGAGGTCACATCAGGAATAAGAAATTCACGATATGGTAATGATGATCGGAGAATGAAAGTGCCTGAGATTGTTGAGACTATGGTTATTTCAACTGATTGAATGCATAATAGTTAAGCAATTCATTTGAATGTAAGGGAGCCTTCGACAAGATGGGTGTTGCAATTGTTCAGAATTAACGATAAACACGCACGTGTGTCCACTTCAAAGAAATGTTTGGCAATATTAAAGCACAATCCGAATGAGTTTTGGCATCGATTCTTAACTATTGACGAATTATGGATTCGTCACAGCACACTAGAGATGAAAGAACAATCCAAACAGTGGGCTTTTCGTGCCCAACCGTCGCCGAAGAAGGCCAAAGACACTTTTCAGCCAACAAGTTCATGACCACAGTGTTTTAGGATGTAGGCGGCATAATCCACGACGATTACCTTGACAAAGGCAAAACGATTGACGATAAGTATTACTTCAACTTATTGGATCGTTTCGACAATGCTGTGAAAGAAAAATGCCCGCATTTAGTGAAGAAAAGAATTCGATTGTTGTACGCAGTAATAATTTGGAAGTAATTATTATTCTTACATATCTGCCTTAGAGAAAAGAAGCACTTTTATCTCTAAAAAAGATAGGGTTATCCCAACAACTAGAAATAATTAATGAATTAATAACAATTAAATAATGTGAGGGTGAAATTTTTGTAACTAAAGCCTTTGCTGGAAGGAGAGTTTATAATATACTGTTAGCGACATCTCAAATGTGAATAAAGTTTTTCCTCAAGAGAAGGTTTTAGTTATTCTTAGATCTACGTTAGAAAGAGTCACATCTAATCCTGACACTTATTTCGCTGCTACCTGGTCGCAAATTTCGCAAGAATTTTTATAACAAATTATTATTGTTGATGATTTAGATACATTGCTATACCCCTGAGACGAAATAACAATTGAAGCAATGTACTTTTCAATGCGAATACGTTTCAAAGGGAGCGAAGGCGGCAATGGTGATAGTTACGATTGTTTGCGTTCGAAGGGAATAATGCACATTAACCTTTTAATCACAATCACGGGGCATTACTACATTAATTATTGGATTTATTCGACGAAGAAACGGCTCCATTTATAGAAGAAAAAAGACAATTGTTATAGCATAGCAACGTATCAATTCACACGTCCAGGGTTGTAGGGACTAGATTACATGAATTGAACTATGAGTTCTCCAATATGAAAACGTGACTCGCAAGGAAAAAAATCATCTCAAACGAAGAGGTCATTACTAGGACAGAAGGTTACCTTAAGGAGTTTGAAAAAACGTATTTATTGAAGGAATTAAGATAGTTACGTTAGGAAAAGTGTCTCTTACTCAAAGAAGATAACGTAGAAAAATTAGAACAAAAAGAATTGTGTTTTCATTCCGGGGTATTAATTACCTACCTTACAAACTTTCACTCCCTTAATCAAATTACTTAATACCTATTTTTGAACAAAGTTGATAAGAACTAACAGTTTCTTGGAAGAATTCTCGTTTTATTCTAACGGTGATTCAACGGATAGTAATTTATTCAAAGTATTTGTGTATGTGTACACACATCGTTTCTGCTTAATTTCCTGCTGTTATCGCAAGATGGGATTGTTTAAAGTACAAGGAAATCAATCTGTGTATTTGGGTTTATATTTAGAGAAATGTCAAAGAGTTTGTTAACTTTTAACGTGACCGATAAATTAGTTGGAGAAATCCTAGTGAAAATGTCCTAGACACGTTGAATGATTTAAATTACATACAACATCGTTAGATAATACATAATTCTTATACGACATAAATCCATTAGGTACGAGAATATCAAGTAATTTTATAAATATATAGTAAGTAGTAACCGTTGCAACACTTGCTCCTTAGTTCTAATAGTTGTTCGACAACATTGCCTATACATTACTATTAATCATCACAACACATTTGATATGTAGATAGAAGCATTCTAACTATCCTAACGATTCCATAACATGACATATGTAAATCGATCTATGCACGCATAACAATTCAGCGCTACGGGCGATCGCAAACGATCATCTATTATTATCGCAAAAGCATCTACACGTTCACCGCATTTACATTAATCACGTCGTAATCGGCCAGTCGGTTGGTCGGTGATCGTCCGCGAGACGCGACCAATGCTTTCCTATACGATAGCCCGTTGTAATTGCCCCAGCAGCGATTAATCAACGCGCTAGTCGCCATAGAAAATGGAATGGTTCGTACCAATCGTACTTGCTTCTAGCTTAAAATCGAGAAAAATGTATCAGAATTTCGCGTGCGGAATGAATAACACGCATTTCGCGTTAGTACGCGCTGGAAAAGTTATCCAAGAAAAAAAAAAACCGAGGACACACCAAGTTGTTGTGAAAGGTACTCACGTTATTCCGCACGGTCAATTTTGTTTCATTACCTGTTAGTAATATTTGTAGTCTTGTGTCTGTTTAAGTAGATGAAAGTGGTATGCACGTATAACATAACGCACGCAACTATGCGAGTACCCACATATGTTTTCATTATTTCCAACCTTTCCCATTTTAATGTCATAATTATTGAAGTGACGACAGAGAAATTAAAATAAAGTAAAGCTAGAATGCCTAAAGAAGTTATATAAAGCAAATACGATTATTTTTATTTATATGGATAAACAAAGGTAATACGAAATCGGATAAAAAGTATATAATTACATACAGTCGTTTTCCTTTTCTTTCTTTTTTTTTGTTTTTCTTTCTTTCTTTTTCTTTTTTTTTTCAGAAGTAACAGAATATTACGTAATTAGTAAGTATCACCGTCAATTAGTTCCATAAATTGCAAAAATTTAAACGCTTCTTTATCAGAAACATTTTTCGTCCTGGTGACATTATCAAAAGCAATTACAGTCAACACATGAATTCATATATGACAATTCAACAGATACAGCATATCAAATTCCAATTTTCTGTTACGGTTGCAACGGTATCGGTTACAAAGTTGCACCGAGGCCGATTAAAAGCCAAATGGAAAAGTAACAAAATAGTTGCTTACTTGGAAATGCTTATTTTTTACTGATACTCTTTTCGTGAATTAGTTCCTCAGATTGTATAGTTCTCGAGCAGTTAAATGATTATGCACCAATAAATAAAAGAACTGGTTTCAAAAAATAACAAATTTTTTTATTACAAAGTAATGAACATAACAGATATTACAGCTAATTACAAGAAATACGGATTACCCAAAAATAAGTATTGTTACTACTATTAACCAAAGGAACATATGACTCAAACCACTCAGAGCAACAGGTTTAAAATAAATGGAAATATAAAAACAGACAAATGACTCGATGGGTGTGGTTGGTTGACATAGACAGAGTCCGTTGACGAAATGGGATAGCGTTGTAACGCTTTTCTGGTGATATCGGTGTCTCTGACTTACGGACCTCTTGGCTATGGTGACTAGTTTCATTTTTATTTGCACGTATTTAACACTTACACACTAATCCTTTTATACTTCGTTCGTGGCTCCTTTGGTTACGACAGAACACCAGACGTATCTTCTTCTGCTATCCTTCCTCTCGTCTTTTATGACACTTGAGTGAGTAACATAATCTTATCCCGAAATTAACGTCATCAATTACAATGCCCACATGACATCATATGGAAAAAATCAATACTTATCTCTGAATCACGCACTTGTCTGTAACATATAACACGTAGACGTGATAATTCAAGACCGTTTAGATTGCGTTCAGCTCTCTTTTTGTGCGATGCATAATTTCAATTGCTCTTTTTTTGTAGTAGTATTGAGAAAATTATTTTTAAATCATACACCGTCAAAACCATTATGCTGCTTTGAGCTCCTCGGCGCTGTGGCCCTTATTACCATTACTAACCTGTTTTTCAGTTTTCGATGAGATTATCCAGAAAATTGTCGTACTTCTAGATTAGATAATTGATGCGTAGTCCTATCGTGATGCCTTAGGGCGGATAAAAAGGCATGTAGGAACGAGGAGGATGTATCGTACAACTGCTTTTTAGCGAAAAACCACGTGATCGGTGATCCTCGTCCACAGTGTACTCCCCTAATTGGCTCTATGCGACTTTCTCCCTTTTCCAAAGATGAAAATCATTAGATAGAAGAGATTAGAGCTGCACTCCTTTCTTGTTGGGGTCGGTGGTTGCGCCACGGAGGTATGAGACTTTGATATTACAAGGCTACGGTGGCGATTAAAAGATTTAAGCTAGAACTTGGTATTGACTATGGTAGAACATTTTCGCCTGATGCGGGGAACTCAAGGGCATTCTTTGGCCTAGCTGTAGAACTGTTGAAGCAGTGACAGCACAAAAATCCACTGAGTAGCTTGTTTACATTGGACGTTACAAGAAAGCAATTTTGTAAAAAAAAAAAACAAAAAATTTCGCGTGAAAGTTTTCGTTTGGCAATTGTTTACGAATTTCCTAAAGGGTTAACACAACGAAAATGGCTTATTTTGTTCAACTTTTGTGATGAAGTAAAATTATTGCTTGTTTCTGTCTGCATCGAGATTGAAAAACAATTAATACAGACTGACATACAACAATTCATTTGCCAGAAGTCATCTATAAACTCAGGAAAAACTTTCGACGGCTTCATCCTTCATTATGACAATGTCATCTCTTACACAGCACGTCAAATAGTTGTTTATTTGAGCGAGAAAACCATCGAATTAGTGCATCATTACCGGTATTCACTTCAAACAAAAACTACATCAACAGTATCACCACAAGAAGCCGTAGAAGCCTTCACAAACCTTGTTTTGCGGAGTGCAAAAATGTTTTCGAATGCATGCAAAAATGTTTAAATTTTAATAGCGAATGTATTCCGGAAAGCAATAAAATGATTTGTAATTTTTTTATTTCTTTTCATAAAAACAACGAATACGCTTCGTATATTGTAATACTTTGTATTTGATCTTTTAAGATACCAAAAGTATTGAAAAATATTTAATCCAAGTGTTGTTGGTGATTGTACATATTAGTAGCTGGTCTTTAAAAGCTAATTTTGCAAGGAAGGATAAAGAGAATAAATGACAAGGAAATGAACTGATGAAATTGAAGCGATCACCAATTAATAAACCTTTAAAACTTGTTTCCTGCATTTTCCAAGACGATTTCGATAAAATTCCTTATATGAATTTTAATTAATAGTTAATCGTAAGCACTTGAATCTATAATTGCATAATTTATGATTTTTTATGTGTCCTAACATCTTTTTTAAATGTTAATCGTGTACATTTTAAGCATCTTTGATTAAAAATAATGACTTTTTGCTCGCTATTCAACAAACATGTCTAATCGTCTAACAGAAATTTTGTCTACGCTTCATAAAAGCTAACTGTAAATATCATGTTAGAAAATATATTCATCGTAATCAACGCACAGCATCATGCAGTCACATTCGTTTGTGTATCTACATGGGCTAGTCAGGAAAGAAAACTAAGCACATTCCTGACTAACTAATACGATCTCTTACCTGTAAGATATTCGTCTTAATATATTCAGTAGTAGGCCTTGTGATAGAAATGCGCGTCGTCTCTCTGGCCGGTACATTCCGCTGTAACTTTTCCACATTATAGGTATGCCTCCATCCGAATATCTGCACAATTTTCTCGGCAACCTCGGAACACTTAGGATTCGCGTTCGTCGTCTGACAATTATCGAACATTGCCGCCGACTTATCGACGCATATTTTTTTTTTACCTATCCTTCACTGAAAAGATATTTGAAGTGATACGCACGCACGGAAACTAAGTATGTAACGGAAGTGTGTATGTCGTTTGTGTATTAGAGTTACGCCGTGCCAAGCTTCATATACCTAAAGGCATTTCTAACGTGACAGAATTCCTTCGTACGGCCGCAATGAAAAATAACGCTCTTGGCATATATTCGGTTAATAAAATCTAGTTGAACGCAAATAGCATACTTGAAGCGAAAATGGTTGGTTCTTATTTTCAATGTCGTTTGAGATATTGCACATTAAAGAAGCAGGTAATAGATCTTCTTAGTGATTAGAATTAAAAGAAGAATAGATATATGCTTATTTTGTGTTTTTATTATTTTATTTTAAATACTCCTCTCTAAAATAAAAAGGAACAGATACGTTTTAAATCATAAAACAACGCGATAAGTTCAAACGGTAATGCTATGTACCTGCTTGCAGTAGTGAAAATTTCAAAAATGAAAATGTTATAAAGCAAACTGTTACAGCTTTCCGTTCATAAAACATTGCCTATAAGTGTTCTAAACAATTGCATGCATCTTAGACCAACAGCATTTCAAATTAAGTTATGGCAAAGATCCACGATTATTGACAATGTCAAAAATTCTTTTTCTTGAATTATTCCGTATATTTACAAATAATTTGGGGTCCAAAGATTTTCAATTCAATAATTTTTTCATATTCCAGTAATTCTCTTCTACTGGTATTATTACATACGTATTTTTTTAAAACATTTGTTGCAATCTAGAAGGTAATTTAAAAAGATTTGTGGCAGATTCTATCTTTTATGCTACATATAAGTGGCGTTTCGGTGTACAATTGCTGTAAATACCGTGATTATATCCGAGACCAAAGGCAAGACTAGTTCCTCTACATCTACAACAAGAAACGTGTTTTTCAGTAGCACGTATCGGGCTTGTAGAGTGCATTACGTCTGTTTACTGAACGAGGGTAAGTTAGGTCTGCTTACAGTGTTTGTGAAGGTATTTCAAGGACGCTTCAACCTGCAAGCAACGTTCCTTGGACTCCGAGATAGAGGAACAGTTGTCTCATTAAAGTTAATAATTACGATTGCTCCACGAAGGTATATATATATTGTCTATATTTGTTTGTCTGGCGGACATTTATGTTTTGTGTCTGGACAGTAAAAAATTCATTTTACGAAATCTATGTAGTAGCGTATTTTAAATAAATAGCTGTTTTCTTGTAGTAAGGATATCTAAATACATTTGAAGAACCCTATATTAGTTGTTGTTATTAGCATTGCTTATACCGAAAACTAAACTTACATTTATTAATACCATTTGCAACCATTGATCCGATCATCTTCTTCCGATCTGGTTAGATCATTTGTTAAGTAAACAGTGTTAAAGTTAAATCTCGGATTTAGTTGACATTCTAATTATTTTTAATTTTTGTAGTGTTTGGCATGATGTAAATTATTTTCAGAAAAAAACTATATAAACAGTCTTTATCAATAATGTTCTTTTTTTTATTGAAAATAAAGTCGCTTTTTAGAAAGAATTTTTCAGTTCTTCTGGATCAAAAAGAGAGGACGAGAAGGATTCAGCACCATTTCCAAATAGTAGACTAATATCCGAATATTGTAATAATCGAGCATTAATCTCTTTAAACATTGTTAAGATGTACATACACAGTCACGTTTTTGCACATATTTAAATTTGTGTTGTATATAGACAATCTTCGCACACTAGGTGCCTATAACAGGTTTTAGTTAGCAAAGAGTGGCAGTAGCAGTGAGTTAAATATAGAAAACGGAACAAAGTGAACAAAGACGTGGCTGCACAAGAGAAAAACGATATCACACGCTAATATGCTAAATGAGTTAAGAATAGAGCCCGCACAGATTGGTTCAGCAACTTCCAAGTGGATAAGGAGACATATTTTCACTTAGTAAATTTAAGAGACTCTCACCTCAAGAAGACTTAAGATTTGTCAAAACAGGAAGAAATTGTGAAGATTTAATATTTTCAATTGCCATTTCATTTCAGGTTTTACGTTTAATAATACCAGAAACTTGCAGTATGATGCTTGCCGTTTTAAGAAAAGAATATATCCATTACAAACTGTTCAATATAATGTCTGATTCATTCTTAGTTCCACGAAATTGTCATATATGCGCGTGCAACGAAAATACACCTATGCAAAGACTAAATAAAACTGCGCGGTTTGCCTTGCAGAGTCAACACCCTAATGGACTTAAGTTAGTCAAGTCAGCGATGTAAGCAACCACCGAGTTTTGTTTCTTGCTGGAGAAGTTCGCAGTTTTAACACACTCACTATCAATTTGGCCCGCTCAGTTTAACGAGCGCAGGGAGGTCTACATATACTAAAACACCGTAATTTGTGTTCACTTTTAAACTGTGGCACTCGATATCGTTCAGAACCTTTGATCGATGGTTCAGTGTTACGCACCCACTTTTTAATATTTGATACTTGCATTGTTTAGTGTTTTAACTTGTATGTACACTCCGCCAAAAAAGTATCGCATAATTTAGTTTTGAATCATAAAAGTATCGCATAATCTTTGTTTGTAGCATAAAGTTGTAAATATACTTTAATGCGCTCTAAGATATAATTTCTATGATTGTTTAAATAAAATACGGGCCAAATAAAAACAAGAACTCATACTTGAGATTTTTATTAAAACAAGAAATTATAATTTTGGAAAGAAAAATGTCATAACAGTAGCTTTTCATACTTAGTATTGCCACCTCTGGCTCTTATGACCGCTCGCATACGGTTTGGCAGAGATTCGATTAACCTCCGTATATAAGTCTGATTCAAATTCTCCCACTCGTCACGGAGAGCATTTTATAGACCATGCAGGTCCGCTGGGGCAACATTTTGGGTTCATGTCCGGACTTACCGCAGGCCAATCTAAAACTGGAATACCAACATCGTTAAGGTATTCCCGGACGATTATTGCAACATGCGGTCGTGCATTATCGTGCATTAACATGAATTCGTTTCCTATAATTGGCGCATATGGTACTACATGTTCTTCTAAAATGTCCGTTATATACCTGTGGGCGGTCGGTGTACCTCTGTCTACTGGTACTAACTCTGTACGACCTGTTAAACAGATGCCTCCCCAAACCATAATAGAGCCACCAGCGAAATTAGGTCTAGATCTGATATTACACTGCGAATAGCGCTCACCGTCTCGTCTGTACACTGAGATACGCCTATCTGAGGTGTAAAGACCAAATCTTGACTCATCTGTGAAGAGTATATTGGCCCACTCATTAATGTTCCAATTTACATGTTCTCTGGCAAATCTTAAGCGAGCCACTCGGTGGTTCCTAGTGAGACGAGGGGCTGTTACAGCTACTCTAGCTTTTAATCCGCTCTGTCGTAACCTATTCCGAATAGTTTGTGTACTCACACGAGTATTTCTGACTCTAGCCAAGTCGTTCTGCAATTGTCTCGCAGTTACATGTCTTCGACGTAATGCTTGTAGTAGTAAATATCGGTCATCTTGGCGAGTAGAACATCTTGGACGACCTGGTACAGGTCTTCTACTGTAATTGCCTGTTTCCCTATATCTGGCTACGGCTCTAGAAACACTTGACTGATTGATGTTCATCAAATTAGCAACGTATGCTTGAGATCGTCCACCTTCGATTAAAGCAACTATAGCAGCCACTTGTTCTGAAGTTAAATTGCTCATTTTAGTTTTAAAAGCGTTGGTACAGAACTCTGACTTCGCACTTTAAAATTTGTCCGTATAGGAAGACTTTCAATAAACAACTGAACAAACCTTACACATATGCATTTTTCTAAATGTGTTCTTTTAGAAAAAAAAAGTAAGAAAGCTATGTTCCATGATCTTGTTAGTGTTTTTATAGTTCACATACACATATTAAATATTGAATTGAATTGCGACTTGTGAAAGAAAAAGAAACACTTTGAAAACACGTGATATTTATTTCTGCCTTTGACAATCTGGTCTTGCAGTACCTGTTACTTAGCCGAATTGCATTTCTCTCTTTTTTATTACCAGAATCGCACATAGAAAATACAAGAAGAAATGACGTTAATAGGTAAACAGGTACCAATTGTGGTGATTCTAGGTATACAAAAAAATTTCACAAATTTCCTATGCGGTTGATACGAAAAGTATGGTACTCTTAATCAAGAAAAAGAGCACCGCTCCTCGAGTTTGAATTTGGTAAAGTTTAGTGCTCAATATTGAACCCCGTACACATTTCGAAGGCATTCTAACATTATGTCTGCATACAGAGAAGTATGGGACTTCTAAATGGAACCTCGTAAAAATGTCGAATTCTTATAAGGGAATAGGTGCATCTAAATTTATGTGGTTAAGGAGAAAATCGTAAATATCACGAAATCTGTTAGAAATAAAAATATATATTGTATTAGTTTATTTCTAAACCAAGAAACCAAATACGTAATAATATATAGAGCGTTCAGTTTAAGATAACGAACTATGTAGTAAGTCCGGTCCTTATCAATCTCTCGGTATAAACGGAAATACTTCTGAGAAATATATGCGTAATATCTCGGATTAGCCAAAGGTAAAATGAGAAATATTGCTTTATTCCGCACTTATGTTCCCGTTTACGCAAACCGTTCTGATAAACTCCGCTAGTTAAAATGAATTGAAATTTCACACAGAAATGTCGAGTGAGCGTTTCGTTTGTGAACCGAAGAAATATTGGATTAATTTATGCTTTAGTGTAGCATGCTAAGCACTGCTGCAGCTTCATGTGCATGTCTGTAAAGGAAGAATTGAGGGGTTCTCGGTATGATGGTAATGAAAGAAGTTATAGGTTTTAGTCTGTGAATGCTTTTACGTCAATATAGAATCACAAAGTAAAAAAGCTATGTTCCATGATCTTGTTAGTGTTTTTATAGTTCACGTACACGAGGCAAATTTTTTGTGAACGTATAAAAATATCTTGGTTTATAAATGCCCTTTTTTAGTTTATGCGATACTTTTTTGGCGGAGTGTATTTATTAGAAGATGTAGAGAATAAGGCAAAAGTATGGAAATACCATTTCTCGTGTTTACGAATTTTATACAAAAAGAAAATCGAAACAAAAGTTATGCATTAAATTCTTATCGGGATAGCTGACGAAAGATTTTATCTTCTTTCAGCTGTTTGTTAGCTGTGACGCTATTTGATCTTCTTTAAATAGAAATCTACCACTTTTCTTCAATTGTCCGGTAGAAAGAAAAGTATTCCATGTGTTAACGTAACACTTGTCTTATGAAAATGCCGTTTAAAACCTAAAACTAAGATACATCCACTCATCTATGAAACCACAAATTCGATAAACAGTAGAAAGTATTAAATGCACATTTTTAGGTACATATTAAAAGAATTCAAGCCTTATGATGATAGGTTATGGAGTTAAGTGAAGAAGTTTGAAAAGACGTTAGAGATTTATTTAATAACGTTTAACTTAATAAATATCCGACTTTACAATTCTCTGTTTGACAAACCTTAAAGTGATTCTAACAAATGGGAGAATCTACATTCTCCAACACAATAGTCAGCACTTGACTAAAGTATTTCTCAGTTTTCACTAACAAAAACTTTTAAAAAGGAAAAAAATTGAAGCTTTACAAGATTCAGCTTGTTCATTCGTTGATTGAAGATGGTTTCGTTAGAAAGCTCCAATTTTGCGAGGAAATGCAACAACCAACATCTTGTACATAATACTATTTTCTTAGAGATCAGGGCCATAATGGACATCTAAGCCGACAAAACTGCAGATGTTGGACGTCGGAAAATCCGTACGGAAATTTAGCACGTTATTCTCAGTTTTCGTGGTTGGGTTAGAATTTTAGGTTCTTTCTTTATTGAAGGACATTTAAATATAAACAGATCGCAAAATCAAATTATATCAGACTATTTTGTCCTCTTTCCCGATAGAAGTGGATACGAATCTCTCTGAGAGTAACATTTGATTCTAACAGTACCATATCAAACATGCGTGAATACCCGAAGTATGCATTTCTAAATAGGTGGATTGGAAGAAGAGAACGCAAGGAGTAGGCAACCCGATCTCAAGATTTAAATCCGCCGGATGTTTTGCGGAGATAAGTTAAAATCCAAGATGTAGAGAGATAAACTCGAGAGGAGATCTTCGAGACCGAATTACTAGAGTAACAGAAGAAATTTTTCTTGAATTTTGAAGATATTTTACATGGCACCTAACATTGGAAACTCTCTTACACAGCACGTCAAATAATTGTTTATTTGAGCGAGAAAACCATCGAATTAGTGCATCATTACCGGTATTCACCTGATTTATCGCCTAACGACTTCATTTGATCCACGAATGTCAAAAAAACTACATCAACAGTATCACCTCAAGAAGCTATAGAAGCCTTGACAAACCAGGTTTTGCAGAGTGCAAAAATGTTTTCGAATGCATGCAAAAATGTTTAAATTTTAATAGCGAATGTATTCCGGAAAGCAATAAAATGATTTGTAATTTTTTTATTTCTTTTTATAAAAACAACAAATACATTTCGTATGTTGTAATACTTTGTATTTGATCTTTTAAGATACCAAAAGTATTGGAAAATATTTAATCCAAGTGTTGTTGGTGGTTGTACATATTAGTAGTTGGACTTTAAAAGCTAATTTTGCAAGGAAGGATAAAGAGAATAAATGACCAGGAAATGAACTGATGAAATTGATAGTGATCACTAATTAATAAAAAAAATCCAAGATGTAGAGAAATAAACCCGAGAGGAGATCTTCGAGACCGAATTACCAGAGTAACAGAAGAAATTTCTCTTGAATTTTGAAGATATTTTACATGGCACCTAACATTCGATCTTATTTTAATTATCTACCTCGAAACATATTCTGTTATATAACTCTTAACTAACCTTTATTTTACCATTCTCTATATTCTATCAAACAATTAAAAAAATTAAAAGAAGGTCGGGACGCGCCATAGCTAATAAACAGTTGAACTAAAATCTTTTGCGTTGGCCATTTTGATAAGAATTTCCTGCACTTTCTTTCTTCTAAAATTTATAATAAAAGCAAAAGAAGTTTCCATACCTTTAGCTCACCCTATATCAAAACTTTCGTTATATAGATTAGTATATTTTATTAGCAATATAAGTATTCACAAATCTAAAGATAACACGAGCTACTCCTGGTATATTGATTTGGATCGTATATCTATATCTACATATATTGTTGGACTCTTGCTCAGAACTAGTTCTCTGCTTCATTTTATAATAGCTCTTATTAAAATATCTGACAGTTAAAAGACATAAGAATAAATTATATAATAAAAAGGCCACAGCAGATCTATTTTCTTTTTCTGGTCATCCTTACATCATAGAAGAACTAATAACTAGTAACAATACTCAAATACACCAATCTACTTAAAATTGTCCAAATTAAACAAGCATTAATTTTAGAAATATCTACCATCTTATTGTGTCCATTTGAATTACACGAATAGCAAGAGGTATGTGGTCTAATGTTACTGGCACTCCTTAATTGATAGAAATTACCCAGAGGTATCTGACTTTTTATTTCCCATACAATTAGTGAGACTTGTAGGCTAATTTGCTATTCAATTTCTTTTTTCTTTTTGTGACCGTGACTTTTACTTTAGGTTAAATTTAGTTCTGACGGCGGAAATCGTATAAAACCGTATTTGAATTCTATTTTCGACAAAGTCTCCATTGCTATAAGAATGTCGGAATAAATCCGTTCCGCGGAAGATCTTTACGATCCGACGTTTACCTTTGACAGATTTCTAAAACGTGATTTTAAAATGCATGAAGTAGATAGGTACGGTACGCGCCGAAGTGCGTGCATTGCAATTTAGTTATATTATACACTGTTTTCCCACATTTTAATTGTACTTTTAAGCGTATGGTGCCGCGGTAAACGGACTCTTTGTAGTTCGTACACCGCTTAAACGGCGTACAATTTCTTTGTTTCGCTAACAAAACAAGGTAATAACTTTAAAGTAGCTTTCTAGTATATTTGTAGGTTTATTACGCGTGCATCTCCAGTTTCATAACGAACGCATACAGAAAGCAAGCATTAGAGTTGCTGGCAACAATGTGTCAGATTACGAAACGTTTTGAAGTAGGTAACATCTAAAATTTGTTATCTACTTCGAAGGAATCAATTTGATACATATTACAGTTCGGTTTAGCGATTTTGCCGGTGTTGAGATTAAAGAGTACTTCAAAGAAAAAGTGAGAGCAAAGTAGGAAACCTAAGAAGAACGTAACAGTTATAGGTAATGTTAATGTACTAAATCTAATTACAAGGTATCGTTTAAATATTATTAACCTTATTCGGGAGATTTTATTGCGTGATTAGACAACTAAAAATATATAACCTGATGACACCAGGAAGAAACCCATATCGTCGGATTACGCCAAATCGAAGTGCACCTACTTCGTCAGAAGCTCGGCACCTCGATAATTTCAAATGCAAGTGTTGTTAAATGTAGGTATATTCACTTTTGCTTGGAGACACTTCTCGGGAATGGTCAAAAGCTGCTTACGTTCTTTAAAAATGTGAAGAACTACAATGAAACAAACATGAAAAGGTAGTAGCGATCGAAAAGATATAACATGAAAATCATAAAAAACAAAGAAAGTATCTTAAGAATTCTTTATTATTTTTACAAAACAGAGTGTCTTTTACTTTGAATTCACTACACCATGAAACAAACGCTCTGGTCTTGCATGCCTTTGCAAAATTTGAAAGGGGAAATTGATTAGTTCTAAGCAACTTTGTGTTCAAGAAACCTCTTCCTCTTCGGAAAACCTTTGTTAGGAATGATTCGATATCCTTGTCAACAGTCTCCACATCCAAAGACTTTTGCATAAACGAAGAGCAAAACAATCTAACCGTCTTCTGACAGATATTCAAGTTTTAACAGTTCTTAGTGAAAGGCAAAAGTTATATGGGTCATTTGGATATCACGGCGAAATACCAATTTTGAACGGTTCTGTTGTAGTATCGCTATTCTGTATCGATTGTACCATGTAATTCTGCAGTTCGAGTAGACTTATTCTTCTAATGTCCTCTCAGTGAGGTTTCTCTCAGATTCCTTAGCATGCGGCTGGTTTGTTGAGGAAACAATTCTTTGAAAACCCGAATCCCAGAACAACTTTTGTGTGTATTTGTTTTTGAAGTAATTCATCTTTGCTCTTCAGGTCGAAATTTAACATACCAACTTCAACATTCACATTTTAGAGACTCCGAGACGTTCTTTCCCGCTTAACAGAAATAATAATGCAAAATTTAACAAAGATTTTACATCGGATCTTCCATTCTTGTCTTGATGTATGTCTAAACAAACAATTTCTAACGAAATCGCAAAATGAATATATTTATGGATTTATCTATAATTTACTCGAAATGATGTGCTTAAAAATCTAATTGCTTTATGGCCAACTTCATGTATAGAACTCTTTTTTCATATTCCGTTCTAAAATTAGCTTTACTATTAAGATGATTGCATAATACGTAAAGTAGCTTTTTGAATCACATAGATTGAATTAGTATGATGCAAGTTTGAAATCCGATGTGTATATTACAAAATAGCAACATTACCGTGGGAAATTTGGCTTTAGATCAGCGATAGAAACGCTAGAACCGCCATTAAGATACGTTGTAAAGCTTAATGCATAGAACGCATACAGACATCGTCCGTAATATTTCATCTTATTTTGCTGTGGTGGGAAATCTCAAACGCATCTATGCTGGCGTCAGATATAATCCAATAAATTCATAAAAAAATTGGGAAACCGCTAACCGAGGGTCGTAAATCTTGGTTGACTGCCTTATAACGTCTTCTAATAAGCGATGTATAGCACCGCCGATAGATCCTACTGTTCCTATAGCTATCTTTAAGAAAATTATCCGAGATAAATGGCAAAAATGTGAAGAATTTATTAAGTGACCCGCTAGAATAACGTTACGCTAAAATAAGTCCCATAACGCGTACATAAGCTAACTGTTCTGGTGTAGTGAGGTCGTCCATACATTGCTCTGATCCGTGGTTATGTTAATGTGACTCGGGAGAAGACCAACGTCTGCGGTAAACATATTGGCTTTTTGTGAAATTCGAACACGTTATTATACTAAATGATGCATAATACATCGCGATATGCAAATTAAACGTTGTTTTCTTTACCAAAGAAGGTTACAAATTTGCATTTTAATTGCCTATCTCATTTGACATTTATATGGAGCAGCCATTCTGTAAGGTCGTTTGCTTAGAATAAGAAACAGAAAAGGTAAAATTTGGGAAAAGTAGATTACTCCATTTTAAGTTCGATGTTTTGTTGCAGCAATAAGAATTCAAACATCTATCGTATATAATTTATGAAATATACACTGTTGCTTCTTCATCGTTAATGAAACTAGAAAATCAGCTATTTTACAAAGTGGTAGAGTTTTCATGTTGGTTAATGGTATGTACAGTATATTGAAAAGAAATAGAAATGTCTTCTTAATGGAACATAACATATTTGAAAAGTGGTTTAATCCTCGACATAGACTAGTCTTTAAGCTAGTTGCTTCTATTTTCCGGCCGAAAAGTGAATGTTTCCTTTTAACCTCAATATCTCCGGTTCTATTCTACGAATTTTTTCTTTTTTTAGTCTCATTTTATTCAAAAATATTCGCCACATATTTCCTGTAAAAATGTATTTCGTGTGAAACTAGTCGGCGAATATCGCTGACATTTTTTACTTTATTCGTCTAAACTGGTTTTAAATTTGCAGTCTTTAAATCTGCAATGTAGTCTTTAAATCTGTATCAATTTCTAAAGTTGGCGTTCAGATTCCTCTGTCTGTTTTCTTTCACCGAGTCTGACAAATATTTTTAAAACATTTCTCTATAAATAAATACTTTAGATGAATAGGAAAAACGGATTCTGTAAAATCCACCGACTAATTTTATAGAAAACAGTACCTAAAGATTGCAACGTTTTGACTATGTTAACAACACCATTAGAGACCACTAAAACTTAATTGTTTAACCAAAACATTAAATTTTTGCAGGAAATATATAGCAAACATATAAGACAACACATTTCGCCCAAAAATAGACAAGAGAGTCAAACAAATAGGTTTTTTTTGTACCTAATACAGATCACTAGAGCTCCCCAAAGTGCGTGACAAGTCAGAAGGCGTACCGCCGGGCGTGGCCGGGGGGATATATAATGTAATATATAAGCAAATAACTCGCATCGCATTTCGGTAGTTTATTACCGTATGCGATCGGGTTGTGACGGTATGGCGGACGCGCGTAGTAAGAAACGCCCACAGGCCGACAAAGTGAAAAAGTTCTGTGGAGAATTTCCTGACTTAATATATAATGGAAGTAAGATTATATGTAAAATTTGTAATATACCTCTGATGTGCAATGATAAATATGGCTGTAGAAGACATGTAAATAGTCAGCAACACAAAAATAAAAAACTGGGTGTATCACCGACTGAGGCAACTCAATTTATAATTGATTTATTTTATATGCTGACTGCGTGTAATTTACCGTTTTCCTTACTCAGGAAGAAACCATTCCGTGAATTTTGGAATAAATATAATCCAGACTTTGAGTTACCGTCGGAAACAAGCTTAAGGAGATGTGTGCCAAGTGTACGTACCGAAATTGAAAACAGGATCAGATCTGCAATAAAAAATAAACTACTGTGGTTATGTATTGACGAAACGACAGACCGTAAAAAACATTCTATTTTGAATGTGATTGTACGTATACTGGAACCTCGTCAACCTACAAAGGGAATTTCATTAGCTAGTAAAAGACTAAAATCGTGTACTGCCGACGCTATCGAGAGCGTAGTCGTTGATACTTTACAAACATTTGAAATTGCCACTACTCAAGTATTAATTTTCATGACCGATGGTGCCGCGACAATGCGTTGTGTAGGTCGTTCTCTTCAAGAACATTATGGGATGATGTTACATATTACTTGTAAACTTCATGCTCTGCATATTGTGGCTGAAACTATTCGTGCAAATTTCTCTGAGGTAAATGCATTAATAACAAATACGAAACGAGTGTTTCTCAAATCTCCCAAACGTACCAGTGAATTTCATAAACAGTGTCCCGGTATTCCCGAACCACCAGAGCCGATTCTTACGCGTTGCGGGACATGGCTGAAGGCAGCGTTTTATTATTTTAAATACTTCCGGCAAATAAAATCAGTCGTCTTACAATTCAATCCCAACGAATCTGCGGCTATTAAGGAAAGCCAGGATAAATTCCAAGATATTTCCGTTGAAGCAGATTTACAAACCGTTTACAACAATTATAGAGAAGTACTTGAGGCAATAAATAAATTACAAAATAGTGCACTGTCCCTGACGGAGTCAGTACAAATATTAGATGACGTTAATACACTCCTACACTGTATAAATAACAAAAAAATGATATCGTTACAAGAAATTTTGAAAGTGTTATGAAGAAAGATACAAATTTTAGCAGGTTAAGACAAGTTTGGGAAGGTAAAAAGATTATTTTAATTACGCGTGTATTACATCATTAGACGTCGAGCGTTCATTTTCAAGATATAAAAACATTTTTTCAGAACGACGAACATCCTTGAAAGAAACGACTGTGGAAACATTCCTAATGCTTCAGATGTTTGAGAAATCGGATTGCGCTTACGGTAACAGTTTTAATGTGCCTACCTCCTCGTGTGCTGACTAATACTATTTTCCTTGTGCATTAACACCCTCTATATTGGATACGGCTAATTACAAAAGTAAGCGTTTTAAAATTCTTTATTTCTTTTGTTTTTATGTACTTTACTTATGTTCCTTATCGACGCCTATGGTGCGCCACGCAGTTGGGGAGCTCTACAGATCACTGATACAAAGTATTTTATGGTGCAGCTCTCAGAACCGCTATTTTATCTACAACCGCCCTTGGGAAGTTGGACAGCCCTGATATAACCTATTTTCTTTAATTAATTAATGTTATAACAGCCTTGAAAACGCTAAACTACAAGAATGCAGCGGCAGTTGATGCACTGTATATAAGCTGCAGAACTGCATTACAGCGCTTCGATTCCCTCGTGTATGTCCGTTGCATATCGTGGAAATTGTATTATGCAACGGAAACAACCATCTGCCACTACAACAGTGTATCATTGAGAGAAAGTGAGCTACAGAAACTTTATCAGTTATTTTAGAATAGTTTACTGATGATAAATGTATTTTGCCTTTCATTAGTGAATTATAAAAATCTGAAGTTTCTTCTGATTGTAACTAAACATCTTGTACCTGTAAGGAGTCGAACCTGATACCCCATGCTTGGCGGACCTGCGTGCTAACTACTACACCATAGGAACGTTGATGTTAAGAACGTTCACTTTTTAATACTTAGATGCTATTTATCTACAAATATAATATAATACTTGTGTGCCTTTAATACTTAAAGAAAATGTATTAATTAATTAATGTTAATTAAATAATATCTTTCCGCTTCAATGGATGAACTATATTTTCTAGGAATTTCCGGCGCAATTAAACATTTCTTTAATAGTTTCCAGAGTTTTTATATCGTAAATTGAAGTCTTTTAAAATGTTGGAAAATATGGAGCTTAACGCGTTAAAAAGTCATAAATTTTATATATTTTTTTACAAAAATGAGTTATTGAATGCTTTTTTCATTGAGTTACTATTAATTTTACCCATAACAGTCAAAATAGTAATAATGGCCCGTTAATTTGGATCACTGTGTATATACTTTGTGGATATAAGTTCTGTAATACATTGAGTATGTTAATCTTGATTTCAAGATAAGTTAACTGACCTTTTGATTTGTTTCCGGTTCAATTATGACTTATGACTGATTTGCAATCGTTGGCCGAACCTTGTTATTTGGACATTCCCGTCATGAGTCACAGCAAACCTGTACTCAGGCTTGCTGTGCCCTGTTAGGCACAGCCCTGTTTCGCTAACGTCTTACGTGGACTTTTTCCCTGATCCAAATTATTGAACGCAATTTGGATTCCTTAAAGTCAGATTTTCTAAAGTTCTAAAGTTTCTAAATATTTTCAGAAAAAGGCAAATTACAGTATTTATGGTTTCGTTTCATAAGCGCCGTTATCCTTTTATTTGCAAGAATTCTTTGTACGAGTTGCTTTTCATAAAACCTCTAAGAAACTAGCGATTTCTTCTGAAAAAAAAACTTGGCAGAACTGTTGAAATTTGAAATGTAATTTAATTCACTAATTTAAAGCGTACTTTGAAACCGTCTCGTATACAGAGTGTTCTATTTTTAAAATAGGTCAACGGAATTCATAGGTTTTTTTTAATTTTTTACAACTTCAGTGCATTTATTAGTTTTTAGAACTTAGAGCTATATTAAAGCGAATGTGATAAACACAATTTTCCGAAATAGCTTAAGTATACTTATGAAAAATTTATCAGGAGTGAACATATTTTTTCTTGGAAAAAAGCTGAAAATATTTATGTAATTATCCTTAAAAAATCTTAAATTCTATTTGATGTTACTATAACATTTACGTAATTGTGTATGAAACGCGTAGGTTTAAAAAGCATCTAGTACAACAACAGCGCACCTAAATTCTCTCAACGTCTACATGAAATGTATACTCACATCGCAAAAAAATGGGCTTATTGTAACATCTCACGCGTATCTTAAGAAAGCCGTATGCAGACCTCTTTACGGCGAGGTTGAAACTGTGCTAATCAAATATTACGTGAATAGAAGCGCTTTTGTAAACAAGCGTTACCTAGAAATCGATTAGATTATTGTCCCATATTATACATACGCCAGTATCGTGTGCATAATTGAATTGCGACTATTTTATCTTCCATTGCGGAATTCGTAAAACTTTTTAGAAATTACGAATCGCCATAAGCTAAAGCGTTTTTTTTGTGCGTAGGATACGGAAATTGCGACAACAGGTTTAGCTAAATTATTTTGCCTAATCATCTCGTCGTGCAATTACATTTAGTATTAGACCCTTTTAAGAAAAACCAATACATTACTATTAAATTACGCAAAATGGATCGTTTTTAGTCTTAGGATATTAATGTTTTTGATATACATATATAGCTTAAAGCTGCAGTTAACGAACAGATTAAAACTTACACAACGGCAATTGTAATTAAAGCTAGAATGTCGCGAATTTACAAAAAAATTGTATGAAGGTATGAGCTTTAAAGGCAAACATATGGCTTTCAGAACAATGGCGCTATTTCGCGTTGTTTAATCATTTGCATTAAGGTACAACAGGGGTAACGACAAAACTCAAACAATGACGCCTAGTATGATAATGAAGCGAGAGTCCCATCTTTTTGGCCATCTTTCCCTATCTTAGAAACTTTAACTGCCGGAAACTTTTTGTTATTTTCCAATATATTCTTCGTGGTTATCGATATTTTTATCCCCCCTTGTGGAATGTAGTTACTTAGTAGGCCATTAGTGCTACTCGCACTAATGGCCGACAACGATTCGGCATCGAACGTTCTTTTTTGGTATTTCTCCGGAGAATTCTAGCATACAAATGGTTGTGTATCCATGATTGACACATGCCCAGCCTTTTCGAAAAGATAAGCGACCATTTGCTTCAAAGTTAAGCTTATATTGAAAGATGAGTACATTTGACTGCTTTTCAGGTTCATACCTGAATACCATCTATGACCATGTTGTAAATGGTTTTTGGAAACATCGCGATTTTATGTCTTAAGCATTTCCTTCCACGAATCGCCGCCTGCTTTTTATCAAGCGATGGGAATCCAACGACTAAATGTTTATGCAATGTTGATTTTCAATGAGTTTCCTTAAATTCATGTCAGCGGACTTCGACTACGATTGAGTTCTTCCAACCAATGTCATACAGTTACCTACAGATATGTTGGACTTCATCACAAAAAATCAAAATAAGTGAATCTACGCATTATTTTTTATATAATTCACGTTTAAGGTTGTAAAAGATCGTCGCACGAAAATATTCTCGAATTAATTCCATTTCGTGGCCGAGAGGAAATTCACTGAAAACAAACTCAATGGCATTCGTAGCACACAACGTTCCGAGGACGAACATGTGCGGCTAAATCTATCAGATTGTTTGATGCAAACATCACATCGTACCTAACTGAAGCAGGGTTGCCGATTCGCAATACATGAAAGGGAACCCTCATATAGTAGTTTTTCCTGGCATAAAACAATAGCTTCCCACATTTTGCGGTTGTACGCAATGATAACACTTCACGTTGATGCTGGAAGAAGACAAGGAAGCGAAGAGATGCTAAGACAATCGCGCCTTTTTAAAGGTGGCAACTGGAGAAGATAGACGTATTTAGAAGTGACTTGTATTCAAAAGTAATACAATTTGTGAATATTACACTGTGAATATTACAATATATACACGGTATTTGTATATTTAAGTAGAGAGAGCGTGTTAAATATAAGAAATAGTAGCGTTCGTAACATTTCTATTTAATTTATCTATTCGTATTATCTAGTCTAATCGCTGCAAAAAAAAGATTTCACTCGCTTTTGCCCTCTCGAGTTATTACTGTTACATTTATTTGAATACTTTGGTAATTTGTATTTTTTAAACTTATTTCCTTGTGCCGTACCACTAGCTTTACATATTTGTGTTACTATGTATTGCAAGATCCTTTCTATGATATTGATATTACCCATATCAGGAATTTCGCTATCTTTTTTATAAAAGGACAAACGATTATATGATTTGATAATGATCGTCGTTTATTCTAAAATCAGTTCGTGTCCTCTCACCTGCTACAATACAAGATTTCATTAACTGATTCGAAATGTGAACGAGGTACATTTTATTTCTTCTAAAATTTGAAAATGTTATATGAAAATGTTGTGCATAAAAATAGCTCTAGTACGGGAATCGGAATAAACTTAGAGCGTTGACTCTGTTGAATATCTTTAACAGCATCAATTGAAAACGTGATTAGAAGATCCCTTTTTTTACTCTCTGCCAAACTCAGATTCAGGCCAATTTATTAACACACCGGCTAATAAAATATACAATCACTATTTATAGGATCCTATATGTAGAATATAATACCAGTACTTGATATTTTACACACCGTAGGAAATAGAAAAATTATTGGATGTAAAAGTAAATATTTTAAGTAACCTGAATGTTGAAACATAATATATTCCGCTAACGTAATAGTTCTAAATCTGCGTAAGAGAACATGGTGAGATTAATGAAACATTTACTGTTAGGATAAACTTTAAGGGTACTTATATTTTAATAATTCCGTCCGTCATTATTCATATCTGCATTTAATAATAATTATGCTAAGTACTTTTAGAAATAGATAATGTATAAGGTAATTATCATCTGGTACCTTTAATAATATAGAAATTAGCAACACGATTAATAACTGTCATCGTATAGGTTTTATTCGAATGCATATTGTAATATGTAGTCTTAGGATGGTTAATTTACTTTAAGTAAGTACGGTTATAGTGATCTAGCATATCTTCAGGCGAAAAGTACAGTTGTACTAATGATTAACGTAGACATGTATGCTGATGCAACTAGATTTGTTTGGGGTATAGGAAAATTACATTGTTTTCTGGTTTATGCTCAGATGCATTAAATAATGGTTATAAAGAGTTATTAATGTATGCTTATAACTGAATTGCATTAGAAGTTGCTGATAGGTAATAATGTTTATGAATCTATGAAAAATGAATGTTTTCCAACTTATTCTGTTATTAGTTATATTTCATCCAAATTATAAGTTTACTTGTTTTCACACAGAAGGAATTTTTGGAATTGTGAGACTGTCTCTATAAATAGATCTAACATCTGTGATAATTTGTAGCAATTAATGGAACAATATTGTAAAGAAAATTGACAGTGTAGTAAACTTGCATATACAATTGTGCAGTTACTACATTAGGTTGCACAAGTTGCACAAGTTGCACTAATTGTTTGTGTAATCGAAAACGTCCTGGATTTAATTTACTCTTAACAATGTTTGCAACTTCTTTTGATTTACAATTTGTAGAAATACGAATAAGAATCATCTGAATCAATTATCAATTAATTCAAAATGCAAAAAAAAGTAAATCCATTAATGCTTTATGATTTTCACATTTTTGGAGTAATTCCGCAGCTTTACATCTCATTTACAGAGCTATGACGTCATAATTAAAATATTCAAATAAGATGTTGGGCCGTCACTTTATAAGTAATTTCAACAATATTGGAAATCTACAATAATCTGAGCGTACGGCTACAAGCGGTAAAAAGTATAGGTATATCGTCTCAAGAAGGAGACAAACTATAAAAATGACACTGCATCCGCTTCGTTTTATGACAAAAATGAAATTACGAAATTCGCAAGTCCAAAGTTTTCCAAAAGAATTTAGATGTAGATGGCCTAGAAAGTGTTAACATTGCCAAATAAATCTGGTTCTTACAATTTGAACAAATCAATTAATTAATATATTCGAAGAAAATTAACTATTTCGTTCTTTTTTACATGCTGAATGTAAGCCGATTATCATCACTGGAGCAGCGGTCAGAATTGCACTACTTTCCATTCTAATCAGTTTACATATCTTAATTTTTTCCTTTTGTACCCGATGTTAAAGCTAATTTATTTCGTTAAAAAGAAAAGCGCAAAAGTAACAATGAGAAATAGTAGTTGTTCTTATTTTATTGCAGAAATGGTTAAAGGTTTCACCGTTTTTTAGTTAACAATTACGAATTTGGTGTTTAAATTCATCAGCTGTTCTTCGGCTTTTCTGTTCGCGACGTCTTAGGAACGTCGTTAGTTTTTTCCAAACGTGTTATAGAAATAAGTTGGTACAGTCACATTTTTCTGAATTTGCCTTTAAAGCAAGTACGTGCAGTATAGAGCGCTTAGACATTTGTAGATAACCTCACAACTTTGCTAAGTGAGATACAATTGCAATGAATGTACTACAAAAATGTGACAATTACAAAATACATAAAAGGAGATATAAATTTTATATATTTCTTTTGGAACATGATATAAAGTAGTATGAAGATCTATTTTTAACCACTACAGAGAGTGGTTCCAAAAATTATCTGAATTTTTGAAATTAATAGAAAAACAAAGGTTGAATAAGGCACTTTTAAAACAGTTACCATTTTTTAAATGGAGCATCCTGTATATTTTTCAATACGTTGAAAGGAATTACTATGTTTTTTTATAAAAGCTCTATACATAAACTATTATTCTGGAATAAATATTGAGGAACTACCAGTAGCTTCTAGTTTCTAATAAAGGTACATATTTATCGTTCAATATTTACAGTAGGTTAGTGCGCTTTTGGGAGTTTTAGTATTAACTAAGCCTGCAAAAACGAGTACACGAAATTAGAAACTTGATAGACACATGTCTTGTCGACTCTCGGGGAAACCAGTGCGCAATACGAACCCATTCTCATGACACGAATAAACACGAGTCTGTCTAATCTCTGCTAATTTTGTGAAGAGCAATGCGTTATTGCAGGCTTACTATTAACTCATAAAGGAAGCAAAACGTACATTAAATACCAGGCGGGATACAAATGTACAGTGAAAGAACTTAGTTTGCCAGTAAAGAAGGAAATACGTAAATGTACTGACCTTTATGGGAGAGATTTACTTGGTGACTAATTACAAGTAGAGATAGACAAGTAGGTAGACCGCATAACAGAAGAGGGACCATTAGAAAACAAGACGTTTATATTTAGTACTGGTAATAATTGGTATACATTAAATATGTATACTTTTAAAAACTATTGAATGGATATAGTGATAACACCTTTTTCTTGGAAGAATATTGCAAACTGAGTTTTCCAGAAATGGCCGTAGTTAAGACGAATATTGTGCGAATAAAGGAAGCTTGTTCCAGAAATACCTTATCACTTGAGAGGGTCGAAATGACATTGAATGATGAACATGTAAAAATTTTTAAAAGAGATGAACATTAGACGTGACGAAAATAGGCGTTTCACTATTTTCATGCTTTATAACACTGTTTTATTATGCGACCTATTTAGCTGTCTGCTTCTATTTGCATTTATTCATCAAGAATAGACCTTTTACTTTATATCTAATAGAGTAGGTATTTACAATATATCCTACAAAGATAAGATACAACACTACATTAGCACCTTTTTTACTGTCAAATACCACGGTTATTACATTCCTTCACTGTACTTCAAGTAAGGAAATTCATTGTGAATGATAACGCATTACGATAAGTTTATTGTATAAATATTTTTTATGCACAAATAGCCAATGTTAATCCAAAAAAATTTAAAAAAAGCAAAAAAAATGTGTACCATTCATACTAAAAACGTTATGTTTGTAACATGGTACCAAAAGATATTTAATAAAAGCAATTATTTTAGAATGTATTAAAAAAAACTGATATCTTTTGGGTTTGTGAACCTTTTTGACACTTATTCAACATACCTTTCTTTAATAGGAAATAGAAACCACTTATTATTTTTTTCAGAAATGAAATTATTTTTCAAAATTTTGAGAAATATGTAAGGCATACTCCATTCAAAAAGGGACAATAACTTTTGTTTGTTAGTTTTGTTTTTATAAAAATGTATAATTCAGTTGCCTTTCTATTTGCATATTAAGTAGAAATAAAAGCGCCAATAGTTTGTTGATTTAACCATTTTCTAGAACCAACGATCACCCTGTATACATCCTGATTTAATTAGTAGATATTTTATACAATAATTATGAAAAACACTCAAACGAATGTCTTCAATTTCCAAAATTTAGGCTTTCAATGCGTTTCGTCCCAATTTTGTGGATTATGGTATACCAGTTAATTTAGCAAATTTGGTGTTGATGGATCGGCAAGTATTAATTTATATTAAATTACTGTTTATATTCCTGCTCGATAACTGATCCCGGATTTATGGCTACACCAATTCCTGTAATTTTGGAAAGAGTCGCTTTCGGATAAGGATATACGAGCGTTTTCATGCTTCTACATGTAAAATGCACGCCTTGACATCCTTGGACTTTACTTCACTTCAAAGCGATTTTCATCTGTTACACAATTACCGAAATAATTGAGCATTATTTTTCATTACCGCTTTAATACGTCAATTGTTCAGGTAACGAGCTTGTCACGCGATTTCCTAAATCTACAGGTGCGGTATACCTTTGTGTGCGTTAAAAAACTTAACGGCGACAACCACAGCGCCGACCGTCAACTCACGAATAAAAATGATGAACGTTATAGAAAGCTTGGCGCTTCGGATCAACATACACAATACCAGTAGCCGTAATCATGATGCAATTATTGTGCTTCCATGCACTACTAAAAAAGAAAAAATCGAAACACTGTATCCACTGTTTTGTTCGTTCGTATACTTTTAGTTTAGGAGCTGGTAAGAGGCGGTTAAAGGTGTTCAATTCGAATTCGCGGATTTATTTTGCGATTCGTACAGATTTGTCGCGTTTTTTTCCAAACGCGTACATACAAAGTGGAATATCGCGTATACACCTGACACGATACACAGGTAAACACAAACTGGTGAGTTTCGCATTTGTATTGGAGCTGACAATGGTGGGGTTTTTAGAACGTCTGGCGCGTATCAGTTCGAATTTCCCTTCCATTACGCGGCTCGCGGCCGCGACCACGGTAAACTCTAGAGTTTCTATTTAATTACTTCGCCTATGGTTATTATTTTAATTGATTTGGTTCCTTGGTGAGTGAAAATTATGCGCGATTGGATGGAAAACGCTTCCGTTAGTTAGATTTAACGATTTTCATACGCCGTTGTAAGTAGTATATAAAATTTATAACTCTTTGGTATTTGTTTCAGGTACATACAGGTGTCCCAATAAGGATGCTAAGATTTTCTAATGGTCATGGCATGCTGCTACGTTTGTAATTTCTACATCTGAAAATGAATCAACGTAATTTTCTAACAGATTTCGATATGTATAATTACGCCAGTAATTATATTTACTTCCTCTTGTACACGCAGCTGTATTTGAACATAGTGCCAGATCGCCGAATTTTCTGTATTCACCTCTAAATTCACCAAAGTTCAAAATTCATTAAATAGTGCCATGATATTTTTCTTAATCCCGCTGTTCTTGAAGTATTGATCTATAAATTTAAGTCTACTTATAAAATCTACTTCTTCGAAGTTGTTAATTCTTATAAAATTAACGATAGCTTAAGCGTTCTGGAGCAAGATTAATTAGGCTGATGACTCCAGAATCGTACCGAGATGAAAGGAATTTTAGTGGGATTGTATGGGTAACTTTTTAATTATAGAAGATGAAAGTTCGGTTATGGGCGCAATGCTTTGTAATTTTATGTGCTGATTTAAAATCTGTTTGAAAAAATCAAAAACATCAAGATGGCGGCTTTTGAAATACCCGTATCCACTTCATCAATTTAAAATTATACAAAGTTTCTATGCAGGCCAATAAGCATTAGTATCGGTATGTATTAGTATCACTGGGCTATGGCACAAATGACTTTAGTCACCACAATCCTGATAGATCTATTGTGGCAATGAATTAGATTAAGGGAAGACTCTTAATGAACCATAATATTACTCTAAGATCTTCATTTTTCAGTTGAATAGATGGCTTACTGAAATATTGTCAAGTGCGACTTATGACAATACCTTTATATAGAATGTATCCTGGTGAATAGATGATATTTTAGGGCTGCATGATCCCATGCAGCAGAATTCCCGCCTGATCCAAGGTTCCTTTTGCTGAACGCTGCTTTTGCTGTCTTAATCGAGCCTGATACGAGTGCTTCCGCCTGAATGTTGCATTGGAACATTTTCCTAATACGAAGTCTCTTGGTTGGCCTCCCATCTTTTAATTACTTGTTAAATGTTCTTGAATGTTCAATAAATAGCTAAGCTCAGAATCTCTCGAAGAGCAGATACTTAAGCGTAAGTATTATTTGCAGTTATTTGCAATACGAACTTGTATTGCAACAATAAAATTGTGGCAAATTTTACAATTACTGAATGGTACGATATGTTTTGCACATTTATCAAATGTGCCCGTCTTGCAAATGTCAAAACGTTTAAAACACTAGTCAAGAATAGTGGAAAGCCCATTAAAATTAGCCGGAAGAATCTATTAGTGGAAAATAACAACGATAACTTCTGTCGTTACTAATCCAAGCATTTCAATTCTAAAAGTACAAGCACTGGTGGATATATTTAAATCAAAATTATTTATTAAAATATTGTTTGCCTTGCTTTCCTTCGTTAAAACGATGCATTTATATTATAATCCTTGTTTTATTTCTTTTCTGGTATCATCAAATCTTCGGTTTAATTTCGCAAATATTTATTGCTGTGAACGTCGTTGATTAGTCTAACATTCTACCCTAAAATACGTTGTTTCGTTATTGTTTACCTAATTCATTAATCATATGTTATATATTATCTAACTTACTTAAAGCTGAAAGTTAGAATTAACGATTTAAGAAAGTCAACTTCTATATGTTTTGGTTGTTATTATTTTGGTAGCCAAACAATAGTAACACCAGAAAACGTTTGAGTGCAATATCCAAATGTAAAATTTGTCTTTAAGTACATGTACGCATTTCGGTTTAAAATTTTGAACCAACAATTTAAAAAAGTTAACTTCGAAATTTTTCCTTTACTAAGGAAAGATTCCTTCCGGTTTACTTTTACAGGGTAACGAAGCAATAATGATACCAGACATGGTATCCCAATGCAAGACTTGCCTCTAGTTCCGTAATTATCTGATTTACTTCGAATATTAGACATAGGCGTAAGGAAGGAATATAGACGTTACACAAAAACGTTATACGGTGGATACCGAAAAAATATATGGTGCCATTTAAAAATATTATGTCCTCTGTGTTTGAAAATATGTTACATAGCACCGAATACTGAATGCTCTACACATGAGCTGGCGAAAAAATTATAAATGTCTTGAATTTTTTTAGAAATATACATGAAACTTACATTACATTATTTTATTTCAACACGGAACATTTAAAAGCGTTATAATATATAGGACCATTTAAAATTCCAAGTTCCATTTAAAATTTCAAGTTTTTCAAATACAACATTTTCTTTTATATTAACTAGATTCTATAAAATGGTCCTAGTGCCAAATGTAATCGATGTTGATTTCTTTAAATATTTTTCCGAAATCTAATAGATAAGCTTCCATAAAATGCATGAAATTTCACAGACAAGATTTTCATTTTAATATATATATAACCTGGGATGAAATTCTTTTGTTTTCCCAAAAATATTTATTTGAAAAATCAAGTATAAACGTTATTTTGTCTTTACAATTCCAACAACTACTTCACCATTGTCCTATAATATTTACTAGTATTTCGAGTAATACAGCGTGTGAAAGTTGCTAATGTTTAGGATCATCGCAGTACTAATACTGTTCTTTGTATATCTGATCTTTCACAAAATGTCTGTAGAAAGAAATTATCTTGGAAACCGTTTTAAAGCTTTGTAGCCTTACTATAGTGTAATAGGTACTTCGCTAAAAATTGTTTCAAAAGAAAGCAAAGGGATATCTAAACAGGTGCTTTACATGATTTAGTGTTTGATTTAAAATGTTTGATTTAAAAATGAAGGCATTTACTTTAAATTAAATAATATGAATCCAGTTTCACAATAATTTTCGACGGCTATTTGCTACAATCTCTTATATTTGGTACCTAATCAAATAGCAACTAATGCTCTTGCATATGAGACTTTTAAGATGTTATACTGTGAACAAATTTGATGTTTCGTAAGACACTCAGTGAATTAATGTTGATGAGAGTAGATACGAAATACATCTAAAAATGCAATAATATTATTCCACTTAAAAAACCACACTTATGCCAAGCGTAGCGATAGCTGAACATCCCGTATACTTAAATACAATTCTGAATACTTAAATATAATTTAACGTTATTATAGATAACAGTGACTAATGTTTCAGGATGTCATTAATAATACATATGGAATTAATATTTTGCCTAAGGAGGCTTAAACTCGGAAAACTATTTGCAGAAGACTGCAGATAGATCAAGGAACCGTTAGATAGAAGTCGTTAATGATATTATAAAGAAAATTAACATATGAAGCTTGAAAATAAATGGAAACATGAAAACGTGTAACACTGAGACTAACCCTGTCGAAATTTGCAATTGTAGTTAAATTTGACTAACAGACTGTTCATATTGATTTTCTTAAACATGTAGTGAGGCTAATAACACGTAAATCATAACGCCTTTCTAATCCTTTTATCCTTTTTCTATTCCAAGTTGCAACACGAATTCTTGAAAAATGCAACTTCTTAGTGTCAAAACCTTTTGATATAACTTAAACGATTTTTGGCGTTTCTAAAGCAAATAATAAAGTGTAATCATCGAAGAAAATTACTGATATATTGATCAGGAAAATAGTCCGAGATGGAAAGCAATGTTTATTAGTCAGAAATCCAAGACACACTATCATTTGGAGTCTCTACAAGTTGTCATTTTCTAGTCATATATAAGGTGTACTGCTGTCGTGTACATACATAAATGTACCATTTGTTCTTTGTAAATAGTAATTTTGGATGTTATTATCGTTCTATTGTGATTAATATGACAGTTGCATGTTGAAAACAATGGAATATTTACGACAGTCTTGATTTTTGTAGATATATTGATATATGATAGATACAAATGAGCATCAATAAAATTATACGCTATACACTATATGATTTTCAGTTATAAATAAACCATTAGAAGAATCCACTTTTAATTGATCTTACTTTGCTTGTTTAAAATATTAGAACCTTTCTTTACGGTTGCATTGTAAGTCGCATTTAGTAAATTCAAGTGAAACGATTTCTTTGTAGTTTTACATTTATTTATATAATTTTGGAGGTGCTTCTTCAAAAATTGAAAAAGATATGCCATTTTGCGAAGAAACAATACCTAATTTTGAAGTCGACGTATTTAAATAATCAAAACATTTTATTCTTCTGTTATTTTTCTTTAAAAGTGCGTGTACATGTTCTTTATAATTACATGTGTTTTCCTTGATTAATATCCTTTTAGTTTTTGAGAAATGTAAGTAAGGAACCATGTATATTTCAAACACTTGTATGTAGGACTAGACATTATCTTTAAATCAAAATCGAATTGGAGTTATGCCCATATCTATCGCTCCTATTCAAGATGCTATTCAAGCAACTCTTAAGTAAGTAGAACTTATCGGTGATATATGCTCAAGTAGGCGTTGTGTTTTATAAAACAAATTTCAGATAATCTCGTGAGAAGCTCGGTTTAAACACGTGTCCGTAGGGAATTAATAAGTGTAAAAGTGTTTTCGAGCATTTGTTTTTGGTGCTTCAAAATCGTTTTGACACAATAACCTTCACTTTCTCAACGAACATTCTAGTAAGTTCGGTGGTTTTATCGCTATTGCAGATTTCTTTTAGTTACATATTAAATATACATGAATGTATAAATTACTGAATAAAATGTTCTAATAATTTATAGATGAATTCAACAAGATTGGTTGTCTACTCAGACAAGGGAGAAAAGCTTCTGACTTACCAAGAAGACGTATGGCGTCGCATTAACTGAAAAGAGTAAAGCTTGACAAACTATAGTCACAGTGCGTTTTCTGTTCATAAATTGTGTACTTGATTACTTTCAACATTTTGCAGGCGGGCAAAAAGTAAATAAAACTGCAAAGCTAGTTTACTTCCTCCATGGTTGTCTATTGCGCTTTCTAAATGCGTAAGCCCAGTGTTGGTAGTTCTTTATCTTCACATTTTCATAAATATCATAGACTTACAGGCCACCTTGCCCGTCATTAATTCTAATAATGTAGTCACTATACCAAACACAGTTGAGTTTTATTTGTTGAATTACATGTTTTCATTTAAGACGTTCGTTTATTGTATCTTTTTTGCCATTTTTGTGTTTTATTATTTAGATTGTTTTATTACGAATCAAAAAGATCATCTTCCTTTTAAAATGCTTTCTTCTATTTTTAATTAATTCCATTAGTATGCTATTCCTTCTTCAACGTTCAATCATCTTTTTAATTCTTTCGTATTTATCTTTATCCAGAATCCAAAATCTTTCCAAATGATCTGTTTGTACATCTGTGACATTTTATATCTTTATAGAATAAACCGCTGAGTAGCAATAATATCCGAGATATGAAAATTACATTTCAATCGACATTCATTTTGAACATCTGATCAATTTCTCTCTTGTAAATGCGTCGGTAGGATAACAATGAGAACAGACAATCTCAAGACGAGACCATGGTACAACAGAATAGTATTAATTTATTCATTAGTCATGGCAATTACAATCTCGCCCACCAAAATGTACGTCTTGCAAATCGCCGATACCATGCAAAAGGAAGATTAACTATACCATATACCCTAAGGATTTTTATCGTCCCAATATTTACGAATGATAATGCTCGAAGTTCTGCATACAATACCTCACATATTCAAAGTTGAATACGAGTATCATTACGTTGAGTTGTTGAATACACTACGGCAAACAATGTTTTTTTTTTTAACATAAACGCTATGATCGTTAGACACACCTCTGGGTATTGTTAACAAGCCATTTCTCTCTGGACTTTTATTACCTTCATTTCTTCCAGTACATATACAACGCAGTCTGGCGCTACAGTATAAATCGTTTCGCATTAGCATATTTATATAATTTCCTTCTTCTACCTTTGCGCAACTAACGAAATATCTTTATTTACTATATTCATTCGAATTTATTTACAAAATCTTTACGAAAATTTTAGACAATGTTGCGGTATATGCATTTAACTGCTTTTCAGCTTAGATAGGCAAAAAATTAGAAAAGAAGAGAAAATAGAAGACAACTATATATTCTCATTAATTCGTGTCGGAAATTTTAAAATTTGAAATTTCTAACTGTTTACGCGACCTGTGATTGGTTAATAGTCTCGAACGGTGCTATAGATTCTTCGCATGAGCGATCTTGCAGTTATTAAAGAGAAAATTGTGTATTCTGTGCAATTACCTGGAATGCATCTTTAATGGAGCGGACCAGGTAATGCAGATCATAAGTAGAAGCAAACATGTTGGAAAACTGAACAAATATTTGAGTCGAATGCACAGGTGCGGTAATTAGCTAAAGTGTTTGTGAAAATAATTATTACAATCCCGTTTACGGGTGGCATCAAAGCTGTTACCACTAATGATGTATTTGTTTACATGATGCTATTTGTTACTTGCATTAGTTTTCTAGAATTTGCATCATGTTCTTGTTCCTTTTTGTCTTTTTTATTAACGTGGCATTTGTCAATAATAATTGTTTTACTCTAAGCTTAACAGATGATAGAAACTGTCTGGGTCTCCAATTAAATTTATGAAATTTCAAAAGAAAGTACAGATGCAGATATGAATTTAACCATTAAACGAAGAGATTATTTCCAAAACATGTTAAGTGCCAACAAATCAGAAATCTTAGTTTTAATTCTACTCATACAATTTCTTATCTTCGTTTAATGGCAAGCTTGAATAAGCGTTTTTTGAACTTAAAGTAACAGAAATAAGCTCAAGTTAAATGCAATACGTTCATACTGCACTTATTTGTCAAATTTTTAATGGTGTTCATCTCAGAATATTCTTTTACTTATCAGGCTTTTGCTCTATACCCTCGAAATAATCTAACTTTAGGTTTCTGGCGTGTAGTAATGTATCTATAGTCACATAACATATCAGAAACTCGCTCGTATTGCACTTAAACGTGTTCGTACTGCTTCGAAGTTACCCCGTTCAAGTTTTTGATCCATTTTCAGTAAACGCGACATTCATCTCGTCGGTAACTCATTTTTTTGTGAAGGTGGATTTGCGCATCTTCATTTGATTATAGTTACCATATTAACGATCCCTTTAATTTTGAACCAGCAGTCTGCACGATACTATAAACTTTATTGAACATATCGTACGTAATTTTATGCCAAAATTCACTAAATCGGCATCTGTTGGTGGTCATCGATTACACCTAACTGAAATGCATCGAATAGAATAAAGATGTTATATTGTATTTTTCAGCACTGATAGCTGTTACCTAACTGATACGCAGCTCTACCAGAAGAAAAGGAAGATTACTGGCTATGTATACGTCAGATCATCTATTACAGTAGCTTCATAGTCTAGCTCTACTGTAAATCAAATGAATATTTGAAATATGGAGGGTGTCCCAATCTTCTGGAATTGTAGAACTGTAACTATTGGATGAAAGATGTGCCGTCAACGTTTTCAGATAATGTAACAAACACTGGAAGGTATTCACCAGAAATATACACAGTAATCAATAATTAGTGAACCAGATGTTGCTTCGCTAATTTAAATGTAATATCTTGTATATATATATGTTTGTGAATTGGATTTCATATACCTACTTCTAACGGACTTCGGGATATTGCTGATTTTTTCCTTAGTCGCATAAATTATCCATTAAAGGTCTGAAATGCTCAATACATTTACCGCATACCGGCACATCTTACCGTAACTTGTAACAAATGGTTTGCTCTATTTAAAGATTATATTGGGATACCTTTTGAATATATAGGATATTCAGAATTATTAAACACTAAACTATTCCATTCAAACGCTGGAGACTTAATTTCATTAAATAGCACCAGACATTTCTTTCATATCTTCGCTATACCTCTTTCGTTTTTGCATAATGATGCATATATCTTAAAAACTTTCTACTATTTGAACTTTTATTCTCTAGTGACTTGGTGAATAACTACTAATGCCTCTAGAGTTTTTATTTTACAAAAGAGAGCTATTAGATTGCTAACGAAAGAAGTTCCTGTAAAGGCGCTTTTAGAGAATATAGTATCGCAATCTTTTATGATTTGTATATCTATCAAGTGTTATGTGTTGTTTACAAATACCGCGATGAAGTTACCACTAACTCATCGCATTTACACAACACAAGAAATATCTGCTCATCTGCTATCACTCAAACACAAAACGACCACTTTTCAGAGTTATTTGTACTTCACAGGATGCAAATAGTATGTATAATAAATTGCCTACTAGCATCAAACAACTTAATTTCAAAACCTTTCCAAAGATGGATAAAGCGTTATCTTTTAAATATCAATCGCTATTCCATTCATGATTGCTTTACGGTAGCTATTTAATGGCTTGTATGTTTATTGGTATGTATATGTAATCTACTTTCTTTATTGATTCCTTGTATAAATGACGTGTTTCGTTAGCATCTGTTATGTTACCATTCCAAATAAATATGTATTATTATTATATCTAAGATTGAAAGTGAAATACGTATTTACAGTTGAAGGCGAGTGGCGCATTTCGATATTGCTTCTGGTTTGTTTGGTTAATTGTGATAACGGTAAACAAAACATACTGGCATTTCTCTCTTAGCTGATGATTCAAAACTTTAACATAAATAGAGTTAATGTAAAGGTTTATACATATGCATGATATGTTATACAAGTTTCTCATTTTAATGTTTTCTTTTATATTTCACCATAAATTATCAATATGAAAAACATAGAAAATGATAAAATTATTGTGAAAGTTATTAACATATGCGAATACATTAATTGCATATAAAATGTATGTTTTTTATAAATCTTCTTATAACAGAGAAATTCATTTAACTACATACATTTATACAATGCGTGCTTGAACTTCGTCACAACATTTGTACTTTTGCGTTCATTACTCCTCTAAATCAAACCCCTAAAAAGAAGAAAATGATTAAGGAAGTCGCAAATTGTACATTCAACGTTTTATGTTTTCAATGAAATAGCTATTTGTTTGTGAATATACTTCAATGGTTTGTGCACCTATTAATTGAACTGATGGCATAGAGAAGGCTGGGTTTCTACTTAAATTTCCGCACAAGAATATGGTGAAGTATTTATGTGGTAAACATTATTGTCCTAAGAATTTAATATCGTAAGATCAATAAATATAGTTCATGTGTAGTAATGATTAGAGAGAACAAAGGCGAATGAAATCATTACTTTTTTGCATAGACTAGACAGATTCGTGTTTTGTCGAATCTCGGGGACACCAGTAAGCAACACGAATCCATTCTCATGAATGAGGCGAATACACACGAGTCTTTCTTCTCTCTCGTAATAATTATCGCTCAGCTAAATTTGCTATAAAATTCAAACGGATTTCGTACAGAAAGAACGGCCTTTATTATTACAGACCAGATAACAATGGTCAATTCCGTATGAAGCGGTAAACATGTTTAATTTGTTTAAAATCGGTATCCTAATATAACAACTCTTCTTAACACATAAGTTACATTAGAAATGTATTAGTACAGTAATGTTACTTATTACTTGTATAAATGTTGTGCACCTTGTGCAATTTACAGTTAATTATCAAAGCTAAATTATGCGTAAATACCTTCGACAGGAACAGATACGAGCTATAAAAGTAAAATACTACGTAATCTACCTTCAAATATTGGCACACCTTTTATACGCAATTGCTTCTTACATATTTGAAGGTATTTTGATATATAAGTATGTACACAGAATGACGCATTTGTAGATAGCAATGTTTGTATTTCTTTAATTATCCGCAGATTGCCTTAGTAAGTTGTTCAAAATAATTTCTCTGATTCAGGTGACTTTGTAATTTAAAATAAAACAGGAGCATTTTGATGTGTTAATATATAACTCGTATATCTTTCTTTCATTTTAAATTTGTCAATGTTAGTCGTTTGATTACCTTGCAAGTAGCTGTAATCTGCTATGGGTGTTACTTAAATTGAATTTTAAATAAATACCTATTATTTTCATAACGATTTTATATCAGCTTTTGCAGAAACAAGTAAAAGCTTATCGAATTGATGTTGTTTTTTAATATATTGCACTCTTAATTTATTGAAATATTCTTCATTTCGGCTGATAGGTATTTTGCGCATGCTTTTAATTTGAAATTATACTCACCTTCTTTTTTGAAGATATTTCTAGAGAGTACGCGGTCAATGATTTATGATGATCTTTAATTTAGTTCAATTTTGGGTAGTGCTTGAGAGCAAACTGTTAATTTGATTGCTCCCACCTACTGTTTATATACTTTATTTCCTTACGCTTCTTTTATGTATGTACCGTGAGTTCACTTATTGGGTGGACGGAAGATAATTCATTTCCTGAGTCACTAATTGAAAATCCTGGAAATCAATGGAATGTAGTACCCTAAGAGTCGTTTGATACGATAAACGATTCTCCACAGAATCATATACATATTCATGCATTCAAGTTTTCAGACTATTGCTCTGCAGAAAAATCGATTTATGTGCATCACTTGTATTTTTATTTATTTAAACAGATAAATATGCAAAGTTGCAAATGATGATATAATTCTATTAATTCGATTACATATTTTATAATCTAATATGATACCATACTAATTACTTATGGGGGAAATTTTCAAGAAAATTTCAAAATTTTCCGAAATAAAATTATTTATAAAAATCAGGATCAGCAATTTAGAAATTAATTAATTAATAGAAGGTGAAACTTTAAAGGTGTAGAAATATAAAAAAGAAAACTAACCAGAAGTTTCTAATTTTTTTGGCTTCATATACCGTATGTTTATGTGCTTCTATCGACACTCGGCTACTTCAGTATTATTTACCCTAACTCGCTTCTGAATTTTTGATTTGAAATACTTAATTAATTACTTACAAAACTGTAAGACAGAAAGTTAAAATTAAAATTAGCGCCGTTTAAAATCAATATTTTGACAATTGTTTAATTCAATCGTCGCATATGATAATTTTTTCCATTTAAAATGTATGATTTTCGAAATAGACGTCGAAACTAATTGTTTTTGCTGTAGCATGATGCAAAGACGCAATCCAAGATTGAATTGTTGACATTCTTGACCACATACAACGCTACAATATTAACTGTCACCCAGAATTTTGAAGAGAACTCATTGAAAGGTTCTCAATTGACGAAATTAATCTTTTCTACGACTAAAATTTACATTAAAACTTGCTGTAGAAAGATATAACATTAATTAAGCAAAATAAGATGAAATAGAAAATGAGTTAATATCAGTCTTTCCTGCAATTTTTGTTTGCTAGAATTACTATTTTTATGATTTCTACGCTCCAAAGATATTTGGCAAAAAAGGAATTTTCTTTTAGGAATCGGGCTTCCTACCACTAAATGGACTTTTCTGCTCGGTAGGTGGACAATGTGAATTGACAAAATATGTGACGCTGATGATTCATAACTCATAACAAACCCATTCTTTTTTCATTATTCCAACTGTTTTCCATTTCAAGTTTCTACTTTTTATTGCTATATATTTACCTATTTTCGTTTATTAATCTTGCAGCGTGTCAAATGGTTCTGTATATCGAAAAAGTTTTTATATGAACTACATTCTCTAGGAAGACCACGGAAATCGCTGCTTTGACCTATGTTCATTTATCATATGAATAAAAAATTATTTTTCTGATAAAACATATTTTTCCAAAGCTTGCTAGTTTGCTAAAACTGTAGTACTTGAAATACATCGTAATTTACCATTATTTTCTCTTATATTGTCCATTGTGTTAACAAGCACGTTTAAATAGTAAATGAAAAAGTAGCAGGCAAATGTTGATTATAATTCAGCATAAATTAATAGGATCACATATAGCATGGCTTTCTTTCAGCAATAAAACCGTAGTTGTCTAAAACGTACTCCAATTAGGCCAAACTCGTTTCTTGCATATAATCACTGGAGGACTTGCTTTACGCCTTATATTCTGATAAGTAGGAAGGACAAATGCCAGTGAAATCATACCTTTTTTGCAGCGACTAGACAGACTTGTGTACATTAGCCTCATGTGAATGGATTCGTGTTGCCTACTGGTTTTCCCGAGAGTCGACAAAAGACGAGTCGCCGTAAAACAGGTATGATTTCACTCGCTTTTGTCCTCTCTACTGATAAGGATAAGGTAGAATAAAGGGAAATTGTAATAAAAACGTAGGCTTCCACGGCCGGAGTCTGTTGAAACTAAACGTTTTCCGGAAAATATTTAGTTTCAAGGGAAATTGAACTTAAAAATATAGTAACGAAAGCGAAAAGGGGCGTTCGTTGGCCAGTCAGCATGGTACTTCCGCTGTATCAGAATTACGTTTTTGCTGCTTCTGATTAAGGAAGTCAAACATTATTTACATTTTCGTAATCTAGACGTAGTAATGCAAAATGGTGTTCCACAAGGGCCCATTTGGAAGCCGTTGCTAACGCTTTTTTTAATTCTAATCTTGCCAGTACTGTTAAACTCGCTAACCGACTTTATTGGAATTTTAATATTAGTAAAACGACTGTTATAAACTTTGGCAAAAAGAATGGTCTTCAACAATCTCTCAGTCAATATTAGCGGTGCTATATTATCAATTAGCAACTCCGCAATAAATCTATGACTACATGCGAACCATGATTTTAGGTTTAGTGACCACATTACACGGTGTGTAGTGTATAACAACTTAAAAAAGTTGTGTTCCAATAAAAAGTACTTATCTGTGTTTACTAACTAAAATATTGCGCAATGTTCTGGCTTTATCTCATTTTAATTACTGCGACATAGTGTGTATTGATGTCCTGACTTTTTCAAGAATTCAGAGAATGTAAAACTCTTTATTCACGGTTTAAGGAGATTTCAACATGTTTTTCATAAACCTCCAATTTTGGTATGGCTAAAGGTGCATGGAAAAAACACCTTTTTATAGCCATTTTAATTACCAAGATCAGTATTGCTGTGTAATATTATTTGAAACCAAACTAATACATCTGTAGCATCGAACCACAGAAATAAAAGCAACGAGTTTTTTTCTAAAAACACTAGCTTCTTCTATCATTTAAAAGAGTGATGCAGATGGAATGTGTTAAAACCTTAGCGAACATATATGATATTGTCTGTTGTGGTTTGCAACAAAGACGCGGACCTTTGTCTTACTTCCAAACAAAAATCTACTTAAATTAAGACTTCAAATCATTTTAATTTATTCCCGTTAATTTCAACTGTTCATTGTACTGCTGAGCAGTAAGAAAATACAACGCGGAACCAATAGATACTAGATCCAACTCAATAAGTCTATATGTGCAATTAACGATAACTTACATAATAATAGTGTTTATTATTGTATCACTGTTAGAATAACAGTAGAGCTGCTAGGTTTCTTTTTTTCGCCTTTATTTAGAGATTATCTTCCACAACAACGTCTGGAATATAAGTTCTGCGCTACAGAAAACGCTATGAATTTATTTTCCGGTCAAACACTGTCGGCGTTTACGCTTCCGTTCATTTGAAAATTATTGAATTAATTAGTTTCTGCGATTACATTCGTCTACAAGAATCAGCGTTGAATAAAATGGAAGATAATGAGCGAGATTTCTTGAAGGTGTAAGAAATTATTTCTATTATAATTTATAAATAGAATTTTATTGGAACACCATACAAAATATTATCAGCGTTATTAAATACCTGTTAAATTCTTTAAAATGTAGAAAAGTACTTAGTTACAATTATTATAATTTAACGTAAACCTTCACATTGTATTTGCAATATTTTCCAGTTGCTTAAATGCGTTATTTACTTGTAATTTTATATGTAACACAATAATTAATAATGATAGCAACGAATGTGGCGTAGTATGGTAAGTATCGGCAACCTCTGCACTACACAAGTTAAATTTATTATATAGTATTATAATAATTAGTCCGGGACGGCCGTTTCGAGGACACGAATGGTCCTCATCACCAATCGGTCATCATCGTTCGGTCACCGGTTTGTGTATTTTATCTGTAGGTCATCAAATACAAATACACTGGCTGCGATTGAAAATGTACCAACCTTAAATATCTTGGAGTATTTCGTTAAAATTTTATAAATATATTTTTGAATGATTATTTATTATATTGCATTGATATAGCGTGTTTTCCAGCATTTACAAGAACCAGATATTCCGCACATGTTTTCACAGAAATACCTGTTACAAACAGATAATTACAAGAAAATTTTCAAGCAATCGCGAGTGATGTCTTGCGCGTAGACTCAAACATAATCATTCGGTTGCAAGAAATCTAACATTCATTGATGTAGTGAATCTACCAGTATACAAAATACTTCCTTTATTGCTCTTTAACATATTGTGTTTCGCAAACGTAGGTGTGTCAACAGAAACTTGAGGATTTAAATTTGGAAAATTCTTAGTTTATGGTAATTTTTACTTTATTAACATTAATACCAAAAGGATTTTTAAAATTATATGTAAAACACGATATGCGATAAATATCCACCGCGCCTCAAAATTTTCCATTACCTTCTTGCGCTAGTTGGTAGTCTGTATCCCTTAACAAGAGTAGTGGATTACTTTTTAAATAGTTATTACCCATAAATATTACTTTTGATCGATCATGCTTTTTCCTATTTAGGATAATTATTTGTTTTCTCTGGTAAAACTTAGACATTGAAAGCCAATCATCTTCCTTAATTTTATAAAAGGTTATTTTCCATTTTCATATTTAAACTGCTGCATAACGTTACCTTTATTGTTGACTCCTTAAGTAAAAGTAAGCATATGTATTACCTGCAACAAAAAAAAAATACTTTAGAATTTATATAAAAATATCTCTGTGTAAGAAAAACAACATTACTCGAATTTCCTAATTCCTTAAATGATAACAGCAGTGTCAGCTGATGGTGACGTATAGGAAGGTAAACGACAAGATTTTGATCTCTGTACATTGATTTGATAATAAAATACACGAGGAAATCGAAGCGTTGTTCTTTAGCTCCTATTTTCGTCACCGCCACCCAATAAATGGTCACTAATGTTAATTTTCGCATCGTTAATTCGAAACACTTATTTGTAAGCCATAAACATTATTATACAAAACAAATGTTAAGTATATCATTGTAAAAATGTCTTTCGGGTGTTGTCGCGTAATTAATGTTTTATGTGATATTTCGCTGATCATGCTGTCAGCTTCTTCAGAAGATTTCTGAAAACCTTGGAAATCTTTTGAAGAAGCTTACAGCATGATCAGCGATAGTAAAATATTAATTACGCGACAACATCCGAAAGACTTTTCTATTGTGGATTACAGTCGTGAAAGCCTACGCTCAAGTATATCATTGCCTTTTATTCTACTTTCGCAAAGTATGTATTTTATAAAATAGAAATCACATTGTTTTGATGTTATTTTTGCATTATATTGCTTGTTAGATTGCTTACTAAAGGAAGCACAATGGTGCTTCCTTCAGCCAAAATGGCTGAATGGCCAAAAATAATGTCACTTTAAATTTTTGGTAGGAAAATTAATTAAGGCATCCTTAAAACACCTCCGATTCTCAGGTGAACAGTGCATGTCACCGTCACAACGTTACAGTGATTTAAGGACAATTAAGGAGCGTAACAACGCAAATACAAATGGCACAGGAAATTGTTAAAATCGCATCGTGTAATACATAATAAATCTTCTTTAGTTTGAGTTTGTAGTGCGAAACTGCATATGTTACGTTATTTACAAACTTTTGTGTACCTTCATATTATGTAACCAACATTACGACGCCACTGTTCATCACTCAAATATATGAACAACACAACAACGGTGTTGGAAGAATTGCCTATACACAAGGTAAGAGAAAAAAAAATCATGCGATAAACATGCCGCGTTGTAATTGTTGGAAAATGCAGCACTTGCTGATGCAAAGATACTATTTAACCGTCACTTCCTTATCACAAAACGGTTCTTTTCGATCGAAGTGATGTGTTAATAAAGCATTAGCAAGCATTGACATGCGAACGCACTTAGGATTATGTTTGGTTGCATACACCGGTATGCGTAGCAGGTAATTCTATCTCCGCACTTTTACACATTGGTGGAGGTGATAAATAAGTTTAAATCTTTAATATTTCCTGGTTCTGCTATCGCAAGCAAAGTAGTTGCTTTATGATATGGATTTTGTGCGTGGAAAATTTCTTTTATCAGTCTTCGACGTATATTTGTCTACGTATTTAACGCCATGTATTTCATTTACAACACGCGTTCGTTGGAGATTTAAATTCTAGGCGAGACACGATCACTTCCAAACTGTGCACTCTCGTCGTTATATACATTCCAATGTGTTTACCATTCACCTGAGACGTACGCTATTTAAACCTATTTTTATGTAGCCGGTGACATAAGAAAGTTAGTTTAAATGGAAATGGATGGGATAGTATCACGTATAGTTTGGTACTACCCAAGATCGTTCTTTTGAATACTAAAAAGGAGTTTTATTGAAACTGATGGAGATGACTTCAGGAAAAAGTAAACAATATATGAAATGTGCGGGCAATATAATTTTCATTAGCTTTTAACCAAAAGTAAATAAAACAGAATAAAACTGAACACCTACTTTTTCACTGAAGGTAATTTTATGTATTTGATGGTATACAGTTCTTAAAATTGTTTCTAGGATCTTAAACATTATTGGGTAGTATCACATCAACATCAACTATCAAATCTATTAAATTTGATCATTCAGTAAATTACTAAATTAATACGATTTGAACAAACGTCTTACGACGCTCTTCGTACACCTGATTCATACCTTGCATCGTAGTTATGTAAATGTTCTTATCGATATAGACCTATTTGCAATTCAAAATAAATTAAAGAGGCAAAAAATGCCGTGAATATTGGGTATGCAGTATGACAATGTCTGCAAATAAAGGTAAGATATGATAAGGAGGTTCTTAAATATCAGCAATAGAGTCAGTTTCAATACAACGAAAAGATAAAATATTGAAGTAGTAAAGCAGCACTTTTTTTAATTATTCCGAGTTCTTAGCGCTATCAATATTAAAGCAAATGGGTTTACAGCATGCTTCAGTTCAAAAAGACGTCAATATTGTACTCAAAAGTAATGAGTCATCCGTGAGATAGTTATTTTTATCTTCTAGCAGTTACGGATTCATTTGAAAATATGTAGTTATTAATGTAACACCAAATCGTTACCCATCAGGAGTTTTCTCGTTACACAGGGTTATATAGTTTTATAGCAGCATTCATGTGACGGAGCTTAATTACATCTTAAGTTAAAATTTTGCGGCGCAAAGCTTTTTCGAATTGAGTCGTCCTTCCCAACAAGTTGAAATGGTAACTTGAGTGTTGGGTTTTGTTACTCCACTGAAAATTTTAATTCAATAAATCGCACTCGTTAATTGTTGTATATTAAATAAGACATTGATTACAACAATGAACTATGTTCATCAGACTGAAGCTTTTTATTTATTTTTTTTTATTTATATATATTTATATTTATATATATATTTATATATATATATATATTTTATTTATTATATTTATCAATATAATAAATACCCGTTTATTAAGTTACTTTGTGAGAAACAAAACAAACGTGATCTCTTGATCGGTTCACTGGTTTTCGTCTGTTCATTTCCAGAAGAAAAATACTTTTGCGAAAATTGCGGAAAATTGAGACATTTATTGTATCTGTCCACAGAAACCACCTAAATATAGGTCGTTTCTGTTTGAAAATCAGCTGTTTTTGATCAAAAACAAACGATTTTTTGATCAAAAAATACGATTTGCATTTTGAATTACAATTAGAATTTTTCAAATTAAAATCTTTCAGTTGAAGGTCTACTCAGACTTAAGTTATGGCTGATGGGCCCAAATTTAATTATAAAATTGTTGTAATTTCAGCCAATTGTTTAATTGCGTTGGTAATTGTTTTATTTCCACATTCACTTGTGACCATTTTACTATTTTAATTTTATAGACGCATGATTTACAAAAAGAAGCGTATAAGAATTGGAAATTCAATATATAAAATTATACAATTTCATATAAATAATTTCCGAAAAACACGAACTTCTAAATTTTCGGAAAATTTTCCTTGGTAAAACATTACACATTATAGGGTCAAGTAATACTAACTGTCTAATCATAAAATAACAATAAACACCATTTTCCTAATAATATCGGCTACGCAAATCAATTCATCACCGGCCTGATTGGAAGGATGTAAGTGATTTACGGGTTATTCACCTTAGAAAGAAAATAGCATTCTCCATCTTTCACGCATTGTTGCAAACTGTTTATGTCGGTTTAACTTTTTTTTTGAGAAATACAACCCCCTTATAGTTAACTCCGTATTTTTTTTGTATAGGAGCGTGTGCTGTTTACGACCGCAAATAATTAATAATTTAGCAAAGATTAGTTGTAAGTCTATATAAAATAGTTGCTGTTGGTGCAAAAGCAAAAATGATTGCAGTGTATGTGAATATTGCTTAACGGATAGAAAACAACATTGGTAAAGAAAATAACTTTAGCAAGAACTTAATATTCCAAGGCTTAAAATTTATTTTTGAACATTTTTCCTTTGCTTTTTAATAATAATAATTAATATAATAAATTTGGCATTTTGTAAATTAAATATAGTCTAAATTATAATCTTGTCTGAAAATTATATAAAAATCTGTTATTAAACAATTAGAAGAATCAGTTTATATTTGCCAAATGGTGAAATATATAAAGAAGAAATAAGTATATTAACATACTCTAGTAAATGAAAAATCGAATTAAATGATGATAAGTACCTGTCTTTAATTTTCAACGCTTTCCTCAAAATTATTACAGCAAATGTTTTGTGTTTGTGTTTGCTTTGTAACTTATCTTTGAAACCCTGTTTTGTTCCCTTCCTGCTTAACAGTTTTTTTAGCTTCTTGACTTAACTGTTTTGAGCTTTTTGAGTTAATTGTCTTGTTTATCCTCTTCAGAGTGTTTCTTCAATTACTTTTAGCAGTTTTGAATGAATACCACGTTCAATTGTTGATTGAGATTAAACGTGTAAGCGTCTTTTTTTCCAAACAATGTATATTGTTAAATGATGTTTTTTATCTGTACAGTTGTTTACACGATGTAACAGGAATGCCAATCCAACGACTTGATACATTTTACAGTTAGTCTAATGATTTTTCACAACCTCAATCCATAACATCTTAAATTGTTATGGATTGAATTGTGAATTTAGGCCATTGAATTATATGTAATGTGAATTTTGTATGTTTTCTCAAAAAATATGTATTCAAGATATAATATTAAGGGAGTCTTTTAATTTTCATAATAAAAGATTAGTAATACAAATTATCAAAATTGTAACCAAAATTAATTCGAATTCTACAAATTTTCAATAAAATGTTATCAATAATAAAATATGGTTTGAGGCATATGTCTCTCAGTTAATGAGGTAAATAAAGACTCAAAATAACATAATCACGGCATTTGTAGTTCACTCTCGCTCAGTATATACGTTCTAGAATACAAAAAATTCAAATTTAATTTAAATTGGTCCAAATTAGAGCAAAAGCACAAACTAATGTTAAACTTCTTAACAGGTCTACGAAATGTTTCACGAAGGGCATAAATACGTTTGGTTTCTTTTTATTATATTTGATTTTTGCTATTTTGATTGTAGTTGCTAGTAAGAGTACATTTACGATAGAAGTAAAAATGGGGGACTGTTTGTTTTGCATTTAAGAGAATGGCGGATAACATTATCAACAATGTAATTAATGTGAATTACTTATACTTGTATTTTTGATAGATTTCTAGTGAACAACCTCAATAGAAATGGTTACGAGGGTTATTTCTAAAACACACCGCGATTTTTCAACAACCAATAGCGAACTACAGATAATAACAATGGCTTCGTACTACTTGCGTAATAATCGATTACTCCATACGTGGGTCCGTTTCGAATTCCATACAACAATGTCAACCAGCATAGTACATTAGCAGAAACCTATCCAATGAGAGGTGTATGGCCTTGCGAGTTCTCGTTTAAATGCTCACATACGAAGAGATAAAAACACTGTATAGGAAAGAATTCCTGTATTCAACCATATTATTTTAAACCTCGTTATTATATTTTCTTTACGGGTGTATTTCAATCTCATTAAATCAATTAGTTTTGTGCTATTAATTTATAATTATGTTTCCATGGATATTACGATTTATATACTGTTACTTTACGTAATGCGCGTTGCTTAATTAATGTGATAGCTACAGTTAGCAATAAGTTAACATATTATCCGCCTGAATAGTTGCGCGAAAGTAAAATATGTATTTGTTTGTAAACACGTAGTATTCGTTTACCGGTACATGAATGCTGCAGAAATATGCAGAGTGTTACATTCTATTCGACTCCCTTTTGCGATAAATAAAACGAAATAGCGTCGAGTTGTTACATATAAACATCCGAATTATGCTAACACGATGGTTTTGTAATATTTCAGTCGTGTATCGTTATATCGATATGTTTGATTTTACAACTTCCGGAATTATGAACCTATACTTTATTATTGTTGAAGGTGATTACAATTGATAAAAGAAAAGATAAAGAATGGCAGCAATGTGGCATGAGGCGTATTAATGTACTTTAAGTATATTACGCACTCTAATTTGCAATGGAAAACCAACCAAATTGCCTCAGTATGAGTAGCTTATATACGTAATACATACAGGTCCAAATAATTACATTAAGAAATGGAACGCTGTCTGGAAGAGATTACTATGAGTAGAAATAAAAAATAAAAAAGATATTTGGCAATAATTAGCAATATATAGATAAAGTAAATGAAAAAGAAAAGGTTTGTGTAACAGAAAATACGAAAGGAATTACATACACTACCGTCCATATTAGTTCGGACACTCAGTAAAATGTGAACTCTACTAAAAGATAATATATTTACGTTTATATGTAAATAACATATTTATATTAGGTCCTTTATGAAGTTTATAACCAATTGTACTATCCCTACAAATAGGATTATTTTTGGGAAAATACTCTTTGGGATGGAAACAGGCCACCCTAAAATTTATGGTGAATTGAGAGATGTTTTAGATCCTAAATAAACCTGCTTGTGGGTGCGTTCATATTAAGAGAGATTTCGCGAGATCTTGATTAAAGTTATTAAAATGCCGAGAGGAAAATCTACAAGTTTACAAAATTGCTCTGTAATTGTTGCTTTTTATCAAGAAGGTTATTCAGTGCGTCAAATTTCCGAAAAAATACATGTATATAAATCGTCTATTAGTGATACCATTCGGAGACAACGCACGGGCAGTTTAAGAGATCGGCCACATTCAAGTCGTAAGAGAAAAACAATTCACGTCGACGATGAGAGTTCAAAATTGCTGAGTAAGCAGCAAGAAGATAAAAGATAAGAGACCGACAGTTCCAGAAATCGCCGCCGAAATGAATCGCGACTGTGCAAGAAAAATTTCTGTTACTACAGTGAAAAGAAGATTAAAAGCTACAAATCTTTACGGCTGCATTGCAACCAAAAAAACTTCTACGTTGACGGGAAAACAGGTACAAACGGTTACAGTGGGCAGAAACATAGAAATTGGAGAGTGGATGATTGGAAACGGGTGCTATGGGTTGATGAGTCAAAATTTGAGGTGTTCAGACATTCAAGGCGCGTTTTTGTAAGAAGAGCGAAAGGCGGAAGAATGTTGAAGGATTGTGTAGTGCCAACTATCTAGCAATGAAGAAGTTCTGTGCCTGTTTAGTGTTGTTTTTCCTACATCAGCGCAGGAGACATGAAGCGAATCGAGGGTATTTTGCGATAAGAGGGTTATTTGGGAATACTGCAAGAAAATGCAATACCATCAGGAACAACGTCTAATTGGCGAAAATTTTGTATTCAACATTTTAACAGCAACAACTTAACACTTAACAGCACTTTACAGATAATGACATAGTCATCGTAAAACTTCGATCCAACTCGATCGAGCTGTTGTGGGATTAATTGGACAGGAGTGTCCAATTAATCCCACAAAAAGTTTCTATGATGAACGAAATTTTTAAGAAGTTTTTGTCTATTTTTCGTTAGAATTACTGTTTTCTTTTACTTTTATATTTTAATTTTAATCGTTATTAATAGAATGCAATAAAAATGTTAAGCTTTCGAAAAATCAATTTGAATATCTTCTCGTTTCTCTAAAATTTACTTACGTGTTCGAATTATTATGGACGGTAGTGTTGATAGCAGATGACTCACGGTAGATTAGGCTGAAAAGACGGCGACATTAGGAAAATATGGAGAAGTAGGGCCGATAATGAAAAAGGATAGCGAGCACTTCTTGGTGGTACCAAAAATTACTGGATTGAAAGGATAAGAAGCAAAAGAGGTAATACCATAAAAAGCAACATTAAATTTCAGAAAATAAATTAATATGTACAAGATATATGAAAATAAAATAAATAGAAAAATAAAAGAAGAATTAAATGTCGGAAACATAGAAAAACTATGGAGCAAATTCGAAGAAATTGTACAGAAATCTATTACAGAGGTACGCGGATTGCAAGAAAAGACAAGAAAAGACGAGCAACGTGATGGAATAACGAGACAAGGCAAATTAACATAAAAAGAAATTATGGAGAAAATACCTGACAAATGAAAACACCAAACAATATAAGATATACGGAAGGAGAAATGTAAAAGATTTATCAGCATCAAAAGAAAATCTTGGAGAGAGTTCGGAGAAAACGAAAGCAGAAATTATTTTGCTTATTGCTAATATTAAATTCTTATTGTTAATATTAAATTAATTTAGAACTAGAAAAACAATTGAGAGTAATCACATAGACAAGTGAAAAAAGAGAATTACTACTTAGTAAGCAGAGAACATTTTTACAACCTGCTGAATAGAGACACCAATAAAGATGAATACCCAACTGAAGAAAAGCAACTAGCAGAAGAAATAGAAGAAGTACAATAAATTATTAGAGTATCAAAAAACGGGAAAACCTTAGCCACCACAAAATAAAGCAAAACGCTAAAGAATATTGGAGGAAAAAGAACGGAAGTACTATATGGGTATGAGAAAAGTGAAAGACACCATTATTAACGCTTACTTATAAAAAGAGAAGCCATAAAGAGTGTAATAACGATTGAAAAATAATCTTACTGCACGTGAAAGATTAGAACCGACTCTACCGCGAGTACACAGTGGATTTAGACCAGGTTGCAATACATATTTATTTTAAAACAAGTAAGCGAAAAGCTAGAACAACAAAGTAAAGAAGTATATGGATTTATAGATATGGGAAGGGCACGATAATAAGAAATATAACAATCCTATAAGCAAAAATCTGAAGAATTTACAACCCACGGAGGACTTAGACAAGAAGGAAGACTAACTAAACACATGTTGGATACGGATGACTATAAAGAATACAAATAGCAGAATGTGAATTCGCGGACGACATAGCCATAATAGCGGAAAACAAGACAGAACTGCAAAGAAACGTAGAAATATGGAATGAAGTTCTGAAAGAGAACGGTATTAAGATAAATAAGAACAAAACAAAAGTTATAACCACAAAGCAAGAAAATCTGAAAATTATAATCGAGAAAGTTAAAAACAAACGAGTCAACCTAGAAGCAAAAATAACAAATACGGGAACAGATGAAGAACGCGTATGTTCTTTTGTATTCTACTTCGCGCAAACATCTACTAAGATTAAATCTAATATACAAGCTAATGTTTAAGAAAAATGTTTGTATCTGCAAGGGTTAGCGTACGTGTTCTGGATTGTTCTTTCTATCTTCGTATCAAATTTAAAAGGTGTACCTTTAAATCCAACAACCCAACTCCTCATACTTTCATCTTCTTACTATTTTGAAAAAATCAGTTTAAAGTAAAATATTCCTTTGTTACTTTTGCTTATTTTAGCGTTCACTACATAGTTTCTTGTTGAACGAGTTTCAAAAAACAAAAATTGTTTTTTTTTTGGTTTGGATTGGTGCAAATACTCTTAAAAGCAATAATCGAAAATAGTAAAAGAAGGATAAAGAAACTGGACTGAATTCAACAAATAATAAATACAATAAAAACCAAACAAACCGCAAGAGCTTTTAAGTTTCCCATGCGGTAGCATAGCATCATTAAAAAGGTACACTTATTCGTTTCTAAGAAAATTATAATAATGTTATAGTCGGTGAATTTACGACGTGAGTCACTTCTCAACGCTCTACGTAAGTGGTTGTAGGCAAACATGTCGCACTGTAGAATTTCGTTAGCTGATAAAGGGAGGAGATACGCAGGTAGACATTGGAAGGAAGCAGGTGTATAGTGCTATGGGAAGTTAGACACGACGGTCATGCTTTGCTGGTTCGGAAAATTAAACAACCCCCTATTTATGTCTGCTAGCTGTACTAAATTTGAACGGCGTATTCTAGAATAGTATACAGGATACAGGGAATATTAATATGTGTTGAATATGGACAACTTAAAGGATCTCTGCAGCGTTGGAAGGTTACTTGGATGTCTAACTGCTAAACAATCAAGAAACAACAATTTTTCGTATGCGTTATCTATCGTCACAGCTATTAGCAAACTGGAAGATACTTTACGGAAAAAATCAACATGAATACTGATGTGGTAAAAGATATATGGGAGGAATAAAATACAGAGTATCAGCTTCAATAGCTTCAAGAAAAATGTTTGAGAAAATAGTTAAGCAATCTAAATTGTTAACCTTATCATTTTAGGTTTGTTCGTTGGGATTATATTAGCTATTTCCGGTAACAAATATGACTCAGGTATGTTACAATTACGCTTATTTTGTATGCTCAAATTTATGTAACTATACTTGCAGTTGCAGTTGCAGTGCAGTTAATGTATCCATTTACTCCGCGAAATTTAAAATGGGAGTGATGAGTGTATTTGTTATTGTTGAAACGTGAAATCTAATATTCCATGATGCTATAACTGATTGAATTCTATTAAAAATATATAATAAAGAAGGAAAATGAATCAAAGGTACTTGACAAATTAAAACAATTAAAATGCACAATGCAGTACCAACAAATGCTAGACATATAACCTGGATGACTTGGTATGGTAAGTATTTCATGTTCAACAGAGAAATATCAACAACACGAATTTATATGTTTTTGTGTTGAATAAATGAATTTATATGTTACCTATATGTAACTGGCTCTTTGCTTTTGAAATGCGGTACAACAAAAATTTTAAGAATAAAATACTCTACAATGGAACGAACGCAACAATAACTTGAACAAAGAAAATTAATTCAGAAGTCTTTGCTTTCGGATATTCAAAATCGCGGTTGTCTATACTATGTCTGATTTTGCTTGATTGCGTGTTGGAGTATTCTAGACTGCAATATATTGGGAAAGAATAGGGGCTGTCAGTAAGTTTTTTCTAGCATAGAGGGCGATAGTGCGATGTATTAGTGGAATTTACTTCATTGTCTTATACAAACCAAATTTAAAATATCACATTCCGTCGCTGCCTTGTGTATATTACAAAGTTACAACTAACGTCTAAGAGGTTATTTATCATCAGCGCTATCCACACATCTCGCCTGGAGACTTCAGTTCGTCCACTTATCGAAAGTAAAGGTCCTTTTGGTGATAGAAAACTCGATTTTTAAAGGAGAAATCCGTTATCTTTGGAGCGAGTTGTTAGGTTATATGTATGTGAGATAAAATGTCACCGAAGAATGATTTATTCTCAACTCAACTCAAAATTTGCGTCTTGGGATCATGCTACATCAACGTTCACAGTTTTCTTTTGTAATTTCGACTACAATATATTGAAAATAGTAAAAATCATCAAAGCGGATGTGGAGATAAAATAATCGCGAACGCGATTAGACAATGGCATTGAGTAGTAATTGACTGAGTCTATCTGCCATCGAAATAACTTTTATTTTTCTCAACGTAAAACATTACAACAAGCTTCCAATACAGCTTGTTGTTACATTTACAAAATCAAGGATAATGTTCCAACAAATACTTCCTTCCGTAACCGAGAAAAGAATAAGCTGCGCATACCCGCAATGCATCAAGTCACTAACATCTTCTAGAGTTTACAGCTTGGCAATTAACATTTTTAATCACGAAAGAAATTTGTGTACATAAAAAATTCGAACAAGTAAAGTTGTATTTATTATTATAGCGTGGAAGAGTATTTTTCAATGGTTATAGTTAATCTAATTTATTTTCCTCGTACGTGGTTACCCAACATATGTATATTTGTATTTCTTTTCTTGTACGTATATTATAAACACTTTTGTGTCAAATAATAATAAATTACTTACTTAACCTCATTGACGATGTGAAGCCAGAGAATGTCATAAGAAAATTCCAATGGATTATTGATTGCTGCAGCATTAAAATAAGAGACATTGAAAAATTGATTCTACCCATGGAGCAGTCTATGAAGTAGCCTTCGATGTCGCTAAAGATGACTTATTTCACATGCCTTATAATCTGATACTCATCTTGCAAGAACACATGGAAGAAAAGTTACTAAATAAGAAATATCAAAACGCAGGAAGAGATAAAAAGTCTTTCGGGGGAACTGTGAAGTATGCCAGCAGAAAAAATATATAGAGAGATCGTAGTAGTAAAGCCAATAATTTTTTGGTAACTAATAGTCGCTCTTAAATGAATCGATTGATCGATCATGGTCCACTAAGGCTATCTTACAAACAGAACAAGGTATATGTCCCGTTCTTAAAATATTTCTGCTTTTTAAAGCTCCTAGCTTTTTGCAATCGATCGAATTGGCTTTGATGTTTGTAATAAGAAAAAACACGTGTGACTGAAGCTAAAGAAACGTTGTTGAGAAACGCAGTTGATGAAAACTCGTGCTTATCATTTTTGTATCAGGAGAACCCCGTATAAGGTGATGTTTGGTATAGATCTAAAAGTTGGTTTAACAAGTTTTTTTGTCAAAAGAAATAATAGGTTCATTACAGAATGAAGAATTTTTGTACAAACTTTAGCAAAACGTGAGAAAGCATACTGAAAAAGGGAATACGGGACAAAGTGATAAAGGAATTCTTGAAAAGGAAAATAAAGTTAATAGAGGCTACCGTAAACATAAAATATGTAATTTCATTTTGCAGCTGTCTACTTTACAAGAAATGCCAGACTTATCAAGAAGAAGATTTCTTGAAGAAACTTTCCTTAATTTTGAGAATTCCATTACAAAAACAATAGAATAATGATCGCCACATTTGAAGAAACTGTTATTACCTTTTCACGTTATTTTGAAAAATAAAAAAGGTATTTTATTCTCGTAGCCATAACAGAATTAGTAGGGTTATCGAAGGTAATTAGAAGTTAATGAATTAGGGATTAATAAGCACACATTTTTATAAAAGAATGATGTGTAATAAATTACCACAATCCCTTATCTTTCTATTTCAATAACTTTTTGTTTTTGTAGTTATAAAACTTAATTTTAATGAGTATCATTCGGTGACAGTTTACTATTGTGCACACATGTTCATGTTATGTGTGTTCAACATTTAACATTACTTTATGGATACAAAACCAATTGTTGAAATATTAATCAGCTCGAGTGTGATCGGAAACATGTATTAATGTCTCCATATTATGATGTTATACAATACATACCAATAATCATTCCAATTGACGTCTGATATTATGCGCACCTTTGTACTACTGTCTGTCTCATTGGGCAAATATGTCCTACCCATAATATTATTGGAATATTCAGATGGAAACGCAAATGTGGACGTGCTCGGGAAACAAATTTTTTTTCAACAGTTATGGGAAACGATGTGCGCCTTATTAATCACCGAATAATAGGAAATATTTGAATTATTTAATCGTTCATATTTAACGTATTCATTGCCGATTAATTACAATTTCGATTGTATTAGCAAATAAAGGCACGTATTGCGCACGATAAGTTACGTCCATATGGCGCAGTACTTAACGATGACACATTTCCTTTTCTGACTAAATCCTTCGACCCGTAAATGCATTATGCAAATTACGTGGGTATTATATTGCTTTGATGACGTCCATTTTACTCTACAAAATAGCACTAAAATTTTAGATTCCCTGCTATTTACCTATAAATCACTTTCAGTGCCCTGTGTACGCGGATAGAATTGTCCCCGGGCCAGGTAGTAATGGGCCCAAAAATCTGGTAATTATGCGCTTTCGAAGAAGTAACAATTCATTGTACATATGTGTATTTTCAAATGACTCGGTCATTTGAAAATTTGAATTTGAAATGAATTTTCTGTAATACGTCAGTTTATTCCCGCTAACCCTAAGCCCGACTAAGGAAGAGTTGAAGGGAAGTTTTCCCTTAAAATTCCAAGAAAGTAGTTCTTAATTTAAACAAAACTTTAATAAAAATCGAGTCTCGACCCGAGACTTTCGGGATATATTTTATCTTTGCATCAGGTAAATGTACCAAATGGCACTGTTAGTAATTACTCTGTCTACCTGGCCTAGAACTAAGTCTACCTGTTTACTCAAATGCCACCAAAACAATTTTGTACGCAAATGATATACATTTAAATTTTGTATCCTAGAGAAATTATAAATAATTATAAGGGACGTATACAAAAATCATGTTATTTTGCCCACTATTTACTCCCGTTACTGCTGTAAATACAGAAAAATATTCAAATAAAAATTGCAGTATTTTATTTCTGGCAATTAAAAATGAGATAATTATTAGAATTGAATATACAAGCCGCACTCAATAAAATAAAATAATAAACCTCCATTGTCATCTCTAATAATATATTACTATAAATGCAATCGGTTTTTTTACCATTCTTTTCTTTCAAACTATCGATTTAATCCTTTCCATTCAAGTTTGTTTGTATAAAGCTGTCTAAGAAATAACGTAATGGTGTTCGAATAGTTGAATAATCAAATAATCTCGGCATTAGCAATCTAAACGGGAAATTGATTGTTTCGTAAAAAGTGATGCCATGATAATCTTGATACCAAATCATGTTGTCTAGTTGATTATTGAAGTTGTTTTGCAGTACGTTATGTACTTGCGGAACAATTGCTTTCAAATAAGTTTGCAATTGGTCCAACGAGTTTATCTTGCAAAATTTCACTATACCTACCGGATCTTTTTCTTTCTATAGCCTCTATTAAAAGCATCGGAACAAGTGGAAAAATTCGATTCATCCGTCCATTCAATTTCGCTAAAGAAATTAGTGTTATGGTTTATCATAAGCTTCCAATCATTTGTTGGCAAAGCTATGTCTTTTCCCATCCTGACTGACCGTGGTAAAAAATGTTGAGCCATCAACAAACAGTAGCTTCTTGCTATTGACCTAAGGCAGTTCACTTAACAAAAGACAGAAATAACAGAGTTTCGAGGCTTGAACCAAGAGAAATACTAAAAGAACCATAAAGGACTAGTCCAAGACTAATTACTATAACTTTTAGAATGTAATAAATAAAAGTCTGAAAATGTAATTAGTTAAACGGAGAAATTTTACTAATTTTCGGAAAAGGAAGTGAAAAACCATAAGATTATTTAAGTACAATTGTAGTAAAATATATTTCGCGTACGATTTTCGCGAAGAACGCAAGAAAGAATCTCCCCGACCGTGAACTTTGGCACGAATGCATCGACTCAACATCGTCCGGTCCTGAAACCCGATCTCCCGCCGCGCGAAATGCCAAACAATGCCGTTTTACTTGGAATTTTCGAGCGTGGGTGTGGCTCGTGTGTGTATGTGTGCTGTAATCGCTTCGATTTTGACCATTTCGACCGTCCGTTGTTTTGTCTAAAGAATGGACGGCGCAACACGACGATTATACAAGATTTAAAGTACACAACGCACGCCCTTGTTCCCGAACGAAGAAGGCGAAACCTGTAGCCCGCATACTTACGTATGCAACCTTTTAAAACGTTTCCCTTGTAGGACGATGATTAAGCTCTCGCGTGGAAGTTGTTCGCAGAATTTTTACGTGATTTACGAGTATATGGAACAGGCTGTAAGTCCGCCGCGTAAATTGTGCTTTTCCGGAACGCAAACGTACGTCATTTCGATTACGACATATGTATTGTCCGTTTCATCGAACGTTAGGTGGGTTTCAATAATACGAAGGGGAGAGGATTAACTTACGTAAGTATTAGTGGCATGCGCTAACGGTCACAAGCAGATGTTTTGATATTGAGTACGTGGTAGCTTACATTGCATGTGATGCAACCTTATCTCTTTGAAAAATGTGATCGTAATCGTGTTCTTACTGGTGATGTGTCTGTCATATATAAATACATACCCTTATAAATTATTTACATTGTGGTAATTTTATTTTTGTATATTTTCATTGTTGAAACTGAAATAACTGTTTTTATGTAATGTACTGATATATAGATTCCAGTTCACCGATCTAGCCTTTAGTATGTTAACGGATGTTTATGTTGCAAATGAAGTTTCTCAGGGATCCGTCTTAGCACCACATTTGTTTTTAATCGTATGTACTTCTATTTATAGCTCAAATGAGTAATTTATTTTGGACACTAACGAAATATATTTAATAAGTAAACCCGGCGACTTACCTTCTTTGGATTTGGTACTGAAGGTGGCACAGTCGAAGGTCGAAGGTTATTAACCTTTGATTGTGCCACCTCCAGCAGAGTGGTGTTTGGTTAATCGTCTTTCGATAAGTCAACAGAAAATACAGACTCAGCTATTTTATCCTGAAATATAGAGATAATCTAAAAGAAGTTGCGATTCGTTATCCTAGTGTAAGCCTAGATACTAAATTGTTAGGGTGGCTCCATTGCTACTCCGACTGTTTTCAATTATTTGTGTAACACGTCTGGCCTGGTTCCTAAGAATGTTTTAATATATATAATTGCAACTAATAGAATGTTTTTTTTACAACGGCGAGTTATTGGGATTATTAAAGGTATGGGCCAGTGAAAAAAATACGAAACAGAAGGACATTATGAAAATCTTAATTCTTGCTATTTTGTTGTATCTAGAATGTATGTATATAGTATCTTAAATTTGTTGTTGTATTACCTATCCAAAAGCATGTGGGGTATTCTATTTAAAATAAGAAAGCTTGCATCACTTGAATTGTGGGTAACACCAAAGCCCAGTTTAAAAAAATGATTATATATATAAGGATTTTACTGTATTAACAATGTTATTCTATCAGCGATAATAAGAGGTAAACAACACATAAGTATCGGCACCATACCAGTTTATTTATTATATAGCAATATATAATAATTAATCCGAGACGTCCTCATCATCTTTTTGATTGATGGTTTATGATGGGGACATTCGTGTCCTCGAAACGGCCGTCCCGAACTAATTATTATATATTACTATACGATAAATATACTCGTGTGGTGCGGAGGTGCCGATATTTATGTGTTGTTTACCATACTACGCCACAGTACTTGCTATCAATATTGATAATAAGAGATGTTATAGACCGTTATGTAGTATTATGCAGGATCTAAACGTTAGTAGGCTGTTATTTTACATTCCGCACTTGTAATAGTGATTCTACTGAAAAATAATCAATTGTTAGTTTTATTTAGTAGTGTATAATAGGATGTCATAGCGTAAGCTTATGTTAACCGTATATCAGAAGCTAAGCGGATTGGATATTTGTAAATTTGCAGACTTATTTTGTTCAAGACGACTAACTTTCAGAAAATGTGGGCACGACTACTCAACTTCGGTTTCATCGGAAGTAACTTACAGTTAATTTCCATAATCGGTTTTCCTCATTATTCAATTTATGAATAAATTCAGCAGTTAATTTGATGTAAAATCATCAAATTATCGTTTTGAAGCTGTCTTGATTTTTATAAAGATTTTAGTAAAATCATCTTATTTCATGGGTATGCAAAAGTGTTGATTAGTGATTGTTACGGATTAGCAAGCTATAAATATGAGCTATTAAAAAGTATTTCCATTTTTGTACAAAGTATTACGTAGTTACTGTAAATTATGGAATATTGAATTCTTTAAAAGATATTACATTTCCTTATATTCAAAAATAATGTTTGGACAATTATTCGCAATTAATGTCTTCGTATTCAAAAGCCCAAAAGTTGACTGTGAGCGTTCATCAGCTATTTAGCGTATATGTTTAAACTTGAAGTGACAAGTCTAGGGAACGTGGAGGCCACAAGTATGGACCTTTGTTCGTTATTCACTTTCATCACATATGTATGTTGGAGTCCAGAGTGGCATCGATTTGTATGATAAATCTTCTATACACATTCTGGAAAATATCTCTGTTATTTTTACAACATTATTGCAGTTATTTTAGTATTAATAAAAAAAATCAAAAAACAGGATTTTTAAAATTTTGTTTATCTAAAGGAAATTCTCCAACATTACTTTAATGCCGTCTAGTCCCTTTGAAAATTTTCTTTTGTGAGCAACATACGAACTAGTTTCCCTTTTATCCAAAACTACTTACTACTTAGTACTATTATCTAAATTGGTATCATCGATTCAATTTGATTAAATCACCTTAAACAGAAAAAATTAATCGTAAAAGATCATCTATCTACAATTGTTCCACCGTTATTTCGAGATTAAGATGCTTCAATTATTATTTTAGAAAATTCTAGGCTTAATAGCAATACCCTGAAAGAAAAGTGGAAGTAATCGTAATCAAGATTTAAAAATTTGTGATCACTCTGTAAAAGTCTTATTTAATATAATTTATATATTGTAACGTTTTATATTGTAACGTTTTACGCGGAAAAAATAAAGAAAATTTCGAAATCTAATACTTCCCGGAAATTACTTGGATTTAAAAATTAAGAATCATGAAATTCTGGAGTATCTCTAAAACACCATTTCAATAATTTAGATTTTTATTTTAATTGATGGATGAATCCATGATGAATGGATGAATTCATCATCTTGAATATCTTGAATGAGATATGGCAATTTAATCTTATTTTTCGAAATTGCATTTCATAAACGCTATGTTTATGAAATGGTTTATGTGTTTTCTTTTTACTAAATTGCTTCCGAATAATTACTTTGATGCACGTAAAGCATTAGAAATTTGTCGCCCAACGTGGGGCTCAAACTCGCGATTCCGAATGTCATGCTCCATTGACTGAGCTAATAGGCTAACATAATACAGAAAAAAAAAAACGCCACAAGCATGGAATAAAGGTGTTTTAATGGAGAATGTAGCTACAGTATCCAGATTTATAACGGAAAAGATCTTGAACAGAAACGGAATATTCCCTCTGGAATAGTTACGAAGCCGAGCCAATCTATCCTGAAATATGGGCGACCGATTACTGCTCCAATACAATGAAATATAGAACTGAAAATAATCACAAGTCTCTTTTTATTTTCAGTAATCTACTTACAATAAATTTTGAAAAATTGCGTGCAGTTTGCAGCATCCGTGTGTGTATTTAATATACCTATTTGAAGAGCATTCTTGCAAAACCAGACACTTTGGATTTGCTTAAAATCAATTCTATGCCTACCATTTGTCATATAAACTTAATAGTTTCCAAAAATATCCGATTTGTGAGGAATCAATCATATAAATACTAGATATATGTAAAGTAATCAAGTTGTTTCTTTTTCATATCTCGTAATATCTAAATGCTCTTACTTTAACCATAACCCTGTTTCCGTTTAATTATTATTAAGAGAGCAACGATAAATTTGAAGCAGATACATACATGTTCCTAAAACAAATAGAGTCGAAATAGGGTAATAGGTGCAATTAATAGAACGTTTAGCTAGAAACACGTTCTCCTAACAGACTTAAATATATCCAATTTAAAATGGAATTGCGCAAATATAAAGTTAAAATAAACGTACATTTAAAATGTTTAGAGCTGGCGACTGTAAGTCCATATGTTTGCTGTGATGCCAAATAAAACAGCAGATGGAGGTATCTACGAATATTTTATTTTAAATACGTTTAAAGCGGCAACGATAAAATTAATTTATGCACAATTAACGTAGTTTATCTTTCATGTGTTGGATATCTACAGTTATAAACCTTAAAGTAGCAAGAAATGAATCCCAACAAAACTATCTACGCCATATTATGTACGTAATTGTAACAAGTCAAGATATTGTTACGAATACAGTCGTAACTGTTTATTCAAATGAAATGCATTTTAATTAAGCAGATAATAATTTCCATTATCTTTAGTTCAATTAAAAACGGATAACTTTAAATATTACATAGGATGTACATATTCGCTACAGAATAGTTATGAATATATTAGTTGTGTACATTATTATTATTGCTTTCATGATTTAGCGACACAAAGTTAAATTACTGTAGCCATTATCATTAGTTAGCGTCAATTGCAAATGATTATGTGTAGCGTTATGTTATTACTTTCATGATTTAAGGATACAAAGTTGAATTTCTGTAGCAATTATCATCAGTTACATTAGTTAAATACATCTTCGCTTGCAATAAACCAAATTTACTTTCCACAAATCTTCCTAGAGTCATGTATTTTAAAATCTGCATAAAACGATGCATTAAGCTATGTACATACATGTGTATGATTTTATCATTAAAGTTACGTTACTCATCTTTATCTGTCGAAAAATTATTTTTGATTAAACAATTCTTTTTTTTAATTCTAGGGTGCAACATACTGAACGCCCATTAGTATTGTTTTCAACATATGTCTGTGCAATGTAGGTGGACAAAACATTAACCGCATTGCTTCACTTACTTGCTTCGTCCTCATCTGTATTCATACTGACGCATAATTGTAACTTCTAGTAACAAAAGTTTGAAATTCCCAATTCAATCACAGCGACTGAGTTAACCGAGTTAAAGAACTCGACACCAGACATCGAATCACTTCCCGATACGATTCTTCGATCTTCAATTTAATTTTCGACACAAATATAGGTAAATACAGTTACGGGTTCTTTATTTGTTCGGAAACGACATACTTTTCACGATGAAGTTTTATCAAGTCTCATGTTGTAGAATAAACCTATCTTAATGTCTTCTTCTGTTAACTTCTGCCATATAATGAAAAACATCAATAAAAGTATCATAATGTGTCGTTCTAATTCTTCCGGTTTGTATTTCAAAGTTTTACCACCAATTGTCAGCACCTGGCACCCTTGGTAACCAAACCACTTTAACAAAGCACCGTCGACAGATCTCTAACAGATTTTCTAACTCTCTTAATTTTGGAAATGTTCATATTATTTACTCTCGTTAACTTCTCCTTGTTGCTATATATTAGACGGAGCGTTAAGTTACAGGATACACGTCGCACTTCTAGATATTGATTAGTATTACTGTGTGTGGGATTTTTAACGTGACAAGCATCGATTTGTTAGGATGCACAAAAAGTAAGCTAGATGACAGAATCAGATCAAAGATCCAAGCTTACAGTAGTAATTATTGATTTTTTTATCGCGAAAAAGATCGTCACTAGAAGTAACTTAACTAACTGTAATTTGTAAATTTGGACCGATAGTTGCAGTAATGAAATGAGTATTCAAGGATCTTCCTACTATCTATTTTCCAGAATATCTTATAATAAATAATAAATAATAAATAATAAATAATAAATAATAAATAATAAACAATAAATAATAAATAATAAATAATAAATAATAAATAATAAATAATAAATAATAAATAATAAATAATAAATAATAAATAATAAATAATAAATAATAAATAATAAATAATAAATAATAAATAATAAACAATAAATAATAAATAATAAATAAAATAAATAAAAAAATAATAATCAATAATAAATAATAAATTGTATTAAAATTGAATAAACCACTAAACAAATGTAATAATAAATAATAAATAATAAATAATAAATAATAAATAATAAATAATAAATAATAAATAATAAATAATAAATAATAAATAATAAATAATAAATAATAAATAATAAATAATAAATAATAAATAATAAATAATAAATAATAAATAATAAATAATAAATAAAATAAATAAAAAATAATACATAATAAATAAAAAAATAATAAATAAATAATAATAAATAATAAATTGTATTAAAATTGAAAAAAACACCAAGCAAAGGTAATAAATAATAAATAATAAATAATAAATAATAGATAATAGATAATAAATAATAGATAATAGATAATAGATAATAGATAATAGATAATAGATAATAGATAATAGATAATAGATAATAGATAATAGATAATAGATAATAGATAATAGATAATAGATAATAGATAATAGATAATAAATAATAGATAATAGATAATAAATAATAAATAATAAATAATAAATAATAAATAATTAAAATACATCCTATTTCTTATTTATATCAAAATCCCTTTTTTATGTCAAAAAAATATTATTTTAATTAAATAATGAATCGTTTTCTTCGATTTAATCATTCAATATAACATTCAATTTAACTAATTTGCTATATTATCAAAACTACAGTGTGAAATAATACTACATTAAATTAATAAATTGTTTCACTTTTGTTAACAACAATTCTAGTTTGATGTTTTCTTATCCAATCCCCAGAAATTTTTGCCCAGGAAATGATATTAATTAATTAGATGGACTTCGTAAGTTAATATCCAATTTGCAATTCTTTCTGAACCGGTCCATAATGTAAACGTATTGGCGGCATCGGTACCTTTTAAGTGACGAAATTGCGAAATGCGATTTCATTAAATCGCGTCACGTGTTGGCAATATGCAGATAATTAGCATTGTGCACTTGCGCAAAACGAAAGCCGCAAAATTCCTCTTTCTATGCAAATTCCCTGATGGTCTCCGTAATCCGATATGCGCGTTTAAACAGACGCAGATATTTGTCAGATATCGTATACAGGATGCTGAGATTGCAGCATCCGCCCAACACCTCTCGGCTCGTATTACCGACATGAGAAAAATGAAAGCATATAATGAATTACACCACTCGAACGACAAAAAAGAGGGCAAACGTCACAATTGGAACTGTATTTCCGTTCGTTTCACGTGCGTACATAAACACGTACACGTATTGGCTCGTTTGCGATAAAATTAGCAAATAATGGAAGGTAAAATACAAATCAGGGATAAGTATTTTAATTACGTTTAATGAGCTAGATGATTTTTTCTCCGTGTAAACGTCAATTTAACATGACATTGTATAGGTGTACGTGAAAGTTTGTCCTCGATTTAGTAAATTAATCTACAGATCAATTCAATTGAAAACTTTCTAGAGCCAATATTCATATGTAATACAATGCATCAAAATATTTGCGGTTTATTGAAATTCCAACATCATGAAAACAGGAAAGAACAAATAAAATCTTCTAAATTTATTAACTATGGTGAGCATCAAAGCTAATCAATCTATAGCAAGGACTTCAAGCAACACGAACATATCGCCACACTCCGCACCGGATAAGTTTAATTAATTAACAACAACTAATAAAATATTAAAATAAGATACAAATCCCTTTTATTCTTGAAAAGTTGAGTTGAAGAGCTGACGAACGCCGATGTAAAATTCTCGTAACTTTTGCATGATAGATCTCTGGTTAATCCCATTCTGAAGAAGGCCTAAACCATTGCCTGGGTATTACAAGAGCTAACTGCCACTTAAAAGTGCCTGTAGGACTGCAAAGTAAGATATTTCAGCAATAAAGGCTCTTAACGCTTATACATATGAATCTGAGCTAATATCTGAATGGGTATTGTATTTAAGAATCTACGACAGTTGGGACGTAAAGAATATGTTATTCTATGGTGAATTCCAAACCACCAGTATCAAGGGAGACGCAAAGGCTTATTATAAGTTCGCAAAGAAGCAACGAATGACGTACTCCGCAAGAGAACCAATTAGAAGTTGGTACTGCAAAATGGACGGTAAGAAATATATTTGGCACGGACAAAACATACCATGTCAAAATGATTTGCTCATCTACACGCAAAACAGCGGAGAGAATACTATCCCTCAGCAAAGGGATCTCAGAATATTGACAAGACATGCATTTCTATAATATCGCTTAAATAAACTTATAAAACCTGATTCAAAGCCAATACTATGTGTCTTTGTTAACTAAAAATAGAAGATAATTAGGAAACAATGAATAATGTACTACAATTTCGATTATTGCAATGCCATATGATCTAAATTTAAATCCAATGTAAACAACAGTAGATAATACACTTAATGTCACTATTCTATCGACTAAAGGTTTTATTAACAACGCCTCTAACAACTGGAATTAGCGCTATGATTTTAATGATTAGCATCCATGACAAATTAAGGCCGTGGGAGTCACAAATTTGCTATGACTAACCTTCAAATAAGGTCGAATTTTAGGTATGAATCGTGTTCCATTGAATTCATAAATAACTCTCACATTTTGCGGAAACTTACCTGTTACTTAAATACATAAGCAAGAACGTAATTAGGTTGTTTCGTTTTATATTAAGAGTTAAGTTCACCTTTTTATATTTACAGCTGCGTTCGGGTGAAATATAAAATGTAATTTCCGTATGCTCTTATTATTTACACCATATATGGTCAACGACTAATAGATAAATAAATACCAAATTGAGATTTTAATTAAAATCACTCAACATTTGGACAGTAAAATTAAAAAGAAATATGGGTTATGGATAGCTGTATTAAATAAGCATATATTAACTTTAAATAAATCTAAAAAATGCTCAATTTCGATTAAATCAATTGGAATCAATTCTCTCAATAGCGTTGCTGGCCATAATTAGGTGAGGCATCAAACAAGTAATGACTTCCACGCGTTTGTTGAATTTTAACATTTTAGCTGGCCCAGTTTCATCAGTAACAGACCCACTTTTATAAGATTTATTCTAGAGAAGCAACAACAAAAAAGGCTTGGTCTACAAGAAAAAGCGTCAATGTTTAGCTTCTACTGATGACTTGGTAATCATTAAAGAGCAGGAAAGTGTATCGTAACAAATAAAAAGCTAAGTATGTCTTGGACAGACGAAATTTACAATAACATATAGGGGCGTAAGAACTTACAATGGAAAGTTAGAGATTAAAACATTAATTTATTTGGGACGAACCTCTACATGAAGTCTGCAAATCAGAACGAAGATACAATTAAGAATAATATTGGGCGGGCAATAGACACGTTTATTCATCGAAGGGAATAGCGCGACTCTTTACAGCGATAGTCTTAGCACAAACGGAAAGAAGTAGGAAGAACAAAAACAATTGATGATCCTTTACGTTTTATTCTCGCTGAAACATCCTTGACGTATAACGGCCACATATGATCTGATTTGTAATTTTTTCCTCGCTGATTTCCTGGTAAACGCCTTCGGACCACGTTTCGATCCGTGGTAAACGAACTTGTTCACTTTAGAGTTGAAAAATTACGTTTTCGATAAATACTTAAGTTTAACATGTTTGGCTACTGCCATCTAAACACTGATCTTTTTGAATCTGTTATCCTGCAACGGATGCTTCCAAAAGAATCCAGCGACTGCCATTACGACAATATGGATTCTGAGCATTCTATTCTTCGCTCATTCTTATTCGAATAAGAACAGGACTTTTTGGAATCTAGTGCCGCTAGGAATTTTCTCGCTTGTGTGCGTTATAGGTGAACATTTCAAAAGAGCAACTAGCTTCGAATATTCGAGGAGATCCGATGATGTAAAGGTGGTGATCGCTCTGGTTTATATTGCTTGTAACGCGGTAATTGTTAAAGCGAAATACCACTTGGAAAGAGAACCGGGGAATGGATTCGCTGTTGCCCTCTTCACATTTCTCAATCTAAGTAAAAGTATACTTTTCCTCTTTTATATGTCACGTGCTGATCCAACAATCAAGGAAGCTGTTTTGCAGTATTTGTGGAAAAGAGTAGATCCACTATTACCGGCTAAAGCATCTGTCGCGGATAATGAAAAAACTGGCTGCGGCGATAATGCTAACAGATTTGAAGAACTTAACAAACAAGATATTGGGCAGAAATCCAATTCCATCTCATCTTATGAGAGCCATTCCTTTATCCACGATCTAACTGAGGCAACAAATCCCTGAAGACCTCTATATACATCCTTACCCATCGTTCATCACGATCATCGACTAAGGAATCTAGATTACTATACAGGCGCCTATCAGATAAGGGAGGGGGAAAAATTCGATGATTTGTTGAATAACCTAAATTCTAAGCAAAATTCTTTATACAATTATAGCGGATTATCAGAGTTATTTTATGTTTTGATATGTTGCTCAAGATTTAGGATTCCCTCTCAGTCAGAGATTGCACGATACTTAGTTTCTAAGTCTGTGTTTTGACGTCGTTGGTCAGCAATCAAGAAGGTATTTTTTTGGTGCAAAATCTTGTGTCAATATCGTTTGTTATTGTTATACACAATGAGCGTTGAAACAAAGAGCACATGACAACACAACAAAAGGTTTTCGTGTTCATTAAAATAGAAGCTGCCCAAACATTTTAGATAATGGATAAAAAGTGATCTTGAATTACCAGTTCAGAAGCGAATTTGGAATTATCTACCACTTCGATCCCGAGTCTAAACAACAAACTACCAAATGTAAAAATCGTTTATTGAAAGTTCGTCAATACACAACGGGAAAACCAGACTTTGCACATCAGCGATGCCTTGTAAGTAATGTATTGAACTCTTCCGATGTAGGCATCATCTTGCTTGCTAGATTTAGGTTTTTAATAGATCTTAACACCAATGAACAATCATCTAAAATTAAGTATCCTTCCAAACAATTTTAGAAATTTAATAAAAGTATTAAAGTATCTATAAAAGTATATTCAAAGAAATGATTATTTAATTCAACCTCATTATGACAATAATTTAGTGTTATACTAATCGATAAAGTTATTCAAAAGGTAGAGTAATTTAAATATCACCGACACTCGTCTTAACAGAATCCATGTATACGCAATTTATGCCTTGATACTAATTGGCAAACAGGGCAATGAAATCCAGTGACACCTGCTGACACGCGTTTCGCCGTGTGCAAGTCACGTGTTTGTCCAAGCTTTTGGTGACATTTGGTACGTGTAAGTGGCATTCGTTCGATGAGTTCCATAGAAAAATAGTACTGCAATCATGCATTCAATCATCGTAGGATAGCTTCGTGTACATGGATAATCTAAAGAAAATAATGAACGAACGTCGTAAAAATCGAATACATCAGGTGCCCTGTTCGAAAACAATTCTCTCATATTCCAATCTCTACACCGCCATGTTGGTCCCATTATCCTTTGGTATCGTAATGAATATCTTCTTTTGAAAAGGCGGATCTTTTGTAAAAGAGGTATTGAATAACCTGGTCGAGTGTATTCGGAGAATACTGCATTATACAGGGTTCATTGTCTAGCCGTACTTCAGGAGTAAAGCAGATTAGTCTAAAACGCCTCCGTGTGTACGTATGTGTACAATCACATTCGATTTCTTTCCATGCGCTTACTCTACGTTCTTAAGATTCTCTTACGTGATTAGAGGAGAATTCTCATTTTAGGTATGTACTTGTAAATGATAATACTTTAAGCTGTAGAAATGGAACGGTATTTATTACATGAAGACCGCATTTCACTATACATACATACCATACGATGCGTGATGTACGTATACCTTGGATGATAGCATTTACTTTAATGCTTTTTCTTTCCGATGTGGAGGCATTTATAAAATTAACGCAGATAAAAATCTGGATTTCCTCGCCGTTGAGCATTGAAATCGACCATTCGTTCAAAATGTTATGAGTTCTTTTGAAAATAATACTTAATAAATAATAAATAAACAATTGTGACAATTATTACATTTTTTAATGTAATTTCCACCCTCCTCTTTCTTCTTCAAGTACCACAATTTGAATAATGTTGGTGTCGGTAAGAACCATGTAATGTAAGGTATTTTATATTTATACGGTAAATAAAATTAAAAAAATAATTTGTTATCAATTGTTGCCGTCAAACCTGAAGATACTTCGGAAAAATCGTATTTGAAGCTTACAATAAAATTCATGAATTTTTGGAATTTGATTAAATCATAATCTTTTTTGAGCTTAAGAGGAATTGAGGTAATACTAAAAATTTCGCTAATTAAATCAAATTTTGGAGCCATATGTTCTTAGTGTTGTGAAAAACACCGTTTTGAAAGAATTCTTCGTGTATTTTTTGCCGCAGCTTTATATGCACCAGCCACCTTTGGAGTTACTATTTCTGGTGACTGCCGTAAAATCAGCATCAAATGGGACTTCTTTCTTATTTCTAATTGAAAAAAAAAATACGGCGATAACTTATGCTTGTCTAAAAATCTAATCAGCCTCAAGTAATGTTTAGCTATTAAAAAATTTAAGCGTTTCGGAATCGCCAAAAGCTAAAAAGTGCTACTTTTTTGCTACTTCATTTTTTTCTTCTTTTTTTTATCTACGTAACTAAAATTTAAATAAAACGAACATGGATTTAATTTTCAATTAAAATTATAAAACACCTGGAAGCGACATCAATATTTAAAAAATACTTATTTCGCTTTCCTAATTTTTTTTTTTTTGTGAAATTCTTTAACTTATAATTAGACAAGAAAAAATCACATCCTAAACGTTTATTCTAGTTTATTTCCTCTTCGTTTTAGTTAGTAAATGCAATTGTTTTCAAGAAATGTTAGCATTTCTTTGTAAAGCATTTAGCTAAAATAAATAAAGCTGAAGTAATTTAATTTAAAGAGGTAAAATTAATATCTTTTCCCATTTGATACCAACCTTTTGGTAGTTAGTATCGGTGACGTCGACATGTAATACTTATATATGAATTGTTAAGAAAATAGGCTAATATTTGCTATTTTTTAAAATTTTATCGCAGCATAAGATAAGATATTGAGAAGAAGACAAAATGACAAGTGTCTTGTTTTTAAGAGCATTGATAATAGTATCTCTGTCACAGCGCCTTTGTTCTAAATTATTTGTCAACTTTTTCTGTTTATGACTTCTATCCGCCACGATGATGGGCAAAAGAAAAGTAAAAATTAAAAATAAAGCATATAGCACGAAATGCGGCTTCAAATTAACCAGTATCATCAATAAGTATTCCTTAGTAATCGCGACAGTTTACTATAAAATTTTGTGATTGAATGGAAAAGGGACTTACCGAAGCCAACAGTTTTGTCGCACCAGGTAAACGTAACACTCGTTAATATTGTCAATGTACGAAGGCATCTCAAACAAGTTTGAATTAATTCTTAGACATAAAACGACTCTATGTACAATGAAAATGAATATATTAAAACATAATGTAAATTTCGACTAATTTTTGTTTCCAGATCCAATAAACTATGAACACTAATTGCAGTTGAAATCATTCACGAAAAATCCCAAAGCTAATGGAGCAACAATGGAATCTTGCGGTTTACCCGAAATTAAGCAACCGACTGCCCATTTGTAACAGCTCACAACATTCAACCAACTAAAAAGATCAAGAAACATCCCAGATGTACAATTGTCTTTGGTAAACAAATTGCAAAAAGCCGAAGGATTCAATTGACTTCCTGCTTCGATTACCGACTGCGAAATTAGACTAAATTTCTTTAAAAAAATAAGAGTTTTTTTAAGAAATATGAAAAAAATTAAATTAATTTTTTTTTAAATAAAATTCTTTGTTATTCTGTCGCGTATAACAGACACTACAATATCTGAAGAAGCACTTAAAGTATAAATATAATTTGTAACGCTGACTTTTTTCATTATGTATTCATCTATTCTTCTTAAAGTATCGGTGTTGCACGCTTTTTATAATTTCTCCCTTTTTTGACAGTCTTCGATGTTGCATCTTAGTCTCTACAAGATAGATGAAAGCAATATTATCACTTTTAACTAGTACAAACTTTCGCAATTATTTATTCTTCAACCGAAAATAAATCAATCAAACGCGAAATGTGTTTCCGGTATTTAAATAAACGATATGACGAAGTGGTTTTTTATTCAGTCTCAGTTTATTACCGAACGGAGACTCCCGCGGTATGTGTTGAAATGTTCTAAAAGAATGATTCATACTTTGGAACTTGCATGTAGCGGCTATTCGTTATTCAAGTATACAATGACGGTGGTACTGCGTCGGAATTTCTTGCCGGAGTGTGCGAGTCAATTAAAACCTACGGCTGTGCCCATTTCGTATGCCATTTCACCATAAGGTACACATTACAGGAGTAATTGTGTTCACATATAGCAGAGCTGGAAGTGCTAAGTTCGCGCATAAGGACGTTTACTTGAAAGAATGACAGGATTATACATTTTATAAGATTAGATATGTGGATATCGAGTATTAACATTGATAATAAAAATGTAATTTTATACATTCCGAATATATTATATCTTTACTTAAAGGTGGACAGCATTTAGAGTTGTAGATCAAGAATTCTTTAGTGGGCGAGGTTTTTGCAATTCGTTAACTTTAGTCCAAATTTCCTATTAATGGTTACTTTCAAAATATTCATTTTTATAATGATTCTCTAATTTTGCAATTATGATATTGCATTACTCAAAAAAAACTTTTTCAATCAATGATTTTTATTTTTTTTTTCAATTTTCAGCAGCCTCTTTTTAAAACTGAAATAAGTAGTGTAGCATTGGTCTTTAAAAGAACCAGGCTTAATGCAGTTTTCCTATCCTCTCTTTAAGTTACATAAATTTTCACTCCTTTATGTTAATTTTTCAATTAATTTTCTAAAACAAGGATCATTTTTTTTAAATTATGAATAACAGCTCGTCTCACTTCCCAGATTACGTTAATTTACTGTGTAAAAGCGGATTACGGGAGTTGTTTTTCCTTTAGATAACTTATACATACATTTATCACATTTGGCAGTGCTTGCTTTTAATTTATAATCAATGGGTTTTGCATATTGCGTTTGGTTATTTTTCCTCACCTAAAAAAAATACAGCTTCGAAGCAATTCAAAATATTTATGATACAATAACATCTGGTCGACAACATGAAACGACCACTAAGGATTTGTATCGCAACCGAAACAGATCACTTTGAATGTTTATTACAAGCGATTTTAAGCGATGTACTGGTATTTATGCTTAGTGAACTACGGTTATCCATCGGTTTATACTTTTCTCTTATTGAGTTCTATTAGCCGGATAGAACAACTTGAATTGCTTGAATTGTAGTAAAGTCATCTGCCTTTATCCTGTCTATTTATGACATGAAATTTATGACGTTTGAGAGCTGTTTACACCTTAAATACGTTGCACGCACCGCTCATCGCGGCGCTTATAGTAACCCTTAAGATTCATATTTTTAAGCTGTAAAGTTTGTGGTTTAACAAGAAAGAGGAAGAAGTGCGCTTGCGTGAATAGTTTCGCGGGTTCTAATTTTAAAAAGTTAAACGCTTCTAATCGACTAATCATTTGCATTGTACTTCTAAGCTTACAAATTATTATTTTTATTGTCTCTAAAACAAGATATGTTGAAAACAAGTTTTAATAGAAGGAATTGAAAATATTGTGCGTTATCCATTAGAAGAGGATGAGGAGTTAGTAGTGATAGAGTCGATAGACTTTTGTATACAATGCAAATTTCATACGTTGATTTCGCTTCTCCAGGAATTAAGGTTGCCGTGGTTAATTGAACTAGAGTTGGAATATCATTCATTTGACACGCGTATTGGTGGTAGGTACTATTTACCGCTATCCTCACTTGAAGGTATATTTACTTACATAATTCCAGAAATTATTGTGCAACATCCATGAATTAACTACTGATTTGTTCGCGATTTTATTTAACAGGAGGGCATTTATGAGGCATAGCAGATATTGCAAGCATGCACATATCTACTGCGTCAAAAATGTTAGTTTTCCTAGCAGAGAAGAAATCATACGTGTCCGTCAAAGGAAATTTTATGATATTGCTTCTTTTCCAAAGCCAATAGGTGCTATTTACTCAACTCACGTGCCTTGGTAAGAACAGCGACAGCAATTTTTTCCGGCATTAAATATGTTCTTATTTGCTGCATGTGGAAATGAAGTTGAATTATTATTATTAGGAATAAGGAAATCTAATTTTCAATGTATGTGGAAATGGTATGCGATGCTAATCTAAATATAATGAATATTGTCGCCCGCAAATCTGTGTTTTACTAGATATTCATATTTTTACATAGGTCTTATACACAACATAGTTAATTTTGAAAACGAACTCTTTTAAGGTTCATATATGTATAATTTTTTTATTATTATTATTTACGTGATAGTACTTATCCAAATGAACATTATTTGTTAACATATCTTACATATCTTCTAAGATCAAAGCCCAACCTATTAACCAAGTCAATAAATACTACAATATTTAATATCGTGCTTGAACGAGAGATAAACTATAGACAAAGTTCTGTCTTAAATATCTCTATTTAAGACATCCTTTAGTACTTCCTTTTTTATATTCATATTTTTTTTTTAATTTGTTAATACCACGTGTTAACCTTCTGACACGGCCTACTGTATTCTATTTTTAAGCATAATGTATATGTGTTCGGATTTTAAATGTGAATTGAACAATTTCGTAATGTTCTAACATGTATGTGTTTTCTGTATGTATCTGGTAAAAATCGCACATCTCTTGCGACCAGCTTCTATCGTACCTTAAATAATTTTTAAAAACTACGTATATTTCTTTAAGCAGCAATATAACTTTTAAAATACCTACAATCAAGTTCTATACGTTTTAATTATAAAGGTAGTCAAAATTTGTAAATTACAACAAAAACTAGCCAATTTGCACACATTTATTTAGTAAAATCGCTAAATTCCATTACAGACGTTAATGTGCGAAGAATTAGTAACGGTGCAAAGCAATCTGCTGTTTAAGTCAAGTATTGCTTAGGTAAGCTAAAAAGTTAAGGGTAATCGGTGTAAACCGCGCTTAGAGGGCTTTCTTGTTTTATCATTAACCTACGAATACAATAACCGTAAAATGCTTGAATGTAAACTAACTTTAGTAGATACCGCCGAATGGCTGCTAAACTTTTCTTTCACTTTCAGTACAACATATTTTTTTATGCTGCTATCTTTATTACTATATTGGCTAAGATTACCACATTAGACATTCATTTTTTAAATAGTTTCCGTTTGCAATTTCAATTTTGGTTTTAACCATATAAAAAAATCATTCAGGAAAGAACATCGCCTTTCCATTGCGTTATTTTATAGTCGTAATGTACATTAAGTTATAGAAACGTTTTTCAAAAAATCTGAGACGTGTGTTGTTACCGCACCTCTTACTTAGTAACAGAAACTCCAAAATCTATATTTGCACTTAGCATATATACTGTAAATGTATTTTCTCTAACGCAATACACTGTTTACTTTCTTAATAGTAATGATAACGGATGTTTTAAAAAGATTTATTTACCCCTGAGTGGATTCATTCAAATATTTTGTGAAAATACGGCGACCGCTGAAAATAACTTCAAGTATCCGCGAAATTCAAATAATTCGTCCTCAATTTACGAAGGTTTATTAATAAGTAAATGTACACCTCTAATTTCGCTTGATTACTGAATTTTCGATATAAAATATCACAATCGACAATTTTCTACAAAACTGAAAAGAATAACTTTATCCAAAACTTAGGCAAAAAAGTGTGGTTATAATAAAATTGCAACGTGGCACGTTACTTAGTGTAAACCATATTACAGCTAATAATGATAGCAAAGACTGTGGTGTAATGTTGTATATTACTATATAAGAAATAAACTTGTGTGGTGCGGAGGTGCCAATACTTATGCGTTGTTTACCATGTTACAACCTTACTTTAATTTTTTTGTTTAAAGATTGACAAGTACAGTAAGCGTGTCTTGTTTTTAACGTGGAATTGTTGAAAATCCAGAAAATTCGTTTTTATTAACACTGAGAACTCATATGGTTCTTTTAGGAACTCAAAGAAGTAGCTCAAGAATTACATTTAAATGTTAATCCTTTGTGTTGAGTGAGTTTGTGTTGTGTGTGATTTATACGAGTTTGGCGTCGAAAACGTACTCGCACAGAAACTGATTTTTAGTATTTTTTATGATAATTGACAAACATTGACCTTATAAATTAAATTAATTTTAATCAAATTTATGGAAAATGCACAACCATTAGAGTTCAAAGCTAATCCTTTGCTTAAGAATGTTTTGATATCTGTCACTGTCTTTGGTTTACTTCGCTGCGATCGGTTTGATACAGATTCCATTGTTGCTAATGTTATTTTAATTTGACGATTAACGTTTGTTATTGCATTATAAAAGACAGACATTTTCATATGCCTGGTATTCTGATATTTATTACGCTTGCGCGTATATGAATTACATTATATGTCGTCGCGTAAGTAAGTCGCTAAAGAATCGTTATTTAGTTGTTGGATATGTTTATTTATTAATCAGTAGGTACATTTAGATATATATAATTTACTATCCTTACACATCATTAATATTCGCACAACATAGTTTTTTCGGTTCAATCGATCTGAATACTTACCAGCGATGCAAATACCATCTACTTAACCACATCATCGGCATAACGTCTTGCATTCATCAATCAGCGGAAAGCAAGAAACCAGGCAACAACCATCGTGCTAATCAGTAAGTTACTATTGACGTTTTTTCTTTTTTACAATCAATATTTACATTCGACAAAAGGAAGTAATTAGCAATTACATCAAATTGACTAGTTGTAACACTTTTATTGTGACTCTAAAAGAAGGCCAATTCACACTCGATAAGTTAGATTAACTCTGAAGGAAAATATTGGAATCTTCACGTTCTAAACAAAGCCGAGAGAAACCATAGAATCGGTTAGAAGGATACATCGGATCGACGACCGCCTTTATCATTCAGCTATATAACTTCGCTATATAGAGTCGTGTCGGTTTATACACGTTGCTCGGTCAAGCTATACCCTCTCTGTTCACCACGCGAGTCGGTCGCGATGTCTGGTCAGAGCATGGTTGTGCATGTTTTAACTTTCTTTAGCTTTGTTCTCCATATTTCTAATTCGTTTTCTGAGACTAGGATTTTTTTAATACCTGTTCTATAGAGTGTTACTTGTTTGGTTTCTTCCACGGTTATTCTTTTTTGTTTTTTATTAATATTATCGTCTTTATTTTCACATTAGCTTTAGTTTATTCCATTTTCAATTCAGCATTTAAGAATTCCTTTTTATTTTAATTGAATTTGATTTAATGTTATCACCTATTATTGGAGGAACTTTTATAACGATCTTTAGGAAGCCATTGTGGCTGCAAATGTACCCTTCCGAAAACTAGGTAATTCAGTTTTTAAAAATTTTCTGGCAAAATATACGAGTGGAAGTATTCCGGACGGGTCAAGGTTATGAGAAACTATAACATAGTTCACGTCATTGTTAGTATTTTGTCCAACAAAGCCATATTTAATAGGCAGCAAAATTACGGAATGGATAAATGCTGATACAATAGCTGATAACGGAAATAGTTATCAGCAGTATTGACAACATGCCAGGAAACAGGAGAAAGCATTGCTCTTTGTGAATGACGCTGCAGTTTACATGCTTAAAACCGTAAGATTGCTTAAAGACATCAGTTACTTTATACACAGACAATTTGCCAGCACTTTCTTTACCTCATTCTTCAGTCACAACAAGATATAGGGGACGTAGCTAGAAACCAATTTGGAGAAAGTTGCTGATGTAATAAACAATTTAAATGAGGATGCACAAAGTACACTTCGCCAAAAAAGTATCGCATAATTTAGTTTTGAATCATAAAAGTATCGCATAATCTTTGTTTGTAGCATAAAGTTGTAAATATACTTTAATGCGCTCTAAGATATAATTTCTATGATTGTTTAAATAAAATACAGGCCAAATAAAAAACAAGAACTCATACTTGAGATTTTTATTAAAACAAGAAATTATAATTTTGGAAAGAAGAATGTCATAACAGTAGCTTTTACCACTGAGTATTGCCACCTCTGGCTCTTATGACCGCTCGCATACGGTTTGGCAGAGATTCGATTAACCTGCGTATATAAGCCTGATCCAAATTCTCCCACTCGTCACGGAGAGCATTTTCTAGTCCATGCAGGTCCGCTGGGGCAACATTTTGGGTTCGTATCCGTCTGTGAAGGAGGTCCCACACGTGCTCGATAGGGTTCATGTCCGGACTTACCGCAGGCCAATCAAAAACTGGAATACCAACATCGTTAAGGTATTTCTGGACGATTATTGCAACATGCGGTCGTGCATTATCGTGCATTAACATGAATTCGTTTCCTGTAATTGGCGCATATGGTACTACATGTTCTTCTAAAATGTCCGTTATATACCTGTGGGCAGTCAGTGTACCTCTGTCTACTGGTACTAACTCTGTACCACCTGTTAAAGAGATGCCTCCCCAAACCATAATAGAGCCACCGGCGAAATTAGGTCTAGGTCTGATATTACACTGCGAATAGCGCTCACCGTCTCGTCTGTACACTGAGATACGCCTATCTGAGGTGTAAAGACCTAATCTTGACTCATCTGTGAAGAGTATATTGGCCCAGTCATTAATGTTCCAATTTACATGTTCTCTGGCAAATCTTAAGCGAGCCACTCGGTGGTTCCTAGTGAGACGAGGGACTGTTACAGCTACTCTAGCTCTTAATCCACTCTGTCGTAACCTATTCCGAATAGTTTGAGTACTCACACGAGTATTTCTGACTCTGGCCAAGTCGTTCTGCAATCGTCTCGCAGTTACATGTCTTCGACGTAATGCTTGTAGTAGTAAATAGCGGTCATCTTGGCGAGTAGAACATCTTGGACGACCTGGTACAGGTCTTCTACTGTAATTGCCTGTTTCCCTATATCTGGCTACGGCTCTAGAAACACTTGACCGATTGATGTTCATCAAATTAGCAACGTATGCTTGAGATCGTCCATCTTTGATTAAAGCAACTATAGCAGCCACTTGTTCTGAAGTTAAATTGCTCATTTTAGTTTTAAAAGCGTTGGTACAGAACTCTGACTTTGCACTTTAAAATTTGTCCGTATAGGAAGACTTTCAATAAACAACTGAACAAACCTTACACATATGCATTTTTCTAAATGTGTTCTTTTAGAAAAAAAAAAGTAAAAAAGCTATGTTCCATGAGTTTGTTAGTGTTTTTATAGTTCACATACACGAGGAAAACTTTTTGTGAACGTATAAAAATATCTTGGTTTATAAATGCCCTTTTTTAGTTTCTGCGATACTTTTTTGGCTGTTGTATAAGCAAATGTAAAACTTCTGTTATAGGATCCACCTTTACATTGTATTAACACAAATGTTTTTGTGATATACCTCAAAAAAATAAAATACTTTAAATCACAAACAATGTAACTAAAAGATGGAATTGAAAGATTAGATGCCATGATAAGCAGATTAAGGATTTGGTGGTTTCGGTGCTTGTACATGTACTATTGTTAGAGATCGTTGTTAATTCATGAGGAAATCATTTTCAAAAGTTTACTTGTTATTTTGCATTATTTTGCCCTCGCTTATGTTAGTTTACATTTAAGTCGATCGGTTCTTTCATTTCAATACCGATAGAATAAAAATGTAAGCATAATAACAATAATAGATTCAATAAGAGGAATAGACAATTTAATAGATTTGCTAGAACATCATCACGGTTGAATTCTTACTAACTAATCGTATACGTGCACGTCTTAAGAAACCATGTTATGCTCAGTGGCTTTTAACTTTATACGAGCTAATTAATACACACATACATCGTGTATACGAGTAGATGATCCACTCGACTTGTACGAAGTTCCCACGCCATTGGAGCATTTCAATCCGACGTTGCTTGTTTACACTTACACGTTTTATAGTGTGCTTCTCTATAACACTTACGGAAACAAGGATGACAATGATTTTTCTGTACCTAATACCACGCGTTAACCTTCTGACACGGCCTACTGTATTTATTTTTAAGCGTAATGTGCATATGTTCGGATTTTAAATGTGAATTGAACAATTTCGTCATGTTTTACGACCCATGTAACGTGCATGTATCTTAGGTATTCTTGAACTTGAAAATTTTTTCAAGTCAAGTAGTACGGGTATGTGGTTGTATACATTGTTGCAGCTAGACAAACAAGCGAAACAAGTGTCTGGTAGTAATTCTAAATAGAACTTTGGAATTATGTTACCAGCTTTCTTTTTGGAATGATAAAATTATGCATGCTTACCGTGCACAGTTTGTAAGTAAATTTATCAAATTACATATTCACAGTAAACAAGCTTTAAAGAAACAATGTAAATAAAAAATAGCGGTTAATGGCATTAGCATAAATCACTAATTAAGATAGAAATCTTATTTTCATAAATTACATTGTCGAATGTTACATAATTTCACAAAGATTCAGTCTGCCCAGCTGTCCTGCTTTGAAAGTTGTATATTTACGTATGTAACTTAATTTATAAACGCATCCATATTCAGTTGGATACCCCTCAAATTTAAGTGTTGACTTTCATACACCTAAGATATTTAATTGACGTGAAGTATATTTCGAAGAAATATTTGTAGCGCAATATGTTTGTGTATTTAGTGTAAATAAGGTGATATATGCAAGGTATTTACGGAACTTAGAAAATTCAGTAGCATCCATACATCCGGAATTATTGAAACAATGTTTTCTCACCGATAACTGTATAAAAATATTCATGTTACAACACATAAGTATCCCCTCCGCACCGCACAAGTTTAATTTATTATATAGTCATATAATAACGCTGACCAACAAGGCTTTTACCCTAGGTTAGCAACTGATGAAATCGAACAGCATATATACAGCAAAACTGATTCGAAAAGCGGCAACATTGACTTAGCTCTGGTTACAGAGAAAATGCAAGTCGAAACTTTTTCGCAGCAGATATGAAAATTTTGTTGATTTTTATAGTATGGCTGGTAATCTGATCTACTGCTGAAGCTTTTGGAATACATTATCATGCCAGTTCTTTTATTAGAAAAGATAAAATACAGAGGCTATTCCTGGAACATTTGTGCAGATTTTAAAGTAATTGCAATTATTTTGTGTATGCAATCTGGTTACCCCAAATACTGTTGCCTTTTATGTCTTTGGGACAGTCGTGACAGGGAAAACATTACCATAAGCAAGAGTGGCCACTACGACAACAATTTATATCAGGAAAAGGCAATGTACAACATTAGTCTCTAGTAGAAAAAGAAAAGATCATAATATCACCTCTCCACGTGAAACTTGGGCCAATGAAAAACTTTGTAAAGGCACTGGATCTCGAAGGTGAAGGTTTTAAATACCTTCGTGAAAAGTTTCCAAAATGAAAACAAGGGAAACTGAAAGAACGTATTTTTGTTGGACCTCAGATATGAGAAATAGTAAATGATGAAATCTTTGAAACCAAATTAACAGCGAAGAAAAAACTGCTTGGCTCTCCATGGTACACGTTTTCACGAATTTCTTGGGAAACAAAAAAGCTGACATCTGTAAAACTTTAGTGATGGATATGTTACAAGCATTTCATGCTGTTGGCTGTAATAGGTCCCTTAAGGTGCACATTCTACATTCTCACTTGGATTGTTGTCCGGAAAATATAGGCGACGTTAGCGATGAACACGGTGACCGCTTCCACCAAGATATCATGGAATGGAAAAACGGTATCAGGGGAAATTGAATCCTGTTATGTTAGCAGATTACTGTTGGATGTTAAGAAGAGATGCTGTAGATATTGTTTATAAGAGACGGAGTAGTATTACTTCATATTTCTAATTACAATAATTTGTAATATATATTAAATTATGATCTAATCTAAAAAAATCTTTTCACTAAAATATAAAAAAAATCGAGCTAACTTAACCTTCTACCTTTTATTAAGATAAATGTTTATATGTTTTTTATTGAAATTAATATAAATTATTTTATGGCAAAATCCAAAGTTGAAATTTGTTGGCCAGTGTAATTAGTCGAGGCTAAGAATGGTACTCATCATCAATCGGTGACCTTCATTCGGTCAGCGGTTGATGACGAGGACCATTCTGCTATAAAAGTAACTATACAGTTATTCGTGAATTTAAAAAATATATATATTGTTTCTGTTACAATTTGAAAGGACACACGAAAAAAAATTGTTTTCCCGTTTTCTAAAATTCATAATTTTAGAAAAAAGTTCAAGTTCATAATTTTATATGTCCAATTATTCTGTGCCACAAGATCTCGAAAGGCACATTCTGCAAAAATAATAAATGAAATTTGTTGGAGGAAATGAAGAAAAAATGTTATGGTCATGATTGGGGACAGTAACTATGAAATTTCCTAATGTCCACACCCAATGATCATATTTTATTTACTCCGCATTACACACAATATGCATATTTTTAATGTATACTGTAATAACATGGGAGATCACCACATTCAGCATCGTTGCAAACGGAAGCGCGCATTTACTACGTGAGACTTGAACTCGGTCCCTTCGGTTGATGAAGCGTGTGCTTAACCGCAGCACTATCACGCTTAACGATTGCTTTACCTTTTAACGACTGTCTAAGGATATGATAATTAACTCGATATTTTTGTGATTAATTTCAACATCGATAGAAATACTGTTTAACCTTCATTTGTTATTTTATTCGAATTAGTGATGCATAAATAAACGAAATGATCATGTTTGAAAGATATGGATCACGTGTATACGTTTGTAATTTATTATTTTTTGTTATGGGATTTTTTCCGTTCATTCAGAGATACATGGAAATGTCAACCTTGAAACGTTCTATATTATTAAAGTGATTCATGCTCTTGCAATGAAAATGTGCTCGTATACGTCTAGAAATAACATAACAGTATAGTTATCACTTCCAATCTAAATATTTGTCCCTTTTTTTTATAATCTAAAACGGCATTTGTTGACATCGAGATTACCAACACCGATTTTAGGTAAGCGTTATTAACTAGAAAAAGAGAGGCAATTAATTCTCTTTGCGACAAAGTATTTCTTTAGATATTTTATTTCATACTTTCGTCTTAGTGTCGTAAAGATGTATTAAGTAGGGTACATTCTATTTCATTAATATTTAACTTAAAAATGTTTTCGAATTTCGTCGATATTTTAATTAAAAATGGCCTATGATGCCCATATTTGAAGTTTTCTGTGTTGAAAGTCAATTTCATAGTCTACCTTTCTTATAAGCAAAATATTGGAGTTTCTTTTGAACCTATTAATCTAGATGATATCTTTTCCATACTAGTAAGATAATTAAAAGCTGATTGTAGAACATTTACGCCAATAGACATATAGTGTTTTGTGTGAGTTTCTACACGTTTGAGATAATAAATAAAAACTTATCATTGCTATAGGTTGCTACTTTATTCTAGGCATAATTAAGAAAACATTTGAGTACATTGCTTGACGTTGCCTTAATTCATTACATACAAATACTCTGCGAGAATATACTTGTTCATTACTGAAATCACTTGCAATTTAAGTGCTTTACGAAATTCCAGATTATTATTCAATATAAAATAATTTAATTTAATACCCAAACAGTTCAAATAATTTTGGTTTACAGTTTACCTATTTGCCTAATATTTTTGATCACAATGTGCCATAAAGATAAAGACCATAGACAATTGGAGCTGAAATTAAATGGAGCTATCGAAGTCTGGAAATCCAGACATTAAATTTCGATTTAAATGGATATTAAGAACCAAATATCCAATTAACTAAACGTTAAAATTACCCACAACAACTATCTACAAAAACATATTATCTCATAGCCGAATATATAGTATATAAAATAATATGTTTTGGTGTTCGCAACAAAGAAGAAAATTGCGATATAAACAATTATAAATAAATTTGCTCATACAGAGGAATAGGGGGCCCCATACAAAAAAGTATCATTCAATTTATAATTACCCTCAACGTACGTCGACGATGCTAATCGGTGGATAGAAAATTGAAGTAACTAATTGTAAAAAATATTGTTGTAATATTGCATTCTATATCATCACTTAATGCAATATCTTTAGAAAATTGGGATCTGACATTAGATCATGAAACAAGTGAAAGATTAAATTAAACAAATGAAAAGGCGAAGATAGATCGCAATACTGATGCTTATGCTTCCCCTACGTGGGGTAGCTGTTAGTTAAAGGTATTCCACCAACTACAATTATGAAGGGAGTAACTGCAATCTCAAAAAAGTAATTTCGTAGCGCCGAATTAGAACGCAAAATTCAAAACTATGGTGCTTCGACAACACGATGGCGTGGTAATAAAGATCACTGAAGATACAAATAAAGTAAATATATCTCCTAAAATTACAACTTTGCTCTTTTGGTAAAGATTTCTTGCAGCAAGCGCAAAAGGTTGTAGACTTGCTTGACTCTATTTGCAAACTTATAAATTTTTGGCAAGATTTTGATAATAGTATTTCAGATAAGGATACGTTTGCAATTACCAGGCGAAGTAGATCTACATGGAAAACTATGCTTTAATAGATAACTGTCTATTATCTACATCTAACGAATCGACGCCAAAATCTAAAGTCGTCAGCTTGAAATAGTTTGATTATCATTAGTAGAGAATTTAAATGCTGATGGTTTGGATAGTTTACACTACTTTAAAACAAATGTTAGTTTATTGTAATATGCGTAAAACATAAAAATAGAAACTCCTAAATTTAGGTTTTATTTAGACAATCGACGATTATAGATAATTTCCGACAGTACAAGAGAACTGAATTTTGGGTAGGTGCTTGTGGTTCTCCATCCTTGTAGATGTATCATCTTCATTAAAATAACTGTTTTTGTGTGTAACGGTAAAGAGATTTAAATTTCGGTCTATTAATTAAAACAAACAATGGCATTACCAAGATTGTTGAAATTGAGAAATATTTAATGAAAACTAAGACATACAGAGATAACAGCAACACATATAAATAACTTTATTTAATATTGTAGGCTTTGTAAATATTTACACATATAACCATTATTCGTATTCTTACATATGCACTAAATAAAAGTAATTCCTGATTATTAAAAAAAAAAAACATATAGCTGATAGTAGACATTACTTATTTCTTCTGGACCCTACTGGGGCAATGTTACACGATAAAGGCAGAGGCTCGCTTAAGACAGCGAAAATAGCATTATCGTTCAGAAAAAGGAGCCTTTGATTACTGGTGAGATTTCTGACAGATCATGCAGCCCTTAAGATATCACCTATTCAATCTTGCAAAAGCTGAAGCTTAATAATAAATGGAGTTGATTTGTAGTTTTTTCTTTTTTTTTATAAGTTTACAACTTGGTCAGCACATATTGTAAGAAGCAGACTTCTGAAGTAATGCTTGGTAACGTTTGAAAAGTGAATCTCTCGTAACTTTTGTTTTATTAATAAACATATTTGAATGAAATTTTAAAACTATTTTAAGATTCAAGATAAGATTTAAGAGTCAGATTAAAAAAAAAGGTGAGAAATGTGGGTTCTATGAAGGTGCTTCCATTTCAAATGAATCACACTGTAGATACATATATAGTTGTTTCTATTTAACATGTGAGCATTTAACCTATCGAATGATTAATGTATGAACCCACATACAATGTAGAATTGTTTGAGCATGACTAGAACCTAATATTGCTTCAAACGTAAGTAATGCGAATAGTTTTCTCCGTTGCTCTAAAGCTGAAAGATTTGAATGCTGCCATCAATCAACCATGCAGTACAGCTTCTTCAGAAAAACGCCCGTAAGGTTTAAATGTATGTACAGGACTATAGATGAATGAAGACTGTGGAATATTTATTTCGCCGTATTGAACTACGTTTCATGTCTAACGGGCAATGGCATTATCTTCAACAATCTATTATTTACTGTCTTTTAGACGGAGAACGCAATAAACGACTACAACCCAGCGTACACATACGTACATGTAACATATACATACGTATATATGTGCCTTTTGAAAATATTTATTAGTCCTACGTTTTCGACGAAGCTATTGTTTTCGTAATATGACGGTTAGACGGAAGGCAACAATGAAACAGTTGTGTTGCTATGATCGCACATAGATACGTCTTTGGAATTTTGATGTCCATTGATCATTTATTTTTTTATATTCTAGAAAATTGTACTAGAAGCCAGATAGACTCCAAACATTCCATAATTTAATAATACATAGTAGTAATTAGTGTTTGAAGTGATAGAATTAAATATTTTCAAGAGACATTCCAACCAGACAAGATAATTTTAACTGAAACGAGAACGTATTAATTTATTATTTACATATTTAACAATAATATTTTATCATACCAATAAAGACATTTACTTAAATAAACGCCAACTTGCTAATTTCAGTATAATAGTATTTGGTAAAATCCGTTTATTTAACCTGTCCGTAGGGATCTTAAGCATAACATTAATGCATATTTTCTTAACAATAAGTATTGCAATGTTTGCAATACTTATCAATACTTTGCAATACTTATAATACTTGCAAAAAAATCGAACGATATATATGCTTAAATAGAAAAAACTTAAAATTAGCTATTTAGAGGTAGTTGGTTTTCGCTTGTGGTAAGGTTCACATGCCGAGTTACCGTGAACAACTGCTTCCCGCTTAGTTAGTTTCGCCTCTGACATGGTTTATACGTTGAGTTACCGTGCTAACTGTTGCCTATCACTCTCCTGAAGAAGTCCCATTCGATTGTCGACGAAACGTCGAGTTTTTATTTTAACCAAACGACATGACACGGTTCAAACCCGGAACACGTTTAGTTTCATAGGCTTTCTTTTGTCGCTGAAAATCTTTGAAAACACTAAAGAAATTGCTAAAATTAATACGTACAGAGATTGTGATATTTTTAACCTCAAATACGGAAAAGAATTGAGTCACAAAAAGAAATGTTAAAATAGATTCCAGGATTGCTAAGAATTTTCAACAATCATCAAACGGCTTTGCAAATTAAAACTACTTTCATCGTATCTGCGAGTACGACAAATTTTGCAATAATATTAGGCGTGCAACGGGAGAAGAGGTGCACCAAACCAAATAGCAGAGAACATGATAGCAATTCCTAAGGCATCATGTCTTTAAGGACAGTGAATCGCAGTATTGCCCTTGGTAATGAAAAGTTTAATTTGGACTGTCCGGGCGACTTTCAGTACTATTGGCAGAAATTTACTACAGTCGAGGCTTTGTAGGTAGTTCAATAATGGTTTGGCGAATATTTTATTTTATGGTAAATCTTGCTTGTTAATGTAAATTTTACAGAAATGAAACCAGCAGTTTGAGCAGACTTGGATTGGAATGGGATCTGTTTGAATATATTGAGTACATTGAGTATGTTGAGATGATTCAAAAATGAAATAGCAAATTAAATGATAACTACGAGTCCTGTTTGTTATTTTCAATGATCCGCTTATGAAATAATTTTGACTTACGATAAAGAGTGGTTTGTGTGTTAATATTTCTTTTAAAATTCTCCTTTTGTTGTTTCTCTTAGTTTCTATTTTTGCTGCTTATTTTCTTCGAGATGCTTTTTGGTTACTTTTAATAGTTTCATAATAATAATACTCTAAATATAATGCACCCAATGTTATGGTTTCCTCAACAATTTCGAAACTTAAGTCAACAATTGTCAAATGAAGAATTATCTCTTAACACTCGAGTTCCTCTCACAACATAATTGTTTAGGTTTCAACTTTTGATCGACACAACAATGGGCTCATTCTATTCTATAATTAAACCTAAGTGGTTCACTTTTAATTATAGATATCATAGTGCTATACACAAAAGAAATTCTTTATTCCAACGGCGGATATAATACAGTTCTTTGATTTGCATTTATTTTGTTTAGTTGCATCACTAAGGATTACTTTTGAACATTTTATTGTATGAACAGTAGTTATCATAGCATGTTGTGTTGGTCTTCATATACACCATATAATAATTATTTTTTCGATAAGTAATCTACTTAGTGCTACCTTTACATATTTTACAATTTTAAGGTATAATATTTTATTAACGCAACAACTTTTATCTGCTTTATAACTGCGAGTACAAAAAGAATGCTCTACAGATAATTTCACAAACAATTTCTTCCATTTCATATTACTACTGTACATTGTTTCATTGCATACATTACCATAATCATTTGTAATTTCTTTTACAATTACTATTTAATTATTTACATTTATCATATTTCTTAATTCTGTATACCTAAACTTAGTGCTAACTAATACTTGATTTAACAATTTTCATTTTATAAACGGCTTTCAGATTATGTAAGGAAGAGCTCTGGATAGCTTAAAACCGATAGCTATTTATTAAAAAGTTTTGTAAGATTTGGATCCTCTCTTTTTGAGTTTCCTCAATACACGGAGTCAACGTGGATTATTTAATTGCTTTGTTCTTTAGTCGATACTGCCACAGAGCGTTTGCTTCATTCGCAACGATTCGCAATTATAAGGATATCTTCCGTATATGTATTAACAGTTAGAAATATAATTAGCAATCCCTTTCAAAACAATCTAATAAGATGTCAGCTATTGTTAATGAAACTGGATAGACAATAGAATTTCCCATACCATATCATTACAGTGCACTTGTATATGTATATCTGGACTGTTGCACGTTTTTATGCATGGTTGGCGAAGTTATTGACTCCTTAATCGGATCAAGGAAATTGGATTAGAAAGACCATAAAATTTCTGTACAAGGATAGGGAACTTGTACAATTTCATAGATGCCTTTAGGATTAGTTAGTTGAGTTACGACTAGCGAATACTCGATAGTTTCTTTAGGAAAATGATTGTTGTGCACCGATCGGGCTACGTTCTTTTATTTAGAGAGGGTAACTTATTTAGGAGTTACATTTATTGTTGTTGGACCGTTGAGAGGAAGTTATTACCTCAGTTTCGCTGCGAATTTACTTTCCGACCTTTCCAAGTGGCTTTTTCTAAATTATATGAATAGGTTTATTTACATGAAACACACAGAAGAAATATTTTAAGATTTTTGGAGTTAACTCAATTTTGTTAAGACAACTACATAAAACACATTTTTGTTCCGGGTAGATGAATAGATATATACCGTTGTTTCTACTCATACTGCAGTTGTAAATAATACTTTAGAGAGTCATTAAGCCGACCCCAAATTTCAGATCTTTAAGTACCGACAATAGACTAAGGCATCTACGAAGAACGAAAAATTATCGTATTACTTTAAAGACCACCATTGATTTGTTACGGTTCAAAATTTGAGTGGCACATTGAAAAAGTATGTGGTGTCTCTTAGGTAGTTTAGAATATCCGACAATATAGGAAAAGATAAATGGCGTTCTTTAAACAAAACATCTTTTAAAACTAACATATCATACGTGCTACAAGTGCTGAAGGTTTAAGCATTTCTCGGAGCCATATGTCGCTTATGTTAGTGGGAGTGTCTTCAAGAGGTATACAAAGTTTTCGTTATTTATTATAGAAAACGTTAAATCGGTTTCAATTTTTTTGTTGAAACTTAAATATAATAATGAATTATTTGAATACAAACAAGTCTATTTAATTTAATAGGAGACGAATCGGTTGCTTAACCGAATCAACTTATCACCGGTTGGGGATGAGGACCATTCGCACCATCGAAACGGTCATCCTGGATTAATTATATAATTAATTAAACTTGTGTGGTACCGATACCTTATATGTTGTTTGCTATACTACGTCACAATCCTTGCTGTCATTATTTGAATAATATTTAGGATGTTCATAATCTTGCATTCCTAATACCAAGACGAAGAGGAAGAACTTGCAGTATTTTCCATTTCATCAAATTAACAAAAATAACTATTGTAACAACAGTTTTTCTCGTATAGCAAGGGACGAAAGATAAATGCAAAGCAGTCTAACATTTTACCGATAATACCATTGAATACAAAAGCAACGACTAAGGATATTATTATGAATCGAATTTGGAAGATCCAATTTTAGTATTCGTTGAAAATTGGCGAGATTTGTTGACACTAGAAATCCTGTGGTTTACATTAATCTTAGATTTTAACAAGTTACTTGATACGGTGAACCATCAAGTTAGCTTTAACAAAAAATTAATTTGGCAATGGTTTCAACGGCTACAATTGCAACAATATATTATTTTAGATTTAAGGAATATTTAATCTGTGTCTCTCAAGGCTCCTACCTAGCTTCTTCAATTATCATAATCTATGGACAGTTTTTTTCTAATTACATGTAATGCACACTCCTATATAGTTAACTCCCTGTATCGGTCCTTATAAAAAAAAATATATTCGGACATACCAACATAGAATTGTTATACAATTAAATCGAGAAGGTATTTTCGGCAAGCTTTATAGCAAACTACCTACTTTTAATTCGTTTAACAATCGTCGTAGTTTCCCTGTGGCAGACTGCATTATTACCGAAGAATCTCAACCAAGTATAGTTTGCAGTATTACGTTGCTCCATTTCGTAAAAGACTTAATCATCTTATATTAGCATAAAAATATCACGTGAAATAACTATAGCATGACGGAGTGCAGATATTCTATTGACCAAACGAAGCAGTTGTTGGCTTGTAAGTCGATATCACGCAACCCAGTCTACTAGGAAAAATGTTTATTTTAATGGTGATCTATCTAGCGCATGAGATCCGTAGTTGCATACAACGTGTGAAGTACGAAATAAGTGGAAAAATAATATCGCAGAAATGCTTTCCCTTTTGACACAGACCACTCGTTAGTTTTTACATTCTTATTAATACATAGAGATGTTACAGTAACATTAACAATACAAGTTGTTTTTCCAATGGACTGCTGTGGTAGACGAACTTCAACTACAACAGGATGAATTCTCGGCATATTCTATACCACGCGTAATGTCTCCTAAGTTAGTGAATTTCAAGATTATTTGTTGGTTTTATAAATTAAAATTTGAATCGAACGTTTTTTGTCGTTGATAGTTAGTTGTTTGTCGAAGATGTGATTTCTTTAGGCAATAACTTTTTTTCTTTTGTCCGTTTCATAGCATTTGGGCAACCTAAAGATTAACCAAGAAGGCATTTTAGTTAGTTTAAATACATGAATATTGCAATTTGTTAAAATCGAACAGATTTGAAGATCTATGTTTAATTTCTTTGGGGATGAATTCGGAATTAGGAAGTGGCAAACTAGTGTACTCGAAAATGCTTCATCTGGAACTAGGCAATAATAATAATAATGATAAGTCTAAGTTTATATTACCCAATATCGCAACAAATTGAAGTTAATATGCATATGCGTATTACATATAAACATGGTTACATAAATATACCTAAAAGAGCACGTGGATAATAATATAAACTAATTCCGTTTTAACTTCACCCAGTGTACCTGTGAATATTACGTGAAGGGATCGTCAAGTTCATTAGATTAGTTCTTCCAAATGGTTGATATCTATCTGGAACTAATACGCGGAACCAGACACAATAATCGCTCAAGCAGGTAGAAACAATGAACGGTATTAAGAATCACCTGCAAAGAGACTCAAAGAAACTATACCAAATCGAGACAAAATATCTTTTTGCGATATGCGTCTCTCAGTCTCTTACATCGCTCTTGAAGGAAAGGAATTTCAAAAATTTGAATGCGCTTTAAATCTACAGTGTCAGAGATGGACAACATATACCAGATCAGTGTTTAAAGTAAGTTTATATTTCGTACACCATGTAGATACGATATTCAAGTTTCGCTGAAGTATCACCAGGTACCTCAGAGGATATTTTGATCTCTCGGAGGAGCAAATAGTAAATAAAAAGTGGAAAGAAGAGTGAACATAAGATAGAGCCCTGCGTGACCTTAGAGGTTAGTAGAAAATTTTCAGATGCATATCAATTGTCAACTACGTATCACTAACGTTGATGCAAGTATGAGCCTATCAGCTTGAGAAAGCAAGGAACCAAACTAGAAGCAAATTTACGCAATAAGATTTAGGTCAAAGGCTTTAGAAAGGTCCGTATGAATCACATTAATCTGACCGCGTCTATCTAAAACTTCACAAATATGTTGAATTATTATGTAGCAAAGATCCGTGAAGCATCCAGATATGAGACCATACTATCTGGTATAAATATATATATATATATATATATATATAGAGAGAGAGAGAGAGATGATAAAGGCAGGTGAAATTATAACATCTTTGCAGCGACTAGAAAAGCTCCTATTTTGTCGACTTTCGAGGAAACCAGTAGGCAACACGAACCCTTTCTAAGAAGACCCTTCTTAGGAATCTCTTAAGACGCTGCAAAAAAGGGTCATGTCTATATTACTTTTTAATCAACTTTTGCAAAGTTTGATATTACAGATATTGGTCTATAGTTGAATAATAGTGCGCTATCACCCTGTTTTCTACAACTAGGATGCAGACGATATTATGGAATGTTCTATGTAGATATTGAGCTATCTTGTACTTGTATATATGAAGACGATTGGAATTTAGTATGGAATTGTGAAGGAATTGCATGGCATTGTATAACCTTGCCTTTTGAGGGACGTAATCGCTTTAATTCTGTTAATTTCTGGGTTAATTCTTCATCGATTAAATAGATTAATGCTAACTAATTATATCTAAAAATGAAAACGTGTAAATGTGGGTGCTCATCAATTTTAGCAATTTCAAAATTATTTTTCTCGATCTTTTTAAATTGAATCCGTGCATTATTACTACAGGTTCCCCTCTACTTATTTACTATACTAGCGCTTTCTAGAATAATCGAGAATTGTAAAAATCCAATATTTCTTTTTTCAGAAAAATTCTTTAATTAATTTGAAGAAGATTCATCATGTTACCATCAATATGTAATATTTGATTTATTTTTGGCAAAAATATTTTGCCAGCTTATTTGTAATACCGACTCTCTCGGGATTGCATGGCATCACTTGGAATTATTTGAAATTACTGGTGTATTGTTATGGAATAACTGGCGTTACAATTAAAATAGCATTTTGGCGTGGAAAATTTTAGCCGTGAGCTTTGTTTAGTCATTGTCATATATTATAAATATCTAGTAATTTTGGAAGTCTCTTCCATTCATTCACTTCTGTATTCTTAAGTTGTTAGCGAATGATAATTAAGTCTTGGATTGTTTGTTTTTGGGTGTTAGGTATTATTTACAAATATATATTATCATTAATTAGGATTACGTGCTGGGATTTAAAAGATTATTAAAGATAAATTTGCCGCTTTAATAGTGATATCAATTATGTTCATAAGCGTTTTAGTTGTAACTACTTTTTTTAGTTTTGAATTACTATAATAATTAATTTTCATGCAATAATATTATCTTAGACTTATCTCAATAGATTGCTACAATTGCTTCAGCAATTTATAACATAATAACAAATTCTTCTTTTATAATTGTTATATAGAACATTCTCAACTGCAACTTGGGGAACTACATTAAAAACATAAAATACTTGAAAAAATTGCAAATTATCTCTCTGAATAATATAATTTCAACAAAGCAGTTGACGAAAGGTAAGTATTTAATATTTTCATAACCCACACGGATTAAAAGTGCACACAGTATCTATAGTGACGCAATGTTTAGATGTAAGGGCATTTATAATTTGTGATATTTATTCTTGTGATATTTATTTTATGATAGTAGAATAACGTAACCCCGATTTCATTAATCTCCAAAGATATTAATTTTATCTTTGATATCTACTTGTTTATAAATGTATGTTCATCCACATGTACACAGGTCAGATTATAAATATATAAGGAATTATAATAAACAATGGTGATGGAAGATGATATCGTATCTTGATTAAGTAGATGTGTAAAATTCGTAGAAGATCTAATTATAAGTGGTTCTTAGCTATTTATAGGTATAAAAAGAAATTCGTTTAGTTTGGATTTGAATGAATACGAGCGGTTCAATTTCTGCCGCGTGTTACAGTGTTTTTAAGGAATAAAATCACCGAGGCGGCAAATTAAAAACAAAACATAACCAAACCATTTCGTTGATACAAACAAAACTTGCATATACAAGGTACTATGTAAGAACGAACCTTTCCGGTTGCTTTTTTGTATCGCAACGTTGCCTCCCTTATCAAGTCCTTAACGAGAATATCGCCGTCTCCACAGGGCACTACGACGCGCACATTTCCAAAACAAACCGTCACCTTCATTTTTTTTTTAAAGAAAAACTAAACGCACCAAACGTTTCAAACCATCGGACAATAATAAACATGGGATGACGCCATGCTGTTGCGGTGTGTGTATCTACCTCGCACACAGGCAAACTCGAATATTATGCCGTATTATAACACCTGCCAACGTTCTGCGGAGCGAGGCGAACTTCAAACGAAAGTCCTTTATTTTCAAATCGTTCCCGGCATATTGCTCGATTCCGTCCGCGAAGGAGACTCTTCTATGATATGACGGCGATGCGAGCACATTTTTTAAACGAAAACAAAAAGTCCGTGCGTCGTCATGTATGCTTTCATTTTCTTGGCATTTTACAAACTAAAAATTTCAAACAAGTTTTCTCCCCACCGGTTTACCTGGCGTGAACCGCCTAATAGCAAGGACGTTGCGGCAAGCGCGCGAACTATTTGAGGAATTCCCAATTATTTTGAACCGTTGGCGACATCAGTGGACAGGTAAAGAACTAACCAATCAGAAGCGGACTTTTCAAAGTATACCGCTGCTAACGCACGGGTTTAAAAACTTCACTCCGGCTTGAAGAGCTACGCAAAGTTTGTTGATCTCTAAGATCCCTTGTATACACACTGATCGTAGAACACGCATACACCAACCTGCAAAAGTACAAATTATTTTGTGTTGAGCAAAATGCTCGTGCACTAAATTACTAAATTTAGTTTTGACAGAGATTAGAAAAAAAAACGAGATTCAATTATATACAACGCTCGCGCAAATAAAAAATTTCTGATGATTTTATAACATAATAGTGATGATAACATTATTTACTTGTATCTTTCGCACATAAATGTACATTATTGTATCATTTTTTTGGGAAAGTTTGCCGAGAACCAATTCATAGAAATCGTAATTCAGCGAAAAGAAAAACCGCCGAAGTACATTCGTCGAAAAATACCCATTCAATATGGGAGTACCCAATGGGATAAGTTATTCATGTATTATTATGAACCAAAGAAAATAGAACGCTAATTCTCTGTATTAGAGAAACTTTCAACTTTTGGGCAATTCTCCAAATTGGTACGTTTCACAGTGTACGGTTCACCAAATGTAAACAGTACATAGTGTACATGATAATAACATTTAAATTGCTGCCAGGCGAAACAAAGAAGGTGTACGTTCAGTTCCTTGTAAAGTGAAAGAATATGAGCTTGAAGCTTCCCCAGTTACGGTATTAACCAATTTAAAACATGCAATCGTTAGAAGAGAATTTCCACGAACGTGAGCGTTTTTTCATTTTTGCCAACGTACATTTTGACGAATTAAGAAAAGATGCGAAACTAATGCGGATTTTGCTGTAATGTTCCATTTATTATCGGTGTTAGCATTTGTGTCTCCAGAAGCAGAAGGAAATGATAATAACCTGAAAATGACGAACGTGACAAGGGAATCCTTTTCCGCATGGTAGGAAAGATTTGAAAACGTTAAAGATACATTAATGTGTTCTAATAGATAAACAATCCAGTTTCTTTCAAATCTCATCTGGTGGTTTTCTTTTTGCCTCATCAGTTAATCTTTCTCTTCGTTTCCTTCGGAATTGTTTTTAGGTTTTAAATTAATGTAATACGTTTTCGTTGATTAGAACTAAATTTCCAGATAGTTGAAATAATACGTCTACTTCGTAAATGCGTCTACTGTAAAAATATGATTTTAACCGTCCATTTGTTTATTAAATCATCTATGTAAACTCTGTGTAAGTTCATGGTTAAAGATAAGTAAACCAAGTTTGTTCATTGTCTCATAATCCTCTATTAAATTTATTAAAAGCGACCGGTTTCGTGTAAAAAATACAGCTTCGGACCGATTTAGAACCAGAAAAACAGGAGAGGGTAAATAAAAAACAAATAAGAAGTTAAGTAATATTGAATTATTCTATCGACTAATAGTACAAGAAGGCTTAAAATTCATTAGTTTGGAGGGGTTAAACGTATAAAATTTAGAAAATCTAATTAAATCATAATTAAAATATGTGATACTATTTGCAAATTCATCAATACTAAATGGTTGAAATATCTGGAATTGAGAAGCCAAGATGTCCAGAGGTAAAGTATAACTTTTTTCTTATTTATTTGTTTTATTTGTTATTCATTTATTTATTTTATTTATTTTTTAATTCTTTCTTAATATGGTCCAAATAGTTGAAAATGTTAACGGATTTAAATTTACACGAGTACAAGTTAAATGGAGGAAATTACGTTCAGCAAGTGATTTCTTGCCGATGTAAATATATGAGTGTTTGTTAAGACCAAAAAAAATTGTTTGCAGGAAAAATTGTGTTCAACGATAAAGTGTAAAGGAAAGTTGATAATAGTAACAATACTTCAATTTACCATTTCGATGAATTGTAACTATATGTCCATGGATTGATATTTTAAATCATTGTTTTTCGGTGAATTATTTTCACTAAACTTTTTAATGGATAAGTTTATTTTCCAATTAAAACATCAGAATATGTCAAATATTTTGCTTTTCTCGCAGACAAGCTTTCTTCCTGTAATATCATAATGATATAAACTAAATTCTATTTAGAATAGTAATCTTAGAATGAATTGGGCGATGTGATAAACCTGGCGTTATAAATTTTCAATTTTATTTAGTGACAAGTACTGAAATTGCATTATATTAACTTGTAAAAGCTTCTAGAAGTTGATATTTTCCCTTTCGGAGATTTCCACGGTATAATTATCTGAATCCGCAGTATATTGAGTACATGTGCCCAGGCAAAAGTATTGGAGTGCCAGCTTTTTGGTACATTAATGAATAGAAAAAATACTCTCCTTATATCTCTGTGTGTATATAAGATACACAACAAAAAGTATAGTACAAAAGCTTTTACAATAAGGAAATATTTTTTTCCAAATGTTTAACTTTATATAATAATTATTTCTAAAATATAGCGTGAGTCTAAAGTAAACTCCAGGAATGTGAAAATAATGTAAAGAAACTGATATGTTCTTGCCCTTTTTAATTTCATACATAAATGAACACCATATTTACGTATTCTATATTCCAATAAATATCCTAGCAAAATAATATACAAATTCGAAAACCTAAAATATAAACCTTAAATCACTGTTAAAGTACACATATCAGAATTGAAATGGGTTTGAATGTCGAAAAAATTGGAAATGTTGGCCCATTATTGCCGACCTACCCTTTATAAAGGAATAGGTTCAACTTTCAGCAATAGTGCGAAACTTTTAAAGAGTTATAAGCAACTGACTCTATGCCGATGCAGGTGGGTACAGCAAACTATTACGGCTCCGATAGATCTTGTTACAAGGTATAACGAACTTTGTAAATACATATTTGCGAATAGAAATTTTTTTAAATTGCAAATATCTCCGTAACCATTAGACTAATTTAATCGAAAGCATTTATATCTATCTAGCACAAATAACAGAGAGTTATTAAATGTATCTTAGTTGTATTCATTGTGAAGTTGTGGTTGCGCGCAAATTTTAATGTCGTCAATTGTTAAGAGGTTAAATAGACTTTATAAAACGGTTGTCCTACTTAGTATACAAAATATTCTCCTGAAAAATATCTAATAGCGTCAACAACTAAATATGATAACTATCCAGAATTACTATATGTTACTGAATATTTTGAAAGATTTATAAAACTCTTGCTAATAATATTTTTTCCGTCAACTTATTTTTAGTTTACATGGAAATCGAGTGCTTTTTTATATTAGTCTAATAGCGTGTAATCTAAGCTCGTAATATATAGTTGATGGCTTTTCAAAGTGGCCATATTGCACTTTAGATCGGTAGAAATTGATAGTTCATCATTCATCATTGATGTCGGGATAACCTTCTATGTGCTTAAATACTTTTGAAGATTACTGTATATAGATAGTTGAGCGTATGCCGTGCTGTGTAATGTTTATCATATCACACCTACACGGAAAATAAATGGAGCAAAGTGATAAGACTGTGTGTACTCGAGCTTCTGCCATAAATTTTATGTGCAACACACTGTTGCATTAATTTATACCATTTTTAATGTAAGAGATATCTAAGTGGGAACAAATTATATTGAACTAGAAAAGTTTCCATGTACCAAGTTGTAAATAATTTTTTCCTTACTGGATTAACATTTAATTTATTTACAAGCGATAAGCGATATAAGAGGTTAAGTCTAGATAATAATACGTTTCGTATATGTATTCACCTGAGCAGTCTAAAAACTTTCAAGCCTAAAACAGAAAGAAACACTTTCTTTGTCAAATTCTGTTTTATTTCATAAGATACGCATTTTTTCCAAAGATGTTTCGTCCAAATATATAGTAATTGGCACCTGATTCTACAAAATAGGCGTGTACAAGTGCGATGACTTCCTCATTCGATAAAATTGCCTGGCGTGTAAACGAAACCTTGGACCTACCAAACAGAAAAGATACCTGGGAGCCAGATTTTTACCTACAACCTGTACAGCTATTAATCGTCGGCGAAACTTCAACTTATTTTGTTTTAACTACTTCAACGGGGCATTGGAAGTGTTCATTCGAATGCCTTTTTGGTCATAAGTAGACAAACGCGGCAACTAAAGCACGATTAGCTCTTCATATCCGATATATACATATATACATGACAAACATGTTCTCTGGAAATGTTCACAGCGCTTGCTATCTGTATTCGTCGGTCATCAAGCATTTTTTGGTAAACTTGTTCGGATGTTATTGATAATGGTTGTCGTTTCGAGCACTCATCACCAACCAATCTGGCATGACCACATTTAAATTAGTTGTCTAAAATGTAATTGCAGCAAACGATGGTGCAGAATCTCAGTAAACAGCTGCCATGTCGACCCTAATTTACGTAAGCGTATTGACTTTTAAATACAAGTATTTAACAACGGTTCGATATTTGATTGTTTTCCACTTTTAGAGGAGCTCCAATATCGACTGACACAAACAGCTCTTACGCAACCCTTAAAATGGCTGAATTTTTCAAAGATATCTTTAAACACATACGCGATTATTTTACCAGGATATCTTGATGAGTAACGGCATTCAATATTTTGGAATATTTTCGGAATTTATTTTATTTCTTTTTGAATATGCTGATTAAACAGATACTATTTGTCTTGCAAAGTTTTATAAATTTGTACTAGTACTTGCAATGTGCGTTAATTTTATTAAATTTTTAATTCGTTTCTTGAAAAATTACGTCAGATTCTTTACGAGAAACCCTATTATATAAAGCATATTTTTCATGGACTAATACAACATAATGATTGATATTTGTCAATGAAAAATGTCCTCCATACAAATAAATGTTTTACATAAAGAATTCCAGAAATGAATTTAAAATTTAATAAGGTTAACGTACACTACAAGTTCAAGTACAAATTTACAAAAATTCGCTAAGCCGCAAAACAAATGGCATTTAAACGAACATCGAGAAAACAATAATACAAGATTCCGAAACTGAATTCATTATCTTTAAAAAATATAATAATAAATCGGAACTCTTCGCTTCAGTTAATTCTTTTGTTAGATATTCGTGTAAAATGACTACGGTATATTTTATAAAACGTGAATACGCCTATAGTCTTTTCAATTTTTGAGATATTTAACATGGGTGTTTTAAATGAATTGAATTAAATAAACAGTCTTGTTTCAAAATTTATATACTTTATTATTGCGGACGGTTTGATAAGGGCTTTTAAGCTGCAAGAGCTCGAAAAGTTACATTATGCAATAATTCTTACATTCTAAACATTATATCTATCAAAAGTCGTTTATAAAGCTTTAACAATTAACCGAACGTCTAACTATCAAGAATTGTAACATTATTTTCTTATATTTCTTAAAAGATTTGTGTTAAATGTTAGAGGAGATATAAGCTGGAATACATTTTAAACTCTAAAATATGTGCAATTCAAAAAGTATAGCAAAAACGAGCATTTAATTTGTTTTGTTAAAATTAGATTATTATGTATAGTGTGAATATACGTATTCCATGATCTTCCTATCAAATTTGATTTTTCCAGAAAATTACAAAATATGCTATTATTGTTTTGATTTGTCAATTCACTACCAATTTGTTACTATTCAGCACTCCAGTGTAGCTTTTTGTTAACTCCGTATATACGTAATTATATGTATACTAAATGTAATAATTACAAAACTCACTGTATTACAACTTTTCATGATGTAATCAGATGCGTGAATGGAATTATAAGGAGAAATTAAAAAAAAAATACCTGAATGCACCTTTAAGCAATTGTCCTTCAGTCAGCTGTTTTCATTTTGCCTATTTATTTATTTAGTTTCATGGAATCATCGTACACTAAGAAAAAAGTTAGTGGTGAATATAAACAACACAACTGGCGTATTGAATTAATACATAAAATCATGTTCACATTTAGTTTTACGTCAACATCGTTTTATATGGTGGAGTAATACTAAATTTAAAGCCATTCTAATGGTCGAATAACTAACATGTAATATGCCTTAAATGTGTGCAATTTGAAAAATAACCGGGGCGATATGTATGCATAGGATTGCTTTCCGCTTACCCCTACTTCCCTACTTCGTATTTTATTTGTAGGGGACAATATAAAATTAATGATAAATTAGTGTTGGATCAAAATAAAATAGTGCTACTTCAACACAAATCGCGAACACAATAAAGAGCATTGCAGCGAATACAATTAAGCGTTAATTTTATCGAATTTTGAGTTAAGTTAAGGCAAAAATAGTAACGCGGTTTTTTGCGTTGAATTAGCGCCATCATTTTTCTCGGTGTATGGTACATAATAGAGCTACAAACACCAATAACAGTATGTAACATATAAGGTCATTCATGACGAGGATGGCCTCTCCGGAGATAATTATAGTATCGTCTTGAAATCTAGTAGGTGATATTATGGATAATGATGCATTTCCTAAAAATATTTTCAACTATATGGCGTTCTTGATTACATTGGAAACATATATCATCTTTCTTATTTCACGTGCTATGCCCTGAATGTTATGAATTCTTTCGATAGGCAAGTTGAATGAATAGATAGGATATGCTAGTTTTGGCTATTTAGCTAATTTGTAAATTGTTTAATTTTCAAAGGCGGCACTTGATATTGGGTATCTATAAAGAATTCATAATATACCGAGTATACTGTTTAAAATAAGATAGCTGATATTCTTTTCTCGTTTAATCAAGAGTGCCATAAAGGTATTTTTAAGAAGCATCAGTAACTATAACCTGACTCATCAAAATTTCTAAAGGTACTTCAATTATTTCCAGGGATACTCTTAAGCCATTATCGTGATTGGTACCAATAATAACTTTCCCCATCGAGGAAAGACTATTAAATAAGTATTCGTATAATTTGTTATTGTAGTTTTTCTTAATATTTCTTTGTAATTTATTATATTTAATGTATTTGATTACCTCATAAAAAATCATCCTAAATAAAAGCGGATTTTGTAATTATTTGCGTAAACTTTGCATCAAATTTATAGCGCTATACCGGTTCGCCTTAATTAGTATAATACAGAAATTATAAAATATAAAAAAAAGAAAAAACAATAAAGTTGTACTGGGGTGAGAAAATTGACAAATCAGTAAAAAATAAAGAAACAAGTTCCTTTGACTTATTTTCTAGAAATATGAAAAATAATGGCGTAGTTTGTAATTTTTTAGAAAGAAATTTTCAAATATCACGTGATTGTTTAGTGCATGTAAATTGACATAAATTTTTTAGGCATGGGAAGTCTAAATGTATGTACTGCATGAGTGAACTGTGAAGCTTAGATTTGTTCCTGAAGTACGCGTACTTTACTTTCTCTAAGCATTTATGTCTACATAGATTCATTTAAAGCTAGCATATTCTATTAGTTAAGCATAAAGGATTTTCTACCTTTTAATAATGACTATGAGTTACCAATATTATTATACAGATATTTTGTCGGTACAGTGATATTAGTAAATCTAGAATTTCTAATCATTTAATGGTATTGCCGGTTGAAAAGTGAAATAAATACGTTGAAATTTAGAGCAAATGTTCCAAATAACATTTCAAATTGGAATCGCAGTCTCCCTAAAACAAATTGCATTATTTACATAAATTCCATTTGAACTACAAGATGTTATATATATATACCAGAAATAATTCATTCTTAATATTATTTCTCACGATCCGGATATGTAAGATCTGAAGAATATCTTTTAATCCACCATAGTGAAGTACACGCTCCGTTCCCATTTTTCGCTGTTTATTGCCACGTACGGTAGTCCACCAGTCTTTGATTTTTCTTCATGAAAACGTAAAATACAATTTGTTAATGATATTTATACACAATCATGATTTACTAGGTTTTAATATTACATTTTTTTATGCTTACGTACCTGAACATGTTGCGGTATTATAAGCTAACCGTAGAAAATGTAAAGGGTTACTATGGTAACTTCTTTTCGATACAAATGATTAGGTACCAACTACAATAACGAACAAACGTGGTAGATTTTAAATTCTGAATCAATACCGTTACAAACGAGTACAATGTTGTAGTCAAATTCTGTTACTACATTAAAACGTTTGTTTTTGGTCTCTCAAAAACCAAGAACAAAGAACGGCAATAATAAACAAATTATTTGTTTAAATGTAAATACATCATTAATTTCCTCAAACGTATTTTATTTAATCCAGTAAAAGACAAATAGCCGGCTTTAGTTTCATGATAATTAATTTTAAGTCATTTGTTTACTTGCTCTTTATGTCAAACGTACCAAAACGTAGGCTGTCATTAAACTGTAAAAATGCTGCTGAAATTTCCCGAAACTGATTCAATTACATATAACAAAAAAGCTAGATTAGATGAGTACCAGCAAAGACGTAAAGTTTATATGGAAGACTCGGACACTGACGTGGAGATGAGTGAGGTAGGTCTGCCTTTATGCGTTATAAGCAAAAATTTCTACAGACACAACCTTTCTAACGTGATTATGCAGTAGATTTTCACACATGCACCTAATTAGATTCGTAGATGCGCATCATTTGCTACAGAAGTGAATTTGTCAACGTCACTTGTCGTTACTATATTTAAGAAATAAATGATAAGTAACTTCGTATTTTTAAGAAAAACTGATTTTTATTGTGGCCATCCATTGCAGTTAATTCATATGACTTATTTCCAATATTTACAATTATTATAAAAGCAGTTATTCCCGAAAGTATCAAACCTTTCATACATCTCATCTGAAATAAATGATGCTACTATTACATTTTATTTAGTTTCTTTTGAAATATGTAACGATAAACAAATTAATGCAAAATTGTCTGTCAGTATTAAGCCTAAATCAGCAAGTGTTGTGTCGCACTTGATGATTAAAGCAGTAATAATGAATAATAACAATATTCAAGATTCATTCATTTTAATCTTAAAAACACCGCTTTACTATTTTAAAAGAAAATCCGTTTTCAACTGCAATGAATGCTAGAATATTATCAAACTTTGCTAGGTCCCAGTTAACAGTTCCCAGAAACGTAGAAACCTAATATCACTAAATTTTTAATGTAAAACAAACAAATATTAACATTTCAATTTCAAAAAAATTTCAAAAGAACATTTCAACAAGTTACTAGGCAATCGAAGGAAATGAAAAGACAGATAAGCTGACCACGGAAACAGCGAACATGTCTTTCATTGATTCTTACCTCCGTTTGTTGTCTCCAAAAGAGCTACGTAAAACAACTAATGCAGACATGGGAGGACAATCAAAAATCCTCGAACTGGTAACGTGCCCCAGGGAAAAAACGGGCGAAAGCGATCATGTCGGGTTCGCCTGAGATAAAGAAATAGCTCCATCACTCAGCAAAGGAATCCCTAGATTAGATATGGAGACGGCAAAACGCATTCAATGCAAATGTGTCGCCATGTTGCACAAGACATGAAGATTTCAGTGGCCCAGTTGGATCTATTGAACTGCAGGAAGGAAGATATTGCAATAGTATCGAGGTTTACTAAACTATTTTAACACACACCAAAGAAACGAGGAGCAAGTTATATTTGTTTTCTTCTTAAATTGTTTTATGATCCTCAGGGAAGCACGTCTTCAGGCCGAGAACTCTTTCCCACAGTGGCAGCTAATATTCGAGCTAATTAAAAGCTCCTTAATTCCTATATCAGAAAATATATTAAAAGATCTTGATATGAACGTATAGCGAATTTTTTAAAGCTAGTCGCCCCACATTTTACACGTAGATTTTATTTTTGTTAAGCATACAGTATTCCATTCATTACAAGAACAACGAATTTAAATCATTATTTCATTAGTCATTATTTATTTCGTAGTTTTTAGTAGGTAGCACATTGTTAATAATTATGCGAAATTAACGGTATCTTTGTTTTAGAAGTCATACGAGCCATTGTTAACAGTGACAGAATTTTGGGAATCTGTAGTTCTTATAAATTTTAATTTGACATGGTTATTTTCTACGATCTGTGCAAACATGATTTTGTTTTTCTGCATAACATACCAGGTAAATCAGTTACTGTCAATCCTGTAGTGATAGGCAACCAAATCAACAGACAAGTTTTTTAGTTCTCTTGAAATTTGTACAACAGAATATACATTTTCCTTCTAGCTTGTGCTTGATTATGACACGATCGCTGACAACTTTACAATAACTTTAATTAAAATATTCTGCGATATTATTGTTATTATCGATGGATTAGCTATGATTACATATTTATGGAAGAAGAATGTTTACGTGAAAACAGTATGCCGACGAATAGATACATGTAAGTGGAATTATAATATCTATTCTGGATTTTCACAATTATATACACAAAAACCTTACCTGTTACCTTACCGGAACATTATTGTTATTTTGATTTGAAAACTTAATAACTAAGTCCGGCGGCAATTTGTTTTGAAAAAGATCGTTTATCTTCCCGAACGACCAGATTTGAGCAAATGTTTAACATTATCCATTTCATGAAATTTTGCAATAAGTGTAACGAGTGCAACGAGTTATTGGACATCGCCTGCTAAAGAATACTTACGATTCATCGGAAATCCGTAACCTATCACTATACTTCACTATGATTAGTTTCTTTTTTTTTTCGCTTAAACGTATCATTTTCACTTTGGTAAGTGAAATGCTTCTATGGCTTTAAACGTTGGGCTACTGTATACCTTTATTTTAAAATTTTTGGAGGGTTGGAATATTTCCTCATCTGAAAATATATGTCCCGAGAATTCTTCAATAGGAGTAACAAGATGATTCGTAAATTCAAATCTTCCTCTTTTGATCTTTTTCCCTTTTAATTAAGCTTAAATCTTCATTAGTATTTGAAATGCTTTTCGTACCTGAAATCCTTGTGGGGAATAAGAATTGCACGACTCTCCATTATTACGTTATCTACACTCCTTGTACTGATAAGATATTTTTGCAAAAAAAAAAACATCCGACAGCAACAAATTTCACAAACTCTAACGAAGCATATCTTTTCAGGGAAAACCATTTTTGTACATACTTCAAAAGAAATATAATTACCAATAGAAATTCCTTAATTCAATCAATCTATCATAAAAAATAAGCAGTTCATTATGGCAAGATTCAAGCATTCGAATGTGCAGCACATAACTTTACCTCCAATCAGATCTGTTGTAACAGTTAAACAATCCAATAAGTATTTCAAACATTTTTTTTCGTTTTAATCGCCACGGTGAGCATTTTAAAATTTATTGATAAAGTTAACTGGAGTGTTACGTACTAAATTCCAAAAATATTGCAAATATGAAGCATTAAGGAACATTTCATTTTTCGTTATCGCTTACTAGAATTGTTGAAACTGGCAACATTTCAAAAAAGTACCACATTTTTCGACAATTTAACTGTTTCGTTTGAAGGAAATTTTATTAAAAGTATTTCTTTTCGTATCAAGTAATTAGAACGCATCCAATATCTTAATTTTATTTAGTTCGTTATTGTCAATGTTGTTACAGGGGCTGTGTACGTGTATCTACTAAGTCTGATTAGTCTGCCACTAAACGTGCTCTTCAGTTATGGATTTTACACCAGTATTGCCTTCTTGATTTTTATCTGCCTAAGGTTTTGTAAAATTTACATTTATATTGGTCAGTTGATAACTATCGTTTATCGGTCTAATCCACTGTTAATTTTGAACTTTTCAAGGATTGATGAATAGTTCACCCGGGCAGATTACGCTATCTAACTTGTTCAAGAAGTACTTCATCATTGGTTTTATAACTTTTCATACTTTGAACTGCATTTGGTTATCAATCGGATGTAATGAAGTAAGTACGACTTATTGGATTCAAACTGATGGCATGTATAAATCAACATTGGGTTTAATTTCTGGAATGAATCCACAAAAATGTTTAGTAACCATTATACTATTGTTTATTGAAATTGCAGCTTCCAGAAAACATGTTCAATTCAATTAAACAATTATATTTGCAAAACTAGTGTTACTTCACCTTAAACTTTTTATTATTGTCTTGACTACTTCGAATATTGTGCGTAGATGATGTTTTAATAATTTAATCTATTCATGCTCGAACATATGCTCGAACAATTCGAATAATTAATATCTTCATTCTTCGAATCCTATGAAGTCCTTCATTAATCGTAGGTAACTGACCATATGCAATAACCAGCTGTCGGCAATAATAAAGACCAGATATGGCATTGATGATTAAGCAATTGAGAGATGGAAAGTGCCATCGAACTCCAGATCGTACATTAAAAGCTTTCCAAGTGGCCATCGTTGAAATATTTACTTATGAGACTATCAGCTGCATCTTATTTATTAAGAATTATGAAGCATATTCCCGTTTATATGAAAATATGCGATAGTGATTGACTTCAATTAACATTACAAATTCTAAAGCCTGATAAATAGCAGTGTCCTTTCGACACTTACTAAATTCACAAAAACAGTGACCCTGGCGACACTGCCTGCGGAAATGGTGTCTCTCTATCCTTTCGCCGTTGAACATTTTAGCTGCAGAGCAAAACTGTTGATGTACAGGATCGGATTTAATGTCATTACCACTTTTATTTTGTTTCAAGCGAAGTTTAAATATTTTCAATGATATATTTGACCCATGAAATAAATTATGGTTACACCTCGTCTTAGCGTTGATATATTGTTGATTATACAAAGAAGTTCATATCCTGGGAGGGCCAACTATCACCTACAGATTCCACATACGTAAGGATGTGAAGGGTCCTAGGACAAAGCCTATACAAAATAATTCGTATCCTACTCATAATTTGGATCGAATATACAGGATGATTTGTAATAGATGTCAGAAACTTTGACATGTGGTCCGAGAAATATTTTTAAACAAAAAATGTTAAGCAAACATGGGTCCCGCTTCTTCTATTTACCGAAATAAAACATTTAAATGTTAATAAACTGGAGATGATTATTAAGATACCACTTTAAAAATAAATAACTAGAAAAGTAAATAGCTAAAAAAGAGACAAAATGACTACTTATGAAAATATTATCTATAGTATTTGTCGAGCTCAAATACAAGCATGACACCTACGAATCATTGTTATGAACACGCGCCGGTGTTGCACTATCTTGACATATTTCATTAATTATAGTTCTTATTTGGTAAACTAATTATTCGCATGTGTTTACTTTGATAATGTAAATTAGCTGGTTCCATTGAAGAAAGATCCAAGGAACTTAGGTCAGGAGATCTTAGAAGCGGAGTAATGAAAGATACCGTAGTAGGCTGGAATGCAATCGTGTTTAAACAATACTTTATTGGTAATCAAGAAAATCAAATAGCTGAATCTTCTCAAAAGGCGTTTCACAAGTTAGATTAACTTACAGTTGAAATTTTCAACTTAAGCAGTTCTCCGGTAAAGATACCAAGCCAATTTTGAACACTAAAACGGCATTAAAATCGCGTATATCTAACAATTGTTAATGCTATTAATACCATTTCTAATAAAATTTTCCACAATATTCGAGTTAAAAGTATCGCATCTTCGACCATTTTTTGTGACAATTAAGTACGGAACTTTTCACTGTGACTGCGAAATGCATTTATTTCCTATGATGGGATTTTCCGATACTGTATCAGCTACATTTTCCTCGTTATTTACATTATTTTCTCTAGCGTGATTACCTAGATTATTACGTGGAGCAAGAGGTGAACCGGTTTCCCTGTAATCGAAAAGTACGACTAACGACTACATAAGAACGTCAATCGGGAAACCTCCGGCGATGCTTTCCAGATGTCTGAGCATCACAATATATGCGTATTTAGCTGCATTTAACTTATTAATTTTGAAAAATAACAATTTATTTAATCTAAATTAAAGACTGTACAGAATTAACTTCGAATACTCGGTCGGTTTTAATTAACCATTATCAATAAAATTTAATGCAGCCACAGCTTTTCTATTTACAGCTCTGTAAATAGAAAAAGTAATAACTATTTATATAAAATTTCTTTCATAAAATAGAAGCATGTGTTCAAACAAGAACAAGCAAAAGAGGACTTTATAAAACATTTGCAATATAGAGATAATTATAACAGTTAAATGTGCAAGCTTTTTTTAAAGAAGTAGTTATGAATTTCACTACCCGGATGGTCTCTCTACCATATATTATGCACGTGTAATAAAGATGAAGATAACCTTTCTTTAGGAATTTTGAAACTCTGCATTGGGGTAATACGATCGTCTGTGAATAGATGTTACGTGTGATAAGTTTTGGGAGGGCTCATGAAAATACATCTAACACTGGTATAGTCAACAGCGACTCCTCTTGCCTAGCTATTTATGTTTTCCAGTTTTTACTTACTTAATATTTCTAACATTCGTTTTATTTGTTTGTTTTTTTTTAATTTATTTATTCGATTTATACCCTATGTATTTTATTTCTATTTTTCAAACATTGACGTACATAAGGGCCTTGTAAGTATTTATGGCTAAGTACTGCTCCCATTTATGTATATAATGAACATTGTTGCCGTATGTTAAATATACTCATACGTATGTTGTCCATGTTGCCACCTCACCCAGTTCCCCCACCTTTATTCCTACGCTCTCCTATAGCAGACAAATTTTGGAAAAGTGCTTATTCGCTATAGTGGATGTAAAGGAGTGACACTATAGGTAGATATAATACTTTTATTATGGTATAAGTCCTGGAACCTAAGGATATTGTTATAGTTTTCTAAAGGGTTCGGTAAAATGATCTCCCACATTTTAATCTTTAATGAAAACGCCATTGTAAATGCTATTTAGATTTTATTTTTATTATGTTTTGAAAATTACAGAGTCCAAGTGGCGTCCATTTTCTTCGATACACATTTGAAGCTGATTTTTGAAAGTTTCCATCACTCGAGCAGTAATTTAAGGCGATATTCTTCTAATTTCTTGGCGTATTGCTGCTTTCAATTCGTCAATGGTTCGGAAATGGTGTTGAAAAAATCTTCGTTCTCAGGTACCTCCAAAGGAAAAAGTCGCATGGGGCATGACCGGGTGAACGCGTAGGCCACCCAACTTCTCCTTCTTGCCGTATGAGCCGTAGTTCTATCCTGTTGAAACCACACATTCGGATGTTCAAGTTCTCTAAGTTTTGGTTCAAAAAAATTGCGCAGCATATCGTTATATCGATCGGCAGTTATGGTAACCGCCACGCCTCTCTCTTCCAAAAAATAGAGACCTCAAAGGCCAAACGATCCAGCGGCACACCAAACGGTAACACGTGGGCTTTGAAGTAGCCTTTCATAGAGCAGTCGCGGATTTTCTGGTGCCCAGCAGTGAAAATTCTGCTTATTCGCACAACGAGATAAATGGAAATGAGCTTCGTCACTCGTTATTAAAAGATCATTTTGAGGGACGTTTTGAAGAATATCGGCGGAACATGCTCTGCGATTTTTCCAGTCCTGTTCACTAAGTTCTTGCACGATCATCATTTTGTATGGACGGAACTTCAGATCGGCATGTAAAATTTTTCTCACAGAACGATCTGACAAACGCAAAGCAGCGGCATGTTTAACAGCTGAAGGAAGCTAGGAGATCGTTCAACTGCTTCTGTTACAGCTGCAACATTTTCAGGTGTCCGAACACTTCTGGGTCTATCAGTTGATTTTCTTTTTTAAGGCTGAACCCGTGGCTCTAAAATTTTAAATCCACAACAGTATTGTTTTGCGATCTGGAACCGGAGCATGTCTACCAAGCGTGAAGTGAGTACGAAAAGTTCTTTGCGTCGTAATCACAGATTCGTTACATTCCATAAATGTTTCGATAAGGAAGGCACGATGTTCACGTGTTCAATTCATGACGACAACTGAAATGGCAGGGCGCGAACTACCAACCGACTACACTAAGCTCCCCCTTTCTTTAGCGATTCGGGCATAGTGGCGGGGCAAAATGTGGGAGATCATTTTGCCGAACCCTGTATTAATGAAGTATCGCACAATGTTGTTGGGAAGAACACCGCCTTCGCGTAAATTTATAATGCGTTCCTTCTTTCCGTTTCCATTTGTTCCAATGTTGATAACAGTTCTTTATTACTTTTACTCAAATAGCGATTAAAAACTGTCTACAGACTTAGTAAAGGGAGAATGTTACTACCTACATTTTCAGAAAAACATCAAGATGCGGTTCGTTTTAAAATGCTACAGTTTCAGTAAACAATGGTATGTTTGAAAATACACAATTGTCTCAATTAGTTTGTTCCACTAAGAATGTTAACGTGATACTGACGATTCAAGAGATTGTACTGCAAAACTACGCTTTCAAACAAATTTGCTGGTCATATATTTGTTACTTTTATACATTGTTAGGGTTCTGACGTGTGCGATGTTAAGTTTAACGGAAGTATCACCTACTGGAACAGCGTATTCTTCTTCAAAAAGTACAACATAACCACACACAAGAAACTACCGCCTTTCTATTTGTATTGGGTTAGTGCTGAGTTCGTTTTAGGCGGACTTACATCTCTCGGGTAAGTCATTTATCGAACGTAATATAATATTTGAACTCTTTACATTCGAACTTTTCGCAGAGTCGAAGGGGCCTCCATGAAGAACACGAACGAAGAGTTAATATGTGTTGTTATTATGTTCGTGCACATTTGGCTGATTTTCTGCATCTTCAAAGCAGATATTATAATGGCCATTATTCATACGCACACTTTCGAAGGCCAGGTGGTGCACAGACTTCAAGCAATGCAGCATGATTTGGTAAGAGTTATGTTGTTCGAGAAGTACTTTTAGGCTCAATATGATGATATTTATCGCTCTCAAATTGCTAATTAATGTCGATGGGGACTATAATCCTTGGATCATTGTTTGTCCTAGACACTCATTATCACAGACACTTTTTATACAACCGGTATAATGTAAATAATAATGTAAATATAATATAAGATAGAGACTTGAGACCTAGATAAGACTTATAAAATTAAACTGTTTTCCAAACATATGCAATGTACTGTAATGTTAAAAATGTTGGACTGGTCCCTCGACGAATGACGTTCCGCAGTAGCTGTTAGGGTAAAGCTTTTCCAACTCCTTTCTTTCGTAGGTTAAGGTCACGTTCATGAAATAAAGTTTTTGAACCTCCTTTACTAAATGAGTGAGACAGCTATGTCTGTATTTTTACAGAAGTTGTATTTATTAACTTGTGCTAGTTAATTACATGATTTTGGAGTCTAATATCGACTTTGGTCTCTATAACAATTCTCCCACGTTAAAAGGTGGTTAAGGTTCTTCGATCCAGGAATTCTTGCTCGCTTCTAGCAGTCGAACAGATTAACTTACGCCCTTACTCTTGACAGTAATAAAGCCTCAGAGCATCAATTCAACGGGCCACAAGAACCGTCTATTTAAATCCGGACCAGTTAAGTTCCATTTTCCTTCTAATAAGCTTTACGTATCTAACCAATGGTTTGATCTTTTTAGCGAAACGATTGGCATATGTTTTATGTTTATGTTTTGTTTTGATCATGATGTCGTTCGCGTAAGTAACAAACCTTGCGATTTAGATATATGCGCTATACAGAACTTGCTTGGACGACAATGTCCTACCTAAATTAATAAACAATTTTTGGTCCGAGACGTACGATCTAATAATTTATATTAATTCCGGTTCAATGCTCGAACGGAGGAGCTTGTATATTATTCCGTTACACCGAGTCGAATACCCTTTCATGTCGATAAAGATAGCTGATGTTGATTCATGTCTACCGAACCCTTCAAGGATATTGTTGTTTATTCGCAAAGCTTGGAAATCTGGAAACTTGGAAACTTGGAAGTTCGTCGAACTGGAATTTTAATCTTCAAAGAAAATCGCTTTGGCTATCTCTGATCGGCTGAAAAGAAGATCGACCGACCCATAGTGTAGATAGTCCCTCCCAAGTTTCTCTCCGGCTTGGGTATCAACGTTAGATACCACATTATCAATTAAGTACAACATGTACAACACCAACTAGGTGGGCCATGCAAATACTTGCTAAGTTTTTGATCGTCTTATTAGTATATCCCATTCAGGTCGAGAACTTTTCTGGCTTATAGGTTTTTGATTGTAAGTTGAAGCTTCAGATTCGCGGCTTTTTCGATTTTATGAAGTGGCTTATACAGCGTTAGTAAACAGTCCCGGAACGGTCCAATAACCTTGTTATTTGAGAATTATGATTTCTGAAATTTGGTATGGAGGTATAGTTAATATAAATGCATTTTATGCAATATAGTTAATATTTTTTTCACTTCCGGTTTAATCGGCAATACGCCCAGATTTTTTTAACACTTTTGAATGCAGAATAAAAAACTACGTTCAGGAAGTATTAAGATGTTTATTTTTATTCACAAGAAAACAGTTAAAAAATTAAAAAAGTGTCCTAATACAGAAAAATCAAGATACCTGTATATTCAGGTTGCGATTACAATAATTGTTCAAAATGCTTTCCATTTACAATTTGACAAAAATGTAAACGGTCAGTAAAATTTCTTATTGAATTTTGTATTTGTTCTGGAGTGATGCGATTGGCTTCTTGAACTATTCTCTCTTCCAATTGTTCAAGATTATGGGGACGATTTTTGTACACTTGACATTTCTAGTGACCCCAAAAGAAAAAATCTAATGGCGAGAGATCCGGCGAACGTGCTGGCCATTCGATTGCTCCTCTACGTCCGATCCAACGTCCCGGAAAAATTTCATTTAAATAATCGCGGACATTATGGGCAAAATGGGGGGGAACTCCATCTTGTTGAAACCAAAAATGTGCATTAGGGTGATCACCTATGTTTGCATTTGGAAAGAGGGCCGCAAGTACTGGAACAACCTCATTTCCCAATAAATTTAAGTAGACGTTATCCTCTTATAAAAAATGATGTGATCTAAAACATTAGGCTGCTGCTCGATCAATTCCGTCATTGTTTCGCAAAATTGTAGTCTACGATCTTGATCATCTTCAGTTAACTCATGGACGGGATACATTTTATAGGCTTTCATTCTTGCTGATTTAAGAATCTTAGGAGCAGATTTTCGAGAGATCCCATGAATTTCACCTAATTGTGTTGTGGACACGTGATGATTTTCTTCCACTGTAAGTAACACATACAAACTAGTTTCTTCGTCTGTTGCTGTTAATGGACGTCCCCTTCTAGGTAAATCCTGCACCTGACGAAAGACTTCAAACTTTTAAATTGTTCGGGATACCGTACTTTTACTAATGTGACGATCCGGATAAACAGTATTAAACAAAATACGAACCTCTTCAAAAGAACGTTGACGATCACCGTACCCACGCATCATTAATATCTCAATTCGTTCTGATTCAGTAAGTTTTACTGCCATTTTCAAATGTGTCAATGTCTAAAATAAGTAAATTTATAGCGATGCAAAAGTTAAAACGCTTTTAAAATTGTCAAATGTGACGGCAAAAAGAATGCAAACACTAAACAACAACTTTTTTCAAAAGTATCTTGATTTTTCTGTATTAGGACACTTTTTTAATTTTCTAACTGTTTTCTTGCGAATGAAAATAAACATCTTTATACTTCCTGAACGTAGTTTCTTATTTTGCATTCAAAAGTGTTAAAAAAAATCTGGGCGTTCCATTTAAAAAAAAAAGTTGGACGTATTGCCGATTAAACCGGAAGTGAAAAAAGTATTAACTGTATTGCATAAAATGCACTTATATTAACTATACCCCCATACCAAATTTCAGAAATCATAATTTTCAGATAACAGTTATTCGACCGTTCCGGGACTTTTTACTAACGCTGTATACTCGTGTTGTCTCTTATGGTTTCTTTCTCTTTGTCTCGGAGGTTTTAATAGATAATTATACGGATGCATAATTAACGATGATGATGAGGAGGCAGAGGATTAAATAACTCCTCTTCAGTCTATTCTTCTGCTTCCATTATTTTTGAATTTGATGTATGCAACTTCCTTCCACATATACTTAAAAAACGTAGAATAATTAAATTTGTCTTCATAATGATTTTCCAAATTGAGTATGCCTTTTTAATATCACTGATACTTACTAATGTCAATTTGTTAGATGCTAGATCGCGTATCGTGCTAATACTACAGTCCATAATATAAAAATAGAAAAAGAAATTATTTGAAATATGATTTTATTGCAAAATCCATACATGAAATCCTGTTAATATGAAAAGGGTATTGTAGTTGGCCATCGTTAAATATAAAAGATTAGATGAGAATAGAAGCGCCAAGACGATTGATTGGTTTTAGCTCGAGTTTATTTTTAACTCAAGTCCAAATTTAATTAAAGATCTGTCACTCGGAAACATGCGGTTTTTTATCTGGTGCGTTAGTATATAGAGGGTACATAAACGCACGTACTAGTCTAGACTTAAATCTCTTTTTCTTACATCTTTTAACTTGCACTATTAGAGAAATCTTATACATTAACAAGGCACATAGTCACTCTATATCCGGACTAAATAATTTTTTTAAATTGCATCAATTTGATTAAATATTTCCCCCAGAGCTCATTTTCTTTATTGGCTTTACGGTAACTTGCTATTGATGCATAGTCTCATCCAAGGCGCTCAGCTGAAAAAGTTGTACATGTGACTTTAAGAACTATCATATTTATACGTAGTCCTTGCAGATTCTTGAAAAAGGCATTTCTCGCTCAATGAAAAGGACAGTTATAAGCTACTACAAGGAGTTTTTCCTGAGAGACAAGGCTGTAATGTACGCGACATTAATGAGCGTGATTCCAGATTCATTTGTAAGCGACGCCAAGAGCGAAATTTTTTGGAACGTTATGGAAAAGGTGTTTAACCTACTTTACGAATAATAAAGCGATTTCTAATTATTTCCAACTCAGTGTAAACCACTTAGATATCGAAGTGAAGCCTTCCGGAGGGCCGTTATGCGTAGGATGGTGTCCGAAACGTTTAGCCGAGGAGATGTCTTGTTTGATTTGGGACAGCAGGCCAAGGAAATGTGCTACGTTGCACGTGGCAATCTGTTCGTATTATCCGAAGAAAACCGAGAGAGTCCTATCGTGACCTTGGGTCAAGGATCACTGATCGGCCAAATAAATTTGATTTATAGTAAACCGACAAAGTTTAAGGTGTTCCTTTTCTGGAGAACAATATGCTTATCTTCTCGGCTTATATTTTTTTAGATAGTGGTAGCTACCTATTCCGTTATTTACACTTTGCAAAAGGAACAACTTTGGCGTGTGGTTTATCGTTATCGTAAACTAGGCGAAGGTGCTGACATACATAAAGCATTCCAACGACGTATCAGACATGCGCATAAGATGCAGGATAATCAGCACAAGGAAGCAGTAACTTTAGTTGTGCGGAGGTGGTAAGGATAATTTACGTATTACTGAAGAATATGAAAACAAGTGCAAGTGTCACTGAACAGAAAATTGTCAATCATCAAATGAACATTTTTAATAATCTGATACTTCAAGTCTTACCGAAAATAGCTGTTAACTTTGCTATTTTAAGTAGAACATCCTATACATTTTTTCATTTTACATATTTCCATTATTTTAAGTTTTTGATAATTGTGCGATTGAATGTGAGCTTTTATAACTTAAAAATGTTGAATTTGGAAAATCGAAATTTCGCAGAACAATTTGACCGTATAGGGTAGTATTAAAATCCAAATAAATTTTTCGAAAACAGTATATAATGTGTCTGACAATTACGAAAAATTTTCCAATGGAAAAAGTAACATAACTTCTTCTAATACAACTACCTGCTTTTTTCGTCTTATTAAATTGCTCTTACAAAAATGTACTCGTTACATATTTAAAGTTAATGTTACCACTGTTTATTAATTATCCAGGCTATTATTAAGAGCATGCGATACCTGTGCTGCTCGGTAATCACAAAAACACAAATGAGGAAATAATACCGAATTTTAAAAACGAAGGAGGCAAAAATTCAAAATCATTAAACCTATTATTGATGGAAACAATCATTTTGAGATACTTCATTGTACATCCAACAATTTCTTGTGTTGGAATCAGGCTTACCTAAATGCTGAGTATATAGAATACTTCGCAAACATAACAACAGTTTCGCCTGTATTTCTTCTCCATCGTACTAAAGTACATTGATTTCCCATGAAGGGCGAGGTTTTGTCAACTCATTTTAACGTTGTCTCAACTTTTGTATTGTTTTTTTTTACTATCTGGATAAATTTACACGAAATGGTCTGTTTAACCGGTATAATTCTCATTACTGCAGTAATTCCCAACGTATTTAGAGACCAGAAGTTAATGATGTGGTGGCATTTCATTTCTATGGTAAATATTAAATAAGTAATTTGTTATTTACAAAACAGTCACTTTTGTTTTTTTGTAACTGATTGTTATTTTACCAAATTTTGAAAGAACCTATTTACTGAACTAGAAAACTTTAAAAATCTTTTAGAAAGCTTTTGCGAGAATCAGTCTTGGATATTTTGTAAAAAAGGTACAATATCGACCCTATTCGAGAATGTACTAAGAATCGAGTATGTACTAAGGAGGATTGTGAGCTCAGAATTAGACTTGCGTTTGAAATTTTGAGTCAAGTATAGTTGATCTTTGAATGCTGCTCTGGAAGGTTGGTCCAAAAGGTGCCCTGGAAGTTCAAGGATGTAACTTTGAATATTTGTTGAAATAAATATTACGTTTTTTACCATTTATTACCTTTTTTGTGATATAAACACGATGTATTTTCCTTTTACTAGGAAGCCTGCCAAATTGACTTCCATCGCTAACAATCGCTTGCTTGTATTGTCTATGCTTTTTAAGTTTTGCCCTTGACGAAAGCTCTTCATATTATTCGTTTAACTGTCTTTGGCAACGATTTCTGTTTTGGTGGATATCGAGCAGCATCTGTTTAATATCCCTTTATTGCGTTTCCTATAAATGATAAACTGATTTCTAATGATGAGAATGTTTTACAAAATATGTAATATATTATCATCATCATTTTTGTGCGGATCACACCTAATTATACTTTCTTGTTCAAAGCTTGTTCAAAGCTGAGTACTGATATTGAGCGGTTGTGCGTAGTATCTAGGGAGGATATAGATTAGACAAGAACTACGGCTCTAGCATTAGTATTAGATCGACCCTAAACTATACAAAAAAAGGAGTTGAGAATTTAGGAATAGTGATTGATCATGAATTAAATGTCAGTAATCACATCAATGCCTGCACTAAAAGGGCTTACTTAACATTAAGACACGCGCTAGCAGAGCGTTTTTAAGTTCAAGAATAAAACAGGTGTTGTGTGAATCACTGGTACTATCGAATTTTAATTATTGTGGCGCTCTATATTGCAGCTATCGATAATAACAGAATTCATAAAGTGAAAATTCATGTTTGAGATTTTATGTATAAGATAGGAATCATCGGGTAGTTAAATATGAAGAACTGAAGATCATAGTATATAATATATCATAGTATTGTAATGACTGGTAAACCACCGTAAGGGTACAACAGAGTCACATTTAGGATGGATGTACATAATTTAAGCATAAGATGTAACGGCACGTCGACTCCTGCAATACATAGACTAGAGCAATAAAAAAAAGCTATTCCTACCAAATAACTCACGTATATCGTTACAAATAAAATCTGCTATCTATCTCCAGTTTTAAAAAGAATTCCTCTCGTCTATTACTTCCGAGGCAACAGGGACACGGTACAATTAGTTAAATATGATTCATAGGAATGCCGTGTGTATGGGTATATGTGCTTGCGGATATGCTGTCTCTAGAGTTTGCAAGCTGGTTGAGTGGGTGATCAAACGTTCTTGCAACAAGGACAACCTGAACTCCGCCAAAATTTAATGTGGAAAATAAAAGGCACTATTATTATTTAAATAAATTACATTTGTATAATTTAAAATTGCCGGCATTGTTTATAATTAAAAATTAACATAGCATTTAATTAATGCTAGACTGTTTCTTAATGGTCATGTCGAAGTTGGATGACACTATCAAAGGAACCAACACCTTCTTACGCCATACGTCATTAGTGAGTACTTTTCTAGATTGCATAAATATCTTGAAGAAAATGCATTTTTTTCTATTTTTATATAAAAATAGACGGTTTTACTTTGAACAGTTAAGTTTCAATACTTTTTCCATTTGAAAGTGTCTGGCACATTTTATAATGTTCTCGACAAATTTATGAATACTATCTACAGAATTAACAGTTCTGAAGTTAAATACTTTCATTGTTGTTAAAGGTCACAAAAATTTTTAAAAAATGCAAATATTTCAAATGGTTACAAATAGGAACAAAGTTGTTCTATCAGATAAACCGTAAATTGCTTTAGGAATTTTAACATGTAATAATGCACGGGTTGTTCCAATTAAAATAATAATGTTGCCGCCTATTTGTGGTATATCGTTCTGCATGCCAGCTTTAGTCGACTGCCAAATTTTCAGAATTTTTCAGTGTATCGTATATCGATATGTGTATTTCACATCATTCGGTCGATTCAGAAGAAAGGCTGCATAATACAAAAACGAGCATGCACAAGTAGAATCGCGTTGTTAGAGCTGAATTTAAATTTGAAGTAAAATATGTGAAGGTTGAATTAGACAAAATTCAAGTAGTGAATTGGTAAAGAGTTAAATAGGAATAGCCTTGCACAATTTATAAACCTTTCCATCAACGACAACTCTTAAAGCCAAAAGTATTTTTCCGAAACTTTACATTACAGCAGTATTTTAATATTAATATTAATGTAAAGTTCTGCTTAGTAATAACAGAATTGACGCTTAAGGTCCACCCCTAACGTGCTAGCATGTCAATTAATAGCCTTTTGAAGTGCATTTTAATTCAAACCTATAAAAATAGGGCAGCAAGTATGCCTTGTGTGTATGAAACGAAATTGAGAGATTGTAGGAAAATCACGCAGCTGCGTTCTGGAAAGCACATTAGACTATTTGAAGTAATTTCTATTTCGTCAATAACTAAAAATTTTATTGTTTCGGGTTGTCACCGCCTACAACATTATTTTAGAACACATGTTATCGTCGGTATAAGTTTTCTAAGAATTAAGCACATCAATGTTTCGACAGTTCCTTCAAATCAACTATTGATATATTCCAAACATAAGCAGATAGAAATGAAAAATTACTTATTAACAAGAACTTCTCCATTTGCAATGATGTTACTTGATTTACTGTCGAGACGAGGTGCACCTAAAATAAGCTTCAAATTGGATGATTTAATAACTTAACTGAAACTCCTAACCCAACAACGCCTTTTCTAAAATGCAGTGGTTTTACTAGACCACGCATGATTTCTTTGTTAATAAAATCATTAACGTGGAACCAAGTTTCGTCATGTAATCCCAATGCCAATTATGGTGTTGCGCTATAATTATGTGATGACACTGAGTTCTTACACAACGAACTTCACGTGGATATTATTCGATATCATGTCTTGGAGTATGTTAACAAGTGCCATACGACAAATTAGCCTACACGCCTCCTCACCTCCTCAATAGTTTCAGCAATTCTTTCCTTGAGTGTACCTGAATTAGCTCGTTTGCGACTTACTGCTCCAGGTTCGCAAAATCCGATAATGCGGAAATAACTTTGGGTGATGAATGTTCGGTGATGTGTAGTAAATATGTTTTACAATTCATCAAAGATAATTTCAAGCGTCTATCTATGGATAGAATAACTCAAACAGAGTTATTCTATCCATAGATAGAAGAACTCTGATAGAAAACAGAAAAAAGAAGAGAACCTGGATCGCTCGATTACATTTCCTTATTATCAAATTGTATTATTTATTAGTGTTCGCAATATACTTTTTCCTAATGTAACTTTTTAATTGTGAGGTAGAAATCCTGGTGTTTTTAATTAGTGACCCGATATATGCCTTTATGATTAGAGTACTAACTTACTAACTTCATGAATTTATCTAAAAAAAATTGTTTTGTTTTGTAGGAAGTGCCTAGAATCGAGAAAAATTCTTTCAGAATTTAAGGAACAAATTAGAAAGCTGGCTGGTAAAGCATCTGACAGTAGCAGTACTAGCTACCATCTATACACCCATAGCGAGGTAAACTCTGAATATTCTGCTCCGAATGGATACCGTCATATCTTTTAAATTTATTGCAGATTCAGAATAAGAAAAGTTACGACGATATTTTCTTGTCGACCTCTTGGCCGTGGATATTGCGACCCAATTCGCAATTCGTTAGGTATTGGAATAAATGCGTCTTGCTTGTTGTCGGCTACGTCGGCATTATGTTTCCGTATTATGCCTCCTTCAAGCACGAAGACGAGTTGAACAGAATCATAACGACACAGGCCGTATTTTTAGTATATGTATTCGATGTTTTGTTGCAAACATGTACCGCAATCGAATCCAAGTCAGGTAACTTACTTAACCAAACTGTCTTTTTGTTTTTTACTAATAGTAATTATGCTCTTTAGAAGGTTTGTAAACCTTTGAAGTTTTAAAGTTGCTACAAATACTGAGGTTGTACCGAAACACTAACTGAACATGCGCTAGGTTTTGAAAATAATTTGAAAATGAATCAACGTATACCAATTCTGTAAGATATCTTCGAAGAACATAATTCAAAGGGTTTGCATATAGGTGACTGAACCTACAAGTGCAGGTGTACCTCAGTGCATAAGTCACAAATAAGAGACATCAGGAAGAAAGAGCAAACGTGTTACTTCTGTCTAAGTATCAAAAGAAAATTGTAGAGTGAAGGCTTTGCAGGTTGGAGATGTCTGTAAATCGTATACTCTCTGGTTTCGTCGTAAATGCAATCAAAATCTTTACCAACGCTACATTTATTTCAAAATCTTGTTCGCACTGTCATCTGTTGATACTTTGATTTTTACAGTAGCAAAGGGTATAACGTTTCTATATGTGAGAGACTAATATTTAAACGTCACCGACTGCAACGAAGCCACTTCACGTGCCCAATTTACGATGCCAATGCAGATGATGATTAAGAAAATTGTCTCTACAATTGATTGCTTTCGGCATTTTACTGTTTTTTCACTTTTCATTTCTAATGAAATCGCCAGTAAATTAAAAATATTTACTCTAGGGTATGTTTACACTTTTCCAATAAAATTTATTGAGTGTATTTAACTTATAAGGTTTTTCTTTCTAATATCGGTTTCCTCCGTTCTTTTTTGTTGTGAAAATCAGAAAAACGTGCGTTAGGAACGTTTGCTATTATATACGTCGCAAAATTCCACAAATCAAAAGTATGTCCAACCTACAAGCTTCTCCCGTGGTTGACCTAACTAAACATCAACTACCAACGAGCATTGTTGAAATTAGTAGAATTGCGGCAGAATTTTATTTCATCTGCAAGTAGCAATATCGCATGGAGATTATGAAGAAAATATTATCAAGAATGGTGATCATTTTTATTAGGGTCTGTTTGAGTTGATGAGATAAATGCATTTCACTAACAGATCTAATGTTAAAATCGGGACTGTAGATTCAATCGATAATTAATCCTCTTAGTAGTTATATAAAAAAGCTGACTGTTGTCTTATAGAACGTTATAAGTTACTCGGAGACAAACTGTATTTTTAATTAACCCTGGGGTATCACAGTTGTGACAAAAATATGCAGGAATGAAGGCACGTATGGATTTACTATACAATATTAGTTCTTGCACATACAATTTAAGAAAATCACTAATAAAGAGATTTCGGCACTGTAGTGCTTAATTTTAGGCGCATTTTTTTATGTTGATATCAACAGATATTCTAATTTTAACGAGATTATTCGTTCAATTAATTTAAATACATATCCATGTAGATGTTAACCATCACTTACTGTTTGTTAAGTATAGTTAGTTAGTTAAGTATAGCAAGTTGTTATGTGGTTTACTTAATTAACTTTAATCCTATTCGTTGGAATAGGATTAAAGTTAGAATTTAATCGAAAAATGTGGTGCCATAATTTGTTTGAAATTAACGTGGTAATCGGTGATTAAATGTTTAATTAACTTTCTGTAAACCAGCGGTAAACAACTAAATCAGAAAAAAACGAAAAAATAAATATTGCGTCGTTGTTTTACTGGTTATGGACGATGTGTCCGTAGTCCATAGATAGTTTAGAAATTGATTCAGTTCTGTAAGATCAGTTGGTTTATTCTTTTTATTGGGTTGCAAGTAGGTTAGGACTTTTTTTCAGTGTGTCGGTAACTCTCAATTTACAAACAGGTGGCATATATTTCTAGTTATTGTCTTGGCTTTGTCTCTTTCCCTTTCTTTCATTTACGTGGTGTTATTTAGCATATTTGTTTTGGATATAAGATGACGATGACGAAAACGGTTTCTTTGAGATCGGAACAGACATCCGAATTAACAGAGCCGAAACCAAACAAGGTATACAATGAGAATGAGGTAACAAAACGAGTCTGGGAAATCTCTGAAACATTATTATTAGTAAAACATGTCTTTACAGTTTGGGTAGTGTTACAGTAAACAGCCTATATAATGTGTTCACCTAGTGCGTCGACACAAGAAGCAATCTAAAGAAAAGTTTTCGTATAAAAAATATTCGGCAACATGACATAAAATTATATTTAGGGCATACAGGATGCTCCATTTACGCTGTGCGCGATAACAAATTTGGTTTTTAAATGGAGTATGCGGTATATTAATACGTTATTGCGTGAATTTCTTCATGTCAACATTTTGTCCAGGTTGCTCAGAAAAAGTGATCATCGCATCATCTACGCACTAGGTGAACACACTATATACACTCCGCCAAAAAAGTATCGCATAAACTAAAAAAGGGCATCTATAACCAAGATATTCTTATACGTTCACAAAAAGTTTGCCTCGTGTATGTGAACTATAAAAACACTAACAAAATCATGGAACATAGCTTTTTTACTTTTTTTTCTAAAAGAACACATTTAGAAAAATGCATATGCGTAAGGTTTGTTCAGTTGTTTATTGAAAGTCTTCCTATACGGACAAATTTTAAAGTGCGAAGTCAGAGTTCTGTACCAACGCTTTTAAAACTAAAATGAACAATTTAACTTCAGAACAAGTGGCTGCTATAGTTGCTTTAATCGAAGATGGACGATCTCAAGCATACGTTGCTAATTTGATGAACATCAATCAGTCAAGTGTTTCTAGAGCCGTAGCCAGATATAGGGAAACAGGCAATTACAGAAGAAGACCTGTACCAGGTCGTCCAAGATGTTCTACTCGCCAAGATGACCGCTATTTACTACTACAAGCATTACGTCGAAGACATGTAACTGCGAGACAATTGCAGAAAGACTTGACTAGAGTCAGAAATACTCGTGTGAGTACTGAAACTATTCGGAATAGGTTACGACAGAGTGGATTAAGAGTTAGAGTAGCCGTAACAGCCCCTCGTCTCACTAGGAACCACCGAGTGGCTCGCTTAAGGTTTGCCAGAGAACATGTAAATTGGAACATTAATGACTGGGCCAATATACTCTTCACAGATGAGTGAAGATTTGGTCTTTACACCTCAGATAGACGTATCTCAGTGTACAGACGAGACGATGAGCGCTATTCGCAGTGTAATATCAGACCTAGACCTAATTTCGCTGGTGGCTCTATTATGGTTTGGGGAGGCATCTGTTTAACAGGTCGTACAGAGTTAGTACCAGTAGACAGACGTACACTGACTGCACACAGGTATATAACGGACATTTTAGAAGAACATATAGTACCGTATGCGCCAATTATAGGAAACGAATTCATGTTAATGCACGATAATGCACGACCGCATGTTGCAATAATCGTCCAGGAATACCTTAACGATGTTGGTATTCCAGTTTTAGATTGGCCTGCGGTAAGTCCGGACATGAACCCAAAATGTTGCCCCAGCGGACCTGTATGGACTAGAAAATGCTCTCCGTGACGAGTGAGAGAATTTGGATCAGGCTTATATACGGAGGTTAATCGAATCTCTGCCAAACCGTATGCGAGCGGTCATAAGAGCCAGAGGTGGCAATACTCAGTATTAAAAGCTACTGTTATGACATTTTTCTTTCCAAAATTATAATTTCTTGTTTTAATGTATTTTATTTAAACAATCATAGAAATTATATCTTAGAGCGCATTAAAGTATATTTACAACTTTATGCTACAAACAAAGATTATGCGATACTTTTATGATTCCAAATTAAATTATGCGATACTTTTTTGGCGGAGTGTATTTTACTAACTTACTACTTCTTTCATAGAAACCCTATCGCATATTTCGGATATTGTGAACGCACGAATGGAGAAGATGGCATTTATTACAGACATTATAGCGGCCTTACCTTTCCACCTCCACTCACTTTTTATAGCTTCAAAAGGTATTACTGGACGAGTTTTAACGTTCCTCTCTTTGAACAGGTTGTTAAAATTGTATAAGGTACGTAGTCGATTAGCTTTACAACAAAATTCTGTAGTTGTAAAGTTGCTTTATACCATTTGGTATGTTCTTGTTTAATGGTACTAAAATTAGTTGCTTCTGCATATTAATCCTTGCATTTGGATCAGCTCCTATAAACCAAAAATTATAATTTTTGTAGATTGACGTAAGTATAAATCATTTTGAGAAGACAACTAAAATTCCTCTAGGAGTTGTGAAAATAGCAAGATGTACTCTATATGTGGCATATTTAGGTTATGTATGTGGCGCTTTGTACTACAGTCTAAGCTGTTTCGAATCGTAAGTATTTCCAACGATTAGCAATTTCCGAAACAAAAAAATATTTTAGCAGTCCATGAATAGATCGATTTTTCATATAATTTGCGAGTGTTTTCCTTTATTTTTTAACTGTGACGACATCATCGTTCCAGTTATGACTAGTATTAGGCATTTTGTGTAAGTTAGCAGTCAAGTATTTCGGGATCGGATTTAATTATATTGTACTTAACTAATAATATTTCTGGAGGAACAACTTGTAATTTAATTATATGTTGATGGTTAACCTATACTTTTGTATACAGTGAGCTCCTACCTTCTCCGGAAACGACGTCAATCTTCTTATTTTAAATAGAATTCCATTTTTAGGCTCTTGGAAATGTAAGTGAATCAAATGATACTGCATATTGTACACTTATCTTAGGAAATATCTTATGTAGCAGCAAATAAACTTTTTTATTATTATGTAAAGTTGGCTAGAAAAAAGCTACCAAACTACCTCTTATGCTACCAGATTAATCTAATGGACTCATTGTTGGGTATCGTAAGAATTGCCGAACTATCAAATCTCACTTCTCCTGCTTTCTCAAGACCCTAGAGTATGCCAAAAGCGGCGAAGCTAGTTGATGTCTTTAGTTGTTTCTCATCCATTTCTTCCATTCTTTAGTATGTCTGACCAATCCTTCCACGTCCTTTACTTTCTCTCTTCAAACCTCTTTTTTATTCTCTCCATCCATGTCTTCTTTGGTCTTCCGCTTATTTTCTTTCTTTCTATTATTATTATATATATTATTAATTAATTATATATAATGTATATTATAATAATTTATATATGTATATGTACATATATTGTGTGTATATATTTTTTTTTCATTACTGGTACTTGTTCCAGTATCCTTCTAACTTCTTCGTTTGTTAATCTATCACGTTTTACCACTTCGAGTATCCTTTTCATGTACTTCATGAAAACTTGTCATGTACTTCTGTTTTGCCATCCCAGCATTGCATGTGTGATTGTTTAGACCGATTTCTTTCTTTCCTAAAACTATATCACATACTGCAACATATCCTTGTTTTTTAAATTTTTAAAAACATTTTTTTCCTGTTTATATTCCATAAGGTTTCTTTATTGATAGTAAGGTCTGTAAGTATCATACACACCTCTTCTCCTTTTTGTAATTTTCTCTGGATCATATTTCTTAGTATATGGACATCGTCATTTGCACTTCTTCTGAATCTTGAAGTAACTTGTTCGTCTTCTAATTTTGCTTTAATTTCAATCTGGGGCCCTTTTTCTACGAACATTGACAAACTATTGATTCACTCAGAATATCTTTTGAACTCCTAAGTATGACATCAATATTTATATTTTATATAATATTCCTAGTAAGTAATTCTCACTATGTTGTTTTCGCCGATTACAGAGTTGTATGCTATAATAAGACCTGGGTACCATATTTGAAAAACAAAATGGAACAAGCTCAAATCAAGCAGCAAACGGTGAAGAAGGTTTTAGACAACATATGGGCGACATCGTTTCAAGACATTCTCGGCGTTATTACCAACCAATCTCCCAGCATTACCATATCGGTCATTGAACACATTGCCCAGTGTGTATTCTCGGTGATCGGAACTGTGGTGATTAATTATCTTTTTGCTGAATACACCGCCGCACTGATGCTCCAATATAGGTCAACGTAAGTGGTTCAATCTATTTATCCAGAAGATCTTAATGCGCAGCAATCTGTTATATTATTTTGTAAAACAGAAAATAAGTATATCAAGATTGAGTTGATGGACCAAAACCAAAATTTTTAAATATTCAAAAAAATCAATTACAAATTGTCACCTTAAAAGGGCAATAAAAGGGATACTAGCGAAGATGAAAGTTTCCACGTGATGGAACTAACGAGTGGTTTTGTGAAACCAGACCAAATTATGGAACCATACACTTGGCTAAAGTTTACTCAATAGCACTTGTATTGTTTGTAGTAGAAAAGTACTTTTTACACACATATCGTCGGTCTTGGCGTAATAATGAGTCATAACGCCACCGTTACCAAAACGAGTTTTAGACAACAGATGGCTCTTGGTTATACGCTGTACAGTCTGATATAATCCATGTTACGATATAAGTTACCGAACACACCTTACTTAAAAGTTAATACAGCTATTATGGACGTTTATTTATTATCTTTATCGGTCTTATGTTTTCTACTAAAAGAAAGTTATGTTTTTATTGTGGATGCGATTTAATTACCGATACAGTATTAATATGATTGTCTGTTTCCATATTTTGCTTGCAAAAACGAGTTATGGTTAAGTATTTCATTAAGTTATGCAGATTTTTATGATCTACTGCTTCAGCCTTAATAAAAGAAGGAGCAAAATATTGACTTGATAATGGATTATTTTATTTCAACTAAAGAGAAAATAAACAACATCGAGGTTTCTCGTGGAATTTAAGTGATGAAATCGTGCCAATAATAACAGAATTGTGATTTCGCATGACGTTACGGTTCCATATCTTATGGAATGGCCTAATGAATGTTACAGAATGGATTATTTGGAATTTTTTGACGTCATTAAGCGGCTTATGACTCACGTAGAGATGCCAAAACAACTGCAAACTAGAGTCTTCAACCAGCTTAAGACCAATTGGCGTGTTAACGAAGGTATACAACGTCAAGAACTATATGTGGATTGTCCAGTAAGGCTGTACAATATGCTACAGGTGTCAATTTATGCAGAGATCTTGGCGTCGTCGCCCCTTTTCCAGGTAAACTGCAAATAGTGGTTTATTCTAATATTAGAATTAAAAGTAACCTTTCCCAATAAGTGTTATTAATTTCTATTGACTTTTAATTTGTCAGTTTGTCTCTTCAACCAGAATAACAATATCTCAAATTATTAAGTGAAAAAAATTAGGTATGGTTATAATAGTAAGTAATAAAAGTAAAGTAAATGAAAGTGAATCAAGTTATGCAATATGCCAGTTCACATCTAAATTAAGACTAAGTTTTCTGCAGTACAGGAAACACGTTCAGAATTTTTAAGGTGAACAAGGTGTGATAATTAAATAACGAGACTACCTTACTCATGCAGTGGAGGAAGTTGGTGTTGCAGCGTGGTTGACCTTGAACCATCAGGAGGCGCCACCTTTCGTTTTGTTGTTCTATCTGCTCTAGTTTGCTTTTGGGCCTTACTTGAAACGAACTGTGTTACATAGTAGTGCTGCGATCGTGGTAAACTTGAAAATCAAGCAGCGCATTAACCAGAAATTCCATGTGAAATTGAAAAATCGCTAACTGAATTGGTACTAAATCGCAAACTGTATTTGATGACAATGCAGTATCACGTATGCGAGACAAACGGCTTTCAGCAGGTTGGGAAAAGGTTGCAGATAACAAACGTCCTCGTTGGTCTGGGAGTTCAAGAACTGAAGCAAACGATCAAAAACAGTGAGACAAGTTTAGCATAATAAATTAAGCATGTCAGATGTTTATGTAAAAATGGTTCTGCAAAACTTTTTACAAGAACGAGAAGATAATCGAAAGAACATTTGCTCTAACATGATCCACAGACTTGCTCAAACGCATGTATCACCACATGTGATGAAACATAGATCTTTCAGTACTACCCAAAAACGAAGTGTTAATCGATACACTGGAAGACCTCCACATCTCCCAGGATGAAAAATGCCCGAATGAGCAAATCAAAACTGAAGACAATGCTGATTTTTTTATATCAGGGGTACGACTGAATGTCTGCATCAGACTCAAATCGTTAATCATAAATACTACCATCAAGCTGAAGGAGGGAGTAAGGAAGAAAAGAACGGATTTGTGGAAAGACAATGCATAAACTTGCCACCAGAACAGTTCGTTTGCCCTACCTGCGAAGCAGTTTTTAGCGAATGTGCGAAAAATTCACGTGCGTGCTTCGGAAATTAGCGGTGTACAGATAGAGAAGAGGCGTTGCAACTTCGCAATAAATCATATTTGTCCCTCGTTATTTAATCGGCATGCCCCGTATGACATCGAATTTTGACGAAAAATGTGATTTTTAACGTTACAGGGAATAGACGATGAAATATTAAATTTAATAGCAACTAGATGTACAGCATTATACCTCCCACCCGGCGAGTTCCTTGTTTATTCCAGAGAGCAAGTACAAAACATATATATTATGATGAAAGGATTTTGCGTTGTATGGTTTTTACATTTGTTTAGCACGTAAGCTTATTTCATTTTATCCTTTTCAATTTAGGTAATGGAAGGCACTCATGGAAGGAAGGTACTGGGACCAAACTCTCTGATCAGTGGATTAGAAGCTTGCTTAGGTATGCTTATGTTTTGCCGCTTACAACAGTTGATGTTTCAAAATTATGTATTTAATGGCATTACTTTCGCAGATTCATTTGATGCGCAATGATAGTGAATTACTTCGCATAATACTCGATTTCTTTCTTAATTGCAGGATTGCCGAGCGCTATAACGGTACGCGCTTCTACTTATATTAAAGTAGTGAGGATTACTTCCAAAGACCTTAAATATGTGGCTAACAAATACCCGGCGTTTGAAAGTGCAATTAAAAATTCCATAGATAAAGAGGTAAGTACTTTTCTCTTTAGCTACATAAAGACTCGGTTGCAAACTAATTTCTTTATAAAGTAAATCATTTTGTAGGCTGTCGGTAGAGTATTTTATAGGATAAGCGATTATAATGAGGTTTCAAATGTTAGGGCAACTGATGAAGAAGAAGGGTCCTTCTTTATCTTTCCTAAAAGTCGAAGACATCCTCTCAATATCGACTATAAAAATGCTTATAGTAACACCGCATGGAAGGTTATAAGGTCAGTATTACAATTACCATAGAATACACCTTCTGCGTGTTACCTGCTTTAGAAGTACTTTGTTTATTTGACAAAATTGATGTTATATTATAAAGGTAGAACCATTTTCGTTATTTTCTTATTGCCTATTTAGATATAGATATAGATTTAACAACCGTGTAGAAGTTTGACAACATAGAGATTGGCTTATAATTAGATACGTAAGACATATCACCGTTCCTGTATACTAGCCAGACCTTGGCAAACTTTCACGTTTCAGAAAAAAATAGATGAAACTAGAATAAGAATAAAGATACTCAACAGCAGCTTCAAAAACAGCGGTGAACAATTCAAAAGCTTGGTACTTGATCAGATCTTGATATATGCACATTCTTCATTAAGCTAATGACAGATCAAGTTCAGGCAAGAAGTTAACATCTACAGCAAAAAGCCACATATTGCGATATCACTAGAGAAGGAAGCTGATAAGCTTCAACGAAGTGCTGTGGAAAAACATTGACATAGATACGGGATCATAGAAATATTGGCTAGGCTTACACATTTTCGTTAATAAATCTGTTCCGATGTAAATTATAAATTCTAGATAAGGCTACACAAGGAACTCTAAAAGATCGCAATTTCTCAGAAAAAGTTTTATAAAAAACTGCGGCCGTCGCATATGAACACTCCTACAATGCACTGTGACGACGTGCATTTCCATATCATAATACCACCACCTATGCTTATGAGTAAAGAGGAAGCAACCTTACGAAATTTATCGTTAACCTTACAACACGCAAAAGTATTTGCAGGGATACCAAAAACCTGAGCAGAAACTATAGACATACTTTAATTATCAAAACCAATATTTATCCTTTGTAATTAGTATTATTAATACTAATTACCAACCAGCTTTATGCATTCAAATTATCTGTAAAATGCCCACTAAACGCTAAAAAAGAATACGTCGATTCTTTTGATCATCATGATTTTGATCGATTTGGTCGTGTCATGCATCCTGTGCCCACAATTCTTCAGAGGAAAGCATACCGACCATTCCTATTGTGGACAAGATTCCTATAAGATATGAAATTTCGATTGAAACAACATTCACCGCTTGCATTAGATATTCGTTCGATGAATTCGTTTCATCAACAATTAATTGAATTAAAAAATAAAGATTAAGAGATTACTAAGTCTAGCTAGAGTAGTTCAAGATTTTTGGAAAAAGGCATATGTTTAAAGTATGACTGCTGGGAACGATTTGGGGCTTTCGGGCATGGTGTTATCGATTGTCTGCCTTGTTTCGGAAATTTCCGGAGCACGTAACCATCAATTGGCTGACCCAGAGCTGGTCATAACATAACTTAAAATTTAGTAAAATTACGCGCAACCTCGCACTTTCTAAAAGAAGGTCTTGAGATCAAATAATAACCCAGCGTTGCAGAGCTATTAGTCTTATCATAGAATTTTTTAACAAAAATAAGTAAAAGCCGAACATTTAAATTCTTGTAAGTGCGGCTAGGTTATTTTGTATAAAGGCATGACAAAGTGTTCTTTCCAGCAATAAAAAAAATGAATTAATATTTATTTTCATATATATTGTTTTGATACTTGTTTGTTTAATTGGAATTTACTCTGGGGTCTAAAATTGAGTAAGTTGAACACCTGCATTCCTCAAAATAAGTTTAATTAAAAGTTAAAAATACTTTTAATTGAACGTGCATTGGAAAAATGAATGCAATAAATCGTGTTCGTTGAGTTCGTTTTGTTAAAGCAAAAAAAAAACAATCATTATACTATATAACTAATAAATTTATTAACAACAATGTACCTGTCATTTTATCAAATTAAAACTTATTTATTAATATAATAAATAACTTATAAACTTTAGGAACTTTTCATTAGACATTAATAAATATATTCTTTATATTAGTAAATTCATTATTGCATATGCAAACCCATTTATCAAAATTATAAACGCATTCGTTGGAAAAATTTTGATGAAAAAAATAGTTGCATTAACGTGGTTTTAATTGTATTTATTATTTATTTTTGAAAGCATTTGTTAGAAATTAACTGTTGCAGACCTTCTTACTTTAGATATATTAATGGCTCAATGATATGTTTTAGGTATGTTTTACTAAGAAGAACTATCCTACCTTATGGAAAGTTTCTCCGAAATTGGGGGATATTTAAAGGTATCACGGCTTTCATCATATCATTCATCACTCCTGCAGAATGGGTTTTCGGGTATTATTTTCCTGAAGCTATATACTTTTATTATATTTTCTATATAATTGGATTCGCGGACGTGTAAGTGCTTGTATTGAATAATTTTATATACGTATTTGATTTTTATTGATATTAATGCTTTCGTGATTAATCGTGAAAGTTAACAATCAACTTATGTTTAAGGTATATTCGCATGCATGTATGCTACTATAGCCGTAATGGAGTCTTGGTAACGCATCCTAGGTACACTGCTGTATATTACCTATCTCATGCCTTCGTGGTGGATGTTTTGGCAACTCTTCCTATTCCTGTGATCTTACAAGAGTTAGCAAAGATACAACTAACAAAGATTAGTGTTCTTTTAAATTTCAACGTTTTATTGCAAATGTATAGATATCCAGAGGTTTTCTCCTACACTTATCAGTTAATTTACAAAACAAACGATTTGCTACAGTGAGTATATACGTATATTTTTATTTTGTTTTCCTTCTATCTTTGACGTTAAATTTGTGATTTCCCCAGTATTTTAGGGGCGAGGATTATTTTTCTTTAAATTTAATTTCTATTTAATTAATTTAATGTTTCTATTAAAGAAAACATGTTCTTTTCCTTAGTTATTTTATTTTGGAATATTTCGTCGTACCATTTTAATTGTTAGCAATCTGCATTTTGACAACACTTTTCCCTGCCAGCTTCTTCTTGCTGTCATATTATTCTTCTTTTTCTTTAATTTTACTTTTGAAATGCTGTTACTTATGATTTTTTTTCTTTTTCTATTTATATATATTATATATATTTCGAATTATCTTTTAACTTGAAAGGCAAGTAAATCGTAAAAACAAAACAAAAAAAAAGCAGCAGTTTAGAAGTAAAGTGAAAGAAACTAAAAGAATGAAAAAAAATTATGACTAATACAATAGAGCAAGATGCTGGCGCGAAAAATAAAATTATTATAGATTAACTTTAAAAATATCGACGAAAATGGACGACGAAATAAAATAAATATAGGATTAAAAAGCTTTTTGTTTTCTTTACCAAAGACCTAAAAACACATAAAAAATAAAAGACTGAGAAACATATCGTTGTTACTTGAAATTCTTTAGGGGCGTATTTGATACAAAATTATGTGTATTACAAAAAAAAAAAAACATTAGGGAAGGATAACGTACTAATAACTGGTGTTATAATTCACCATTTTTAGCAAAATTAAGAATTGGTAATTAGACAAATAACATAATTATTAAATATTGATTTTTAAACAGCTAGTTTGCACTGCACGAGGTGGATTTTTAAAGAAATTCGGTTCGGAAAATCGGTAAATCACCTCGAAGTATTTTGGAGTGGTAGTTAGAAACAAAGACCTTGGAGTAAAAAAGCGTTTGTTTACATTACTTTACGGGGTGCATATAATATCTGCCTTCAACCTTGAATATCTCCTTATTGCATCTTGTGCATTTCATACATTGCATGTTCTAACTTATCAAAACGTCGAATTATATAAGATCCGACATCGAGATTGAAGGTAAATAGCCGGGAATCCAAGCGACGATTTAAATTGAGTGATGAAGTTGAGTGAGTTAAATGATTTAAATGAGTTATGATTAGAAACGACAAAGTCCAATCCTGTTTTAAAATCACTTTAGGATGTAAATAAACGTACTTCTTCAGTATACAGGATATGTCAAGGGTTTTTGAGGGCCATTATTTCTTCAAATAAGGATGAAATCAGTAATGTTACCTATATAATATTAAAATAGTGCATTAAGTACTATACACTATTTTATGTCACGGCCAATAAATTCTATCATTACTATTTCCGTTTTGCTGTTGATCCATAACCATTCTAGTCTGATAGGATATTTCTACTATATCTACATGGTTACCAGATTGTCTGATAGTAATTTCTGGCTGTAGGTATTTGCTTAATACAATATACTTGATAAAGGAACAAGAACAATATACAATTTATAATATGATTTTTGTTTTGTTAAATATCTTAAGAAAGCTTGTAAAAATTCGCAAAATTACCTTTATTTTCAATTAATCAGTAGAAGAGTTTTAACAACAACAAAAACAATTTTTTTTTAATGAGACGTAGAATATCAAAGATATACAGGTACTCTATTTAAAGAAAATAAGCTAGTTTTGAGTTTTGCCTGTAGATAAAGGTGTAAACAGTTTTGAGTTATCGTCTGATAGTTACTGCATACGTCTTATAATTGTGATCTTATACTATACTTCTTTGAGTGTGAAGGGATAATTGTTTATTTTTCAGTCAAGCTTTAAAAACTGTTCCGTTTATGTTAGTAGCAATCAGCACATTCTCTAGCTTATTAATGTACGTGTCTAGTAAAGGTGGCTACAAGAATGGACAATTCATTATGATACCTAAGAATTATTCATGGATAGCTCTCTCCAATGGAATGGGTATGTAAGATCTAATATCTAGATACGTGTATCCTATATTTAAAAATACTTACCGACCGATGTGATGTTTTTCGTTTTAGGTCATTTAGACATTCAAGAACCTTACGTATTTCTCTTTACAAGTTTTTATTACAACGTCTGCCTATTTCTGGGGGCACATTTCAATCAGTATAAGACTTGGACGACGGCTGAAGTAGTGTGCGTTAACTTCTGTTTGTTATCAGGTAAGTTTACCTTTTTTTTAATTTGTTAGAGCTTTTCAATAACACCAGTGGTAGAAAGCATACTGCTTGCAGTTATGATTATGACGTCAATGGTAGTAGGAGCGATAAAAGACAACAATATCCAAATATACTCGAATTTGAATCATATTTGAAATATTTGCATTTCACTGTTGATAAACGAGCGCATGCGGACTTTTACAACACTGGAAGTGTTTAACTTGCAAAATGTATAGGATTGAGTAACGATGTTGAATCAATCCAGTCAGTTGCTAAGCGCTGTAAACTTGTGATATTACAACAGTGAGTCAATTTTCAGAGAATGTTCGTTAAAGGTCGGTGGGGCCAAAATAGTTTTCCCAAAAATCCGGTAGATATGCGAGAACGTTGCGAGTCAATGTTCGGTCAAAAATGTGAGATATTCAAATTTTACGTAATGCCGACATCGGTGCGACGTCAAGCCAAGCTATCTAATTGAGAGCCACCGTTGTGCCAACCGCCTGTGTTACTAGGGATATTAAAAAAAAAATGGTTCTGACACTACCTCCACTTAAAAGTTTAATTGTTGGAGATGCTGTATAATGTTTTAGATAAATTTATTTAGTTTCTTGTTCCATATAGTCAACAGAGTCAAAATTGTTCAAAAATGCAAAAATTTCAAATATGATACAAAAGGCAAGATAGGTGTCTGATTAGACGAACGTTAAAATTCAATGAGAAATTGAAATGTAATAATATATAGAGTGTTCTATTTCAAATAGGAACGTTGACAGCGACTTCAGGTATAATCGGAAACCTTGGGTAGTTGAAAATATTTTAGTTCAATAGTATATGTAGACCTTACTGAAAGTTTAAAGAACCCTTTTAAATTAATCGACTAAACTATCCCTCTGGTAGCTTAACACGAGATGGCGACGGAGGTAGCACTTTGGGAAATCGCACATATGAATATTCCAACAGGTTTGGCATGATATATACAAACATAACACATCAGAGAATACGTAAAAACAATAACCAAAAATATATAATGCTAAGATAGCTTAGCTCTATATATTTTTGGTTATTGTTTTTATTGGTCTTATGGTATTGATGGAATAATTCACGGCGAACGCAACAAAAGGAAAGAAAAAGGTATATTAGCACGCGGACATGTTTCTGCCTCCAGCAACCATCCCTCGAGCAGTTCTTTGGCTGCTTAACATGGTTTGGGAAACAGTGTCGCTGCTTCTTGGACGGCAGACAGGCGTTTCTATGACACCAGAAGGTGCCAAGAAATGTCGAGTTTGTCGTTTTTAAAGTTGCAGCATTAACTGTGAGGCAACAACGATAGATAGGTAGAGATTAAAAATACTTTCAAAATTGGCCTGATGATATCGGGTAGGCGGAAACATGTCCGTGAGTTAATGTATTCTTTTTTTTTTCCTTTGGTTGTGCCGTAAATTATTCTAATCAATGTTATGAGAAGGAAACTATCTTAACATTTTTTTGATTAAATAACTTGGATTAAATTTTGGTAACATCTTATAGCAATCATGAAACAAAAACATGAATAATGATATACGTAAAGAAGATATTAGCGTTCAACAATAAACTCACGATTAATATGAAATTTATTTTCGCAAATCCGATTATTTAGCGGCAATCCTAATATGCGTGCTTGTATAAATTCAATGTGATTTTTACATTTTTTTTAATAATAGTTAGAAATTTGTGCATAGCAAAAAGCTATGTTGCGTTTATAGTGTTCTACACTCTGAAAACAAGTGAATGGGTATCTAGAATAACTACTATTAACTAACAACACTTACCGGTGTTCTTTCGTCAGTTTATATCGCACGTTAGAATTTATTTATTCTAAACTCTCAAAACTAATGATAGTATTTTTGGAAAATTCTGAATAGTTCTGAAACTAATAACATTAATTATGTGAAGATATCTGTATTTCAGTATTCACTTCATCTGTAGTTCAGTAGTGCATTAGAAGTCTTAACCGTTGTTTAATTTCAGGTTATGTTTTCAAAGTATACATCGCCGTGGGAATAGTCCATAGTCGTTACGTTGGAAACCATGAGCTTATCGTCCACACAAATAACATGGTCCAACTCTTAAATTATTTCGCCGAGGAAAAGATTCCGAAAACATTACAAAAGTGAACAGACGTACAATTTTGTGATTATAACGATTCAAATATGTAAATGTTATTTCACAGGAAGGTTACGGGTCACTTTATTCAGAGATGGAATATGACGTACGGATTCCCTAAGAAAGCAATAATATCGTCTTTCCATCTTCCTTTGAAGACCGACTTCTGTATCCATACATACTTAGGAACTTTGCGAAAAGTAGCTATCTTTGAGGAAGCTAATATGAGCTTTTTCAAACACATCGCCTACCACTTGGACGAGACTTATTTGAGGAAAGATCAAAATGTTATAAGGGTGAACGATATTGTTGATGTCATATATATTGTTCATAAAGGTGAGGTTACCATATACTCACCTACTGGTGAAGTTTTCGTCACGTTAACAGAAGGAAGGTAAGCCTTGCACTTGAATGTATTATTATATGTTTATCATTTATTGGAAACAATATAAAAGATAGCATCGTTAATATTACAGCAGGAGAGCATAGATTTATTTAAACTAAAACGACTAAGTTAATAAATGCAACTTGATTCTTCCTCATCCTCCATTTTTTTTGAAATTATAAACAGCTAGCAACTCGTCTATTCCTGATGTATGTATGTACAAGTCGAATATGAGTGAAACTTAAGACGCACCTATAGCTGCCCTATCTACTCGCTCTACACAGCGTTGTTATTCTTATTCTTTGAATTTTTTTAACTACGTAAATTGGGGAAATTGTCTCCGTGAGAAGTAGATAATGTAGTACTTATTTTAATAAAACATGATTGATACTACACTAGAAAATAAATTGATTTGTTGGATAATAATCTAATAATTTTAAAATTTCATTTTGAATATATTTAATGTAATTCTCTTCAGCAATAATGTATTTCATCATTCCTTTCTTCCACTTCTTAAAAGCTGCTAACCAATCTTCTTTTGGAATAGATACTGACGAATGGCCGCATCAATTTCTCTCCTAGACGAAAAATTATCATGCAAATCCTTTTTAAGCCTATCAGACAACCGAAAGTCATACGTTATATTAAATTTAGTCCAAGTAAACATTGGCTCATGAGAGCTCTGGTATGAATGCGTTATTGTGATGCAACATAGTACTCTTCTCAACAGCTCCTGAACTGAACACCTTAGATGAACATCCATTCAGCTGTAACCGTTTTTCGTTCGCCCATTTTAATTGTATATACTGGGTTCGTACTTCTAAGGAACCCCGCGTACATACATAATTGTTTTCAAACCTCAGTGCTTCAAAACTCAGTCATTGTTCGTGCTTCCTCGTCTTTATTTACACCAATCTCTTGATGGATAGGTACGTCGAGAAACGAATTATTGGTTTTGACACAACTTTAGAAAAAAAATGGTGTACGTTATTCTTGTAAAGGACTAAAGTTTCATGGCGAATTTTCATACAGACTCTACTTTTTTGAAAGTCAGATAGCTGATGCAGCACGTAACATTCTGCCAACTTTTTAAATGCAGTAGTCGTGTATGACTGTGATTTTCTTCTGTTCCTTTCTGATTCTGAAATTCTTTCGCGTTCAAAGTCTTTATAATCAAGAAATCGTAATATCGAAAATGCTCTCTAGTTATTTTTTTTTACAAATTTCAAGTTAAGTTTATATCTCAATTTCAAGAAATAGAGGTTAAAGTATCGTAAAAGAAGGCTTGAAATGCCGCTAACAGTAGAATAAAACAGAAGGTGTTTCCACTTCGAATCAGAGGTTTCGTTATATACATATATCTACATACTAGCAAATGTAGTCAGTATGCTTTATAATAAAATATTCACCGCAATAATTCTTTAGGGAAACCTTCATAAAAAATGTTTTCAATAAAAGTTTCGAGGTTCGAAGTTATATATTCAGAATGTAACTTTGAACTTGACCTTGCGGTTGACATTTCTGTCGTAAACATCCTTCTCCTAGACCAGAAGGGTGAACAGAGTAGTGGAAAAAGAGACAAGTTAGAAGATGTATTCGTCAGTTTCTTCAAGGTCATGTTAAGGTCAAATTACCTGTATGTGTGATGATCTGCTAATAGAAAAGAATTGAAAAATTGAATATAGAATTATTTCAGTAGTTAGCAAGGATAGTAGATGACAGACGAAGATATGGTGATCCAACATTCAATCATAGACTTGAATAACCAAATATAAATATAATGCTAAGATACCTTAGCTTCCTCATGGTATTGATGGAATAATTCATGGCGAACGCAACAAAAGGAAGGCAAAAATGCACCAACACACGGACATGTTTCTACCTGCCCGGCGAGTATTTTTTATGTCTACCTTCTATCGCTGTTGCCTCACAGTTACTGCTAGAACTTTCAAAACGACAAACTCGACATTTCTGCTTCCTGAAGGGCAGGCATGCGTTTCTTTGGGACTAGAGAGCGCTAAGAAATGTCAAGTTTGTCTTCTTCAAAGTTGTGGCATTAACTGTGAGGCAACTGCGATAGAAGGTAGAGATAAAAAATACTCTCTGAACCACGCCGATGACCGGGCTGGGTAAACGGAAACATGTCTGTGTCTCAGTGTATTTTTTCTCCTTGTTGCATTTGCCGTGAATTATTCCAACAATACCATAAGGAAATTCAGCTATCTTGGCATTATATATATTTGGTTATTGTTTCTAGGTATTTTCTGATGTGCTCTGTTTATCAATTTGAACGTAAATATTCATGAATAGAAAGGACAAAAGCATGAAGTGAAGTCATACCTTTCTTGCAGCGACTAGACAGACTTGTGTCTATTCTTCTCATAAGAAAGGGTTCATCGAGAGTCCACAAAACACGAGTCTGTCTAGTCGCTGTAAAACATGTATGATTTCATTCGCTCTTATCCTCTCTACTTATGAATCGTCGACTTTATCAGTTGCGTCTGCCATAGTTACTATATTTTTACTTTAGGTCGAGCTGGATATACCTTCTCGAAACTGATAAATAGGTTCAAATTGAAATTTTCTTAGGATTAGTATATCATCGTAAATTTCTATTTAGTGTATAACTTGATTAGACACTCAAGGTACTGAAAACGTTTTTTTTTATTTGTTATGCCCATTAAATATTATTATTATTACTAAATAACTTTTGGTCAATTTTTTTGTTGGCACATTGTGCATAATTACGGTAAGGGTTCTAACCGTAGTTTGGGGCGATAAGTTCTATTTTTTTATTTAGCCTTTCATTCTCTGAGCATTTAGTTTCTTGCTTAGTACGAAGCTTGGGTTTTTATTAGCGCGCACTATTATCCATTACAAAGATTACGTTACGTTTTGGAGGTGCTCTACAGATATTGTATACATAATTTTAAGTAACTATTACTTCTTTTTATTTTATAGCATGTTCGGAAACTTGGACAACGTTCAATGTACCAGAAGTATGGTGCGCGCTAGAACTTCAAAAACAACAGACTTATTCGTAATCAATACATCCGAATTTTATAATCTGCTCTATCAAGGATACACTTTTGTCTACACCAAACTACAAAACTTCCTAGTTTTACACAACCTGGTATATCATACGGTATGATCGCTAATTCTTCGACATTTAATTCTTCTTTTTAGTCATACATTGAATCCATTGCGGAAACTAGCACTTCAGAAACAGCTCAAGAATATGCAATACGGTAATTTGTTTTGATATTAGTGCAGGTTGAACGTATATATTATCAATGATGTGATACATTGCAGGTTGTCGTTTGTTAACAAAGTGGTGTCCAATCATTTTTATAAGTTCGGAATGATCGCGGCCGGAATCGGTTCGTGTATGTTGTCTTCATACCAGGCGTCGTTCGAACATATTGAAGTACTACACATTGCAATTTATTTACTTGACGCTGTGCACGTATTGAAGGTGATACTGAGTTTCTACACACCCTACATAGACAATAGAGGCGATTTGGTAATCGACTTGAAGAAAATAAGGAAAAGGTTTGTGAGATTCACTCAAACAGCAAAATTAAATATTTTACCATCTTTCACTTATAATAATTTTTATAATTATTTCTCATTTAACGTTTTGCCAAGTGAGCTTGGGGACATTTTCGGAAATCTGTAGATAATATATACACTCCGCCAAGAAAGTATCGCATAATTTAGTTTTGAATCATAAAAGTATCGCATAATCTTTGTTTGTAGCATAAAGTTGTAAATATACTTTAATGCGCTCTAAGATATAATTTCTATGATTGTTTAAATAAAATACAGGCCAAATAAAAACAAGAACTCATACTTGAGATTTTTATTAAAACAAGAAATTATAATTTTGGAAAGAAAAATGTCATAACAGTAGCGTTTAATACTGAGTATTGCCACCTCTGGCTCTTATGACCGCTCGCATACGGTTTGTCAGAGATTCGATTAACCTCCGTATATAAGCCTGATCCAAATTCTCCCGCTCGTCACGGAGAGCATTTTCTAGTCCATGCAGGTCCGTCTGTGAAGGAGGTCCCAACATGCTCGATAGGGTTCATGTCCGAACTTACCGCAGGCCAATCTAAAACTGGAATACCAACATCGTTAAGGTATTCCTGGACGATCATCGCAACATGCGGTCGTGCATTATAGTGCATTAACATGAATTCGTTTCCTATAATTGGCGCATATGGTACTACATGTTCTTCTAAAATGTCCGTTATATACCTGTGGGTAGTCAGTGTACCTCTGTCTACTGGTACTAACTCTGTACGACCTGTTAAACAGATGCCTCCCCAAACCATAATAGAGCCACCAGCGAAATTAGATCTAGGTCTGATATTACACTGCGAGTAGCGCTCACCGTCTCGTCTGTACACTGAGATACGCCTATCTGAGGTGTAAAGACCAAATCTTGACTCATCTGTGAAGAGTATATTGCCCAGTCATTAATGTTCCAATTTACATGTTCTCTGGCAAACCTTAAGCGAGCCACTCGGTGGTTCCTAGTGAGACGAGGGACTGTTACAGCTACACTAGCTCTTAATCCACTCTGTCGTAACCTATTCCGAATAGTTTGAGTACTCACACGAGTATTTCTGACTCTAGCCAAGACGTTCTGCAATTGTCTCGCAGTTACATGTTTTCGACGTAATGCTTGTAGTAGTAAATAGCGGTCATCTTGGCGAGTAGAACATTTTGGACGACCTGGTACAGGTCTTCTACTGTAATTGCCTGTTTCCCTATATCTGGCTACGGCTCTAGAAACACTTGACTGATTGATGTTCATCAAATTAGCAACGTATGCTTGAGATCGTCCATCTTCGATTAAAGCAACCATAGCAGCCAGTTGTTCTGAAGTTAAGTTGCTCATTTTAGTTTTAAAAGCGTTGGTACAGAACTCTGACTTCGCACTTTAAAATTTGTCCGTATAGGAAGACTTTCAATAAACAACTGAACAAAGCTTACACATATGCATTTTTCTAAATGTGTTCTTTTAGAAAAAAAAAAGTAAAAAAGCTATGTTCCATGATTTTGTTAGTGTTTTTATAGTTCACATACACGAGGCAAACTTTTTGTGAACGTATAAAAATATCTTGGTTTATAAATGCCCTTTTTTAGTTTATGCGATACTTTTTTGGCGGAGTGTATTTGCATTTTATTAAATGGCGAGACAGGATTCGCTAGATTATTAATTTTCATAAAAATTAAGATTGATTGGAATGCACATTGAATATTTTACATTCAATTTTCTACGTTCTACATTCTAAATTTCCATTACATATGGCGAAAAACCTCTCGTGTTTGCGAAAAAAAATCAATACTGCGATATATGTATACATGTCATATATCGTTGGCGTATCAGAAATAACTGCCAAGATGCAATTGCATCGATATGAAGTATTTAGGGAATTAGCCGCCGTTAGCGTGAGATAACATTTTAATATAATCTTCATTCCAACAAAACTTGTATTTTTATTCTTGTATTCCTTTAAAATGTCACAGAAGTCAATTGCTGGCACTGGCGCTAATGTGAAAATCCATTTTTAATGGAGATTTATAATTCTTGGTGTACAATCCTGTATATATGATTCCATGCATTGAACATAATGCAAACAATTTTGAGGATTTATTTAGCCAGGTGCATTGTGCACTGTCGTCTCATTTAATTCATTTTCACTCATTGGCTGCGTTCTTATTTTGTTCCCACTTGTTCAATATTTCCCATATTTAATTTAAAAAAGAACTATAAGCAGGAAAAAACGCCATAACTTCACGAGAGCCAAGATTTCCTCATTTCTATGAAATCTAACATTGTCCATAATAAGATGGACCCCTCTATACCGTCATTATATGAATGGGCATTTAACGTTTTTTTTTTCTTATGTAACAAATTCAGAAAAGTAACCTGTATTATGGGACACATCTTCAATTTCAATCAAGTGTCATTATCTAAACTGGTGCGGTGCAGAGGCTGCCGATACTTGTGTGTTGTTTACCATACCATAGCGCTTGTTATCATTATTGACGTCCATTGCAACAGAAATAGAATAATTGCGCTCTCTTAATCGCGGTTTTATTGCTCGAGTATTTTACACTAACGTTCCATATGAAACCCAAGAATATTCCGTACACATCAATGAAGAAAGTTTTTCTTTTTCTTTTACCGCATGGCGAACTTGAATAGTTTATTCTTTCAGGAGCAATCGAACAAAGTGATATTTATTGAAGAGGTGGCTGCTGATTTAAACACTTTTTTTGCAACTGGCCTAAGGCTAAAGAACAGTCTAAGTCATTCCAGTCGTAATCTGCTTTTTTTGGCATGTTGTAATTATTTTACCGATGTTCAGCGTTCACCTTTGCAGTATTATTAGTTCTCCTATAGGTCGCATACATTTTTTATTCTATATCCGACAAAATCCCACATCTCGGATATTCCTAACTTTATTTAAAGAGTTAATAATTAATTTGGATACTTCATTGCCTACTTATTATTAGAGAGGACAAAAGCGAGTGAAATCATACCTGTTTTGCAGCGACTAGATAGACTCGTGTTTTGTCGACCCTCAGGGGAACCAGTAGGCAAGACGAACCCTTTCTTATGAGACGAATAGACACGAGTTGGTCTAGTCGCAGCAAAAAAGGTATGATTTCGCACGTTTTTGTTCTTTCTCCTCATTAATAGTTATTCTACCTCCTTCGACAATTATTATTTTTCATAATGCTAGTGCAAATATTGCAAACACATTTGGTACAAATGGAATTTCGTAAAAAACGGCTACTACTATAAAATAATTACAAAGTCATTTAATAAACAGTGAAATATATTTGGCAAAAGCGTACAAGCAAAAAAATGTTTGTATAATACAGCTAACAACAAGTATATTGCATCCTTTAGTTTTATCAATTATAGCTACGACGTAATTATAAACATTGGTGATCTATATTTTCATATATCATCTCATATATTCATATTGATACGTGCTTTTCCATGTGCAGGTACATGAAGCCAAACAAATTTTATTTGGATCTCGTTTCGCTGGTCCCATACGAAATATTTTGCCTGATTAAAACAGGTAAGGAGCGAGATATCTATTGGAAATACTTGGGAGTACCTAGAGTTCTACGAGCTGTAAGGCAATCGTTACGTAGTACCACATCTTAATAATATACCCTAAAATTACTTTTTACAGGTGAACGTTTACCAATATTTTTCTGGATACGATTTTTTAAGTAATACGGTTATATGGTTGAGACTCCTACTAAACTTAGCCTACACACTTGTTTTGGTTCATGTTGGTGCTTGCCTACTTCATGTAATAGCGTGTCCAGAGGGTGAATGCAAATCAAATTATTGGATCAAGAAAGACGGCTGTAATTGTCATCCGATTTTCTTGATTATCACGTGTTAACTTTCGGTCCCATTTTAGCTCTCCAATGCGGTCAAAGATACTTATGCAGCATTTATATGATGATGTCGCTCATTACTTTAACTTCATATCCAACCAGTAGAGTACCGAGGTCATTTGCTGATATGAGTATCTGCATATTTACGTTGATTTTATCTCAATTTTCTCTGGTGTTACTTCTTGCTGATTTGGCAGTTATCTTGAGGAATTCGGTTTATATACTGACGAAATACGATTTCGAGATGAAAGAGTTTTTGGTAAGCAATGTTATTCGTAACATTATATATTTCTGCCGGGGCAGTAGAATGTATTGTGTCACAAGTAAAAATGGTTTGGACTAAAAACTGTTGAGGGTCAACATTGCCAGGAAATAGGTAGTGAAGAAATTCGGCAATTTTCTGCTTAATTACGTCGAACTTCAGGAGAAATATTGCATTTTGAGCAGAATATATCAGTTGCATCGTTTAGAAAAGGTACAGACCTAGTATTGGGAAAAGAAATAGAGTTCTTCATGATTATACATTTAAATGGAAGTGACATAATATAAATATGGTCGAAGAAAAGAGAAGAAGAGAGAAGAAGAGAGAAGAAGAGGTAATAAATAGAAAACAACTATTTTTTTGGCTTATAACATTTTTATGAAAAATTTGTAACAGATGGTTGCTCATTTATCATTCACAGAAAAGCAAGCTGTGCGAAAATGAACGGGGGTGACCTTATTTGAAGATTTTGTACGTATCTGGACTAGTTGGAAGGTTATCTTTTACAAATAACCGATGATAGATAGTCAACGACTTCTGCAGAATGTTATCTTTTATAATAAGCGATATCACTACGACTTGTAGATGGTAAAGTTGTAATATGTCAATGGAGCACATTTTCATAGTGCGGGTTTTATGTTATTCTCCATAACGCCACATAGAAACCAACTTGGGCTATTTAAGTAGAAGGTGCGTTTTCTACTACCTGGAGAATAAGGATCATTTTTTACTTGAATGTTTGTCATAGTACTTTATTAATCATTTTTTTCCATTACTTGATATTTTAATGTGCTATTTAGGATAGGTTAAAAAATATCAGATTGGCGCCATTGGAACCCTATAACTTTGTGGAATAAAATAAGTATTTAATAGTTTACGTAACTTGAAGGCATTTCAAGTGATTTTTCTTTTCATATCGACAAAATTGGCAAGTGTCAAGGTATCGGCACATCTCGCATCACATAAAATATTTAATGCATTCGTGAATTTCGATCGGTAACCAAATTCGATTATGAAGGGCACTAATAAAACTAAAAAATAATTTCAATCTTTTTTGATCTTGTCCAAAATTTTGTGTGGGGTAGTACTAGTAGATGTACTAGTCTCAACAGTAGGACCACCAAACATAGCATTCATTCAAAAAGACATCGCTGCTGTGCGCCAGCCGATCAAACAAGATCGACGTCAGCTTGTGAGATTGAGGCGTTTGAAACATCTTAATCCAAAAAATTTTGCATAATGCATAGGTTCTGAGTAAGTTAGCTTCGTCTTGAAAAGCACATCCTTAACAAAAAATTACTTGTGTTAATTGGAGTTGGAAAACTTTAAGGCGATTTAACAACCGAAGCTCAATAAATGTGCGTAGTATTGTAAGTGGTGACGAATCATAGATTTATCCTTATGAGCCCGAAATTAAACGTCAATCTCCTGCGTGGGTGTCTGAAGATAACACCTACATCTTCAGACGAATAACATATGTTAGTGGCTAACATATGTTATTCGTTTCCTAAGTTTATCGAAAAAAATTTTGAGCCATAATGCCTTGAGAAGAACGAAGAACGGTTAATACTGACTTGTGTATAACCGCTTGGTTACAAAGAATAACTGCCGTGCTCCGAAAAACCAACGCACAAGGACGAATCACCATAATGGGACTTCACATAGAAATGAAAAAATTATTGGAGTTTTAGAGCAGCAAGATATCGATTTATTAGGTCATCCTACGGTCCTAATTTTCGATCTACTGTTTCCTGTTGTGGCTGTATATAAGACTAAAAAGGCAGCTCTCGTAGTACGAATTCGAGTGCGGGGTTGGCATTGGACATCCATGATTTTCTGAAATAATTGTTCAGAATTAATTAAATACTTCTGAGTGGTGCGGAGAGCGCTGATATCTTAATGTTTGCCTTGTATTATTACAGACATATCTGGGAAACAGCTTCGTATCAGCACCTTTTTTGGAAAATATGCGAAGGTACTGCAATAATTTATGGACGGTAGGTAAAGGTAGGCAGATCCCTACAATGCTTCTTTCGTGTCCCGGTTTTCTGCAAGAAGAGATAAAAATTGAAGCTTACGGGCGTCATATTTTTAACGTAAGTTAATACAACCTACACCCTCAGCACTAGAGTTTTATCTAATTGTTATTGTAGAATGTAGTATTTGCTAATTGTCATCCGGATTTTCTGCGTGCTGTAATTCGAGAACTCAAAATACAGAAATTCTTCCTAGGGGACACCATTTGCCATCAGGAAGACGTGAACGACACAATGTATTTTGTTCATAAAGGAATTGTAAATGTGTACTCTGAAACGGAAACGGAAGAGGTTCATGTTGATACTTTGCAGGAATTAGACTGCTTTGGCATGGTAAATATCCGCTAGCCCGAATCGTTTCCATACCTATCGCATACACCCTATTCTCTTTGAAATTTCAAAGCTGCTGTTTCAGCATCTAGAATTTGTAAGAGATATATCAGTTTAAAAGTCAGAGCAATTTCATGGATCTATTTCCAGCAACACGTTACATCCCTGATTCTCCTTTTTTTTTAGATTCAAGGATTATTCCCAGATACTCCTCATACGCACACATTCAAATCAAATGGTACCTGTACTATTCTGTTCTTGACATACTCCAGTTGGTCATTGTTGTTGAAATTCTTTCCTGCCTCCAAGTTCGAGATATACAGTACATATATGACTATGCACCAAACATACGAGCAAAATCTAGAAACAAAAGAGTTTTGAATGTTCTCTTACTTATTGTGAATTCTTAGTTTTTTGTTGTTGTTGTGATTTGTTTAGATTTCTTAATTAAAGGTTATATACTTACTGTTGTGATTATTGCCTATTTTTCTTGGGAAACAGTTCGCTTGCTTACTATAACAAGTTGCGTGTGGTAACACTCGGTAACAACAGAGTGACTTTAATAGTAGTAGCCAAGAAAATCGAAGTATACTTATAGCGTTTTCGTCTTGTTTGCACTCGGTGTGTGCAAGAACTTACTAGTGCATGTGTGGTGCATGTTAGTTCAACTGAAGTTGTGTACTTTTACGCAATTGGTGCGAGTGTAAGTCGAACAGACATTCGAACCTGATTTGCACTGACTTAACCTTACTTTCACCTGATAGATAATATGTGGGTGATATTTACAATTTACAACAATGACCAAACAAGAAGAATTTGTGAAAATAAGTTTTAAAATAAATGACAGCATAGAAGCTACATCTTTACTAATTCCTGCTTCAGAAGAAAAACTATGTTTTGATTTAACAAGTATGTGTATTATTTTTTGGCTTTTTATATATTTTTAAAATATTATTATGCAGATAATGATGGCTTCACATCCACATATATAAAACAGTTGGCTCAATGTGGCAGCATCAATGGTCCGATATTTAAAATATATCGTGTCACAGAGGAAGAGTAAGTACTGTGAATTTAAATAATGTTATGAAGAAAAATTATTATTTGTATTTTGCAGAGGAGATATTTCGATACATGATGATGCGGGGGATGAACTTGTATCTCAGATCATAGATGACAATAATGTAGAAGATACCAGTCACATAAAGAAAATATCAGGTAAATACACTTGTTTATGTTCATTAAATGTGTATATGTGTATCAATTCTATTTGTAGAATGAGATGACACTGCTACAACGTTAATGTTAGATCGTTATGAGGAATATCTGCCACAAGTTGGACCAACGAAACAATTTAAAACCAAAAAAATAATATGGAAACAAATAGCCAGTGATTTGGAAAAGGAAATAGACAAACATTTTACTTACATTCAGGTGGAAAATCGCTATAAGACTGTATTAAAACGAAAAAAAGATAGTATCTTAAATAACAGTACTACTGGAGCAGTACGCACACCTATACCCTATGAAGAAGAATTAAATAAAATATCCGTCATAGACGATAGTATCGTTCCGCAAGTACTGCGATCAAGTAACTGCGTAACTTATCCAAAAAACTGTAATAATACACCTAGCATTAGCGGGTATAGTACTAATAGTAATCAAGATCTTGAAGACTCTACAAAGTCCACAAAACAGAAAAAGGAAAAGAAGAAAACAATAGAGGCCATATTACAGGATATATTTGAAAGAAAGGAAGAAAACAGAGAAAGGCGACATAAGGAAAAAATTGAACTATTAAGGGAACTATTTAATCAAAGTAAAAAAGAATAATGTTAAAGATTTTTTATTTAACTAGATGCATTAATGAGATTAATTTATGTTAAGAATGTGTATTTATTTTTATTTATTACAAATTACAGATTCTTTCTTTAATAGAATTTCATTACAGTGTTCCTTTTCCTTTTTTTTTCCATGAGACGAATAATTATTTCTTCATTTTCTGAAGACGAAGTTGATCAAAGTAGTTCGATAACATTCCAAACAATGTTCAGCTGATTCGCCGCCATATTTGCACTGAACCTAGCACGAGCTCCCACAGCTCGTGCCAAAAAAAGTGCACTTAGTGCGCACTAAGCTCACTTTTGTGGTTAAGAAAAACGTTCGCCACGAAAATAGTGCACTCCTAAATTTTAAGTCGAACACTCAAATTGTAATCAATGTGTCCCAGTGTGTCCCAGTGCATGTTTCGTGGAATAAGACGAAAACGCTATTAGTTTTCACCGTAATATTATGGATATGTCAAAATTAACATGTCTCTGCGTGAATATTCAAGAATATTGAAATGCATGTTGGGGGAGTTTTCGGCAATAATCTCGTTTAAATTAAGAATGCACCGTGTGGCTAAATAAGAATGGCAACCTGCTGTATCTCAGATACTAATAATCACAGATCTTTCGGGAAAAATATTTTTTCAGTAAATATGGCCAAAAGAAAATACTGAAAGTGACTTTAAAGTTTGTAAGGTAACCAGTAGTAAACGATAGTAAACGTATAGATCATTTAAAATAGCAAACGAGGTTATTAGCAATTTCGGGTCATGCAGTAGCAAATATTTAAAATAACCAATTAACTATATAACTTTTTCTAATAATTACATTGCTTGCCCTATTTCTCATGCTGTCAACTTAGTTAAGTGTCAGAAGGTTATATTTTGCGTTTTTAGTCGTACGTTGAATTTTGCACTTATACTTGGTACGTATCTGTTTAAAATTACTTGTTATTACAGTTAAAACATGCCGAAATTAGTTAATAGTTTTACTAGTCCCATATTTTGAAGCCGGACGCGACAACAACTGACCATTTTTGCCGTCATCTTCTGTAGGAGGTACATTTACAGAGAGATCCTGAAAGGTTGTCGAAGCCGTTTCTAGGTTTAGGGGCGTATCTTACGGTTATGCCGCCTTCATGAAATTGTGTTTCACACAATTAACACAATTAACACAATTGCGTTTCACACATATATACATATATATGTGTGGAACTAATATAAAACGAAACCGTGAAAACTGCAAAATAGTAACAAGATAAAAAATATTACAATGATGAGAAAACGGTTACTATAGAGTGCCATTTATAATCGTAAATATTTCTATGCGCCTATATTCACTCATTAAATTGGTAGTAGATATTGGTAAGATGTCCTGGGGAAAGCAGTATTTTTTCCGACAATCTTTCTGGATCTCTCTGTATATATGCCAAACATTTCCAATTTTTTATATTAACAATACTTCGTTTTTAGAGAGTTGCTAATGCTTTCAAAATTCATGCCGTAACTATTAATGAAATTTCGTCACTATATAGTTTTGCATGCTGAGAATAGTTACTGACCTATACAAGGAGCAGAACTAGTATTTTTGTCCAAAAAGTAAAAACTTAGGTTGACATGGTGATATGAATCGTGACAAATTTTTAAAGTTGTTCGAGACACGACCCCTTCAAAATTTAGTCATTGTAACGGATAACGCTAGTTACCATAGTGTAATCCGGAATAAAGTACCGACAGCTTCATCAATAAAACTTGAAATTCAGCGTTGCCTTACTAACAATAATGTTGATTATGTCAGCACTGCATTGAAAATACAGCTACTACACCTGGTCGAATAGCACAAACAGTAACCAGTATATGAGTCTTCTCCATAACATTATGCGTACATTCAATCCGATTGAACTAATGTGGGGCACAACGAAAATGTACTATGCTAATCATATAGATAAATATGCAGATCGGAGGAAGGATGCTTACAACTATGGAAAAAGACATTGAACCAAATTACTTCTCAAATTTGGTATAATAGTGTGAAACAGGATGAAAATGAAATTCAAAAGTGGTGGGATAGAGATCGTTTTCGAGAGAGAAGAGGTTCCCGAATTAATAATTATTGCAAATAGCTTAATAATAAATTATTATTAAGCGACAATGATAGTGATTATTTTGTTTTTTTGTTTTTTGTTTTTTTTTTCACTCCCAGTATTATAAATGTATTTGGGTCACGTTTGATAATTACTCTAAACAGTTTAAGCGATAATAGTTCCAATAGTGATTACGATTAAGTGTACTGTATGCATCTACTGTGTTTTTGTTGTTTCCACTAGTAGTATTTTGTTTTTTGAAAGAGAAGCATTAATAATTATTGTGAATACTTAAACCAATTTTGGTATAATATTCGATTAAATTTGTTGTTGCTTATTGGTTTTCGTTGTCTTGCCTGCTAGCAATATTAATTTATTAAATCGTGCTTTTGAAAGATAATCATTATTAATATTAAAAGTAGATGTGATTTTGGTGAATTAAGGGTCTGCTTATTCACCGAATAATTGCTTGACAGTTGCATAACCCACTAGTTTGTTTTCATTTTGTCGAACAGAAAATTGGCAGCTTTGTCATGACGTCATAATTTCTTAAGTAATGATCAGCGTGGCGGTATTGCGTTTGCTTCGATGACAGACTAAGTCTTACTTGTGCGGTAGGAGATAGGCAGAAATCGACGACAATAGCTACTGCATATACCCGATCGACGCTTGGCTGACTAACACTCGTACTAAACGTCCTCACTTTCGTAATGACGTGCCGCGTCTCTTACCGTAAAGATACTGTAACAGTCATGACTAGAGCTCCCCAACTGCATGGCGCACCATAGGCGTCGATAAGGAACATAAGTAAAGTACATAAAAACAAAAGAAATAAAGAATTTTAAAACGCTTACTTTTGTAATTAGCCGTATCCAATATAGTGGGTGTTAATGCACAAGGAAAATAGTATTAGTCAGCACACGAGGAGGTAGGCACATTAAAACTGTTACCGTAAGCGCAATCCGATTTCTCAAACATCTGAAGCATTAGGAATGTTTCCACAGTCGTTTCTTTCAAGGATGTTCGTCGTTCTGAAAAAATGTTTTTATATCTTGAAAATGAACGCTCGATGTCTAATGATGTAATACACGCGTAATTAAAATAATCTTTGAATTTAGTCACCGGATCAGTAGAGTTACCTTCCCAAACTTGTCTTAACCTGCTAAAATTTGTATCTTTCTTCATAACACTTTCAAAATTTCTTGTAACGATATCATTTTTTTTGTTATTTATACAGTGTAGGAGTGTATTAACGTCATCTAATATTTGTACTGACTCCGTCAGGGACGGTGCACTATTTTGTAATTTATTTATTGTCTCAAGTACTTCTCTATAATTGTTGTAAACGGTTTGTAAATCTGCTTCAACGGAAATATCTTGGAATTTATCCTGGCTTTCCTTAATAGCCGCAGATTCGTTGGGATTGAATTGTAAGACGACTGATTTTATTTGCCGGAAGTATTTAAAATAATAAAACGCTGCCTTCAGCCATGTCCCCCAACGCGTAAGAATCGGCTCTGGTGGTTCGGGAATACCGGGACACTGTTTATGAAATTCACTGGTACGTTTGGGAGATTTGAGAAACACTCGTTTCGTATTTGTTATTAATGCATTTACCTCAGGGAAATTTGCACGAATAGTTTCAGCCACAATATGCAGAGCATGAAGTTTACAAGTAATATGTAACATCATCCCATAATGTTCTTGAAGAGAACGACCTACACAACGCATTGTCGCGGCACCATCGGTCATCAAAATTAATACTTGAGTAGTGGCAATTTCAAATGTTTGTAAAGTATCAACGACTACGCTCTCGATAGCGTCGGCAGTACACGATTTTAGTCTTTTACTAGCTAATAAAATTCCCTTTGTAGGTTGACGAGGTTCCAGTATACGTACAATCACATTCAAAATAGAATGTTTTTTACGGTCTGTCGTTTCGTCAATACATAATCACAGTAGTTTATTTTTTATTGCAGATCTGATCCTGTTTTCAATTTCGGTACGTACACTTGGCACACATCTCCTTAAGCTTGTTTCCGACGGTAACTCAAAGTCTGGATTATATTTATTCCAAAATTCACGGAATGGTTTCTTCCTGAGTAAGGAAAACGGTAAATTACACGTAGTCAGCATATAAAATAAATCGATTATAAATTGAGTTGCCTCAGTCGGTGGTACACCCAGTTTTTTATTTTTGTGTTGCTGACTATTTACATGTCTTCTACAGCCATATTTATCATTGCACATCAGAGGTATATTACAAATTTTACATATAATCTTACTTCCATTATATATTAAGTCAGGAAATTCTCCACAGAACTTTTTCACTTTGTCGGCCTGTGGGCGTTTCTTACTACGCGCGTCCGCCATACCGTCACAACCCGATCGCATACGGTAATAAACTACCGAAATGCGATGCGAGTTATTTGCTTATATATTACATTACATATCCCCCCGGCCACGCCCGGCGGTACGCCTTCTGACTTGCCACGCACTTTGGGGAGCTCTAGTCATGACTAACTATGAAATTAAAAAAGCTTTGTCTAATTAAGAGTTGACGAAAATCTATGCATTTTACTTCTAATCCAGTTTTCTTCCTTTTGCGATAAACATTTTGTCGTACCTTTTAAAGTACTGCGGGGACCTCAATTGTCTTTTTAAATAAGTATTGGTTACTGCTGCTAGATTTAGGCGATTCAAAGAATTTTGGTGTCGTTTAAGAGATTTATGTGATAGTGGTGTAGTTCTTATGAATTTGACCCTTACGTTTTTTTTTGAGAAGAATTTGCTTGCTGGGTTTGCCATTTTATTTAAACTTCTATATATAACCATGTTAGTAAAAATAAGAAAATATTTGAGAGGTCATTATTTATTTCAATGTTTTAGAGTTTTATACGTTTCTATGCAGATAATTTTCAAATCTATGTGTTAGCGGTTAAAGCTTTTTTAGCCATTTTTAATACTGCAAAGGCAGCAATTATTATTCACTAAAAATTTGGATATCGCTTTTAGAATCAACTAAAATAACATATTATTTGATGGAAACGTAGAACAAACGGTTAGAGCTAGTGAAGAAAATAACTAGAGATAAATAAAAAAAGAATGGGGACGTTCATGAAAAATATATTTTTCAGCAGAACAACCTACGTTAGTTTATTTTCAGAAACTTTAAATAACTTGAAGACAGTTGCCTACGGAGAATCTTGAAATTTTGTGCGGAATTTACTATTACTGGTATTAGCATTCTATCAAATTTTCAGATTTCTGCATTTCATACTTATGCAGATATCGCTAGTAGTAACACTTTTCTCCACTCCTTTGAAAGACTTGACATTTATTAAACATTCTCAAAATTACCATCGTTAGATAGGAAAATAATTCTTTATCATACATATACATTTGTGGGGAGATGATAGAAGAATTATTATAACAACTTTACATTTTTATTTCACATGTTCTTTTAAAATACAAAACGACAATGTAAATTTAAAAATTTGCTAAAATCTAAAACACGAATCGTATAAAAATATGTTAAAACATTCTTATAACATAACCTCAATTGCTTTAGGATTTGCTAGTTCTATTTAGTAGATAATCGAGATCATTGCTTATACCGCACATCACAGCATCCATGTTTCCGTTGCTTGCTTTCGGTGTCTCATCGGTCTCTGCTAATACTGGCGCTTGCGTTGAACATGTCGAATTATCAGTTCTTTCACTATTTTCATTAGAATCTTGAACACATTTTAAACATTGGGAAATTTCACAGCACCCTTGAAGCTCGTTTGTTAGATTTTCGGTAACTATAGTAACGTTTTCGCTGAATGTTATAGATTTGGTATTTGCACTTTTCGGCATTTGGCTGGAGTTGTTTTTAGTTTGATTGTCTTCTTTGGTTGAATGTTCGCTTATATCTAAACTGCATGATGATTTTAATACTTTACGGCAGCATTCTTGCACATTCGAGGACACTAAATCCAAATTTACACAAGTTTCTGTATTTAAAATATCCGGCGCCCTGATAGTTCGTAGTTGCTTTTTTCTATTGACGGTAGCAGTTTGTTTGGTAACATTAGACGGATCTTTGGCGTGGTTGGCACCCTCTTGCGTATCAAGGATTATCGTGTCTTGAAGTATCCTTTCCGGCGTGTTAGGAATATGATTTACTGAAAAATAGAAAATCCACAATGTAAAATATGGTAGACACATGAAAGATTGTGAGTAGCTTTTATATTCAATGCCACACAAATATTTTTAAGCGAAACAAAACTTACATTAAAAGATAAAGTAAAATCAACATTCACATACAAAACAGAACATAAACACAGATACCGGGCTACATAGGACACATACAACTGATCGATCCCTTTTTAGAATCGTTCGTCTTGAGAGAGATTTTTCGTAAGAAGTACTGTTCCATAATGTGGTCGAACTTCAATGCGTAACAAAATAGCAAGGCGATACCCTAAAATCCAGAGATTCGTTAGAGAGGATTATTTAGTAGCGTTCACCATCTTACCAAACATATAGAAGTAATGCTGAACGCAAAATGGCACAAAATATTTTCTATTATATTCACGTAGAAAATACTGCTAATTATTACTAATATTAGAGCATGAAATATGTATAGGCTCTTACGTAGTAGAATTACCCTAAAAAGACGAAAAGATAAAAAAAAAACAATAAATCATACAAGCAGCGAATTTTAATTTTCAAAATAATCTTGCAATTACGGGTAATAGAATTTATTAAGGTCAAAGTGTTTAAATTTGTTGAAGAGGACGTACGATGTTATAATATCTTTTCCTTTAAGAAAATGAGGATGCCCGATGGCGAATAACATCGAAGAATACAGGATCTTATTCGGCTTCGTTACTTTCAAATTAGTCCCCTTGGAAATTCCGTAAGTCGTGCTTTGTTAATGCCTTCGATCTACCCTATCGCGCCCTTCCAACATGATTTTCTTTAGCTTAATGAATTCAGTGAATACACTGGATGAGGTGCGGCTGCAATGTTGTGCAATCTTTGAAACGTTTAAAGTAGTCATGAATAGAGATGACAAAGGCAGGTGGAATTATTCCTTTTTTGTAGCGACTAGATAGAATCGTGTTTATTCGCCTCATGAGAATGGATTCGTATTACCTATTGGTGTCCTCGAGAGTTAGTCTCTGTAAAAAAGTAATAATTTCATCTGTCTTTGGTCCTCTGTCATAAGTATGCATTTGTCCTCGCAATACGTTCATTCAACTTCAACGATAATTCCAATGGGCATATCAGCTTACAGAGAACCACTGAATCCGTTCCTAGACGTGATTTAAATTTTAGAAGTTTTTGGGTATTACTTCGTATTTATTGTTGTATCGTATGCTTTGAACACGTTTAGATCGTGTTTCAATATGAAACACGATAAAACTTTTGGGCCTTTAACAAGTTATACTTTCGAAATTTTCGTATAATATTTAATAGAATATCCGATCATCCAAATCACATCCAATTTTGCACTAATTAAACATTTTCTTATTTTTATGAATGGAGTAATATAGTCAATAATATAGGACAGCTTGTAGGCTACGTGGTATGTCAACGCTCAGTTTTACAACTGTAAGAAATTGTTTTTTTTTTGTTTTTATAGAGAATTCCAAGAAGTTTCGAAGTTTAAAAGAAAAGAAAATCGGTGTGCTGGACGATGTGGTAAAAGCACAGATAGTATTGCCTCCTCATGGGTGCTGTACAGTATTTATTGTCTCATATACAAAACATTATTTTCCAACATAATCACCGTGTACTTGAAGACTCTCATTGCGCCTATATTCCGCATTCGACATTCTCCAAGTTTAGTAAATACTTTCTTCAAGTAATAGGTAGGTTGGGTAGTGTAGTGGATGCTCCTTGGCTTCGAATGCTGTAAATTGTGTTTAGGGAAACAAGGCTTTTATCCTAGTGAAGGAAGATACCACGCTACAACTTCCCTTTAAAAGGTTCTTTAATACAATCATCAAGCTGAATAAGTGCCCTAATATTGAACCGTGATTGTTTGCCTACGTTCCCGGTAATTAATTAATAAAATTCCTTTAGCATCCGAGCAAATGGCTGACGGCTGAAGATCAAATTTGCAAGGAGGAGATCGTCGACATTGTCATTCCTTGGTTTGTTCTTTTGGCTCAAGATAATAGGGATGAATCCATATTTCGTGAAGTATGCAAACTATTAAACAATGTCAAATTCGGTTTTAAAGGGCTGACGTTCATTCACTTTCGCTTGGCTATTAGCGTCTACTAATCGTTTAGTAGTTAACCGACGACTTCGCTTAGACAAGTTACAGCTTGCATTCGATCAGCATCAAGACGTTCTAGAGTTGTTCTACCGCATCCAAGCTACCGAAACCAATCACTAGCTGATACGAAGGAGCATGATCCTTAAGCACACTAATCGTACTTTTATGAATGTGTTCTGTAGTTAAACCTTTTTTCTGCAGATATTTAATAACAGCATTGGGCTGATGATTGGAGAGGGCAAAGATGGATGAAATTATTACTTTTTTGCAGAGACTAGACAGACTCGTGTTTGGTCGACTATCGGGGATTCCAGTAGGCAATAGGAATCCATTCTGATGAGGCGAATAGACACGAGTCTATCTAGTCGCTGCAAAAAAGAGGAATAATTCCACCTGCCTTTGTCATCTCTAATGATGATTTTATGCGATCGCGCACTAGAGTTGTGTATCTCGAAGAGCGGCAATTTGGTTTATGGTGACCGTAGTAGTGATTACATATTCTCTTACCATATTAACCTATATGTACATATAAAAACTAATCCTTTATTTGTTTGTCTATATCATGTATCTTCGATGTTCCGTGTTTTTCAATTATCCAGCAACGACATCTCGGATAATCGAGGTTTTATTGTTTATAAAATTGTTAGTACAATTACGACAGGTTTTTGAGAATTAACAGAGATCTTCAGTAAATAATTGATGCATTACAGTTGCTTGATGTACGCGAGAAAATTATCAAGAAATTCGTAAATTTGAACAAAGTGTTTTGGTTTTTTTCCAATTTTGATAACTATGTGAAGTTGATACATCGATCATTTTATGAAAAAGTGAGAAGCTTTTAGTCAAAATTTTTGCAGAATTCAACATTTTTACCCTAAATTCTCATTTTAATTACTTATGAACCTTATTAATTGCTTTTTACGATGTATTTTGTTGTATTCTACATAAATCGGAAGTAAATATTAATTTCATTGCATTTGTTAGTTCTATCGTTTAATTAGTGAAAGCAACCCTTCGACCGTACTAAGTCTATTATCCGTATTTTGTTAACCTTGTAGGAACACGTAAATAATTCGTCCTACCTGTCTTTCGGAATTTTGATATAATTTTTGGACTTTATGCATCTATTAATAATGCAATACATGACGATATATAGAATTGTCAGAATTAGGCAGCATATCACAAATATATAAAATGACGCGGTCCCAATAATTATCCACCACGAGTGTAGTTTCAAATTCATTGAAATGTGGCTAATGTGGTTGCCAAGTACTATGATAATCGGTGCTCCTGTAAAAAGTAAACGACTTTTACGAATTCTGAAGCCATTAATATTTCCACAAAATATACATTTAGTCGTACTTACCACTTATTACGCAAATAGACGTTGGTTTGACATTTTTAATGCCCTTGTTAAAATGTACAAAATCGGAATAAATTACAAGAAGGATATTTAGTTGTGTTGAAACACTCGTTAAGAAAAAGACTTGGAGCAATGTATTGATGTACAGATACGATTCCTGAAAAGGTAAAACATAATCATTCTCGTAAGGCCCAGGAAGATAATATCGTCCGAAATTTGCCGAAAAGTCTTAATAAACATGGGTCGCAAAAGGTTTTTGTATCGCAGTTGATATAAGATCCGTCAACTCCGTCTCTTTACTCGTTGAATATGCATGTCATGTATGGACTTGCCCAGATTCCTTCAGTTCGTGTTTTAGTAAGATTGCATTAAGGATTGACTGGTGCCTATTAATTTAGGAAATAGTCTTTCCATTCCAGAAGATCAAGATCAGTATTCACGCCTGAAGCAGAAGAGGTAATTTTGGCACCGTTCCTGCTATTTGGAGAATTTTCCGCAAACAGCAGCTTTATTGCTACCATATACAAGGGGTCCAGGTTTTAAATTCATCTGATCATCAAGCACGTTTAGTTTCTATGCACTAATGAATTTTGCTGCCGAATATTTTTATTGGTGAGGAGGAAATTGAGCTTTTAATTTCTACAATACATACGTGTGGGTCGATTAAAATCTTTATGCTGTTCGACAATCCAAACAGAGATACGTTTTTCATTGAACTACTAGCTCACTCCGGTTGTTTCATTAAAATAATTAACAGGCGATGCTTACCTTGACATTCTGCAGAACGACAATGAGTGGTTTCTTAGACGATATCCATTTGAATCAAATGCAACAAATGTGGTTCAAGCAGGATGTATTCCGATAGACGTTAAAGAACATTTACACGGAATTGAACAAAGATGAGGAGAAAGCGGAGCGCCTGCTTTATGGCTCACGAGAACACTTGCTTGCTAAATTCACATTATATTAAAAAAATAATGTACGCTCGCCTGTAAACGACGTCGAGAAGGTGGAAGAACGAAAACAAGAAGGGTGCCATCGGATCCAACTTATATTTTCATGTGTTTACTGAAAAATGCAGGGAAGACTTCTGAGCATTTCATTGGAGTTCTGCTTGTATTGTTTGTTTATAAATCACGTTGTTTATTTAATTGTATATAAAATGGTTGAATAAATACAAATTTCTTGTATCTACAGAGCTTTGCGCTTGAGGCCCCGCTCGTTAAGACTTTTCTGCATATTTTGGGTCGTATAAGCTCCCTTCTAGACTTGTGATATATTTTTTTAACATTCTGTACAGTGAGAGTACTAACATTTTTTATATTATGCGTTTGCACTAAAATAAAAACCGTCATAGCACCAATAATCGAGCAGCAACATTGCGACTTAAGGTAAGTAATGCAATTTTGGTGGAAGATCCAGTGAAACACTAGAAGAAGCGCTGAAAATACTGTAAGAAGTAAGCATATAGAACAACCCATTAGTATTACTATTCTATGAGGCGTTTTTATGGAAATTTCGAATTCCTGCAATAAAATGTTATAGAAATTTATAGAATGTATGCGATCTAATTCAATTCACCAATGAAGTGTCTCTAGTGGCGATTACGGCGAAAGTTCCAAATTGATGGCATTTGCAATTGATTGTGGTTTCATTTATGATGGTACTATCACAACTTTTTCTATTCCAGTAATAACCGAATGGCGCAAGGTCAGCTCTTACGCAGTTGAAGTTCCTTTGGTGAAAGGGGACGTAACTGTCCAGAGGAAATTGTATATTCAAGCTAAAATTTTGAGAGAATTCTATTTCTTTTTCTTCGTTTATGTACCATGCGGCTAGGATATCGGATGCTATAACGTAATCAAATTCGGAATCGCTGCAATTTACAACACAACGGTCATTAAAAATATAAAGCAACATACAGAGATTTTATTAACTTAATTCGCAAAACTGATCGTGGCGGTAAGAATTTTTTCAAATTGAAGTACCTAGCGCTGACGAAACTATTTAGGTACTGTTTATCCTCTTCGATAAACGTCAATTCAAACGTGATTCTCGTGGACCTGGTGATCAAATCGCTGAAATTAGAAATACGTGAATGTTAAAAAGCTTTATTCTAGATATGCAGAATTCCATCATACTTCTTGAAGTTTGTTAATTTATTAATAGGCTGAATATCGGCTACGAGAGAAACTCCATCGTACGCAAACGTATCTATCAAAGGTAGGAATCTCTTGCATAATGAAAGTAGACGCTTTACGGTTTGTTGCAGTTCACTAACTTGCTGAAATACATTTTGTAAAATTGCAGCCGAACCTCGTTTGTAATGCTTACCGCTTCTTTAATTAGGGAGTCGTTCTGGAGTAACAGCTTATCTACGACAGCGAGAGCAGTCTCGCAGATGTTTTTCGTACCAGTACTTGAATTAGATTTGTTAATGTATGATATTATGTTAGATATAAGCTTTATTGTAACGGATCCTTCGCCTTCCAGCAGTTTAGTACCTGAGTTTAGATAAGCTACTGTCCTATTTAGAATTTGCAGTGGAGTTGCCGCTTCATATCCCAGGAGTAAATATTCAAACTGAAACAAAGCGTTAAATTTTAGAGAATGTTCATAAGATAATTTATCAAATTTAGAACACCAAAAAATTACCAAATTTTATTTTAATTATTTTTAACGTTTTACTCATGTTCATCTTTATCATTTAAATTTTATTAATCGCAATTTTTACGCTTTGACGTCTGTAAATATTCGTTTGTACCTAAGTAACAGCGTTGGGATCGCAATAAAGGTTTCTGTGGTTGTTACAAGTATCAAAGGCACTACAAGTTTAAACAAATTACACTAGTAAAAAAGCCATCAACTTTTCTAAGCCTATTAAACATCTTAGTTTCTATTATGCTATTTAGCTCAGTTTTGACGTGAACTTAAATACCAATACTTCAGCGGTCTTCCGGTTTATCGACTCGTCTGATCCGCGATTTCGGAGACATGCGTGACATGTTTTACGCACTGGACGTTTCACGCACCAATGACTGTAATCCCCTGCCCTGTCGTCCAGTTTCTTGAGGTGCTTCAAGTCTCCGCGGAGATGCTAGTTGCGTGCATACTAGGACGCAGCGGCGATGTTTATCAATGTTCTGCCCTGTAGTGCTTCAAGCTTTTCAAGAGGGCAGCTGGCTGCCGTGTACCACATCAACGACCACGGTGGGTCTTATGGTAGAAGTGTGAATGGGCGTAATTCTGCGCAAATCTACAACGCTGCGTTTTCTAACCAAGGAGTACACTATATTTTTTGCGATGGTGACCTTCTTCGTCGTTTCTTTAAATTGTTTTTTCCAGGTTAGCCGTTTGTTCATCACGAAGCTAACGTATTTTCTCGGCTTTCCAGGGCAGCCGTTACTATTGACAAAGCTGTCGTTTTTGGTTCCTCTTACCCTATGGTGAATCCCATAGTCTCTGGGTTGACGAGTAATTTTATTTATTTATTTATTTTTTTTAGCCCAACTAGTAAAAACTGCAATCTGGAGGTTGACAGTAAGAAAAGGAATAAGTAGCCACGCTATCTACGTATGTCGCCAGCCCGCATTTGCCGATGTTTGGGGATGTCATCTTCATATAACAGATGGGCCTGTGATTCGTGACCTGTTTGGCAGCCTCTTTTTGGGAAGATGACAACGTCTGAACACTTCCAGGCTGGAGCAAAATAAGGAAAGAGTGATTGCAATAATTATGTTTACAAATCGAAAAATCGTGGTTTGTCGAAGATAATGTTTAGAATGCTGTTAGCGCTGTTAGTGATTTCTCTTACTGAAAACACTCGCCAAGCCCTGTCTTTGCTTTTCCAATTTAACCTTGAGTGAATATACAATTCCAGTTTCCCAAGGTAAGTTCTTTTTGCAATGTTGTCGTACAATTTTTGGTCAAGTGCTTTGCTAATTTGCCATGCTCGTCCACTCGGATCAAATATCGGCTTGGAAGTTTCCCCTTTCGTCTTTGACCAGCTTAATCTGTCTATCGGTTGCCAGTCGGTGTATTGGACTGTCAATAAGATCTGTTACTTCTCTAGGGTAGGGATCTTAACGGCAGTGCGCCACATTTTGTTATTTTAATAACTCGCTCCTAAATGCTAACAATGGCGTTAGTTAGGAAGTTAACCTCGATGTCGATTTACAGCAAAGATTAGGATCAAGAAAACTGCCCATCCGATGGGTATGCGGTTGCTGACAGTAGCCATCAACCGGATGATTGTTACCTGCAGTGTTTGAGTAAACAAAATCCACAAGAATTTTTGCATCGAATCATCATCGTTTTTGAAATTTGGATCCGTTGCTATATGCTTAAAATGAGATGACAGCCAAACAATGGACATTTCAACGGGAATCTGCCTCAAAAAAGGCGACGGCAGTCCCATCGGCTAGAAGCCACGACTACGATCTTTTAGAATTCCAACAGAATATTGGACCAATTCGATGAGTTATTGAAGGAGGATCCGTTTATTAAAACATTTAAGAACGAATCTTGAAATTTTCTTAAGCCTTAATATCCATGGGTAGTGATAACAAATATGTGCATCCACATAAGCTGAAGCTTGTATAATTCTATAACTCAAGCTAAATCAGCTCAGCTACACAACTTTTTTGTAAGTAGTTTTTGGTGATATCTTACTACGTAAAGGCTAATATATTGACCGGTATTATTGGACAACTTACCTTTTACTTCCAGCTAAAACTAATTCGTTTTGGGACACTAGTAATGAAGAACGTATATTGCCAAACAAGTAACATATTTTGTTTTATTTCTGATATTCAGTCACCTCTAGTAGTTTACGCAATCTTGATATATATACATAACATTTCGGAATGGATTCTTTTGTAGGTAAATTTATACTAAATTCAGTTGTAGAGTTTTAGTATCAAGAAATCTTAAGTTTTCATGGAGCGTCTTATAGTGGTAGATGTATTCGTTATTTGCAAATGCTTTAATTGGCCAGACAGGATTATGGACTGCATGCAATTCTCTCCGTGGAAACTAAATGCAGAAGTGAAAAAGGCAATTAGTGTGTAACTTTAGCTATCTTCACAATGGTGCCCAGAGGTAATCAATTTTTTTTCTCAGTTTAAATTTAACAATTTTATGTATGTACGCGTTTATCTTTTATCCGTAATTTCTATGCTTTCCTTTGACATCGGTCACTGTGCGACAGAACTAAAATCTACGTATTTTTATTCGTTATGCATTGCGGGCGCCACATATACCTGTGCGTTTAGACCTACGAGTAAAAAAATTGACTATATATTGTTTCCTCGTTAGTTTCTATGCTTGAAAACGAGAAAGGCGCACGAATAACAACTTTGTATTGTACTTGGAATACTTGAAGCTTTCTTTTTTTATAACCGTAAAATTTCCAGCAAAGATTTTGGCACGATGGCAATTGAAAAAAAATCTAGCAATTTTCAAGACGTTATTCATCAAGCCAATTTATTGCAAATCAGAGCACCGCCCGTAAATTAAATAACCCAGGCACATTTATTTATTATTTTCGCCAAATCCATTGCAATGCAGATACACGATTAAAAGTCCACATTTATATTGATTAAACGGATGGCGGCGATAAAAAAGTGGAGTAATTAACTGGAAGAGAATTTATTGTAGCGATGGTTCTATAATGAAAAGGTCACGTAGCATACGCAATTGCGCGTATTTGCACCGACAAGATTGAATCCGAACGCTACAAAATGCGTTGTTTGTAGTCAGTACGTGATAATAATGTAAAAAGTATCTTGAGTTAACAGATTGACAAATAGGTTTGGTTTGAATTCCTACACGAATTATATGATCAGTTTGTTTAATAAATATTTTATTACATATTTCATGTATGTATGTGTATAAATGTACAAATGTGTTTTTCAATTTTTGTAGCGGAAGTAGAAAGTTAGCGTATCAACATTGTTGGTTTTTTGTTATTATCATAATCGTGCAAATTCTCTGCGACGATGACAACGATGTCGGTATTACGTGGAAGTGTGGACATTGCAAATTGACTGGCTGAATTCTGCCGAGCGTAATGTTACCTGTTTGAAACGCTTGGTAGCTGATTTTCAACGCTGCACCGATTGATTTGGTCCTACATCGACATCGTTATGTCTCTCAAGTGTTTACGGCCGAGTGTAGTTTGATTATTTTCCGATTGTTGACCAATGCCTAACTAATTTTGTTGTCCACTGGTTAGAAAAGTACCATTGGTTTTGTAATTTTTACTGACGCTTTATTGACCAACTGAAGGCCAACCAATTGTGTTAGTAGGGTTTCCGCATGACAGGTATATGGCGAGTTATGTTAGCTTAACTTAAGTTAAGGTAGTATAGCCAATGAAATTGATGAAATCGCACCCAGCAAATACAACATGAGAAGATAAAAGACATCATCAGCGTTGCTACTTTCTAGACGGCATTATATATCTTTTAGGTGGTGCTAGGAAATATTTCTGTGCTACTTTAGGAGATTAGCGGCATAAATAAAGAGGTGAACAGGACAGTAGGAGGTAAAAACGCCTGGACTAACGTTGATAACTTTGGGATGACCGAAACATGTCCGTTGGTCTTCCCTTCTCCTTTCTTTTTTGAGCTACAGCAGTATTCTAGTTATTTATTTTGGGCACTCTTTTCATGTGTATGTTAGCTTATGTTATTGGCCCAAATTGGCCCAAACCATTAGCAGACATATAAATCCATTTACATTTTTGTAAATTTAAACATTCTTTTGACGTAGTTTTTACGAAAAGGTTCCAATCGCCTATCTTCGATTATCCTTTACACTAACGTCAGACTTGGACTCCTTCTTTTTCTCTTTCTCACTCAGTAGTTACGTAAAACTGTAAAAAACTGTTTTAAATCCATCGCCTTCATTTTAATGGATCGCAATTTCGCTCTCGTTTCTGCGGTAAGTTTCTTTGCAAATGTTGACCAAGTTTCTTTGGGTCCGTTCGATTATAATTAAAAATACCAATAATTTCCATGATCGGAGTTTGTCTGTAACATCTAACAACATATGCCAGATAAAGATTTGAACCTTCTTAATTTAGTAGCAATTGCTTTAATGATTTTCCCCAATAAAACTGGAACACAATAACTTGAAGCATTTTTAATCACTTTATTCGCGGCAATAATAGGTCGCAGGATTTGAATTACGTTTTTTTTTTTACCATCTAAGTCCCAACATTTAGTTGTCTACGAAAGTAGTGTATCGTTGGAATTTCAATTGAAAATAAAAAATAAAATTAAAGAATAGTGTTGATAACTGTCAAATGTTAATACGTGTAAAAGAAGAAGTTACAAAGTATGGTTGCTAGAATGAGTAGAATCAAATTCAGTCATATTGATTTCACAACAAAAAAGAAAAATATTGGACAAAATTTCTATTTTCAGAGATTATTATATATCTACAAAAATATAAACGTGAAAATAAAATACGGAATAAAGATTTACCGAAGCTTGAATTACTGTGCCGGTAAAGTCTCTCTGTACTTACATCTCTTATAATGACGCCCATACTTGTAGATACGCATTCGGACATATCCGGTTTATCCCATTGCGGATTGTTACCGTCCAGCATGATGCACATTCTTTTAGCAACGCCTGTGTAGCCTTGCGGGCAGTTCTGCATGCTGTCGTAACCGGGAGCCGTTTCAGGCCATGTAACGTTGGATTGGAAATGCTTCGGGCATGTTTTTATCCGTTTCTTATCCACTACTATAACGGATACGCTCATTTCACTTTTTGTCGTTCGATCTTGGACAAGGCAAGAGTAGTTCGCCGATTTCTACAGATATATACGTATACGCATGTAAGAGATACGAGAACAAAGATAATAAATTGGCGATCGGTTCTTTCCATCGAAGGGAGAAGTAATCATACTTACGCTTAGGCCGGATACGCGTAGCAGGCTGCCTGTCAAATATAATGTGTCGTAGCGTTCCCTTTTCGTTTTTGTCGGAAGAAGGTGTCCGTTCTTCGTCCAGCTATAGATGCTCGTCCCGCCGCTGTTGTAACTCGAACACTTTATGGAGAAGCTTTCACCCTGGAATTAAACGAAGCGATGTTATAATGAGGCGTACTTCACGTTCGCTATCGGTAGGAAATTTGAGATAAACACTAGAAGGTGGCTGGTTTTGATTTTGATAGATTTTCTTGGAAGATCGTGTTATTATCTGAGATGAAGGCTTAAGATCCAATGAGAGGTGCAAAAATACGTTTTGTGTTTGGTAGTCGACAGGAATTGTTAAGAAATAAAAACTTTTTAAAAATTTTATAATAAATTGTTAGTTAGTAAATAAATAATAAAAAGAAAGGATTGTAAGGTAGTTTGGTAAATACCACCAGGGTATCGACACATTTCGCGCCGCACAAAATATTTAATTAATTTACCATATGTTTCGGGATTTCTCTTTTTAAGCATACCTTGGTCTATCTCTATTCTAAAAAATATTCGCAAATACCTGCTTTTATCATCTACGCCAAAATTAAGACACGCAAAATAATCGGATTTAAAGAAAATTAGTTTTGGTCTAGATCATGAAATGTAAACCGTCTTATCCTGATATACTCTGTGTTTGGAGAGAGGCAGATGGCGTCTTGTGTAAAAATCTATATTACTAACTGTGAGTACTATTTTTTAACCGAGATTCATTGCGTAATACTATTCTGAGAGCTATTGAAAGTGAGCAAGTTACGTGTTTGTAGAATCATGAAAAGCAATAATACGGGTCAGTGATTCGACTTTTTTATGGAAAAACGTGGGCAGGAATCGAAGAGAAGGATGCAGCTTATAAAGACCATGCAACTTCGATGACTATCAGCGGATACAGGTTTAATGAAGGTCACTCATAAAAGTTAATACATCGCTGGAATGAGTACGGGGAGATACAGCGCTAAATACAAAACAATAGCGTTCTTTTCCTTAACACAAGTATTTATCATACTATCCTCGTTTAAATGGCTTGCAAGCCTTTAATTCCCGTGGCAAAGTTGCGTTCTTAAATAATTTAGCGTTTCCTACTATGCTTGGTTTTGTTGTGTTGTGTTATATATATATATATATATATATATATATATATATATATATATATATATATATATATATATATATATATTTAATAACAGCAATGTGTTATATGCTACTTGAATCTGATGCTTGTTGTCGGTTTCATTTCCCCTCTAGAGGCTTTATCATAGAAACCGCATCGAATTTTTATGAACTCTCGACTTTCGCTACGTTTCCGATTTATTTTTCGAATTATCTAGGAGGTTTTCGTGTATTTCGTGAACCGAGACAAGCGTTCATATCTTCCGTAAAAACTTTACTTATACCTTTCGATATTACGAGAGGCAAGTTCATATTGCGGAACTCTGCAGGAATGAAATTTGCACAATTTCACGTATAATGTATATACTTCTTAAGAACGCGAGCAATTTCTATTGAAGTTCCATGGATTATATTCCATAATGGAAGGATACGTTTGAGGAATAACGTAACCTGTTAAAAAGTGGAATACCTCAAGAATTGGCTATAGACAGATATCTCAAAAAAATCTGTCATCAATGTGGAACCATGTACAATGTAGGAAGGAAAATCTAATTGAAAATGCCGTAAAATATCTGAGAAGGAGAAAGTAGAAGAAGAAGAAGTAGAAAGGAGAAAGGCGGGTAAAACCACCACTCTTTTGCGGCGACCAGACAGATTCGTGTTTTGTCGACTCTCGGGGAAATCGATAGGCACACGAATCTTTCCTCACGAGACGAACAGACACGGGTCTGTCTAATCGCCGCAAAAGATCAACAATTCCACCCCGCCTTTGTCCTCTCTAGTAATTAGAGTATATATAAGTCCAGTGTTTTACATTCTTAGATGACTCCCAAAGTTGGCAAATAATATTAATATTCATTTTGTGAACGATCTGATGGTTCTATCTTGATGTAATGTTATATCAACAACTAGAAACTCAATACCGACGGTTTTTTCGCATTTGATGGTGATCGCTGTTCAAAGAAGGTTTTGTTAAAGCCAAGAGCGAAATTTGCAGATGAGGTGTTGATCTGGGGTAAATATTATGAGAATAGATGGCAAACTTGAGGATGTGCATCAATCCCAATATAGGAACTTGTAGTATTCGTTTCTTCTGACTTTTCTAAAACATAGTTTACGTGATTTTGAATATTAATATAGAGAATACCAAAATAATGAAGGATACTCACAGTTTTACGCAATAAAGAAAATCAAATTAGAATTTTCTAAAAGTAATTAGAAATGACGAACTAAAGACTTATAATAAATATGTTGTAACATATTTCGTTTGTCATATGAACATGAGAGGCATTATTGCTTGCCTTATAATTAGAAGCCCATACTATACACAATAAGCCCAGACTGCTAAAAAATAAAATCGTAATCGTATTTCAATGAGACTGGTGTAAATTTAAAATTTTCAGTGATAAACGAACTAATTGAAATTTTAAATATATGAGATCTAACTTGATTTTAATTTGCGAGCGCAATTGGACGAAAATTAATGCTCAATAATTTATAGATTTATTGAAATTGACAAAAATATATGTTTTTGCGTTTATGTGGCTAAATAGACATAACTACTCATAGTAGTTCTTCAATTGAAAGTTTGGACTCTATGTCCTTCTATTCCGACGTACCTTCTAATTCTAGCCAAAATGCTTTTTTTCTTTAAATATCCATTAAAATTTTGATATAGGCATTTAAAAAATAGTGTTTTTATGGTTCTTTTCTTGTGTTTACTTTACGGATAATATTGAACCAGGAGCTTCGATATCCATCAAAATACCTTTAGCTTGCATGGAGATGTTGTATCTTGGAAATTTGGTAATTCGGTAACCATACTTACCATTGTATTTTAATTACTGGATTTGAGTAGTACGTAATCATTAATATGTAATGCTATTAATGAACCTTGAAAAGGCGATGTATTCGTTAACGAAGTTTATTTCTCTCGTTAAAAGTTGTTGAAAATTGAGGAGTCACCATCATTGTTGCCTCACGAAAAATACAAAATGATAACAAATTCGTTTTTAAACATGACCAAATCAAAATTAGTACTTATCACAACAGTATGTACACAAAATTTCCTACGTTGAATAGATTTTGCTTTATATCTAACGGCTAATATGTTCTATATGCGATGGAGCGAGAATAATATGCAAAATAGTATCGCAGCGCAAAATGCTGCATATGCACGCGCTTATTGCTTTTATACATATTTATGAGAATTGTACCATCTGAAATAGTGCTATAACAAGAGCAAATACCTGCCGATTGCTTTTTTAAAGCATATTATCAATGGAACGATGGAAAACTTCAGGACTTCGGGCTTTATGTAGGAACTTTTTGTGTTTCCTCGTTTTTTGAAAGAGCTATTAAATTGGAAAAAAGCTAAATACACCGTGAAGTTACAAGGCAGTTTAGTTTTTTTTACAAGGCAATCCAGATAACCTGAAAATTTAGAATAAATTGAAACGTATGGGTTCGTATATATAGTGTGACTACCCAAGCAATTTCTTCTAGATACCAATCTTCCGTTTTAGAGAGTCGAACCTCCTAAACGCAATGCAAACTTTAGGAATTTACGTCGATATCTCTGAAATCCTTCTCTAATTTTATTTTAAAAATTAAAATTTCTATTTGTAATTTGTCGTAATTTGTTGATTTCTATGTGAAATCAACGAATCACGGTTCAAGTGAGTCCACTAAGTCTTCAAAGCTAAGTGCCATTTCCATTTTGAAAGCTAAATCAGCCAAATTGAGCCTTCATAACGATGTCCTTCCAAGCGTCGTGCAGCTCTTGTTCTTTACGTGCTATAGGTGTAATCGCGATATTTGCAGCTACGAATGTTGTACGTAATAAATTAAGGATGTTGACAACGTAGATTCTCGTTGATTTAACATTTGCTTTTAAATTTAAAATGTAGGTTACCGTTTACGGTTGTAAGTAAACATTAAACTGGACGGATTACTCTTTTGCTCGGTATATACGAGTATGTATCTGCAAAGTGCACTCTGAGGATGGCGCTTTAAATATGAAAGATCATTTGTACAAGGCATCATAAGAAAATAGAATAGAACGACAGTTTATTATAGCAGCAAATTATTTATAGCGATATTGAATTTGCCTATGCATTTCAATCCAATGATGTTGAGATATCAAAATGAACAAGTAACTGGAAATAGTGCATAAAGAAAAATTTAAGACCGCAGCCTTTCAAAATAGGAACAATTTACACTGAGAATTACATTTATTTCATTTTATTTTTGTATTTATTTTATTTAATTTAGCAAAATAAATACTTGCTCTAACAAAAATTATAGCGGGATTAAGCGGAAGTGTTACCATCACATATTTTGCTACGACATAAGCTTTACTTTAATCAGACTATAATTTTTGTTGGGGCAACTATATATTTAGTTAGATTGAATAAACATATGGTACTTCTTATTTCAAAAATACAAGGGTTACTCTCTCGAAATGTCTCTACAGACATTCTACGTATAATATTTAATTCTTCAGCCATTCAACAATAATAACATATAGCTATATATGTTATTATTGTTGATAATAATAACATATATAGCTATATGTTAATAATAATAATGAAATTTATATATAATACTATATATAAATTTCAAAAAACTATGTTAAAACTTCAAATTGTATCTGAGCTTTAATTTGGATTTGCTGTGTTGTAATTTTCCTTTGTCCAAATTAAAAGAAAATATGCCAAGTTTAGTATAAATGTATATATTCATCGTAACATAAGTACACTCCGCCAAAAAAGTATCGCATAATTTAGTGTTGAATCATAAAAGTATCGCATAATCTTTATTTGTAGCATAAAGTTGTAAATATACTTTAATGCGTTCTAAGATATAATTTCTATGATTGTTTAAATAAAATACAGGCCAAATAAAAACAAGAACTCATACTTGAGATTTTTATTAAAACAAGAAATTATAATTTTGGAAAGAAAAATGTCATAACAGTAGCTTTTAATACTGAGTATTGCCACCTCTGGCTCTTATGACCGCTCGTATACGGTTTGGCAGAGATTCGATTAAACTCCGTATATAAGCCTGATCCAAATTCTCCCACTCGTCACGGAGAGCATTTTCTAGTCCATGCAGGTCCGCTGGGGCAACATTTTGGGTTCGTATCCGTCTGCGAAGGAGGTCCCACACGTGCTCGATAGGGTTCATGTCCGGACTTACCGCAGGCCAATCTAAAACTGGAATACCAACATCGTTAAGGTATTCCTGGACGATTATTGCAACATGCGGTCGTGCATTATCGTGCATTAACATGAATTCGTTTCCTATAATTGGCGCATATGGTACTACATGTTCTTCTAAAATGTCCGCTATATACCTGTGGGCAGCCAGTGTACCTCTGTCTACTGGTACTAACTCTGTACGACCTGTTAAACAGATGCCTCCCCAAACCACAATAGAGCCACCAGCGAAATTAGGTCTAGGTCTGATATTATACTGCGAATAGCGCTCACCGTCTCGTCTGTACACTGAGATACGCCTATCCGAGGTGTAAAGACCAAATCTTGACTCATCTGTGAAGAGTATATTGGCCCAGTCATTAATGTTCCAATCTACATGTTCTCTGGCAAACCTTAAGCGAGCCACTCGGTGGTTTCTAGTGAGACGAGGGGCTGTTACAGCTGCTCTAGCTCTTAATCCACTCTGTCGTAACCTATTCCGAATAGTTTGAGTACTCACACGAGTATTTCTGACTCTAGCCAAATCGTTCTGCGATTGTCTCGCAGTTACATGTCTTCGACGTAATGCTTGTAGTAGTAAATAGCGGTCATCTTGGCGAGTAGAACATCTTGGACGACCTGGTACAGGTCTTCTACTGTAATTGCCTGTTTCCCTATATCTGGCTACGGCTCTAGAAACACTTGACTGATTGATGTTCATCAAATTAGCAACGTATGCTTGAGATCGTCCATCTTCGATTAAAGCAACTATAGCAGCCACTTGTTCTGAAGTTAAATTGCTCATTTTAGTTTTAAAAGCGTTGGTACAGAACTCTGACTTCGCACTTTAAAATTGGTCCGTATAGGAAGACTTTCAATAAACAATTGAACAAACCTTACACATATGCATTTTTCTAAATGTGTTCTTTTAGAAAAAAAAAGTAAAAAAGCTATGTTCCATGATTTTGTTAGTGTTTTTATAGTTCACATACACGAGGCGAACTTTTTGTGAACGTATAAAAATATCTTGGTTTATAAATGCCCTTTTTTAGTTTATGCGATACTTTTTTGGCGGAGTTTATTTTTTCAACAGACAGACATTTAGATACATATTTGAAAGTAAAATGGGGGGGGGTTTCCTGACAGGCGTATTGGTTAGAGACAAACCATAGTTGCAGATAGAGTCTCCTCGAAATGGACAAAAGGCTGTTTTAAGAATTTTTAAAGGTATTTCGCATAGTTTTAGAGATAGAATAGGGGACTCAACTCTCCAAAAACGGGCAATTGGGCATCTAAAAGATCTATCGTAATTCTCACAGTATAACAGTCTACAGAGTTATGTTGGAAAGCGAATGTCTCTCAAAAACGGATAAAACCGTAAAAATCCGCAATTCAATATATGAATTATGTTAATTGTTCTGGAAATGTACTATACTGCTGATTAGGTTTTACTTTGGGAAACTTTAATAACAAAGAATAACATGGCAGACAGATAGAATTGACTTTTTGCTGATTTTTGTATGACCGGCAATAAGAAAGGAAAGTGAAATTGTTTCATATTTATTGTATGTTTTCATATTAATATTAGTAACGAAAAGCACTTGTTAAATACAATTACTGGATTAACTGTAGCTTTGTTATGACGTTTTGATTTCAGCCTATGAGAAAAATCAATCAGTTACTGTAATAAATAAAAGTGGAATCATTGGACAAATATTGAAATAATTCGATAATTTCCCCTATTTTCCGCCAAATTCTCTATACTAGCTAGGCATCGTAGAGAATCATGAATTTAAGTGGTTGTTATTGATATAATATGTACATACGAATCTACCAAATATCATAATTTTTTTCAAGTAAACTCATTCTGTACTTTCATATAAGCTCCTGGTCAAAATTATCGCACCACTAATTCTTGAAAGCACTTGGAGATAAAGATAACTTTTAATCTAAGTTTGCTTGGACTCCTTCTGATATTTTATTATTTTATTTTAAAATAGCAAATGTCAATTAGTTACCTTTAACCAATGAATTTAAAATCTGTCTGATTATGATATTAAGCTAATTTTATTATTAGTTGTATCACGTACGTGTTAGAAAGTTCACCGATGAGTGTTTCAAAGTAGAAAAGTAGACTACTCGGTCGAAGAGGCGGTAGGAGAATAAACTCTGCTGGATGAGTGATACGCGATGCCGTATGTCGGCGGTGCAGCTAGCTTAAAGTCTCCTGATAGACGTAAATGTGTCTGACGAAGGGAAGGAGAGAAATTTGCAAGTAACAACATTTCTCCAAGGGCCCCGTTTGGTGGCGGCTCTGTGCACTCGCACAGACTTAGTTCCTATACATGTGATGTCTATGAATGCGGATCACTGTCTAGGAAACATCGTACCTGAACACTTAATGCCGTTTGTTCGCTTTATGCGTATTCCCGTATGGCTGGATGGGTTATCGGGTACCGACATACTGTTGATATTCTGTTAATTGAATGGTCGCCACCAACAGTTCTAACATCAAGCTTATTGAGCATATATGGAATCATTAAAAAAAAAAGATTGGAGCTTGCGGACTCCCATCTACTAATCGATTTGTGGATAGATACTATTTAAAATTGAATCTGTAGTCTATTAATGCAGATGAGGCAGCTTGTAGAAGTAGATGAGGCAGCTTTTAGGAGTGGAGACGACCAAGGCTGGTGAAATTATTACCGTTTTGCAGCTACTAGACAGATTCGTGTCTATTCGTCTCATACGAAATGGTTCGTGATACCTATTGGTTTGTCCGAGAGTCTGTCTAGTCGTTGCAAAAAGGTAATAATTTCACTTGCCTTTGTCATCTCTACCTATAAGGTACTAACGTCACATTGGATTCATTAACTCACGTCTTTCGTTTTTCAAAGAAAAAACCATTTAATGGTTTAAGATAAGATCATGTGTTACTGAATTCTTTTTCAGTGATTGTATAAACCCAATTTGTAATTTTTAATTATATTTTAGTTTAATTTTATTTTCATGAATGTAACACATAAAGTAATGCGTTAATTTTGTCCAAGAGGTTAGTTATGAAACGAAACATCTTTAGAAGAACAAATGGCAAAGGTAACAAAAAATTTTATTTATTTTTTGTTCAAAAAGGTACTAAATTTCAAATTTTCACTTACCTTCGATACGGTTAAACTCATGGTATCCAACATTACGGTAGGTTTCGATCTAATTTCGATCCGCTTCGAAAGGCACTGCTGTATATTAAAATCTTCCACCTGGCAGGTGAACAGACCGTCATCCAAGATCGTCGCCTTATCAACCGTAAGGATGGCGAGATAATTCGTTAAAGATGACCCTTTTCTCAACGTTACCCATTTATTACTGCGACGCAAATTATTTCACGCTTAGTTTCGTAATATATATGCAAACTTACTTCTTGAACTGCGTGATATTCACGAACATTCCGTCCTTGTACCACCGGAAAGACATATTCGGCGATCCTTGAGCGGAACAGGAGAGCACGAAGTCATCGCCCTCATGTATTATACCGCCGGGATTTACTCCGACGCTCTGAAATTGTTGTAAATAAGTAAACGGCTATGTAAATCTACTACTCGAAGATATTCACAAGGGGATGAGTTGCTGGATTAGATAAGAGCGAAGTACGAAAAAAAAAAACGGCTCTGGAGGGGAAACAGGGATCCGACAAAAAAAAAAAACTGGATCTAGGGGACTTCGTCTATAAAACTTTAAACAAACTGCTTCATGGATTGTTTACTGCAAAAGTATAACTCCTTCAGTATTTGATCTTGATGAGTTTTATTAAGATAAAAACGTAGGCTTCCACGGCCGGAGTTTGTTGAAACTAAACGTTTTTCGGGTTCGAACCGTGTCATGTCGTTAAAGAAATAATAAAAAAAATATTATTTTTTTAACGACATGACACGGTTCGAACCCGAAAAACGTTTAGTTTCAACAGTTTTATTAAGGTCTACATAGCATGTAAACAATTAATCAAATCTTAGATTAAATATCCCACAGGTCTGCTTCGCCACGATTGGAAATCATGAAGGAGGTTCCCTTTGAACGCTAATTCACTGAAGTACCTCGCTTTAGGTACACAAAGGTCGATATCTCATTTGTTAAAGTACTAACATACCCCGATTTCGATTGACTTTAGCCCGTTAATCGAAACTACTAATGTTACAGAGCATATGGTAGCATAATGTCATGTAGCGAGTTGCTTTTGTTAAAGAAAGGCGAATCGATATTAAACATAGGTAACGTATATGTAATCGATCAGCAATCTATTAAACTAAGAAAGAAGTATTTCGTTTGATTTCTTATCCGTTAAAGATAAGTAAAAATAAAAATAATAATAGTTTTTATTTACTAGTTGATCCGATAGGATATAGGCTTCATCAAAAATACATACAAATATAATATAATAAAATAAATAATTAGTAACAATAAATGAGACTACATCCATTCGGGCTGTATTGAAAATTGGTATCCAGCAATTATAGCTATTATAAAAAGAATTCAGTGGCATCTGGCAGATGTTTTAAAAGAATTTTGGGAGCATTGTATGCTTTGCCCCTAAGCATGTATATTGAAGCAACTTGTTACAAACTTTTATGCATAACCTCGGTGTTTCTTCGTACATTATTATTCCACGACACGGAACTGCTAATTCATTTTCCAGTTTTAAACGTATTATTTATGTTTCCTTTACAAACGAACAATTCTTTGTACCTACGAGCAAAAATTAAGAGAGAGATAACATGAGAACGTCGTAACGCTTAAACATTTGACCACAACCATAATAATTCTTTTTTGTAGTAAAAGACAGCGCTAAAAGCGGGAGCACTGACCGTAGAAATTTGCAGCGTATATCAGCTTGGACGCAACATGTGAATGGTAAAACAATAGTAAGCTTTCAGAGTTAAAGTTATATATTCGCCTATGTCAAAGAACACAATTTAGAGTAAAGCTGCAATATACGATTTTCCTAAGTTAAGCGTTCATCGCGGAACAGACAAGAAAATTGGCACAAGACACTAGTACCGTTAATCACCAAGTCCCACGTTAGTACCAAGTTAGTAGTCGAATAGATATTCTTCTCACTAGTTTCCAAAATAATGATAGCGGTGTTGTCTGTAAATTGATATAAATTTCCGGCAATGTGGCCGTGAAGGCTGTTAGTGATTAATATATAAGTCAGAGTGGGCCTAGAACGGAACACTCACTCCACAAAATGGGTAATATTCTCATGTACAAAATACTTTTTATAAGCTACATCATCCAATCTTGTACCGTCAGCCTCTGGGTTGAATTTATGTAGTGATTGTAACGATGTAGTGATTCAAACAGGATGAAGTGTAATTCAAGTAAGTAAAACTTGAAAGCTCAGAACATGTAGTGGATTAGTCCAGACTATATAAAACACAAAGAACTAAAGTAACAATATATGTATTTAGAACAAATGCCTAAAAATTAACCAAAGATGATAATATTGATTATTTATTCTTCAACAGATCCATTTATAGGATATATACAGTACAAGCTAAAATTACACGTTAAAAAAAACTATTGCAGAACAGAACGAAATTTTAACTAAAAACTATTCAAAAACAAAACAGTTTTAAATCTAATACAAAACATAATAGAATGATAGGAAATACATGTGGACGAACAGTTCAACGGTGCAGGCAAAGAGGAGAAATAAATATTAGTGGAGTGATTGAACATTAAATTGCAAGAGCTGGATAACGTTCTTAGAGGAGATTTTAACATTACGTTTGTTCTAGGTTGGGTATATGATGATCGAGAAAGTCAATCTAATTTAATAACTTAGGAGTGTCATTGTTAAGAAGCCTAAAAAGGCCGACACCGTGCAATATAAGTAAAGTCATGGGCCTATTCCCTTGTATAGGATATACAGCACGTTCTTTGTAGTAGAATTCTTTGTTGAACTTCCTCTAAACAACATACATGTTGTTTATAAAAAAATAACCACACTACAAAAGGTCGAACCAATTTCGAGCGAGTAAAATAAAAGTAATACGAACTATAGATCCCATTGTTTTCAGCGCCAAGCTGGTTATTAAAGAAGAAATAAAACCACTGAAGGATAGCTTCGAGTCAAAAATAACGTCGAGATTTTTGAAGGATGATTACTTCGGTAATCTACCGTTATCCATGTCGCAGGCATGATATACTGTTCTGTATCTATTATTGGCACACCGAGTCAGTAGTTTATGTAATTGATTTTGTAAGTGACTATAGTCAAGAGAGTTATATGTTTATTGTAAACAAAAGAGGATATAGATTCGTTCTTTGAGGAACTCCAGAAGTGGGGAGTGGAAAAGAAATGTGGAGATCCATGCCTGGAAAGAGTTACATAATGTTTCTTTTGCATAAAGTATAACGAAGAGAAATTAATTAAGGGCGTATAAAAACAATGTCGCCAATGTCGTCGAATACCTTGCTTAGATCTACTTGTTTATTCTTATCCACATTATCAGAGATAAATTGATGTTACAATTGAAGAGTTAGTGGCGAATCTGTGCTATGCGGAGATAAACTCCATAATCTGAGGATAGATGGAGGAATATAAGCACTTCTCGAAAACCTTCGTAAAGTTATTTAATAGCAACAATAGAAAGAGCGTTATAGTTGTCTATTAATTGTTTGTTGCTCCTTATGCTCCAGTAACAACCTCGTAATTTTCCAAAGACTCGGAAAATTATCTATTTTTGCGGATGAATTAAACAAAAGATGATATTAATGCTTAGTATTGATGAAATCACACATCACGCCAAAAGCAATGTGAGCTCATTGCTTAATCGTTTTTCAACTAACATTGCTATAAATTGTTTAAAAAGCATAAAATCTGTTCAAAAAGAAGAGCAAATGTAGTAATAGAAAAATTGATATTGCTCGAAATGTTTGTAGAGTTTTGCTTAACTTCTGAAACAATACATTGCCGTTCATTAAAATCTTCGCAATTAAAAGTGAATCGTCTTTTATTCAACTTTTTATGGTAAAATATCTATATTAAAGACGTGAACGAGCCGGACAAGACTTGGACCTGCCTGTGAGATCGGGCAGGATTGGGCTGAAATATTCCAAGTCTATTGGGCCAAATTTTTTAAATTTTAAATTGGGCGGCACCACAATTCCGTTCGCTGGTAATTTTAAATGTTCTTTCTTGGAATTCAACTTATTCTTCTCAAGTTTCCGTGTTGAGAAGACATGGGTGTATAAAACTTAATTTGGAATTTACTTTTATTTTTACAATAATCCTTAAGTTGAATTTATTTATAATTTCATACGGAAAATAGTCCAAATGTAGTCCATATGAACTTAGACGAACAAATATTTCTGATTTAAGGCTATAGCATATTTCCCATTTTCTCTGCCTTATTATCTCTTTATTATTGAGACAACATATTCACCCTGCATTAATTTCTACAGCATATTATGGTGACGGTAGAGATAAAAAGCGACACAAATTTATTATCGATCATGTGAAAAAATGAATTATTGCATTATCAAACTAAACTAGAAAGATCTCTTCATGTTTTGTTAGTATAATCATGTTACTTAACCATCGAATCTTCGTGTGGAAACAATTACAATTTCAATAAAGAGTAGTGTATGTAGGCTGTAATTCTATTTGATAAAAGAAACTATGGATTATCACGTTTATCAAACTACGTAGAGCTTCTATAGTAATAATTTATGTGGATGCCAAGGGCTGCTAATAAATCCTTCACGGGGTATGTAGGATGATTGCAGATCTATCAAATTCATAGTACATAGAACGCGGGTAAATTGAAGCCTTAAACCAACTAATATATCAATCGGCTTTGATCCAGGAGTTAGTACAGGTTTGTACAACGACAAAGATGTCAAGCGCGTCCATCAAATCCTTGGCAGTTATTATATCATTTTTAGGAAACGGTTCGATAAGTTCTGAAGTTTAAACCGATCTCCTTAAAAAATGTGGACAACTGTTGAATATGGAGATTACTGCCGTAGTTGATGATATTCGATACGCAAAATTATGATAAAGGTAAAATAGAATTTAGTCTGTACTTGTTTGTAAGAAGATTACATTAAAAAATAAGATTTGCGATGTTACAAATACAAAAATATTTAGTAATAGGATCGTTCTTATATTCTCGGACTGCGCATGAAAAAAGAAGATTAGGATAGCAATTAAAATTTATTTTTCAATATGGGCTACTTGCTTTTGGATGTAAGTATTACATCGTTTCAATTACATCCCTAATCCAATCCAAAAAAATCCTTTGGTTTGTCTGGAAAATATCTTTCAGCACTAGCCGGATAGGTTCGTACTAGTCCATAAATGTTGTTCTCCTTAGTACTGTCTTGAGATTTGCAAATAAGAAGCTAGATCTGTACCATAAGGTGGATTCTTACGAAGCCACATTCAGTAACGGCAGCTTTCCGAAGTATCGACTTGTGATTTGATGGATTATCGTGTAGTAACGGGATACCTAACCTCAGTTCTCCGCGCCATTTCGTTTTAATGTATATTATTATTCTATTACCACATTATCCTTATTTAGATAATCCGTAATTAAATTTCTTTTATAATCATATAAAACAGTTGTATTATTACAATCTTAAACATTTTAGGAGAGTTAGTGACTTTAATATCTCATTGCATTGAGGTTAGATTTCGTTGTCGACGACAAGTACGTCGACAACGAAAAGACGATAATTAATTCTGGTTCGTTCCCACTCGGCCACGTATTTAGAATGGCGAACATTCGTAGAGCCTCTAACTTTTACCATTCCAAGGCAATCGCGGTAGAATTCTAGAAACCGTGATATTTGAAGCTCTTAACATAATTGCAAATTGTCGTTTCTTTAATACAAATACTTAGTTTTTTGAATAACCTAGAAAGTGATCAAGTAAACGGATCGGCCTAGATGGGTACAACTGTCGACCATGTTTAAATAATTTTGACCAGTTGCAAATAGTCGTCTTTGAAGATAATCGTACAGTTCATTTCTTTACGAATAATTTCTGCAGAATTTCCTCGTGTTAAGAATTTTATAACAGCTTGCAAAAAAACTGGTAGATATTAGAGCTAATACTGTTACAATTGTTTCGCAATTTGTCGAACACATTATCAAGTCGTATATTACAAGAAAAAATACGATAACAAAATGATATTAAAATTGAAAACTCTCTAATTAGGGGATATAGAGGGGACGCCTCATAAAAGAAGATTTTATACAGGTTTACTGCAATTATTCTAATAAATAAAATAAAAAAAATTGAAAAAAATAAAGTGTGGTGAAAATTAACAAATTGGTAAAAAATTACAAGTTTTTGTATTGATGGTCAAATAATTGTTCATGTGCGTATCACTTATCATTTTTTAAGCAAAAACAAATGACACAGTTAAAATTTATATTAATTGAATTATATTGATATAGGAAAAATATAAGAAAACATTTTCCATAAGATACGCTTCTTTTCTGCGACACTGTATACTTTTCTAATTCTCTTATACCATTTAAGAAAATATATCAACCACAACTTCTTTTAAAACGTTCTGAGGATGAAGCCATTAGATGAAAATTGATGAATACTTATGGAGGGGTAATTTCGTTTGAGGTATACTTCGTTTATTGAAAATGCCTAATTTATTACGGACCGAGCGTTTACGCATAATTCGCGTGGAAATTTTAATGCGGAGGGCACGTCGACGATGTCGCCAATTTGAATATAAAGTTTCCTCTTTTGAGGGTAGGCTCAATTTAAGAACCTTCTATGTACTAATTTATATGTAAGTAATGCGCTGGTCGCTTTGTCGTTCCATTTTAAAGATTGGAAGGACGTAACAGCGATTCCTTTAGACAAGGACGGCTTGACTAGATGGTTTTCGGAACGTACTACTTGTCCTTAGTTCTATCAGAGTGGTTATCAATGTTTAATACTCTATAAAGGGAATTAGTACTTCTATTATTTACATACATTTACGGGGATGGTCTTCCAGATCTCGGAAACCAATGGATAGGGATTTATTCTTAGAAATAGTTTCGATGTCGGGACACCCTTGATTAAATTGGAAACGGACGGAATTAACTTCCTTATTTCGAATAGAGTTCGTTGTATATTATGTAGCTCTCTTCAATGCAAGTTAAATGATGTATGTATATCGTTGGTCTAGTCTAGGAAAATATTGATTCGATAAATCAGATCGTCGGTTAGTTAGTTACTAGACGTTTGGCAGAAGTAACAGACATATCAAACAGTGCAATTACAATAATATTTAATGAGTATTTAGGACTTTATAAGATACCTTTAAGATGGGCACATCGAACGTTGACTTCTTTGAAGAACCAAATTAGAGTCATGTCTTCAGAAGCGGATTTATCATATTTTAACCCCAATAATAAAAAAAAATTCGGGGTCGGTTTATTCAAGAGTACAGACAACAAAGTAAGAAATGGTGACATTGGAGAATTGCATTATCTCGCAAATTTAAGATTCATCATTCAGCGGGTACGATTCTTCTGGGATGCCAAGAGAATTGTATTAATTATCTGGAACGTGGAACAGATAATCGTGGGTCAACATTATGCCAACTAACTTAATAATTGTATTAGCCAGAAAAGGAGAGAATAGCTGACGCAAGCTCTACGTTTCTATTTCTTGTGGTAATAAAATCTATCAGCAATGACGACGTTGTAACAAAGAACTGAAATGCGCTCGTATCTAGGTTAAATATAGAGGCAACAAGAGCTTACGGATTACAATAATTTAAAACGTTATGCGGCTTTCTTCCTATTAACCTATGACTTCTTATCTAAGTCACAAGCGTTTCATATTATTGGATTGTTTTTGTAACTTTTTAAAAACGTGAAGGAATGCTCCTATCTAACTAGATTTGCGGTAGTGCTTTAAAGTTTATTTGATATTTATGCCGAGGCATAAAGTGGAAGGAAATATGCTAATAATGCATTTCGTCGCGTTTTATTGCGATACACGTAAATACGTCTGGCGTATGTTATAAAGCAACCTACGTCAAAAACATAAGAACGACAAAGTTGTACTAGAGCGAAGGATTGCGATATTGTTCCGTGACATAGCAAATACATATAAAAAAGTTGAATCTTTAGGGTAGATATCTCAGCAGAAGAAGATCATGTTTTGTTTTTCGAAGAGAACAATACTTTCCTCAAAATGTTAATATCTCTTGCTTATTTTTTATTATAAAATAGGTTCGTATTAATTACATAGGTTCGTATTTGTTATATGAATACGTATCACATATTCCGGAAGTTGATACATATACTTCTACGTTAAATAGATCGCCTATGTTTATCCTAGAGGTTTGTGAATATGATGAACTTAAACTCAAAATTCTTCCAATCACATGATTATTTTAAATTTTATGGAACTCTTAATATCGTCCTTCTATGATATGCATCTTTGGACCGTAAATACATATAGGTACATTCAAAGATATTTGATAGTCTTCGCCTTCTTTGAAGCAGATTCACTTTAAAAAGTCCATGCTTATAGTTGGTTGCTGTATAGTTGTGGATCATCAACGGAAAAATTCTTGCGAATCTCGTTTATAGGAATAAATAACAAATTCTTTTGAAAAAAGGATGTGATGTCTGGTGTGGGAAGTAAATAAGTAACTTATGTGTTGCTAAGACTTTTTATAATATCTCATTCACCCTATTTTATCCTATGTCTCATATATATTTTGCTTATATCCATTTCAAACATTATGTATACGTATTTGTCACAAAAACATATTTAAAATCATTTAATATACTCAATTACAATAAGATCACACACATACAAAGCAGAAATCTGTATAAATCAACATTAAATTCCTTTAAATCAAACAATCGCAACTTAGCGACTTAGCGCAGCAGACGCTAATATTAGAAGTTACGATGTATGACGAACGTTAGACAGAGAACCATCTTACTCAAGCATAAAACAAAGATTCATCGCCGAGAACGCGCTTATATATACTTTTAACAAAGTAGCCGAACTTCGTCGGAGGATGAGCCTTACGAACTGCCGCAACTGTCTGTCGTAGCTCTCGCTTGTGCGTCATGCAGCGCTCAGATCCGCACTATGATTTTTCCGCTTATGTGAGGAGGCAGTAGCAAAGAGCACATACATACAAAGCACATAGCGTATAGAGAACGTCTGGGTAACCGTTTATACCGCTTATATTAGCTACTGCCTTCGTAAAGCCAAACGTTCGAGCCGGTATAGGGCGATGGCCCTAATAATCCATAAGAAATGCATATAAATGTTGCGAAATAAGATATGAATAAACGTTGCCATACTGAAGTAGCAAAATCCCTCGCGCTCGTTTTAATATAAATACAAAACTTGCGAATTTTAAGAAACAAATAAACGTAGCGAAAATACGTGTTTATACAAAAGCACATAGAAATAAGCTCAAAATATATGCAGAAACAATAAGGAAACCGCATTGTAACACTGAGGTGTACGCATAATCTGTATATCGACACGAGAGAAACCTTACATTTTTTTATTATTTTTCTATGTAACAATAAGTGAAGCTGTTTTATTATTTTTTTTTAATAAATGCGAACTGTTTTATTTTGAGCGATACTGAGCTACCAAGCAAATAAGAAACTACTTTATATCTTCAAACAGAAGCAATTGGTCTTGCTTCTTCGCAAGAAAGATGTTCTTCAAACGAGGAGAACGTGGCATGTGTATTAATGCAATTGTGAAGTCCGATTTACAAATTTGTTTTCTATTATTGTAAATAAAGCAGATAACTTATATATACATACTATCTATTTGTATTGTAAGTTTCTGCAATTGAAATATCCTGTTGATCCTCTTTGAGTTTTTACAAATATATTATGCCGTATTGAATTTTAGAGACATAGTAGAATGCCTTTAAGACAAAAAGACCATCAAGACCAATGTCAAACCATCATGTGGATCGTTGGGGGTGGTGTAGAACGTAACAAATTCGGGCAAGAGCACCACATCACTGATATGTTGCGACTAGTCATGTTCTTCGTTTAGTATTAGGCCTAAAATTTTGGTAGAACTGTTAGTAAGCGGAATTATAGAGGGTCCGGCAACGGAACGAGATGATTTGAAGTGAACTTTAAAGCTCGTAGGTACGAATGTTGTTGGTCCGCTACCATCAACACAGCCTACCGTTTAATTGACAATGAATCGTTACACGGATGTACAACGCAGCTTCGCAGTTAAAGAATAAGAAGTTTTATTCAAGCGCGTCGCTTTTTTCCACGCTATTTCAGTATACGACGCAACCAGCCTGCTCCGTCGGGTAATGCGGATTAACAAGCTTAAGGAAACTGGATCAACGATAAAAAAAGTGATGGGAATGTGAACCCATAACAATATCGAAGTTGTTGGACAGGCGGTGCTAAGAAATCCACGGCGATTGCACATCTAGCAATAAGATCCTCCACCAAGAGTTACATTCTACAAATTCAGATGATGGAATCTCTCCATCTGGGTGATTATGAACAACGGGGATATCGATTCGCCTCCTCGCTCTCCCGACTTATCAGTTTGCGACTACTTTTTATGGGGGTACCTAAAAGTAAAAATATTCGAGGGCTAGCCACCCACAACTCTCCAGGTTCTCAAATAACTTATTCGAGAGGAAATTGAAGCAATACCCGTTAATGTGCTGTGTATAGTCACGTAGAATTTTCAGGTTCACGAATGTATAAATTTCCATTTGGAAAACATAGTGTTTAAAAAATAATCTTTTAATAATGATAGCAAGGACTGTGGCGTAGTGTGGTAGTGTGGTAAACAACACATAAGTATTGGCAACCTCCGCACCACATAAGTTTAATTTATTATATAGTAATTATAATCCGGAACGGCCATTTCGAGGAGACGAATGGTGCAAATCATCAACTGGTGACCGAAATTTTTGGTTGGCTATTGTCGTACTTTACATCATATTTGGTCGATTAATAGAAAGCTCATTCTTTAAAAAACAATTAAAATTTCGAATCATCGTTTCATTGCCGGACCCGCTATTTTACATTATTGTGAAATAAAATACTTTGTTTTATCGATGTTGAAAAATCGATCGATTTTTAGCGCGTTGGTATCTAAAGTCCTTCATATCTTTAAGCGTATTGCTAGGAGTGTTTCAGAGAATACGTAGGCGGAAAATTCATCGACTGCAATTCAGCGATTATAAAATTTACCGATGCGCAGTTCTTCGGAATAATACGCCAATTCTTGGATTATATTTATTAAACATAAAGAAACTTTCTCAATTATCTTTATTTAAAAGGTAATATAACACAATCTTTAAGTAAAGATAAATAAACAACGCATCCTCGGTATTTAGAAATTGCGTGTGACATATTCTTAATGTATCTATTCTTGCCCCTATGTGAAGCTTTACAATTTCAACGAATCACTTATTTTCAAAATCTTTCGCAACGAATTTTCATTATCTATTATGGCCCTATAGTTTGTAACGAAAGAAAAGGGAAAACAGAAACTTTTAGTGGATGTCCATATTTTTTTGTAAAGGAAAAGCGAGCTGTCAAGAGGTATTGGAAGTGTGAACGTAACAGAAACAACAAGTGCCGGACTCGTGGCATAACAGTTGATATTATTGAAGCCGTGAAGGAAGTTTACAATCACATGGGTGATACAGTTCATGTCGAAGCATTAGAAGAGGTTATACATGACCTATAAATACCCAAGAAATACCCTAATATATATGTCCAATGCTTGTGGCGAACTTAGCTAAGCTGGGGCAGGACAGTAAGAAAACAAGGCACCAGCTTTGCTTATGACCCGATAAGAAAGTATATTTCCAGAGAATATACGGTAACTAAAGAAGATTAACCGTTCTTGCTGTTTGGTTCAGGACCATGCATTCACCACCGCAAGAAATTTCGATTTATTGGTCTCATTTGACCATTGGTCCAGGGATAGAACTTAGGACTATAGAATAGGATAGAACTTAGGACTAACTAACCAGGCATAGAAAACAGTGCTTCATTTGTTTTACCAATTCTACCTACTTCATGGTATTCAAGTAAACAGTTCAATTCCTCATTTATATGCTCCATTTTCAGACAAGACAGAGACCGTATATCTTCGAACTTGGCATGATTAGTACTGTTCACCAAGAATTTTTAAAGGCTAAACATCGAGGATGCTGTTTCCATTACCAATCCATATTCCGAAAAATTCAGGCAGAGAGTCTTCAAAGAAGGTACGAAATTGATTCCGAATTTGCCAAATAAAAGCGATTATTTTCTGCATTGGTTTTTGTCCCGACAGACAATGTGGAATCGGCTTACCAAAAATAAATAATATCAAAAATATCCCACATTTTAAATTAAGTTAAATAAGAAAGCCTTTTTGTGTGTAATTAAGGATTGCGCCGTATCATATCTTAAGTGAAGATAATTATGAAAGTTTCTTTGTGCTTAATGCAGAATCCGTATATTATCCTTTCGACAAACTACGCGACGGTGAATTTTCTAGTCGGTGAACTGCAGTCGACGAACTTTCCGAACACCAATACGTTCATCATTCAACTTTCCTTTCTATCTCTAGATTAACAGTGCCAAAAATATTCCCAAAAGTGTCGTTCGACAGATTAAATTGCTTATGGCATTGTACTTCCTATACTTATAAGTTTATTATTCTATACTCGCATCGTATTTAATCCCATTTCTGCATGATTTTCTCTTTCACGTCCTGTTTTCGACGTTTATATAGTACCGATAAATTGTTCGTGAAAATAATGTTGAAAAAGGATCCGCGAGGTTGACGTCGAATAATATATTCGGTATCTCGATATCGGACACTCGACGGAATAAAAATATGTTTAGAGAAACTTACCTGAATAGAAAGGATAATAGGTTCTTTGTAGTGGGCGATGTCGGAATTGACGATAGTCATGTTGCCGATGGAGCCAATCCGGACCCACTTATTTATCACTGACCTCAGATGGTTCTCGCTCGACTTTGAACCGTAGAAACGGAATGAGACGCCGTATTCAGTTGGAGAGGACCTTTACGAAACGAATACATTTTTTATTCAAATAGAAAATTGGATGTCTGCATGAATTATTGCGACGTGCCCGTAGCTGTTAGGCGACGTGCCACCGTCTGTGCAAAGTTCGCTTTCGGGAAACGCTACCTATCCGAAAATAAAATCGCATCCCATTTGTTCGACAATGGGAAAAAGGGACAATTTCGTTACTGCATCCAGCAACGTTTTCCGAATCGAACTGTACGTTTCGTCAATTACAAATTTGAAAGCATTTGTCACTACGGCGCCGGTGAAACGGCTCGATCACGAAAGCAGTTTAATACAATAATTCCTCATCCGGTTAGTTTTCCAGAACGGATAGGTTATTTGTTATTCAAGACGGATATTCCTAGTTAACCTTAAGATAGTGTTGGTTCTAAACTTATCTTTACTTGACCTCTCAATACAGGAAAGCTGTATTTGGATTTTTAGATGGCATAAGATTATAGGGAGAAGTGTCTGCTGTGTTAACATCATGCCTAGTATATCAAACGCCAATATGAATCCATGTAAACAAAAAAAAGATTAACAAGGGAAGACACTTACTGATTGCATTGAAATAAGACCGATTGGAAGTAGTAAAAAGCGATTTCTCTTATTCAACTTACATCGTTACTACGAATAAAATAAAGTAAAATAGTATATCTCTAAATAAGCCTTCCGTGAGTTTATCAAACTAACCGGATGAGATTCTTTTGCCACCCCTTCCACTCGTTGTGGGGACAGGTTGAGCTGAAAAGGGTAAAATATATGCACAAGTAGTCCCTTTGAAATAGCATTTTATACTTGTGGCCCCTCACCAGTCGAAACAAATTAAAAGTAACTTGTATAAAATAAAACCTTGTACCTATATTATGTATTTCAGGTCTTACATGATAAAATTGTTCGAAATAATGGGGATCTGTGTACATTATTATCTCTGATGGTGTTATAAAAATGCAAGTAGCGTCAATCACGTGGTAAATAGGGCCACTGTATTTATATGAAGAGTTGTTAATTAGTAGTATTTTGTAATAGAACGCGAGAATATGGTGTACGTTAATCCAAGTAGCATTATTCGTTTGCTAATAATTACATACAACTATAATAAAAAACAATTAACTACAAGTGATCCGCGTAAGATATATATCATATCATATATATCATGCATTAAAAGATATAATTGATACGAGCGTTGCAGAAACCTCATCTGTATTTGAAACCAATATCGGAGTAAGCCAACTTTATACTCTGTTTAGACAACGTTGAGGAAGAATGTAAAGAAACATGTGAATTGGAAAATAATAGTGTAGGTTCTGAGTGCAAGAATTTTGGAGATCCAAAACAAACAAGTGGCACGCTGGCTTGGTTCTATACAATCCAGATTTACATATTTTTCGCCATGCTCGTTCAAGTTGAGATTTGATCCAAATTTTAGGTATTATTTAATATCGTACTGCTTTATTTATTCATCTGCAACCGACACAATTATAACGGCAAGAGACCCGCGTAACATAGACTCTAGTTTTCATGTGGATTAGGTAAGCCAATTATTAAATTGGAACCCTACTACGTCGATTTCGCTAATTAAAGAAGAATAATAAAAGGATTCTTTAATGATTTTTCAATTACTTAATTGAAAGAGATGATATGAAACGAACTCAGGTATAACTGAACCTTGTAATCGGACTGATTGTATTCAACATCAATGAAATTAAATATTATCATCAAAAAAAATGTAATCAATAAAGTTGAAACTACTGTGCTTAGTTTACGTAAAAGCATATTCTACTAAAAGGAAAATTATCCTAACTTTTACCGAAAACCTAGAAAAAGTGGGAAATAATATGACACCGGGTTCATATTTATTTTGATTAGAGCTGTCAAACCCTTTTCAGGTTAGGTCGGTTTCTAAACAATTGGAACTTCAACGGAACCGCCTTTACTGAATCGTCCTAGCGAGATTTCGTTATAGAGAGAACAATGAAAATATGTAAATTTATTGGATGATAAATAATCTAGAAATCGCAACAGAACGAATAAAGATATAAATAATGGTTGACAATGTTTTGTGTTTTCTTCCTGCTCATTGTATCATTAGTTTATCATTCAGCAAGTAATTCGGGTAGATTTTGCAGTTTTGCAGCCATTGAATAAGAGATGGAGAATTAGCATCTTGTATTCACTGGTTGCAAAACTGCGAAATCTACCTGAATCACTTACTGAATGATAATCGTCACGCCGCTCGCCGTCTGTTATTCGATTGAATCAATTTATGATTAAAACTAAATGCCATCTTACACTGATCTCTGCCAATATTAACGAAAAAAAGTAAAATACCAAGGAAATAAGAATTTTTTTATTATAAAAACATCATCTAAGTGTAGCCGTTGACACACTATTTTTGTTCTACCGATTGTCCGAAATTGCATCCAGGCTAAAATGTACCTATACGCAGACAGCATTTAAATTAATCATCAATTAAGTTTTTATTAGCGATTAATTTAATTTATATTAGTAAACCGGGTGTTAAAGTTTTTAATTCTTTGGCTGTTTTCACCATCATAATAAAATAAAAATTAATAACGAATATATAAAATTTGAAATCTATGATACGTCTATAACGTGGTGAAACAAAACTTAAACGGAACATGTGTATTACTGAATTAGGCCCTTGCTCCTTCCGTATGTAACTAAAATTCAATGTTTGTGATCCTGCGAATTGGGATAATCTTCAGCTCTATTTAAGATAACCGGAAAACCAGTCGTGTCTAGTAAACAAATCTGCATGTGCATACCGTTAGATGCAGTACGTCCCCGGATTAACGCCCGGTAAGTAAAATTATTGGGTTGGAATTTCATGTTTTGGAGTTCAGCCAGAATAGTAAGTGAATTTTACCATCTTAATTGCCGCAAAACCAAGTAGATCTTGAACATTTACAAAAATAATTTTTGAGAGTATGAAGGCTTGTTCAGAGTAATAAATTGTGCTAGTACCTAGTACGTACGCGTTGTTGTTACAAGTTGGGAATACATTTATATAAATTTGATAACTTTCTGTCTGTTTTTCTAATGAAAATAGCAATTATATTCGTATTTAAAATATGCTTAAAAATCTGGCTAGCTTGTAACATTAGTTTTTTTTCTTGTATGTGTTATAAAAATAGAAGCATTCCACAAAGAAATGGGAAACAAATCAAATATATTCTAACCCACCTGTTAATAATTTATTATAAAAAAGAAACTATCTAAGTGAAGGTATAAAAATAAAAGTGGGAGATTACAATAAGAGACGTAAAAAGTTGTATCGTAAAAATTGCCGTTTTTGGGGATGAAGATAAATAAGGTAACTTATTTTTACTGACATTCGAATTAGACGCTGGTGTAAAAGTAAAAATATCGAAAACAACTTCGTAACATGATCAAAAAGCGTGCAGCCGTTGGTAGAATTTTATTTCTATATGGTGGAAAAAATGAGCTTATTAAAAAGATCGTATATTTTTATAAATTAAGTTTTAATCAAACCAGAAAATATCGCTCTAAAGTTTAGTTTTTCATTTAATTTTGAAACATTATTACTTTTAACGTGGCGTATTTCACTTTTCAGTTTTGGTACTGCTTTTGCATATTGATATTTTAATACGCAATAGCAGTCATGGTCATACTCGTCCTATTTTTTGGATTCTTGTTCTATAAGAACAGCGTTCAGGATTAGCACTAAAAAATATACTAAAAACGTTTGCATCGAGTTAGGAACGGATTTTAGTTCTTTTTTTTTTAATTTAAAACCTCAACTTTTTCAAAATTTTGCTACTGAATTCTATAGTAACGTTATTGCCATTAAAAAAGGGGTATGGTATTGAAGTATTACGTAAAAAAATAGTCATTAGTTAAAAAGGAATTATAACCATGACGCATACCTTTAAATGGACTTACTTTCATCTTGGAAAGGTGATTAAATTTATGAAATAAGTAAATTTGTTGTTACATTCACTACAAAACACTAAAACGCTTGGTATTGCTACCTGAATTGTTTCCATCTCGTGAATTATCTTGAGTTTCTGCTAAAATGGCAGAATATTCAGGAAAACAAAGTACACTCCGCCAAAAAAGTATCGCCTAAACTAAAAAAGGGCATTTATAAACCAAGATATTTTTATACGTTCACAAAAAGTTTGCCTCGTGTATGTGAACTATAAAAACACTAACAAAATCATGGAACATAGCTTTTTTACTTTTTTTTTTCTAAAAGAACACATTTAGAAAAATGCATATGTGTAAGGTTTGTTCAGTTGTTTATTGAAAGTCTTCCTATACGGACAAAGTGCGAAGTCAGAGTTCTGTACCAACGCTTTTAAAGCTAAAATGAGCAATTTAACTTCAGAACAAGTGGCTGCTATAGTTGCTTTAATCGAAGATGGACGATCTCAAGCATACGTTGCTAGTTTGATGAACATCAATCCGTCAAGTGTTTCTAGAGCCGTAGCCAGATATAGAGAAACAGGTAATTACAGTAGAAGACCTGTACCAGGTCGTCCAAGATGTTCTACTCGCCAAGATGACCGCTATTTACTACTACAAGCATTACGTCGAAGACATGTAACTGCGAGACAATTGCAGAACGACTTGGCTAGAGTTAGAAATACTCGTGTGAGTACTCAACCTATTCGGAATAGGTTACGGCAGAGTGGGTTAAGAGCTAGAGTAGCTGTAACAGCCCCTCGTCTCACTAGGAACCACCGAGTAGCTCGCTTAAGGTTTGCCAGAGAACATGTAAATTGGAACATTAATGACCGGACCAATATACTCTTCACAGATGAGTCAAGATTTGGTCTTTACACCTCAGATAGGCGTATCTCAGTGTACAGACGAGACGGTGAGCGCTATTCGCAGTGTAATATCAGACCTAGACCTAATTTCGCTGGTGGCTCTATTATGGTTTGGGGAGGCATTTGTTTAACAGGTCGTACAGAGTTAGTACCGGTAGACAGAGGTACACTGACTGCCCACAGGTATATAACGCACATTTTAGAAGAACATGTAGTACCATATGCGCCAATTATAGGAAACGAATTCATGTTAATGCACGATAATGCACGACCGCATGTTGCAATAATCGTCCAGGAATACCTTAACGATGTTGGTATTCCAGTTTTAGATTGGCCTGCGGTAAGTCCGGACATGAACCCTATCGAGCACGTGTGGGACCTTCTTCACAGACGGATACGAACCCAAAATGTTGCCCCAGCGGACCTTCATGGACTAGAAAATGCTCTCCGTGACGAGTGGGAGAATTTGGATCAGGCTTACATACGGAGGTTAATCGAATCTCTGCCAAACCGTATGCGAGCGGTCATAAGAGCCAGAGGTGGCAATACTCAGTATTAAAAGCTACTGTTATGACATTTTTCTTTCCAAAATTATAATTTCTTGTTTTAATAAAAATCTCAAGTATGAGTTCTTGTTTTTATTTGGCCTGTATTTTATTTAAACAATCATAGAAATTATATCTTAGAGCGCATTAAAGTATATTTACAACTTTATGCTACAAACAAAGATTATGCGATACTTTTATGATTCAAAACTAAATTATGCGATACTTTTTTGGCGGAGTGTATTTCTAATTTCGAAAATAGAACGTAAGGTTTTTCTCTTCCATCAAATACTTCCTTGATACTATCATAGAATGGATTCCATTGAGCTAAGTGTACAGTTACATATGAGTTAATAATTACAAAAGTGTTTGGTCTATGACATTTTTTCTTAAATGTTTGCGTTTTGAAGGTATATTTGTGAATCACTACTTGAGAATGAAATTTAAAATAGAAAAACAATAAAAATTTTTAAGAAACAAAAAGTGCCCCTTTTACCTTCTACAAGGTCGATATTTTTTTGAATAACTAACTGAAAATAAATAATGAAAAAATTACAATTTATTGATTACATAGTATGCGGCTCTAGTCATGGTGCAAACGCGAGCAGACTGCTGATGTTATTTCGACAATTTTATTTCATATTCTGTGATGCATGCAGTGCTACAACAAAGTTTTCTAACATGTCAGGCTAACAATTATCAGGAACTGTTATAGTATGTAGTCACTCTACGAGGGTGTAATGGTAGTTAGTATATCGAATGAAGATTTTCAGTGCTCTAATAGCTGTTGACCAAGGTAGGTAAATTTATCCCTGTTTTGCAGCGACTAGACAGACTCGTGTCTATTCGTCTCTTAAGAAAGGGTTCGTGTTGCTACTGGTTGCAAAACCTGAGTACTTCAATTTTGTTGCCGTTCAAGGTAATTTTCATGTACTCCTCCTAAATCTGCTTTGAACATACATAACAAACATACTTTTCAAATTCATGTGCAGGGTGTCAATGAGGGGTGGTCGTGTGTTCTCGCACAGCACCTTTGCCTCACGTTTTCGTCCAGATTTTGCGACTTCTCTCAGTATGCGCAAAATTTTAAAGTCATTACATGCTAAATGGTTGATCTGCTTGACCTCTGATTAAGGCAAAAACGTACTCATAATTGATTGTTTATTTGAATAGAATGATTTAATGCACCACAACAAATTGTTATCGATCACCAACCGTCAAATGAGAGCTAAATCAAAATAACGGAAAAATAAAATTGGCCCGGAACATAGAACATATTCGTACACAAACGATCGCGAGTGCATTAGGTTATAAACGTTTTTCAATTGTTTGGATCAATTTCTGGGAGATTATTGATCAACGGAAAAACAGATTGAACTGTGGACAACACTAAAAGTCAGTTAACAAAAAGTAAAGGTCTTTTTCCTAAAACCTCTAGCTTTTGTAGTTGCAAAGTTCTTAGGTGAATGCTTTACTACGGCATTCGTAAACAGCTTCATTTTTTTTTGTTGCGAAATTTCTGGTGATTTTTGCGAAATTTCTGGTGAAAAACTCTTGATATTTTAATAAGTTTGTTAAATGTTTTCTTTGTAGGATACACCAATAATATAAGCACTTCTCTTCGTTTTTCTTTCCAATATTATATATTAGTCCTTTTTAAGTAAAATAAATTTGCACATCATTGTGTAAAGTAAAAGCCTACTTCATGAAAATGGCGGCAATGATAGAAACTATGACTTAACGGACAAAGTTAAAGAAAAAAAAAAAACGAAGTGGCATCCCGGTTTTTCGCTGAAATAAAATGCAACTGTTTTAGAAACGGATTTTTATCTTCATACAGCTGACATGGACATCACTTCATGTGTTTGCTGAAACGCATTCTATTTACATACTCTAACTAGTTCCATCCGTTCATGTCATTTTAATGCGGATTTTTGTACTTGTATCGCTTTTGTCAGATGTAGATTTTGCAGGGTCATGAGCAATGCTGTACGTTGGAATAATGTTTATACAGCTGCTATAACATATCATATCAACAATTATTTTATATGGAAGCTATTTAGCGAGATTCTTGAATTGTTTTAGATTACGCAAGCAACGATTTGCTTGTTCGTTTTAACATACGATGTCTGCTCCATTGTTTAAATAGAATTCATTGTTTAAGCTACTACTTACTTAAAGATTAAAAAGAAGCAAAATAGTAAAAAATACAATTTCATATTTAATCTGTGAGCAATACTTTGCAGCGTTTTAGAGAAATGGGTTATCTAAATTTTTTTTAAATTCTGGAGCACGAAAAATACAAATTGTAATCCCATCCCTCCGTTAACGATAGCATTTGTTTCAAATCCCGGCCGTTTTTTTGAAAATATCATATTAGTAGCCGTAGCAGTTGGCAATCTAATGTCCAATAATATGACAAGTAGGGAGATCGGCAACTGTACAATGTGGGGATTTATTAATGGAGATATTATCGGGAAATATTAATTTACGAAAGAGTTCACAATGTGATTATTCTCTGCTTGTTTGATGGAGGAAAATACACGGATATTCCTGAGGTGAACAGTTTATTTAGGTATCTGCCTCAGAATTATCGTTTGTTGGAGTTTTACTTAATATATTCGCGGAGACAAGGAAAAGGAACGCAAGGCTGTATGAGATGCTGGAGAAACCGGAAGCGAAATCAGAACGGTATAACCCTGACAGATTTTTTCGGTCGAACGTTACTTTTCATGTTTATTTTATTTAACATTGTATTATTCGGGAATGGGACGATTCATCGCGACTATTTCGCCGCTGTCGATTTGCCACGGTCGTTTCAACACTGAGGGCTTTTCACCGCTACGTTGCAATGCGTAACTGAATTTATTTACTGTTAATTTCACAATGATAGATAATTAATTCTATCGTATTAAACGTTAAAACTTCTAATTACTTTTGTATATATGTAACTGTTTGTACTCATCATATGTATCTCAATAAATAATATATTTTCTATTAATTCTATTTTCGTATTTTCGTAATAAAGTTTTTATGCTACTTAGTGCCGTGCACCAATGATGTTTTGAAGTATCCGCGCTAATTGTAACGAAATAATCTAAATACTTCGTAATTCTTTCAAATGTATTCTTGACAAACGTAAATGCTGGCTTCCTTAAATTTATATTAACACGAAGAAGATTCAATAATAGTCTACTGTAACACTACGTAAAATTATGTAAAGAGTTATTAAAGGTAATTAACCAAAATCGCTTCGCGATTCGTAGGTCAACCCACTTTATGGCGTTTAATTTAGAAGTATTTAGAATGATTAATGTAACGTTTTTAATTAAACACAACACATTAAATATCTACATTAAACGTTAATTTAACGTTTAGTGATTCTTTTATTGGTTTCGTAACAGGTTTAAAAGGGTTTCTTGTAAAACTAATGAACTACACGAACTTAGACGTATAGGAAATTACAACTACTTTTAGATGTAGTACTACAAAGCTTGCTCCGCTATGTACTAAAAGCTTCTAAGGTGTCGCCGGGAGGATCAAGTAATTTGACGTTTTCACATCGCATCATGTTCCGCTTCATCTTACGTATATAATTTATGCACTAGTTAACTTTGTCAAGAAGCAAATTTAGGAGAACTAAATGTAATTTTACGTTGTGTTTGGCGGTCTTCGTGTTGCTATTTTAGCAATAAAAATTACAACTTTTATTCGAAAAAGTGCTTAAATGAACACGACGGCTTCCCAATAGATAAATCATAAAATAAATGGTAACTACATAATTTTAAATATTTAAAATTTATCTAGTAGTAACACTGTATAAGTTGTAAAAAGGAGCTACTTACTCTAAATCGACGATGTGAAGATGCTTAATTGTAGTTGTGTTGGATTTTAGATCTTTCATTATCTGAAACAAAAGGTATAAAGATAAAATGCTTGTTAATGTAAAGTTTTATCAATTCCTCTTTTTTTTTAACTAATTCAAGATGTAGGGTGTAAGAGCAATTAGTTTTATATAGAAAAGAGATTCAAAGAGTTCATTTTGTGTAATGTTAACACAGAAGTTTTCTTCCTCTATTATCGATTCTTTAGAAACTAACTTCTATATTATGAGGCAATGTTATCTTATAGTAAGTCTAAGCAGTATCTAAAGAATTCCGGAATCAGTCATAAGTGATGTTTATTCAATCGTCATCTTCAAAGTGCCTTCCGTTTATACAACATACTTGCTCCAACGGTTTACCATTACAGAAAGCTCCTTTCTTGGAATAGATGGCGAAGTAGCTGCTGCATTGTTGTTGATATCACACGCTGTCATGAAAGTAAAGACGAAGTAAAACGCGAAACGCTCATACTGTAACCTCTTAAAATATAAGGGCGGGAATTTCAAAAGCATGCTGAGTTGTAACGGCTGGAATTTGAATTAATGTAGATTTATAAATATTTAATAAGCTTCAAATAATATAATTTCTTAATATGTAAATAATTTAATAATGTTATTTATCATCCATTTTCATCATATATTGCTACTTTTCTTTACAATAATTCTAGCTTATTATTAGTTTTGTTTCGCTATTCTTTGTATTTTGGCTACAGTTTTTGATTTTGGCAGTCCGGTTGGGAGTTTTAGCGTATTTGAGCGACTTGTTGAAGCTTCGTTAAAATTTGTCTGAATTAATATTGCTGTTTAAGAGAACGCTATACTAATAAATTGCGTCAGTGAAACTTTGGGTAGTTGAATTTGTTAGTTGGTAGTAAATGTTTGGGACGGCCAAGAACTGCAACAGCTCTCGATAATAATACGAAAAGGAGCAACAGACATTTTGAAAGAACATTTTGTTACATATTGACTGAAAATTTGAAAATGAAAAAGCTAACAACGCAAAAGCGCATGCAAATAAACATTTCCTGAGTTCCGCGGAATAAGTTTGAGCGAAACAAATCGATTAAAAATTTCAGGTGAAACTTGGATGTACCAAAATACTCCCCAAACAAACCATGCACTGCGAAGAGTGAATCGGCTTAGAAAAGACGAAGACATGATCGGGGGAAGCGATGGCGACTATTTTTTTTTGATAGTCATAGGTTTGTGTTAATCGACTATCTTGAAAGATGAGGGCATATTACGCAACATGTTTGAAATTGTGGAAAAATAGTCGCATCTGAAGAAATTTTCATAGTTCGTCCGTTAGTGGCATGCTTCGTATACAAGCGTCTCATTTCCAGTTGCTCAGTTACGACGGTGAATTGAACCTTACGAGATCCTACTTCGTTAGCAAGGTGATGAAATGTAATCTTTCATAATGTTGCGAAATTTGGACTTTGTAGCCGTTATTACGCACGTGGAACTTGTGCTGAACCGACTCTTGTACATTTTTAAATCTTGTTATGAAGTTTAAGGTATTTTTGTTCATTATTTTGCTTAATCAACACAAGAATTTGATCCACTTCCGTTCATGTAACCATATTTTGCCGAACGTATTGAACATATTTGCATTTAAGTATGATGTAGATATAGCTATCACTTGTAATGGAGTTAATTTTACTATCAGCAATGATGAGAATGTTATCACGTATTCTTCAGTGCAACACGGTTAGCGTATTTCCACGTACATGCGAACACCAGCGCAATTCCGGGAATGTTCCAATATTACTTCGGATGAGAATCTCGAATTTAAATCTGCACTTACTACTCCGCTTTCTAAAATTCAATACTAATGGGAGTATTGGATTTTCACGGCATTTCTAATACACATGGACAAGGCCGCTTACTCAATCACCTCAAGCTTTGCATGGATGGTGCGCATAGATTCTCAATGCATTCAATTCGAGAGCGTGTTGAGGTACGAAGTATGTGTATATATGTACATACCTGATCTGACAAATAGGTCCTAATATTCACATTTTCTGAAAGCGAGAAGCTGTTGAGTTGAACGACTCCGGTGTAGGCGTAAAGATCTGCGAAAGAATGTTTTCCGTATTAGTAATTTTTATGTTTCGTTGTATAACAAACATACCGTTTGTGGAAATATTATCATTTGGTAGACAGTCGCACGGTCGCCTTTGTGGATCGTGAGTCAAGCAGGACACCAATTTAATTTCTTCGTCTGAAACAAAAAAAATATGTCTCTTTTAATAAAAGTAGACAAGATTCGGTAGGTACGGAACAGTGTGGGCTATTTAAGGAATGATATGTTGACTTCTGGGAATTAACGCCTCATCAAGTTTCCTTTATATTTTTATTTATTGTTTGTATGTTAATATTTCTTGCAGACAGAATATTGAAGTGCATTAAAAAATTATAATCGATTATAAAAGACCATTTAAAAAGCTAGAACATGGTTAGTTAATGCAACAGTTTACCAATGAACGAAGTTGTTACAAGGATATGATTTTTTACTTAAAACGAAAGTAATTTCAGACCCATAGCTTCAATAGCAGTATCGATCCTGGGTGGCCAAGGAAATTATCTCATAATTTCTTGACTTCGTTTTTTTAATGTTAATTTTTAATAAAGGTATTATAATAACTAAACAAATTTATTGCAACAATGAACTATCGAATTGAAGCTCCTTCATCAATAGAACAAATGCCTGTTTATTAATTTAACTTGTAACAAATATAGGACCATTACATATAATCTTTTTATTTAACGAGGTTATTAACTCCTAGTCCTAGGTTGAGAGAGTCTAAAGCGAAGTTTGTTATTGTCGCCGAATTTTCCATTCATTGAATTCGTTTGTCAAGACATTTTACTGTCGGAATTTGTCGACGAACTGTTGTCGGGGAATTTTCGGTCGGCGAATTTTCCTATATCTATTTTAGAGGAATGTACAGAAACTTGTTGCTGAAATAATTCCTTATTTAGCAGTCACTTCTTTATGGTTTATCCCAGTCTCGCTGTTGGGAAATTAGATTTTTGCTGTTGCGACATTTCTGCTTGTGGGCATGGATCTAATAATCAGGTTGACGTAGTGGAAACATGGTAACAGATTTTCAGTTCTTCCGAACGCAGCTCTACATCTACTTCGCCTTTTATGAATCAAATGAAAAGAATTTCACTTGATGTTACGGTTCGTACGCTCGAAAGCGTTTCCCCGTCTACTTCTTTTTCGTAAGACCACATCAAAGGGGAAGTTTGCCGTTACCGTTGGAGCCGCCTAGACATATCGCTTCGGCGCTTCATTACACTAAGGTAAGCAGGAATACGACGACTGCTTGATGTACGAGGGATCGTTTTTTGATCTAATTTGAGTAACAAAGGTATTTCAACGAATCGGCGTTATGTACGTTTGCTTTTTCCCTTATTAACGAATGTAGTAATCTCCATTTAATGATGACTGAATTTAATCAACCTCCTTATCTTTAGAGAATTAAGACGTTACAAGCACAAAAAATATTGCGCTGAATCTATTTTGTACACCCTGTAGATTTTTAGGCTTTTAAATGCCAGTTCAACTCAACTGAACTTTCATTAATATGTCCTATACAGGATGAAATATTTTGTGAAATACCAAACGCTTCACACTGTACTGCGGCGATTTAAATTTTACTCGATTCAATTTGCGTCTACAAATTGCAATCGAAATCGTTGCCATGTCTAGCTCATGCTATTTCGATTTTTTCTTTTCAATTGGAATACGACGTTTATTTTTCTATTATCTGATGGGGAAGCTTTTCTAATTTTTATTTTTTATAAATATTCTCCTATACCTAAAACGTGCCGTGCTTTAGTAAAGTAAATAACAAGCTATCAGACAAACTTTTCTTTATATATCCACTAAGAATAATCCGTAAAATTTAATGCACGCGTCAACATCTATTCGAAGTGAGTACATCATACAAATTGTATTGCGGCTCCTTGTATTGTCCTTGCTGAACATCTACTATCATTTCGAGTGACGCTCGTCCATCTTAGGCATCGCATTAAGCAATTGATTCAAAAGTTTTAACAAACACACCTTTTTAGATAAAATATGAAATATTTCAAGCAATTACCCTCATTGCATTTATTACTGCTGCAGAAACTTTGTGTTCCGTGCTATAAACAAATCTATCTTTTATGTTGAACACCAATCAACATTTCATCTTCTCACTTCCGCCGAAATGATGGTTACCTGGACCGGACTCAGGAATTACAGCAAAATCATTATTAATAATAAAATGGAACTTGGCAACGATATCGGTGGCCATCTTGTAAAGGTTAGGTAATATACAAAATTCCTTCTAAAAACCCGGAATTTTCTTAGTAATCTCAAAAGTTAACATTAATTTGAATTTAATCGAGGCATCTAAAAGGGTAACAATATATTGAGTATCTTCTCTAAATGGCTAAGCTTGCATTGTTTGTAGGGAAAAATTGAACAGCCTGTATCCTTGAATATAATTTTAGGTTGTGCAGCGCCAGTCTCCGAATATTTTTTGTTTGAAAACTTCTTTATACACATGTCACTGTAACACACGTCAATGGGTTGCATCTACCGGTCTATTCAATCTTTAGACCTAAATCCGATCATCGGAGTACTGAAGGGAAAAAAGTTCTTGAAACCAAAAGAGATGCGGATACATTTTGTATTACGAGCGGCTCATTGCGAAGTGTCTAAACGGTCACTAAAACCTGAAGAAGTTATAGGCTACTATAATATAGTCACCATATGAATAGGTATGTTAGAATGTTATGAATAAAGGAAAATTATTAATTTTTTAAATTAATCAATTAATTATTCCCGGTTGTAAGAATCGGGAGTGACACTCTTTCGGCAGTTTAGATTAAGTTCCAGATATTTACATTTTGTCAGAAGTACGACAAACGGTGCCATCTTCTCATAAATGTTACGCGTAAGCAAAAATCCCTGAAATTTTTAAACAATAAAACTTGAGCTTCCACTCGTCTTGAAAGATGATTTAACCACGAATCCTTGCAAAATAATACTATTAGTAAAACACATGGTATTATAACGATCCTTGCCTCCTTTGTTCGCGACAGCGATTAATCGGGGATACCTTTTATATTAAAATTTCATATTAAATTAACATTCTCTATCCTAATAGCATAATATGAAGACTACTATTACTAATTAATTACTAGTAAAAATGGAGCGTTCCTAACAAACATGAAAGACACGAAATTAGGCTGAAGGACGAGAATTTTCATAACATCAATAAATTAGAAAATGTTGGTTATTAACATTGTGATTTTCCGTTTCAAAGATAAAAAATGTATATTTCATTCATATACAGTATTATTCGTTTCTTTTTAAGCTTTATTACAGTCTACGTTTTGCTATACACATATTTCTATCATCAGTATCATCAATACGAAAATATAAGCGTCTACCATTGTTGCACGTATCACGAATTAGCGCATTATTTTCGGCAGCTATTATTCAACGTCTTCCATTTGACGTTGTAATAAATGTTCGCAACTTTTCAGCTTTGTCCGCATATAGCATCAAAAGAAAAAAGAAACCTGTGCCGGTTCTTTCTTCACCGAAAACAAACTCTTTATATTTATTTTTTGTTTCCACTTCCTCCGCACGTTAAAGGGAAAATATGCGCATCAGATTTATTTTTAAGAAGCTTATCCGCCTGCGGTTTAGATATAAATACCTACAACTTAACTTCTTGAATGCCTAAAGGTTATGAAACATTAAAAGCAATTTCTTGATGTTGGCGATGGTGGTGGTTTAGGCTTAATTAAGAATGCAGACGTGGTGTTCTGCTCGCACGGCTGCGTAAGGTTCGTGTAAGTGGCTGTGGAAATATTGGGTAATTAATAAAGCATTCATCGAGACGCTAATAGCTGTAGAGTGGCGATGTGTGCTCGGGGAACCCGTTTGCAGTAATGGGGTGGATGGGAAGGCTTCACCTGGTATTAATGGCGGAAATGGAGTGAAATGTTCTAGATGATTCTTGTAAGCTTTAGTACGCAAAATAAAGAAAAATGTACAGCGTCTAAGGTAATCGTTTTGCCAACTTCATTTGTCTGTTATTATTGAGGTTATGAAGGCAGTTACATATTAATGAATTAATTTTAAAAAATCAAATTAATTCTAATCCTAGATGTATTTCATTGACTTGATTGAGTTTCCCAAGGCAGCGTTATAATCAAATTCAAATAGGTTTAAAGGAACAAGTTATTTATAATTTATTCAGGAACAGCTTATAAAGAAGCAATGTAACCTGTGAATGGAAATATTAGTGATTAAACAGAATTGTTGAAAAAGTAATGTAAACTGAAACACTTAAGAAGCGAAGTTTCTACTTTCCCGAGTTTTCTGTTGGTCTTAAATTTTACCCGTAGAAATCGTGTTCATTAAAATCTCTGGCTATTTCATAGATTCCTCTTTGTTTTCATAGCAGATTTACATGAAATTCAACATATTTTTATTGATAGAAATGTTGTTCCTTCAACATATTTTCTTTTCTTAATATTCTTCAATTCATCAATTACAAAACTAGACAGGTAAAATTTTTTCATCGGAATTTTCATTCCAGAAACCTTGAGATACTAAGAATCTTAAGAAACAATTGCTAACCTAATTCTTTTATTAACAATATTTTATTCCTGCTATTTCTAAGAATCTCACTCACAGAAATGGCCCTGATACTTTTAACAACTTTGAGTTGGACACTATTCACGTAAAAATGTAAATAATTCAATCGCAATCATGCCCGTCTATCATATTGCACTTACAATCAGTCATAATTAAAGTTGACCACTTTCCATGCGCGTCATGAAATTAGCACGGACTTAACAGATTCGTTGCCTATCGACTCTCGGGAAAACCAGTAGGCAACACGAACCCAGTCCATCCATGAGATGAATAAATGCGAGTCTATCTAATCTTGGCTAGTTTCGTATAGCGTGCGGAAAGCGTCGAACGTTAGTTACGATTAATCGTTATTGAATAATCGTTAATTACAATAGATGTTATCCGATTAACGGTTGTTCTTTATTCATTAATCATGACTAGCCGTTATTTATCGCCTACTAATCATGTCTAAAGTTCGCCACTTTCTGTGCACTTCGCGAAACTAGCAGAGACTAAACAGACTCGAATTTATTTGTCTCATGAGTCCCATGAGAAAACACGAGCAAATAATATTATTTAAAGCAAGCCGGTGTAAAATACATCTTGTAATGATTATAAGTTGCCGGCTACAATTTTCGAAATTACTCATTATAATTACAAATTCGTACACTGCCGTTGTTACTTTTAAACAATGGCAAGCAACCTATAAACAAATCAATTGGGTGCTCACAATCAGTCACAATTATTAACCAATCGCCATTCATGGAATAAACATTAATCATGACTAACGGTTAGCCATGATTAATGATTAACTGTCATTCGTGAATAATGGTTAATCATTATTTGTTATTCATAAGTTTGTGATTTTATTTGTTTAATTTAGACATTAGTCACTAACGTTTTAATTTTTTGTCATACCATTGTCTCATAACCAACAAAATTTTTGACAAATGCAAACGTTCAACGAAACAGAATTTTAACATCCACGGGGGAGACCGCACTGCGATTGTTTTAATTCAATTGTCACCTTTGTTATTTCTACTATTAAAATTATATCGTTACCGATATCGATACTGAAATCAATTATTTTTGCCGTAGCACGATGCCGAGACGCAACTAAAGGTTCTACGTTCTCTGGTGACAATTCCTGATCACAAACAACACTACAACGTGAACTGACATTCAGAATTTTGACTGATCGACCGAAAAATTTTTAACTTGGCTAAATTAACACCTTACGTAACTGTAGCTTATACTGATTCTTGCTGTATAAAGATGTCACATTAATTTAGAATTTCGAGAAAGAAAGAATGAAATAGAAAAGCAGTTAATGTTTGTTTTTCCCGCAATTGTCCCTGGCTGGACACATAATACTTCTCTGCTATCTACGTCCTAAAGGTGTTTGCCTAAAAAAGAATTTATTTTTAGGAATCGGGGTTTCTACCAGTGGAAGGACCCTTAATCTCGATAGGTGGACAATGTGAAATGTTAAGAAGTGATGGTCACGATAATGACAGAGGAAATCATGGATGTTTGGTTGTAGCATTACAATACGTATATATCTTTTTTGCTAATAGAGAATAAACCTCTATAAAAGTAGTTCTCTTTCACGTGTAACTGTTTAAAGTAGAATTGAAAGAGGTTGTCTTAATATTTTTCGTTTCCACATCCAGAACTGGTTTAATTTATTTTGTGTTCTATTAGTATATACATACTTTAATCAATGTGAATATCGTTATGTTAGTATAGTTAGTTGTGAATGCTAATCGATGAATAATAATTTGCAATAACTGTGTATTACCATGTCAGCTATAAATATATGTATATATTTGCACTTTAGAACGATAAACATCGGGTATAATTTATTCGATGTATAATCAGGATGTAATTTAAGGGAAAGCCGCTTTATCTAGCGATTAGCCTAGTATTTACATACGATTGCGTGCATGTATTGTGCGTGTTAACGCTTCACCCTCGTCAATGCTGGTATTTGAATGATATTTATGAATAGAACTTTCGCATTAATTCTATTCTAATAAATTTAACGCAATCCTCATTAAATACGGCTTATAGCCTAATTACACGGTTCCATTAATGTATTTTGCCTAAAAATAATGAGCCAAAATCGGCACATATTTGCATATCTATGTAAACATATGTCTAATGTGTCACGCTCAAAATCACGGAGTGAATTATCTAAATATTAATATTGGAAACCACCCCCACTTAGTAGTAACACGTACCCAAATGATACCTGGTATTGCTACGTTAGTAATTGTTCGTATTTTTCGTATAACGTACCACGCAAGTTAGCTTAACTTCTCAAATTTCTGGAACAAACATTCAAGAACCTAACGGATTTTAAGCTGTTAAACATGAAAGTATTACGTACATATATTTATAAATTTTAAATTATTAGAAAATAATTTAATTATGTAGCACTCATCATGATGATAATGGCAAACACTTGGCTTGTTACTAATGTTTCTGCTTATATATATGCAAGAGCGTAGTAAGTATGGCATTCTATGCTAGAAATACTTTGTATATTATTTCCGTTTGGGAATTATCTCGTAAGTTAGTAATCAGAAGCCATCTTTCATTAGATAAAAGTCTCCCAACCTTTTGGAATTTTAAAACTGCGCCTAGCAGATCAATATGTCTACGTGTAAAAAGTGATTAACAAGCGCTTTGTTATTTTAAATGGAACATGCATATTAGAGAGCTAAATGGAACTGGCCGTATAGTAGAGAGCTACAAAAGATAGCAGCCAGCAAATTGGAAAAATAGAAAAAGAAAATCATATCGATCAAATGTTATCAAACACAGATGCGGCACACACAATACGTATTCATATATCGTTCTACCACTAAAATACTGCTGACTTGCGATGGGTTCCAAGAGTAGTTCACCTGCAACTCCTACACAAAAAGTTCATATCTCCAGTTGTTCAAGAGATATCACACGTAGATTCGACACACACGGTTACTCGCATGCAGTTGTACCACAGGAATGCCGCCCTTGCGTAAAAAAAAAATTATATTTTGGGTCGGTCAAGAGATATCACATACAAATTCAGTACACGTAGCCTACCGCATGTAAAAGATGAGGAATTAAAAAAATAGGTTTTTACTGAAAAAAAATTCTTTATACATTTCTGTATTAAAATACGCGAGGAAACGTAGCGAGAAGTGAAAGTTGGTCCTGAAAGTACAGTACTACGTGTCTATCAGACACTCGCCAGATACGTGCCGATGCTTACTACTGTAATAAGAATAGCCCATTATTTTATTTAAAGTCGAAGAAGTTTTGATGATAAATGTATTAAAAAAGATTTCCTATTTTCTCTGTTTTATCTGCTGTTATTAAGTCAATATGTTTGTCAAGATTAGTTGTTGCAGAAGACGATTGTATCGATACTGATAACAGTAATCCACGGAATAGTATGTTTTTAACCTTTGCATAGACTGCTTTAAAAATTAAGCCAAAACGGTGTTCTCATAAAGAAGGGGAACCCTTTTCGTTTGTTCGGTTTGAACAAATAGTAAGTTAAACACGATTGAAATTGTATTATTTTTTAAATAGTAAGTGTGGTATAAATGAGTTATTTTGTCGAAGAATGTATACTTTGAAGTAACATCGAACAATTTCACTATCTCCTTATCGGATAAAACAGGATTGTCGAGCTAAACGGATTTATCGCTCCCAATAGCCTTGACGGACCGACAATCAGGGAAGCTATCGGGCGTCTATCTCTAACGTTTTTACAGTATCCGTATAAATGATAAATGTGAATTAAGTCATAGAGAACTAATGTAGAAATCATTTTCTACGAAAAGAAGATGTTGCTTTAGACAAATATGGAATATTTAGGAATTATTAAATTAACCAACCAGCAAATATGTCAATAATAAAAGAAAATTGGAATTTAATAGTGATTTGTCAATTTTGTTATATATAACATAACTTTATAGGTTATGTTGGGTTATGTGTATTGTAATGTTACTTAAAGATTTATTACTTTTAAAAGAACGAATAATTTTTTACAAATGTCTGCCCTTTCAAATTTTCCAGCCCAATAATGTTTCAAGCCTAGTATTTTGTTACGCATGTTCATATCTGTATGTTCATAATAAAGTACATCAGAAATAGTAAACCAGTTAAAATAAAGCATACACGTTTATAGATTTAAATAAACTCCTTTATATATCCCAGGAATTTTTGGCAATCAAGAAGTTTTACGTTGTGACCAAAAAAAACAAAAAAGTCGTAATTAGTATAAAACAGCAAACTCAACTTAATTTTACTCACAAATGTCAATTAATAAAATTAAAAAAAAACTATACGTTACAATCAATTTCGTCCTAATATTTTAAAAGCTATTATCATTGAAAACAATTTAAATATTAAAATATGAAAGTTAGTAGTTTCATGTTATTATATTATATATTGTATAATGTTATATTTCATGTATAGGAAGGTTATGTAGAACAGTTGGAAATCAAAAACTCACCAACACAAGAAGAACTAGACAACATATGGGAATGGTCAAAAGTGCTCAAGAAACGAAATTCAAAGTGTCAAAAAATAAGAATCTATGTTAACTCAGTATAATGAAGTAAATGAACAGAGGGATGGCTCAAATCTCACAAAATTGTGGATCTGATCCTAGAGTTTACACGATTTTGGATTTCTTTCCATTTACTTCACCGTTAAGTATATTTGATGTTTTTAACACTACGAAACTTTAGTCAATCTTAGCAAGACATGAGTATAGATTGCTTACGTGATCTATTGATACAGATAACTGATTGTAATGTCTAGTTTTCTGTTTACTTTTGCAATTGACATTCACTTGTAAGTTATCTAGTGATAAAGATAACTTTTTGTAATGTCCACTTTTCCGTTTACTTCTGCAATTGACACTCACTTGTAAGCCATCTATTAATACATATAGCTGATTGTAATGTTTAGTTTTCTGTTTACTTTGGCAAGTGGCCCTGACGTGTAGGCGAACTAGTGATAAAGATAACTGATTGTAGTGTCTACTTTTGTACTTACCTTGGCAATTGACACTCACTTGTAGACGATCTAGTGATAAAGATAACTGATTGTAACGTTTAGTTTCCTGTTTGTACACTAAATCTTACAAACGTAAGCTATCTAGTATAAAGATAATTGGTTGTAATGTCTAGGTTTCTATTTACTTTGGCAATTGATACTCATTTGTAAGGTATCTAGTGATACAGATAACTGATAGTAATGTCTAGGTTTCTGTTTACTTTGGCAAGTGGCCCTGACGTGTAGGCGAACTAGTGATAAAGATAACTGATTGTAGTGTCTACTTTTGTACTTACCTTGGCAATTGACACTCACTTGTAGACGATCTAGTGATAAAGATAACTGATTGTAACGTTTAGTTTCCTGTTTGTAAACTAAATCTTACAAACGTAAGCTATCTAGTATAAAGATAATTGGTTGTAATGTCTAGGTTTCTGTTTACTTTGGCAATTGATGCTCACTTGTAAGTTATCTAGTGATAAAGATAACTTTTTGTAATGTCCACTTTTCTGTTTGTCTTTAATTGAATTTGGCGACCGATATACTACACGTACATCTTCAGGCCAGATATTCTAGACTGAAGTACAATAAACTATCTCAATATTTCAATGTAAATAATTTTCTAGGCACATTTTCTTTCTAAAATAACATTGTTGCACTTCAAACTTCACAATTAATGGCGCTATACCGCTCCCTGTACCCATTATTTTAAAATTATAAAGAAACGCTACACATATAATTAAATTCCTAATTTAAGAAGGTTTGCGCGAACATTCGGCTGGTTTCCCAAAATAGTTATTTAGTATTTAGCAATTGTGCACAAATATATAGACATATACATACTTGGTGACTAATAAACTGTTCTCTAAACAGTTTGGAGATTCGCAAACATTCATTCCATATTGAATATGGCATGTGGGTAAACAGTTTTTTTATTTTTTATTTAGAAGAAAGGATCTTTAGAATAACATTGATTTCAATTAATCTTTGCAACTGAATGGCAATATGGTTGCCTGAAGAGGCAGCAAATACCTGAAACACAATGTCAAAAAGTAGCGGGTAATCAAAATATATGGAAATGTATATTCGGGCAATTGTGAAAACGTACTTTCAATAAAGTTGACTACGTGACGTAATGTCTTGATGGTAGGATATATTTCTCGGCCATAGGGAGAAGAACTGCGCGAACGAAATCAAAGTGAACATGTTTAAATTCAAGTCCGGTTTATGCTGGATGTCATGTATAAATTTAATGTAGGTATTCAGGACAAAGATACCAATATATTACGTGCGCAAGTGCGATGTAGCACTGACTGTGAAAAAGTACTTCATATTTGACTTTCGTTTGTTTTCAGGCGTTTTTTCAGAAATACGGGAGTAGAGGAAAAACGAATAAAGTTTCTTGTGAAAGAGAAACATTTAAAGCTGAAAGATATTGCTAACTTGAATATTGCTTAATAACGTCTTTTGTTTAGATTGAAACGAAACAACATATGTTATTCATTGTTTCATTCTCCAACGATACTGACAGCAATATTTTATTCAAGGGCTGATTCTCGAATGTATATTTCAAGAACAACATATTAGCAACGCAATATGCTATTTGGTTCGTGTTCATATCGGCAGTGAGTCAAAAGTTATAGTAGGTGTTAGTTAAGTTAGCTTAATATTACGCTAGCGTAGCCGTTATTTCTCGAAAACGGTTACAGTAACAAAATCAATCCTCAAGTATCAAATTAGCAACAATATATGCCGTGAAGTTAATACTGATGTTTGTCAAAAGTTACAGCGAATGGCTACGCTAGCTTAATATGTAACCTAGCCATCGTTTCTTGCAAACTCTTGTCATAGCAAAATTAGTTCTTAGATAGCAAATTTAGCAAACAAAATATGCCGTTTAGTTTATATTGATACCGGCAGTGGATCAAAAATTATAGGAAGTGACTACATCAGCATAGCGCTGTTTTCTCGGAAATGGCTGGAATAATAAAATCAATTCTTGCATAAATAATTAGCAACAAAATATGCTGCTGGTGCGCCGGTAGGCTTATGAAGTAGCTCGACCAGCTTAACAGACATTCAGTTGAGTTGTACTTCTTTACTCTACTTTTTAAAATATATTTTGGAGAAAATCAGATATTCATAATCACATTTCGGTTTCGGATGAGATTTTGAACCGATTGATGATAAGTAATGGTACGAAGAAGGAAGCAGAATTTGCGATCTCAGATAGACCGTAAATTAATTCATCAAGAAATAGCTCTTCAGAAATTCACGCTAGACACGTTAACAGTGCAAAACGTTCAATGTATCGGTAAAAATATCATCTATGCACGTTTGCAGTTTTTTCTATTTTTTTAAACAGAAACGTAGTTTTCCACGGCCCCAGTCAGTTGAAACTAAACTGTTCCGTGTTTGAAACGTGTCACGTCGTTATGGACTCAACGATTCGCCCATAGTCACATTAGAGTTCTTCAGGAGGGTGGCAACAGTTAGCACGGTAACTCAACGTGTAAACCACGCCAGAGGCGAAACCGATTTAGCAGGAAGCAGTTAAAAACGGTAACTGAGCATGTGAACTATGCCAGAGGTGAAAACCAATTGTTATTTTCTGCCCCAGAAGTTTGTGATTATTTAGATACGACTAAAACAAAAACGATTCGTGATGAAAATTTTTTGCTTTATAGTAACAAGTTGAACAAGATACTTTGTTAACATTAAAAAAACGTTAAAAGAAATCATTTTGGTAGATGAAATTGTTCTTGTTCGAAGCACTTCTTGTGAATAATATTTACCTATCACTCGCGTGAGGAGGCACATAAGAATATATACAGCATTCTTAAGTTCTGAATGTTTAAAACTGAAGTATTTCTTTCAATCAAAGAATATAGCAATTGGTTTTGGGAAGACAATTCATTAATAGCAAATTTAATAAGATTCAGATTTTATTTGAGGCAAGCAGCGTGGTAAGTTTTATTTTTCCCGAACCCTAGGTATACATTTTTTTTAATTAAACATACATTTATAGCATAAGGAAATTATTGAATTCAACTCGCGATTATGGAAATGGAAGTTCTCCTAGTGGAAAATGGTAGCATTATATTTTTTATCTAATATTATTGCTTCCCGGAAGTCTCATTGATTCAAGGTTAGCAGTTAACTTTACGATTACTTCGTCGGCTGCTGCACAGAAGAAAGCTCAAGTATTCTCCCTATATTTGAGTCCTGTACACTACTTACGGAGAACAAGGAATGGGTGCGAATCTTTCCAGTGCATATCTATCGCCACATTTGAATATATATTTTTTAATATGTATTAAAGACGTTCAGATAGACACGTACGTAAAGATAACTGCGCTAAGAGTAAGCTTTGTAAAATGTATGTTAAAATAAGTGCAACAACGCCTTAGAAAATAAGTAATTGTAATTTATTATTATTAAAGAGAATTTGATTTTCATTCACCAATTTTGACTCTATAAATTTTCGCCAATTAAAGAGAGGAACAATCTACCTGGAGCCATGGTACCATCTTAACAGATATCTAAATAAATGAAATAAAATGACGTAACTGATCGAAACCGCATGCAATTTAACTAAATTAATCGCTTTAAGTATTTCTATTGAAATTGCATTTCCCAATAGGTAAAATCTCCAAACAAACATTTAAAAGCAATATGCGTCAGTTTCTAGTACGGCGGCAGCGCAGGTAATCGCTATATTTTGACTAACAATAGACCGCAGTAAACAGTTTAATGGGATTCTAATAAATTACTCACCTTGAGATCTGGTGGGGCTACTACAATACTCGCCGGTGAAATCCTCCGGGCACTCGCATTTAATGAACGAATCTCCAATGTGCCTGAAACGAGGGAATATTGATCATAATAATTTCAACTATTCAACAGAATACCCTGAAACGGTTATAAAACAATTTAACCTAGACTGACGGCAAGTATGAATGAGACTGTTAATTACTGCGGTTTTAGGGAGAAGCAGAATCCATTGTGCAACAACTAAAGGGGAAACGCTTCTGTCATCCCAAACAATCGGCTTATATACGTTTCGGTTATTTACGGCGAGCACTTTATAATAATTATGTTTGAATATTTAAAGGCAAAATCGTAAATATCAATTAAAAAGAGAGGATAATTAAAAAGCAAATAATGCAATGTTGCTGAATTTCAGATTGCTATTAATAATAATAATAATAATAACAGTAATAGAAGTAATAATAGAATGCATTATTCAACAGACTATTACAATTCAATTACATTGTAATATTTATATTTAAGCAGTAGACAGAATAAAACAACATTGTAAACTATGCAATAAATAATAACAGTATACGAGCAACAAAACCTGCAGCAATAAGCGCGTGCAACGCGACAAGGGTATTGTAACTTACATCACAATATTAGGAAACGCTGTTAAAGTTTTGTGTTGTGATTACGATAGGAGAATGGAGACTTGAATTAATTGTAATTGTTGGTACATACAACGTTACAATTTGACTAGAAGAAAGTTGACGTGTCAATAAAGTTTGTTCGGTTAATAGTAAGTACACTCAATGTTGTTATGCAAAGGGGTACAAGCTGTTAAGTTAATGTCGCAAATACACTGACTCTATAATAAACTATTGCAGGGCAACGCCATGATCAATACTATGCATTGGATAAATTCTCCACGATTTCGTAAGAGCAGCACTTGAGAATTTTGCCCTGAACTTTTTCAATCAGTGATGTACAAACATACCTACTTACTATACTTCCCGTTTCATTATTAGTTTAATTCAAGCTCAACGAAGTTCTTTGTCGCGAAATCGACAAGAAAATTAATTCGAACTCAGCACCAACATGATTTTAATCTATTGTGACGAATTCTGTTTTCAGTATAATACTGTTGAATACTCAAAGTTTAGTAAATGGGAGTCATCAAGGTCCGTTAGGGCAAAGAAGGGCGATCAAAGAAACCGAAAACTGGCGTCGTAAAAGCTATACTATAAAAACAATGTATTTTTGAGTTTTTATTTGGAAACAAATAATTAGCTAAAAAACAATTAAATTTGAAAAAACGTGTGCTTCCTAACTCAGTTCTTTATATACTATATTTGCCGCAGGTTACCTACATGAATCTTTCTTCTGTTGGCCAATGGTGTTAGCCGAAGGCAAACTAACTAAGGCCAAAGGCACACTAACGAGTCGTGTAAACACGAGTCGAAACGGGTTTGTGCATGCTGATGGGTAATAGTTTAAATTAATTAATTAATAATAATAACAGACAATAAAAAATTTGGGCAATAAATAATCAAAATTAAATACGAAATTTAAAAAATCACTTTATTTGAAAATATGTTTATTTGTGGGCCAATTATGATAGACTGGTAAATTTGTAGCTTTGAATTGAAATTTGTATATTAACATTTTTTCCTTTAACAGTAACATGGAACATATATATTACATCTCACTCTGGTTGTTGCCTATAAGTTTATATACAAATTAAAATTGAAGAAAATTTGAAATAAATAAACCGCGTGTACTGTTGATAACATGTAGGTATGTTCTGCTGAAATACCCGTTTCTGATGGTGACCAGAGTTGCCATTCTACTAAGTTTTCAATGATTTTAGCACCTTTGATAAATTAATCGCTGACCTAATATGAATTTGTTGGCGTTTTACAAGAGTTATTTGGTCTTGCAAGCAGCAAATAAGTTTTAAATATTATATGCGTATCTAAATTTAAAAAATAGATAGAAATTGTTCCACCAACTCAGGCGATAAAACACATCAGAAAATATCTAGAAACAATAACCAAAGCAATAATGCTAAAATAGCTTTTTGATGGTATCGATGGAATAATTCACTGCCCACGGACATGTATCGGCCTACCCGGCGTCATCAGTGTGGTACCGAGAGGACATTTTATCCCTGCTCTTTATCACTGTTTTCTTACAGTTAGTGCTACAATTTTTTGGTTCTTGTTTCTGGGCTTTTTCGAATGTGTCCTGTTGTATATATCATGGCTAGACTTCCGGAATAGTCGTGTGCGGTCTTCCAAAACGCTACTTACGCCACCATCTCGTGTTAAGCAGTCAGAAAGCTGTTAAAGGAATGATTTGGAAAACGGTGCCCGGTTTATGTCGCGGCTTCCTTACCAACAAACATGGATTTTTTGGCGTTAGAAGGCGCCAAAAAATTTGTCGTTTTGAAATTTGTAGCATTAACTGTGAAGTAACAGCGGTAGAGGATATAGATATAAATTTTTTTGCTTAATTCATCTGATAATCGAGATTCAACTAAATCATCCATTGATAAGCTTAATTCCATCTTTTGTCTCTTCTTTTACCATGCGTTATATATGTAGTTTTATTACAGCTTCTAAAAAATACTACTTGAACTACTTGAACTTTATATCGGAGTCAATGGAATATGATAAGACTTCCCTCTTTATCTGTTGGAACTCATCCTAGTATCACAATTGATACGACATCGGTCTATGCAGTATTCGTGACGGTTAGCCAGCAAATGGTACTTTCTTAGCGTTGGGTATCGATAGATTCTAGGAGAGTTAAGTGTTGGACGATGGAAAATATGATACCAACCCGACTTAGAGCAAGGCTGCTAACCTGCCAAGCCATACAGCCGGATCCTACCGACCAATTAGGAACTATCGGCACGAGTCCGTACGTTCACTGAAAGGAGACTGGTTGGTTGCTTTTTCTATACTACAGATGAACGTTTTTCATTGGAAAATGCTTCGTACTAGGCAGACCTGCTTCTCTGCTCCATTCGACGTCTTACATCCAAAAAGAAATCACTTTTTTTAAACTTAAAAGCCGCCCAATTACTAAGAAATAATGTAATTTTCTCAATTTCCAAATACACGTTGATAAGTTACAGTGAACGCTAAAAATGATGGTTGACGACTTCCAGTGTTATATTGTTTACTTGTGTTGTTGTATTGTTTACGTGTTATATTGTTATTTGAAAGTATTATTTGAGTATTGTTGTAAGAAAAGGACAAGCTGCAAGAATCAACATTTTGTCAATCTGTAAAGTCGTTCTCGAAGTTGATATTTGGCAACTAATTAGGTAAATAGCTGTTCCTTTGATAGTACCTCTCGCAATTTATTTTAATTGGGCCTATTGTTGTGGATGTTGTTTTTTACGTAGGATTTCACAAAGATAAGGTGAGCGTTCAACTTGGTTAATTTAGAAAGGGATAATATCAGCAGTAAATCTTCAATTACGAGTATTGCTCGCTGAGAAGAGAAACCGAGAGACAGGGAAAGTCGTGAGCATATCTCACGTCGAAAAATAAAAGTAGCGAAACGCTCTAATTAAGCGATTTAGCAAAACCCGTTAATTCCATTAGAACGCAAACGCCTATTGTTGTAGTCTGTATCTGTACGTTTATTCGGTTTAAATGTAAATCACTGTAATGAACAAGCTGCATACGTACACGTATGCAGACTAAGCATTACCGATAAGCTGGCTGAACGTAGATTGCCTACTCTACCTGTATGCAGCTCTCATGAGATACGATGTCTTCAATTGAAATGCATCTGAGCATCTCTATAAATTTCTGGCTCTAGACGAGATTACGGTGAGACTATCCGCGTAATTACTGAAGCGAGGAATAGAATCTATCAAATATATCTACTCTGGATACTTACGTAGGAAAGTTGTCGATACTTGAAAATATATTCGTGATTTTCGCTTTCGGCCAAGTGGAATTTTGGGAAAGATAGAGGAAGCGTATTATGTAAATTGATTTTGCCATTAAGAGCAGTTTGGAGTTTCCATAAAGTGTAAGTCTACATCAGACAATTGCAGCAGACTTCTTTGGTGCTTTACGTTATCAACTGATTACTTTGGATATTGTTATACTATGGCTTTCAATTTAAGGGAGGTAAAGATCGATTTAATAAAAGCTGAGCAAGAATACTGAAAATAAAACAGTTTCCTTCAGTTAGATAAAAATTTAATTAAATGTACCGTTAAAAACCCACCGAGATTAGTAACAATTATAAAAATATATGTAATTATATGTAAATTGATGGAAAAGCTACACGATCCAGTGTTTCTGATAAAATTTGTAGTTAAAGATCTTAATACAGAATTATGTTCTTGAGAGCCATTTGAAAGTAGCAAACTTTTAGCAACATTGAATCACATAGATAATATGTTGAAGTAAAAGTGTCTAATATAATGTACTTTTCATGAAAATAAGTTAATGAAGTAATATTGGAATAATTATTTCGAGCGAAAAGGCAATGTCTATAGATCAACGCTGTAAAATATAATATCATTTGTTATCGAATATTAGGAGTATTTTCTTTATGTGTACTGACACTTCAACGAGGCATATAAGCTTAAAGCTAGACGGTAAGTGTAAGCTGTTTTACTATAATGGTTTCGCAGTAAACTGTTAGTTATTCCTCAACATAAGAACGATCGATCATTCGTGATTGTGGTCAACAACCTACAACCTGCAACAATCAATTTTTATTGCACAAAGTGACTCTTGATTTAAAAAAGATAAATATACTTTATTTGGAGGTTAAAGAACATACTCTTTTTACTTTTTACTTTGAATACCTGGTTTTAAGAAGATGGCGCTTCCTTGCATTTTAGCTTAGAACTACTTGTTTCCAAATCAGTGGACTTAATGAGTAGACTTCGTTCCTTTGCATCACTTGTGCAGTGGCTTAAAGGATCAAATTTCTAAAACAGAGCGTTTAATATTGATGGTACGTAAAATGGTATACTTTATTAATATCTTGCGCGAATTTAGAGACAGGATTGTGTACTTCAAAGTTTTTAGCTACGTCAATACGTTGAGAGTTAATAGTTTTTAGATAGTCGTAATACTCCAGATAGAGGGTGTATATCTTCGTTTATTTTTAATAATTATTAATGCAGGGAAAAAAAGGTTTCCTTCTTATATACAAAATTACCATAATCCTCTAGCGGTTCTATCTGAATTAGAACTAGACTAGACTAGAAAGCTGTAACTAAATGATTACATCCCAAGAGCAATTACCTTTTAGTATTAAAAAAAATATCTCTATTATCCTGAGTTCGTTTGATCAAATGTGCCAATTAGAAATGTGGTACGTTAAAATCTCTACTTGTTCTACCAGGTGCCTTTTACTCGTTAGTTCAGATAAATGTATATAACTATATTTACGTAACTCGCAAGAATCTAAAACTAATTTGCAGAATAATATCAGCTTTCCTGTGTGGTGACCGCCCAACAGGGTGTATATCTTTGTTATTATTACCGCCTCGCCCTACAGTGTGAAGCGCAGTTGATTATTTCTGAAATGCGCAATAATACCAATGGCAACAGTAGTAATAGTAATAATAATAACAATAAAAAGAATTAAAAGCTGAAACTGTGACAACAATAAAAAAAGAAAGTCACACATGTTTCGGATTGGTAATTTTTACTGTTTGGTATTTTTGGCAACGATGGCTGCCCTAAACCGTTACTCAACAAGAAATCATTTTATTGTACAAACTTTGATGGTCCAATGAAGACGTGACAATTTAGACATTTACCACTTATTGACAGTTTAACTTGTAGAATAAACCAACTATTAATTTACTGCTTTACAGTTATTTGCTATTTTAATCTCTGCATGTTGTTCAAATCGTATATATTTTGAATATGAAGACAGTTTTTCCGTTTAAAACAAAATTTTATAGGTGTTAGTGTACTGTAATTTTGATACATCCTTATAAATAAGGATAAGGTCATAATTTGAACTGGCTGACATTTTGTTATAAATGAAAAAGTTTATTTGAAAGTGTGAAATCAATGACATTAATTCGTAAAATTTATATCGCCCAAATGGCGGCCTTCCGAGTTATTATATACATAATTGCTCTCGCTTTACGGCATTTTGAATTGTTGATCGCAAAACATCTGGCTCCAGATTAGCGACATCTGTTTCAATGTTAGCTTTCTAGGCTTGCAAGGTTCATAGTTTGTTGTGGTAAACTCGAGATTTTAAGAAGCTCCAAAGGAAAAAGGTGTTGTTAGATCTGGCGTAGATGGCAGTAAGTTAACCTTGCCCTACAGTCAGCAGGTAGTAATTCGTGGACAATTTGCACTTTGTAAGGGAAGTTAGGAGATGTAGGGGAATCTTTCACTAAAATTCGTTGCAACGAACGTCTGTTGATATCTAATTGTGTGCATCGTCTTCTCGTTGTTGATGTTGTGGATTCTTTCTGACATCGTCGGCAACGGCAGCGATGTTCTCGTACGCTCGAGCAATAAGAGCCCGGCCACTTCTTGCGACATCTCTAGTGGACCCAGACCCAAACCCGGACAAGCGTTTAATTGTTCGAGCACGTGGAACACGACGACCAGGAAAACAACGGCGAAATTCACGTTGCGTTAAAACAACAGACTTAAAATTTGTCAAGTGAGAAGTAATAATAATTCCACGTTCTTGAGGTGTATATCGCTCCATAGCTTGTTAACGACGAATTCTCTATATATCTACATCATAAATGTCAAAACACTGTGACATTTGGTGCCAACTGCAAAAATGGCGGCCAATTCAAATTACGACATTAGCTTTGCGCCACCTGTTATAGTGCATTTCCAAAAATGCTCTCCTTTTGTACGGGAACACATATAAGTTTTTACTGCTGCGTTAACGAACCTCAGTTTGTAAGTAATTTATTTCGTGGCCACTAAACAATTAGATAGAAATAATAAGGGGACTGTCAATGTTTGTAATTTTTAGGTTTAACATGCGTCCTGCTATAGCATACACATCTTCCTTGAAATTCAAAAATTCTGTGAACAGGAGATATGCTGCCCGAAACTCATACATTGTTGTATAAAAATTATCGAGTAAAATATGATACGACAAACAATATGGCAAATGTCCAAGAAGAAATATTGATATGTATTGAAGTGTGTTTCTATCAATATTTTCGGAAAAAAATAAATTTCTCAAAGATGGTACTATCCTTAGGTACCATCCATGGTATAGAGAGGACAACAGCGCTCTATGCGAAATGGGAAGATTGATATACGTTTCCAGATATTCGGGTGCCGATAAATTAAAAATTTTTAAATTAAGTAATTGTAATAATTTGGGATGAAATTGTCAACTAATCTACAACAAAACATTTTGACACTTCAATCAAGGTAAAGTGTAATGCTTTTCAATTAAAGATTATTGAATGGCATTTTATCGTATTCAATTTTATCCTACGTAAAGATAATGTTTCGTTTCGTTCTTTAATATAACGAGTTAAAATTATTCGCAACATAAATTTACTGCTAGTATTATTCTACCATTATTTATTTTAATTTAAACGAAAACATGGCCTTGAAGTTACTTCGGCCAGTATTTTAGCGTCGCAACCATTTAAGCAATTCAAACCCAACCGTCGTGAATTATGGATTGTATCCATTACTTTTGGGTCCATGTCGCAATATTTCCAGCTGCATATCCCGGATTCTAGTCAACACTACACTCACTCCGGGCAGTTTTACGAGGCGTGCCGATCTCTTAGGAATCCATTTTCGGTAAAATAACATCGGAAACCACCTAAGCCTTCTGTCGGGAGTAAATTTATTTTCGCTAACTAGATTTCTTGTTAAACGTTTTATACTAATGTTTGCAATATTCGACATTGTATTACATCTTCTTGCAAAATTGTCTAATGAATACTCAGCTATAACGTGTAAGATATTACATAACATGAAATGTTCGTACATCAGTTATTCAAAGTACTAATTTTCAATACACCTCTGCTTTCGTTTTTAATTTACATTCTTACCTGCAAAAGGCTCCATTCTGGCACAGAGGCGACCCGTCTGAGTTGGTGCAACCAGATTTTGGTCCATCAGAACAACTAGGGCCTGTATATCCTGGAAAGCATTGACAACCGAATTTCCTGGAAAAAACAGAAACGAAGAAAAATTATTTGGGTTTTATATTCTCAATGTAGATAATATAAGCTGTTAAAAATTGACTTGATTTAAAATGGATTACCAATATTTTGTTGTTGGAAACTTCGCAATGCCTTAAAGCTGACATGTGCTATCAAACTAATATTTTGAAATCGGAAGTACTTGTCAACTTTGTTGTTTTCGGTAGAATACCTTATATGTTATTACATGTTTGAACTTGTAATTCAATTTTAAAATCTCAGTTCTCCAAGTGAAACACTTTCACAGTTCACAGTTATAGAATTTCACATGTACTCGTTCATCTGCCAAAAATTTTCAAAGGAATGCAAATAAAATTCAGTTATATTTCTGTTGTAAATGATGGAGTACTAGATTCTTTATCAAATGATAATAACAATAATAATAATAATAGAGCTTTATTCTACATACGATATAAGTATGAAACAAGTCAAATAGAACAACAACAAAAAAATATGCCTGATTAGTCGGGTGGCGTCATTAGCCAAGGTATAAGAACATAAGATACAAGCCACTACGTATATAAGAAAATATATATATACATATAAGATACATAAGAAAATTATATGTCACTGAAGAAAACTAAGCGTTTTCCAACCAATCGGAAGTTTATTGCAAATTTTAATACCCGCAATATATGTACAGTCTGCTGATATTATGATCCAATCTAAATATCAGTAGGCTACAGTGTCCATCCCACTTCATAACTGCTGAAAATTTTACACCCAACAACTTAGCTGTTTTCGTTTTTCAAAATGCAATTGTTACTTATCCTTAGGTCAAATTTGTTATTTATTTCCAGCAACAACGTCAAGAATATCGCGAATGTCGATTCATAGAATGTTAACAAGAAACAAAAATGGAAACCTTCTTCATACCAGCAAGTCCGAAACGTGTATCCATAGGGTGTTTTCGCGAATTTTTCGTCATGTTTTGTTAGGGAGATGAAGCTTGAGAAACATTATAGGGATAAACCAAGCAAAACTACTGACAGCGATATTTTCAATAGACGTAACAGTCACCATTTGGCAGCCGAAATCTCCATTTGAAGGAAGTGTAATAAAATTTAAACGAGCAAACAATATTTAGATATATTGAAAAGCATTGTCAATGAATACCTTGATACATTGGTTACATACAGTTAACATACAGTTATTTAGTCTGTTTCCGTTTGATATTGAGTATACGGTGTTCCAGTCACAACACAAACATTTTTGGAGAAATTATTTGAAGGAAAGTGACTAACGAAGATTCATACTTTTTTTCATATACACTAAATGGGTAATCAACCCACAGGGTGGGCTAAATTCGATACTTTTAATAGAAACCTTATTCTATGTCCGTTATGTCGTATTGTTCATAGTTTTCATACATATTTGAATTCTTAGATAATGAAAACACCAGTAAAATTAATGAATACTGACATTTCGGAACATTTAGACAATATAAAATAAATTAAAATGTGTTGATTAGTTACCATCAAATAAAAAACAAATAATTTCACAGTTGTTTAAATAAAATATCAAGTGTGTTATATCATTCTAAAGCAAATTTTATATCCTTTTCAAAAGTGTAAAAATATACAGAATGTTGCATATAAAAAAAACACGAGTATTGATAATATCTCAAAAAATATGAGTTTTAAAAAGGAAAAATTAGAGCCATCCTATGCTCTAATTTTTCCTTCTTAAAACTCATATTTTTGCGTCAAAAAGTATCCTAATATGGTTCCTATATAAATCAAGTATTTTCACAAATGAGAAAGTTACAAGGGTTTTCAAAAATTGCACATTTTAAGAAAACGCTGTATCTCTTATATTAAGGAAGATATAAAAATAGGGATTTCACCAATCAATTTCTCTTTAAAATCGAGCTCGAGAAGCTTGGGTCAGTTTTTGTCTAATTCCTTTAGAAATATAGGTTTCCTATTAAAAGAATCGAATTTGGCCCACCCTGTGCGTGGCCAACTTTCGAAATTTTGAATGAATGATATTATAATATAATATTGTTTTATGAAGGATCGCATATTCCCAATTTACAATAAAGATATACATGGTGTTCTAAAAAAACTACATTCAAAAGCGAAATACTTTTCACTTGCCCATATTTACAGTGACCGACAATCGATAACTACCACAAACCAAACACGTTCGCAAACCGAGGAAGGACCCATCGACATTCATTGAGTTTACGTTAATTTAATTGCTGAATTCAATTGTTTCATAAAAATTTTGAGATTCCTTTCAAGAAAATAAGTTTACGTCACTTCTGGTAAAGCCGGGAATTAGGAGGATGTACTGATATATTTTAAAGGGGCGCGCTCTCTAACAACATAAATCTGCAAATTTACAAATTTTATAGCTTATAGTGTATAGTGTAGTTTTATTTGGTTCACGAAACAGGTAACAATTTTTTAATTAAAGATTTGTGAGTGCATTTTCTTTTCATTTAATTAATATATAGGATGCTTCATTTAAAATAACAGAGTTGATAGCTACATTCAGTATAATAGAAAGTCCTACATCGTATATTTAGTTCGATAGTTCATATAAGTTATATAGTATATTGCCAAGCTTTCAGAGTTTTCGAATGTATACTTCTCCGCACATCGATTGATACAATTCTTCGTGAGGCAACGTGTATGTGTTAGCCCTGGAATAATTCTCAAGTTTCATGTTTTTATTTTAGACGTTAATATTTTTACAACAGTCCTCTGGAATATCTTATGACTTTTTCTCAATTTGTGGCTCATTGTTCTCTTTTTAATTTGAATGGATTTTGATTGGTTCGTATAGACAATTGCTGACAGTTTTCATTATTAGAATCCAGTATTTATCAAAAACTATGAGCCATCCTAAAAATACCTGATCCACACTCTTTATTGATCGTGAGCGTTTTTTTTTTTATAATGTGGTGATTGCTCTACGGAATATATCAGTCTAAAGCGTTCTCTTTATTCATGGAGTTTTCTAGTTTGTAAAAAATTGATATATAGTGGTTCCATACTTGTTAGTGTTCCTGTACGTTACATGTAAAGCATAATATACACCATGGTAAGAAATCTTAGAAAAAATTTTGGAAACTTGTCAATTGTCGTAAGTGCACATTTATTCCAGTCATTCTTCTAGTTAACTGCATTAGTTTTAGTGATGGTCCAATTTATTCTTGTTATTAGCGCACTACTTGGCAAGGTTTCAAGAAGCGACGAAAATTGCGATCAGAAATTTTACAAGCAGCAGGGTGAATATATAAGAAACAAGGGCATCTGTAAATACGTCAGACGTGAGTTGTAACTTAAACCAATATATGAACCCAACAAATATGCAACTTGTAATTAGCAAAACAATCGTAACAAGTTTTCCTTTAAATCCAATTATATAATAGTGCAATATTATAGAGTTAAAACATATACATTGTTGTTTTAGTAGAAACTTGCAGCGGTAGTGCAGGTTACGGAATGCAATTGCTCTTACAACGGACAAACTTCCATTTGTTTTTTTTTTTTTTTTAGTTACTTGTACTCTTAATTTATAGGAGTTTAAGTTGTTAATTGTAAGAAATATTATATGTTAATTCGGCCAGAATTAGATTCAAATGTTGGGGAGATATTAAACTAAAAGACTCTCTAACAAACCGAAAACGCTTTACTATTTTCTATGAAAATTAAATGACAGGGTTAAGGAAAGTAATGTCACGTGAGGTATTCATGAAAAATAATCTTCACATTTTTGCATAATTCGAAGAGAAACGCCGCTAAAATACTCAAATATGGAGCGATAAGGAATTCTACCATTGCCCTTAATGTCTCTCTCTCTTGATTATAAATAATTCTGGCTTGACCGCATTAATCATCGGACCAAATTTCTACTAGAGGACCTTATCCAATATGGAGATAATTAGATAAGAAAGAGAGCTAGCTTTCCATATAAATATTGCCTAAATGTGGGCTATGGGAAATGTTAAAGCTGTCACAAATATTAGGGGTGATTTTAATTGCAACAACAGATACTTTTGAGACCTTTCCAAATATGGAGGTTTCCGTTCAGATAATTTTATATTTCCTAATATCTTAATTTGTAATTTTTTTTTAATTTATTGATGTTTGAATGATTCGAAATTTTCAGTATCTTTTACCTTGGAAAAGGTTTAATAACAGAAAGGAAAGGATACTCAGAATAACTGCAAAGCAAAGCGGTTGTATCTATTTTCATAAAAAATAACTGATTTACTAATGCATTCTCTACACCTTTGTACAGTCGATGGACGCTACTGTTTGGTATTTTAAGAGCAAAGTTAATGTAATTGCATACTCTAATTTATTATATGTAGAAGCGTGTTGTATACGAGGATGTACATATGTAATCTTTCTGGAATACACATTAATTTAATTACTGCAATAATCGCTTCTAACGTGGCATTTTATTTATTCTTTCAGAGAAAACATTAGAATACCAAAAAGGTAGCTTACAATCACATACAGATTTTCTTAATTATAATTAAAATTTGTTGACCCAGGAAAAACCTTTGGAGATGACGAAGTGTATATTTACTTTCAAGTAACAGAAATCAGCACATTTTTAAATTAAATGCTATATTAGAATGGTCTAAAAACCAAATTAGAATAAATCAAACGTTATGCTATTATATGTTTACTCTAAATTTAAATTTACACCTGAAAATTATACCGATATACAAAATTATACTTCTTGAAGAAGGCGACTTTTATAGATTTTCTTCTCCTGACTTTGAATCTACATTCCAAATTTTCAGGCACGTAAGGTTTTTGAAGAAAACACGTTCGAAGTTTTAACTTTCTGATAAATAATGTAGAAATAATGTATATTTCTATTCGATATCCGTTTGTGTCATTGGTGCGCAAGCATACTTGTAAAATGATACGATCACCATGTTCACAGCTCACATCGAATGGGAGAAATGAATCTTTACGTGCTCATTTGCTCTCAAATTTTTGCTCCTCGACCAGTTGTTTTCACTTTTCATTTTTTTTATCTTCGTGGCAGTTTTTCCTCACTACCTCATTACCTTCCTCACCTTCCTAATTACCTCAGTTTTGAAAGGCTGCTAAGTAGGTGCTCCTCTTTCTTTCAAGATAGAGGTAGTGAGTGCTAAGGTCCTGGTGGCTAACTATCCCTGATCTAAGGTAGTGTCGAAAATTTTATCTTTCTCCGAGTTGAGAGTCCACAAATATTCTTTAGTTCCTTGATTTAGAGTTCCACAAATATTCTCTTCTTCATTTTAGTTTGGTTATTTATTTAAATAAAGGAAACCCTCAATTTCAATTTGATGTAAAGACACCTTGCTTCTTGCCATTGTTTCTTTATATGATGATTTTTTCTTTCTATGCCTACTACTTCATTCACACAGAAACCGTTAAAACGAACACTCCAACGCAAACGTGGAATTAAGGATACAACGTTTAAATTCGTACAAATTTACCAACGAAATTTCTAATCCTCTGTTGTATTTAGTAGTAGCTTCATGCTTCCATAAAGCTCTTTCTCGTTAATAGCATGGCTATAAGGAAGGATTTTCATTTCTATTATTAAGAATTTCAAGAATCGTTTTCGAGGAGTCTCTAAAGATTCTGTATTATTTTAGATTATGATGCTGGCTCATTGCCTCCAATATGGCATTTTTATTACACATTATGTTACAGAATACCAGGTCATCCTACTTTGAAAATAAATGTTGCAGTTCCTGCTGCTTACTATGGAATATGTATATATCCTTGCTTAAAAGTTCTGCTGATTTATAACTTTTTTTTGAGGCTTGAAAGTCACTTCACATACACGTCACATCATTCATCAAAAAATTTTTTCGCTTCCAAGAAATATCCTCAAAGTTCATATATCTTATAAAAGTACTGGATCTTCGCGTACAAGAACCTATCAAAACTTACAAAACCGAAGTACATACACAATTACGTGTACCATCGATCTATTTTATTTATGGTTCACAACTTTCGCTATTCCCCCTGTCGAATTCGTTAAATAAACACAGTACATGCGCGAAAACAAAAGAGGTGTATTGAAAAAGTAATGGAGAAGTCTATATGCAGAACGTTTTATAAAGTATCCTGTTTAAAAAGACATGAAGTTTAACGAACCGTAGTGATACCGTCGGAGGATTTCGTCGGCGCTGGCATAAAAGAGAAGGGCGAAAATAGAGGGAACTTTGAAAAAATAATGGCATGAAAGTCGGCTTACATAAATAAAATACATCTTTTTACTGCCCACCTATATATAAATGCGTAAGTAATATGCGATAAGTGCAATGAATTTGATTTTAACCAAGGAAAGGGTTCACGAGAAACCATTTCCTTTTGCTTGAATGAAAATTCATTAATTTTGAAGCATTGGTTTGCTTTCGGTAAGGGTAATAATAATTCTATAGAGGACGTCGTGCGTTTGTGGAAGCAGCACTTGTTCACATTGACCAGCAGCTTTGAAGAGGCAAATCAATCGGCGATCGTATTAAGGTTACGCTGTAGCTCAATAACGTCATTCCAGTTCTTAATAGTCATAAATATTTTTAAATCATCTGTATGGGCTAGAAGAGGGTACGCTACAGAAGCAAGTAAATCATGTATCATCACGTAGATATTGAATAATAATGGGTCCAAATTCGAACCCTGTGGAGCACCTGAAGACGTATTAAATTTGAAAGATTTGAATGCATTACAAAAAACATTGGTGTGAGACAAACAAATAAAAGCTGTTGGTTATTACCAATTATCGAGGGCCTCTTTAGTGCGGATCTTGGAGCGTTCGATGTTCGATGTTCGTATGAGAGATAGATTTATTTCATGTTTCTACAAAAGTATTACAATCGTCAAGTATTTAAATAAGTATTTAGATAAAGTTGAAAGAATTACAACAAAAGCACATCACGAAAAACAGACTTGTACAAAAAATGACTACGTCATAGGACACTTTTTCAACATGAGGCGAATCTAAGGACTCCACAGTAGAGGACGAATAGTGCGTGAAAAGATTCTAATTATTCTGTTAAATTTATTAATATTCAAATTTGTAACATATAATGCCAAATGATTGCGTAATTTAATATCCAGATACTTTGTGAAGAACTTAAAGTTTAAGCTTTTAAAGAACGCTTTTGTAACTTGAAAACGTGAAGAAGTCGTCCAACGCATGACAACGTAAATCAAGTAAATCTATAAGATCGCATTCGATCGAACTAAGTTTCTTTAGGACATATGTATATTACGCTAGATAACCTTGTACAGATCTCCTTTATGCGCGCTAACCAAAATCCAGCGTCCGAGTTCATTCATTGTTTAATTTCAATCTATTGGAGGTAAATAATCACTCAATAGCGGCTAGTAGCTCATCCAATATTTTGCACATTCGCGTATCAGATGCAATATTTTCAAAAATCATTTACACAAATGATAAAGAAAAGATGTCCAAGAACGGAGTCTTGAAGAACTCCAGATATACTTGGGAATATTCTTTATGTTTACAAATTGTGGGCGGTCAGATAAATAAATTAAAGAGTTTGTCGAGCAACATATTATGATTAACGCAGTCGAAGGCCTTACTGAGATCACACAACGGAATTCTTGCGCACAAACCATCTTCAAGACCCTCAACTACCCGACATATATTTAATGATGTACTATCTCAGCAGTAAAGCGGCGCTTTCTAAAACCACTAGTTTTCGTTAATCAGGGATTTTGATTCAAGGAAACTTTTCAGTGTTTTCTTTATATTGTAAAAATGTTGTCATATGTTGGTATTATTGAAATAGGACGATAGCTTTCTTCTATGTCTTTACATCTGGAAAAGTACCAAGCCCGATATAGTAATTAAAACATTTTGCTAAAGAAACCGCAATTTTTTTGATGCACTTCACCAAACGCCCGGATATATCGCGACAATTGACAGAATTTGAATTTCTTAGGGACGTAATAGCTTCCCAACATCAGGATAATATAAATTTAAATAAAATGGAATTAGAATTTATGGGCAGTAGGCGTTAGGAGTTACGCTCCTGTCTTTGTTGCAGTAATAGTGTTCTGTAATTCCCCAAATAATTTCTTTCTAACTGATCGCCTCGCACATCACAAATACATTTCAGAGACTTAAGCGTGTCCCACATTTTTTTCGGCTTAGCATTGTATTATAACCAGTCAAAAAAAATATAATATATTCGACAATTACTGACCACCACACTCTAATTCATCCGAAAGATTGCAGAATTTTTTAACATTACTCTCAGTAAAGCTGGCTTTTAATTGTGAGCGAGGTTGTAAGTAGCTATAAGTAATTTTTGTTGAAAATGCCTGAGCTTTGTGAGTTGTTGGTTTGTCAAAATATTATCAAACAATTTTGCTAATAGAACTCTTGGTTCTTTTTCTGTACAGATCAATCAAGCGTTTCATGGATAAAGACGATATTAAAACGCTGTACCGCGTCTTCATCCTTGATAAACTAAGAAACACTAGGATCATATGGAATTCCGTTCGCGCTGGTCATACCCTTTGTTGAAGTGTAAACCAAACTTTGAATGTCGCTTATTGGCTATAACCAGTAGGACGTCATCTATTGATGAGAAACCAGTATGTCACATTTTCATTATTAAATGGTTAGAAGGGTTTCACTCGTCTACATCTAAAATCTTTGAAACTATTATCATTCTCTCTTGAATGAATTTACCTACCAAAAGGAGCTTGTTATTGCGACGACAAAGAATTGAATCGTTGATAGGATATACAAAACTGTTGTTGCGATATCCTTTTGGAAATGTCCAGGAATTGCTGATAGAATTCATAAAGATATCTTTATAGGAAGCTTCTTTCTTTACATTTGATATTTCCTATTTATTTTTGTTCGTAAGGTATTGCTAAAATTATAATATGTTAACTCTAATGCCCTGTAAGTTGGAGGATGTTTTTGCGCTTTTATGCTTTTATGCCACCAAAGTCATATTGAGCAGTTGTTAACTGTTAAGGAATCTTATGATTCAAGAAATTCAATTTCTGTTGATTTTTGTTGTTGACTTAATTTTTTTGTATAATAAATTTGAAATATATATCTCACTTTATGGTAAGCTTGTATACTTACATTTAGGAGATTGAGATAGACTTATCAATATATCGAAACCTATCAGAAGCATGATATTAATTTATTTCTAAACGGAGAAACCAAAAATGTAATAATATATGGCGTGTTTCATTTGAAATAATAAGATGGAGGCCAGGTCCACTTCTTGTCGTTTACCCTGTATTACGCGGAAATATTTTTGAAAGAGACTCTGTACTATTTATACGATAGACGCAATTTTTCAATTCCGGAAGAAGGAAGGGACAGCTTGTACATATCATTTAGAACATCCAATTACTTGTACCTAATGGCTCGCAAAACTTCACAGAATACGAGTAGGGTTGACATTCGGAACACTTCGTAGTCATTATTGATGCTAATAACAAGTAATGAAAATCGCCTATTCGGATTCTCTGTGCATTTGGGGGTAATTAAGACAACCTCCGATATCATAGAAGCCTGCGAGTCTCGTATACGACTACACGGGGGAGTAGATCTTCCATAATTAGATCATGTTTACAAATAAGTTAGAACTAGCGCAACACACTCAAACAACCAGCTTACAACAAGATTAGGTAATATACCAGGGTAAACGGGCTTTCCGTAGCGAAGTCAAAGAAGCAATTTGCTTAGTTTGTAATTAATTTGCAAACGCAAACTCAAAATCGTTGGCTCTGATTCCGAAATATGTATTACTTATAATCAGAGTTGCAACTTTTGGCGGCGCAACAAGATCGGAGCCGTTACTGTGCGAAGATAACCCAGATTAACGCCTGGATAAGTATGGCAAACAGAAAGTTTTATCTTTTGGAGTTCAGCTTTAAACAAGACTAATTACTTGGAGGTTTATTTATTTTTTCTATTGGGATTTTAAGTCTCAATAGAAACGAAAAGCTTCGCTCCGCTTCTTTTGGCTTTATTCGTTAGTTACTTTGCTTTTTATTATAACTTTTTTAAGCCAGGTTTACAAAAGAATTTGTAATTGATTTCTTTGATTGCTTATATTTTTCCATTACTATACATATGTTGTTGCAACAATTTATTTTCTAGTGTTACTTTACAAAAAAATCAACTTTCAAAGCTAGAGAAAACCAGAAATAAGGCATAAAATAATTACTGAAAGCAGTATTATATCTAACAACCTGTTATTATTTTCTCTTATTTAGCTTTTATTGAAATTAATTAATTAAAGTAGGTATTGTATAAATTTGTTTGTTTTTAGTTTTTTTAAATTTTTCTATGTTGTTGAATTTACAACAGTTTGCAATGCATATATTATATTCAGTAAATATGACAAAGTTACTAAAAAGTAAGCTTACAGAAACGAGTACGCTTTCGTGCGCTTCACGAAATTAGTAGAAATTAGACAAGTTCGTAAACACAATACATATTTTTGTAGAGTCGAAAATATTTGAACCGCAGTAAATAAGGGGAGATAAGAAGAAACTCTCAGAGCTTGGTGCTTTGATGGAAGTTAATAATTGGATAATTTGTCATTCAATCACGGCAAATGAGATTATTATCATACGCGCCGAATACTTTGGCCGAACAATTTTGCATGGTTTGTGTCAATCGTAAAAGTAGCAAAGATACGAAAAGCTGGAGAAACGTACATACTGTCTATCAAAAAGTGTTAGAGTTAATTCAAACGAGATTCGTAAAGTAATGAAATTGTAAGGGTTAATAAAACAATAGGAAATGATAAATAATAACCGAAACAAAGACGAGCACATGACGAATGCAGGATCTAATAACAATAAATCGCAAGAATAATTTGGGCTTTTAGAATTGAGGTTAGTTCACATAATTTTCCCGTTTCTATATTTAAAGAGACCTTAATTGCTACAGTAAATGTTTACGCAACTTGATCAAATACTATTTTCAATTGTTTCATTCATATGCACTTAGTTTCGTTGAATGGTACGGAAGATGATGTAGTATAGAAAAATTTTTCCATTTCATTGACATTTGTTCTCATTCAATGCTAATGGTAACCTATGCGAATTCATAGCGATATCAACAAAATTATACGGCAATAAAGCTGGAAATTTGTATCAATTTGTGTAGCAAATACCGATTACTCTTTGATGTTTGTTCTTCTGTAATTTCAAACATGTCATCAATTTATGTCGTATGTCCATTTCTAATAATTGCAACCAACCTATTACATGTTATAATTAATCGCCACCACTGAATTCATGAATTCCTATATATTATCACATTTATTTGAGCTATACAGGGTGTTAAAACAAATCTAGAAACGTAATTGAATGACCTAAAATATGCAGAAAGCTCTTGATGAATACACGCCCGCAAGTAGACGGTTTCGGATATAAGAAATATTTTGCGTTTTTAAACGTCGTTGTTACGTATAAACAAGCAAACAATGTATCAACTATAGGGGCAAACATTCGAATAAGATTTTTGCAAGTGTTTTCCAGACATTTTACAAAAACCACAAGGCTTTTGAAACTTGACTTTTCTTGTTGGAGCTTGTCGAGTTTATATCCAGGTCACCATAGAGATAATATCAGATGATTTTGTAGGCCATGATATAGCTTCGCCGGTTCCTTCCCATCTTTGTCCAAACGTTTCCTGTAAATGATTTTTAACAGCTATCCAAAAATGCAGCGGGGAACTAAATTTGCTGCATTTGTTTCGTTTAAGAGATAAACAACTGTGTTCTAAAGAACCTAGAATTATAACCTGGTGCCCAAAATGTCAATCAAATTCTGGAATATCACGGGGATTTTTGTCGGTGACTATTGTACCTACCAAAAACTAGAATTTTATGTAAGAAGAAGCAAAACAATTTTATGTAAAAAGAAGATGGAAAAACCAGAGGCACAAAATCAATGATCAGGTGGATTTAGGCCCGAGCAACCGTTTTAAATGGTAAGGGTAAAGCTGCTCCTCGTGGATGATTCTCCAAACCAAAGGAGCATTAATAAGTATCTTAGTTGATATTTTCCGCAAACTTGGCTATGATTTCCGCTTTAGCCGTGTTAGAGTTGCTACTTCTAGATCTGGGGTGGACACCAAGCTTAGCTTCCAGGAATCATGCAAGCGTTATCTAAACGAACAGGTATCATACAATCTTTGGTGTAGTCTTACGAAAGCATTAATTGAAGGGCTTTGTCGGTTGGGCGTTACGTTACGTTTTTTGGAATTCCCATTAGCACTAAACTTTATAACTACAAACTATTTGTTTAACGTCAACTACGACAAGGACTTGCAAGTTTTTGTCAGAAAAAGAAACGAAGAACTAAAAAATTGGATAAATGATCTAAAAGAGTGTAACCTTCCACAACTTGGAAACATCCATTTCTAGACCTATGTATACGAACAATTTTGTTGCGTATTTTGGTGCGTACTCTCCCCTATACAAGGGTCGTGATACTTTTTTAATGCTGTATATTACGTAAGAAAATCTGTTACTAATAAATTTGCTTTGACTTTTGCAGAATATCAAATTGAATTCGTTTTAATTTTCTTTGTCTAGTTAGTCGAAACACTTTGCAATGATGTAACCTTATAATTAGTAATATGGGGCTGTATTCAGGTCACTGTTATTAGCGTCCGGGTATCCAAAGAATGTTTTCTTTCATAAATATTGAAGAGACTTGGAGAGCTAACTAAATTAATTAGCGGATGCCTAATTAACACGCAAACTAAACTTACTTTATTTAAAGTTGGATTTTAATTGGAAACTTTCTTTGAAAAATTCGCTATTGAGTTCAGCGACAAAACTTAGTAGTGCTAGCAAAGTAATTGTTTGAGAAGACATTAAGAAAATATAAAATTCTTTTATTTAATTCGGTATACTTCACACTATATTTAATAACTAAGCAAAAAAACAACAAAATAAGGTTTTTTTATTAAGGTTTTAACAAAAAAACTACAAATTATTGAAAGTCAAAATTTAAAACACCATTGGCAGTGCGCATATAGAAAGTCTACGTTCTAATGGCACGATAACCAATACTCCAAAATCAAACCGGCGCCGCGATTGAAAATTCAATAAACGCGTTAAATTTATCAATCAAGGATCACATTGTAATTTTGTTTTAAAAAAGAACTTTTTTGTTGCAGGTAACTATCCATTGTCAAAAAATTCATTTCATTCAGTTACATTCGTTTATTACTCCAATACCTACCGATAGGACGGTCCTATCGCACCCAATTAGTTTGTCTGCCCATTGGCCTTTCCAGAAGTAATTATAATCATTTTGTCACTGAATTAATTAAGATGCTCACTCTATTCTTATGCCATAGTTCTGAAGTTCAGCATTTCAGGCGTACTGCACTTTTTCAATTAAAAAAGGAATATGTGGGAAATTTCCATGTAAACTTTTTACTGCATGTAACAGATTAAAAAAAGCTAGATAATCCTTTGTTTCTAAACTAGAGGGAGGTTAGTAATGAGGCTGAAAATATTCGAATACAGGTCGAGTAATGGAAAGCTATTCAGTACCTTATATTTTGCTTGTACCGTGTTAACGAGAGTCCTAAAATCCAAGCCGACTTACGAAGAAATATTATACAACTATTTGCTTTTTATTTCTACTCAAATCTTCATATTAACAGCCAACGTCATTTAGAAATATCCCATTACGTGACAACAAATAGATGCTTTCCTCCACAAAAAAAGGTATGTAGTTGTATTAGTTTTGTTATTAAATGTAAGCCATTACATTTAACAACAGAGAATCTGAAAAGCAAAGTACATGTTCTCTATTAGCAACTACTAGGCGGGAGGTTCGAAACTAATTAGGCAATTTACACGTAAATCAGAGACGAGATTCTGTACATTATCGTTGGTTTCTAGAGTGGTGCTCTATATTAGAAGTCGGCATATCGACTAAATGACACCCTGAACATGTGTAGAGTGTTGTGAAGCAGTATAGAACTAGAATATTATAGAGTCGAAGCTAATCAAATAGATTGTGGGTATTTTTGCCTACCATAGAATTTGCATTCGATTAATCCAATGCAATCGATTAATTAATATAAGCTTGCCTATTAGGCATTCGTTTTCCGATCGATCTAACAACGTTTGAAACGAGATGTGCAAATGTGTCGGTTTCTAAGCGACATGATATAGAAACCAAGCGAGAACTGTAATTCTATTATTCACAGAGTCCCATCTTCCAACTAGATTTACAAATATTACGAGTTATGGCGGATTATTGCCGAAAATTGCTGCGGAAGTGATAGATTTTACGATAACTTCAAGAACAATAAAATGGAATAGTAAGCAATGATATTATTACCGATGATCGGAAGCATGAGGAGAAGACAATTAATTGCATTAGTTTGGATTACTAAAGAAATTAATAGAGATAGGAAGAAGAGAGGAATGGCGAAGAAGGAACTAACAAATCAGATAATGAAGGAAAGAAGAAAGGCGGTAAATGACATGAAAATTACTGCTAGAAAAAGGAAGGAAATAAGAAAAATAAACAAGAGAAGAAAAGAAGTATACCATATCCCTACTTCCTAACAAAGCAAAAAGGTATGAAGAAGACAGAAAATGTGAAAAAATGGACTTAGGAAAGAATGGTTTCAATCAACAGCTTAGATAAAAAGGGAGAGAAGGAAAACGGTAAACAACATGAAAATAACTGTGAGAATTAGGAAACAATAATGAGTAGTGGGTAAAAGAAGGGCCGAATTCATAACCTAAATTCAACGTTCGAAAGGGCACAAGGAAGAAAGATAAACAAGAAAAGAAAAGAGGTGTAATATAATTCAACTCCCTGATAAAGCATACGACACCGTAAGACAGTGGCTTAAGCATTAAGAAATCATTCAGAGCACAATAAGTTACTCGCACCGCAATATAGGAAACCGCTAGGGACCACCTCATCGTAATTATAATTTATGTAAAGATTAATTTGTTTCACAATTTAACAGGCAAACATCATGCATTTTGTATACCGCCGCATGGTTCTAAATACCATTATTCATTATAGACTGAAATATACAGGTTTAAATATATCCAGGCAACATAAATATTGATGGATGCCATAATTGCTGAATATACTTGACGCCACATGTAAATAGTTATAGATTAGCACCTATTATTAGTATTGAAGTACGCTACTGTTGATATATGTATGTTTCTGTCGATATTATCTGATATTTGTGCCATTCGTTTAGGCTGTTGCCTATTCAATGCATATTTTGTTTACTAAATCATTTATTATATTAAAATTAGTCCTTATCAAGGACCTTATTACTTGGCAACTACATTACGTTAAAATATTTGTATAAACAAGCAAACGAAACGTGGGTACCGTTAATAACTTTCTTTGAAGAAGAACGTAATCGTAGTGGTCTTCGGGGACAAACTTTGATATTCTCTGATGCGCTGGGAGGTACTATTAAGCGTTGAAAGGAAGGCAAGTAAGTGGAATAATTGCATCTGTACAAGGAACTATAACCGATGATTTAGCGTATCGCCACAGCTTTCAATATTGTTGTATGGTTTGTTAGTGCCCAGAGCAGTGAAAAACAAATCACGCTTGACTGATCCCAAAGTAAATCAACAAAAGTCTAAACTTGTTTAAGAGCCGATCGGTTGGGAAAACTCGCCCGCACTTTGTCGCTACTATTTAGACTTGAAGTGCGTATATTCTTAAACACTAGATGGCGCCAGGAGATATACTTGGCTCGTCATTTTGAATGGGAGTGATATAAGTCGAGAAGAAGTAGCGATGTGAGAACGGTATTCCATCCTTACGGATCCTAAAACGGGCGTCATGCTGTACAAGAGACACATACGCCCGATCCTTACCTACGCTAGTCCCATCTGGGTCACGGCGGCAGCAACCAATAACAACTCCCACGCAGTAGCACAAAATCATTGCTTGCGATTAATACTACGCATCCCCCAAAGCACCTCTCTTGCAACGCTGACAAATGTCAACGAGACTGAGCAGCTACAGGATTTCAATAGAAACTTCTTCGAGATTTCGCTAACCAGCGAGAATCTCGCCATGCAGAACGCCGCCACCAGAAGGACAGCGTCAGGATCAGGAGGCTCAAGACCACCTACGATCATCTCAGTAGTCTGGCTTAAGTATCGACGCGACATACATTAATGTCGCACTAATGCATATGTTTCTGTTCTAGCAACCGAGTAGGGAGTCCAGGAAAAAGACTCCGAGCCTCTAACAAGAAGAGGATAACATCCCAGGAAGATCGACAACTCGATGAAACTGGAGGAAGAAGGAGAAAGCTCCGTATAACTAGTAGCACCGATGCGAGAATGTGCAAGGAACAACGCTGATGGTAACGAGTAAGCAGAAATACGTTCGTTGGTTAGCTCCCATTGTCTTTGCCGTACCTTCGCTTTTGATAGATTGAAATACATTTCATGCAAGCCTCTCGTTTCCAAGGATAAATTAAAAAAAAAATAGGTTTCCGTTGAAGGAAAGAAGATCTTTTACAATCATATTTTAAAAATGTACGCACACATTATTCGCAATTTGTCTACTGTCTCTGTTAGACAAACTGCCTTAGACGGAAGATGCCAACGACTTAGACGGAACATGGATTTTTGAAAATGCCTCCGTTTGGCACTCATGGCAGGACAATTTTGATGAAACCTAAAGAAAATGAAAACTGAAAGAAAAAATTGTTTACGTGTGGAATATTTATCCATTAGTAGTTTACTTTTTAAATATTTGTGAATTGCGTTGGAGATACATTATTCCATACATTGGCAATGTTGATGGCTTTAATCCTGATGTATTAAAGACTTTGACTATCAGCAAGGTAATTATTGGTGTCACAAAAAGTTATCGTTGATAAACGCCACTGCGTATCTCATCTGATCACGATTACAGGCTTAAGAAACGAATGTTCATTGTTCATTTCTTCAGAAAATACTTTTTCTTGAATTGAAAATTCTTTTGTATCAGAGCGGAGTTTGATGCGATACGAGATAATGTTGCACTTATACAGACTATAACGTTTATTTAATGTAACGTTCCGCTTTTTTTTTTCTAAAAGCTAGCTGCCACTCGAGTTAATGTTAGTGGTATGGAGAAGGATACTTTACCGCATAAAGACGCAATCGAGGTAATGCAATCTCAGCGGATTCTACAGTAATCTGTAGCAGTGACACCTATGTCTATGAACGTTTCCCGTTATCAACATTTCATTTTCTTTTGTAGATGTATTATGCACAGCGGGTGAATATGAAATGTATGATTCCAGATTTGACGGACGAGTCGTTTATTATATATACATGTATATGTATGTACATGTTCGATTTTCCTTTTTAATAATACAAGGCAAAATGTATATTACCACCATAAACGTCTAAAATCGATAAGAGGACGACCTAATGACGTAAACGCCGTTTTGGTAACGTTTGATCTGGAGAGAGAAATTATGAATACTTTATCTTGTAGCCGCTTACATAAAAGGATAATTAAGGATCGTATTCAACGGCGAAATTAATTCAGAAGGCCGAAATGATCCGGGTTAATTAAATTGATTTTTCGACGTTGTTATGTTATCATATGGCGCGGCTCATTAATCAATGCCTGGGACTTTATTTCCGATACAAACGTTGCTATATATACGTTACTATATATATATATATATATATATATAGAAAGTAACAGGTGTTATCAAATGGAAGGTTTACAGTTTCCATCTAGCGTTTATGAATGATGTACGGCCTTCATGCCTCCTGTAAGTTACAGTCTTACGTGGCTAAGCATTTCCTAAACTAAACAGTACGACTTAAATTACGAGTATGATAAGATATACAATATAATATTAAAGTCGTATTTGAAGTTGAACAAAATACTTAATTTCAAAACATTTTCAGATTTGAATTAATTTCCTTTCTGACTTCGATTAACCTTATTTATAGTAGATAGCGCTCTAAGAGATTAAAGAATAGTTTCAAGAGATTTAGAAAAATCAAAGCGTCATGATGAGGGCACAACCTAAATATGTGATTAAAAACGTAGATTGACCTACACGGGTTTCATTTATATTTAGCGACAAGAGTTTGTACATACATCGGACATTGCTTTCTTTTGGCCACCATTTTAACTTAGCGTCAGTGCTTATCGTCAGTCTAACCAAGAGTTCGCAGGGAGTGCTTGTATATTCCTGTAATTTCAAATTTCAGTTTTCAAAATATTTAGTTGCGCCTGTTTGCATTGAATAATGGTTCCTGCATCATCGTTTTAAGGGAAAATAATATTTTTAACTTGCTCAACATTTTGTACTTAATATATAAGATAGTTTCTAGCCATGTTCTCCGTCTAGTAATAACAGATGTAAGCGACAAAAGAAGCCCTGTATATTTTTCTGTATATGTTGCAAACACAATGGTGCTTTCAAAACAAAGCTAGTTTTTACTACACTTACTACATAAGGCTTCTACATTTTCTTTTATGACACAATAGTTTTCCGCATTACATCACTTGTTTCGTCAATGTTCACCCAAAAATGTATGTTCATTGTGAACTTTATTTTTTGGTATAAATCATTGTTTTAATACTATTAAGTCATCATCTGGAACAGAATACCTTCACTACAGATACTTTGGCTTCTGAATTTAATTTAAATTAGTTTTCCTGTGTTTGAACAACTGTGTCACGTATCAATGTTATCTTCTAGAAGTGAAAGGAAGTTTGAATACTCCTGAATTCAGGTTTTATTTGATTATTATAGTCCTTTTGTAGTAGTTCTTTTGAGCACTACAAAAGGAGGTTAGGACCAATAAAAGACGTGCTCGCTGCTTCTTTGAACACCTGAATAGAGTTTCTTACTTTCGTCGCAACAAAAGAAAATTAAATTGCAAGTACAATCAATAGAACGTATACTAACGCAATAAAGGCGTTATTTCTAGGTTATGGAAGGTTACTAAAATATTCCTTTTATAACATTCAGACAACAGAAAGAACGAGATAAATGAAACATGAAACGTAAATAATAATTGTTCTATAATAACTAATGAAATAAAATTATACTACTAACAGCAATCATAGTTGGTAATAGCAATATACGAAATCAAGATATTTTGTCATAATATTAACAATTAGTTAATATGTTACAGACTTTGATAGTTCTTATTCTGTATATTTTCTAAGTTGGCTTCAGATATAAATTTTTAGCTCTAAGAACATTGATTAATACATTGTAGAGTTACACGAACCTATAAAATGACTTACATGCACTTCTTTCGAAAAGGAATTTATAAACATTAATTTTCGTATTATTTTTACGGTTTATTTAGCGAGAGTTCGATCGTCGAGTCGGACCTTGCTTCGTTTAGTGTGTTCGTTACATGCACAATAGGTTCTGATTGAATCAAAAGGGGTTTGTCGCTAATATTCGGTCGACTCCCTCTTTTCAAGATATAAATCTAGATGCGAGTTTAGAATTTTATGAATTTAGAAGAACGTTATATAACCAATTGAATGAAGATATTAGCAGCAGCCCACAGGGGAGATACCAAGACCTACAAAGTTAGGCAGGTCGGCAAATTTTCTATTCTCTAATTCTTTCTTAGTTGCAGAGGATACTTTACCGACAAATATTTTTCTAGTAATAGTTTTATGCTTCCAAAAGAAGTTTTATGGAGGAACACAATTGATTTACATTACTGAAACGAAAACTGTAAGAAAGTCAATATAAGTAATAAATGCGTCATCAAGACCTTACCTTTCCTTTTCTAAAGATGAGTATCAAAGGAGGTAAGATTCGACAGGGTAATGAAAATATTAACAAAACAGATTTCTCAGAATGCATTCATTTCATGAGAGATGGCACTGGGATATATAAAGTCAAAATGATTCGAAAAGCGGCAACATTGGCTTCGCTCTAGTTACAGAGAAAATGCAGGTCGAGGCTTTTTCGCAGCAGACATGAAAATTTTGTTGATTTTTATAGTATGGCCGGTAATCTGGTCTACTGCAATAATGCTTATAAACTTTCTGAAGCTTTTGCAATACATTATGATCTCAGTTCTTGGAGATTATTCATAGACTCATGAAAAACCATCCTAAAAGCAGTTTTATTGCATAATGGAAACCGCTATCCTTCTATTCTGATAGGTCAAGCTGTTTCTATGAAAGGAACTTACGAAAATATGAAAATTTTATTAGAAAGGATAAAGTGCAAAGACTATTTCCGGAATATTTGTGCAGATTTTAAAATAATTGCAATTATTTTGGGTATGTAATCTGGTTACGCCAAATACTGTTGCTTTTCATGTCTTTGGGATAGTCCTGACACGGAAAAACAAAAGTAAGCAAGAGTGGCCACTACGACAACAATTTATATCAGGAAAAGACAATGTACAACATTAGTCTCTAGTAGAAAAAGAAAAGATCATAATACCACCTCTCCACGTGAAACTTGGGCTCATGAAAAACTTTGTAAAGGCACTGGATCTCGAAGGTGAAGGTTTTAAATGCCTTTGTGAAAAGTTTTCAAAATTAACGCAAGGGAAACTGAAAGAAGGTATTTTTGTTGGACCTCAGATACGAGAAATAGTAAATGATGAAATCTTTGACGCCATATTAACAGCGAAGGACAGCTTGGCTCTCCATGGTACAAGTTTTCACGAATTTTTTGGGCAACAAAAAAGCTCACAACTATAAAACTTTAGTAATGGTTATGTTACAAGCATTTCACGCTGCTGGCTGTAACATGTCCCTTAAAGTGCACATTCTACATTCTCACTTGGATTTCTGTCCGGAAAATATGGGCGACGTTAGGAATGAACACGCTGAGTGCTTCCACCAAGACATCATGGGAATGGAAAAACGGTATCAGGGGAAATGGAATCCTGTTATGTTAGCAGATTACTGTTGGATGTTAAGAAGAGATGCTGATTGTTTATAAGAGATGGAGCAGTATTACTTCACATTTATAATTATAATAATTTGAAATGTACATTAAATTATGATCTAATCTAAAAAAACTTTTCATTGAAATATTAAAAGAAATCGAACTAACTTGACTTTCTACCTTTTATTAAAATAAATGTTTATAGGTTTTCTATTGAAATTAGTATAAATTATTTTATGGTAAAATTAAAAGTTGAAATTTGTTGGCCAGTGTAATGGGGATCTACGCATCCTCGAAACAAGTTGTCCCGAACTAAGTAATTAAACTTGCATATTCCGGAATGGACCGATATAATGACAAAATGTAGAGGTCATCATACATTTTCTTTTGGCAATTTTTTTATTTTTTCATTAAATGCCCCCGATCCAATCAAACGTCGCGCTCACAGTATACTTACTTAGCGGAAACGATAATGAGAACATATTTGCATCCATGGATTCTGTAGGGTAGGGGAGCGATCGCAGAACACTAGCTGAATCAGGTTATTTGTCAATGCATTTACAGTTAATTTTAGTGCCGTTACGTCGGCGGTAAATATTGATGCGCCGGTCTACAATCTAAACAACTTCTGATATACCTCAGTTACTGGAATCGTAGCCATTGCTACTTTTGAATCTATCGGCGAATTATCAATCTCTCTCCACAGACGTGAATCCATAAATTTGAATACTTTTTCAACTTTTTGTCACTTTTAACATTCTATTGTTACCTTTTTTGCTTACTAATGCACATACACCTTTGTTATAGTTAATAAAACCAGTGTACGTACTTCGTCCTCTCTTTATGGAAGGATTATTTCCTATCTCACGCTGAAAAGCAGAATTCTGATTAAAAATTAACTCGGAATGGGGTAACTACGGCTACTATCATCCCAACGAGATAAAAATTGTGTGCTTTCTTTGCAGCGCAAACGAAATGTGGACTTTTTCTGCACTTCTTTTTTCGACGGTAATAATTCGTATCGTGAAATATAAAGCTAATCGCATGAACCCGACCATCAGATTAGTTTAGCTCCGGAGCACAGTTCCGTTTTAGCGATTAGTTAAAGCATGTATAATAGCGACAATGACCAAACTTTCTCATATTTATGAAGCAAAAAAGCAAACAACGCTAGCGTGCACATATATACTTTTGCATCTATTAATCAAGTAGCGGTAGATTGGATGCTTTCACAAAATATGCAACGTTGTCTTTCATTTGCATTTCTAGGATTTGGAGTATACTCGTATATCGCATTTGCATAACGTACACGAGAGGGCGCCGCGCACTTGTCTCGAAAATGCATATAGAATGAACTTCAAAGGGAATGCCGACGTGGATGAAAGTGTTTTGCTTCTATTGGACAATGTGTTTGGCCGAAACTTTACTAGAAGTCGCGGGTGTTTAGCTATAGCGGTATCTCAACCTCATAAAATTGTAGAATTCTACTTATTATTGTATTAGTTATCGAGCCACTATTGCTAACTTTGCTACTATTGTAGCTATGATGGTTGAATTGCTGTTGATGCTGCTAATGATGATAGGATCAAACGTACTTTAATGAAATTTATGAAAACTTATAACTATATTTTTTATTATTCTTTTAATTGCGTTCTGCAATACTTTCATATTTTCATGTTGGTGTCTGTATGTAGTGCTTTTGAAAACAGCGGAACCCTTTTATCTTCTCAGATTTCATTTGGAGCTTTTACGATTTGGAAAGAACTATGCACATGAATACTGACCTGCTGAACACCCTCTTCTCCATATTCAAATTGTATAAAAGTTCTTCAAACACGCCACGTACGATTAGAATATAACATTGTCGCGTAAAAGTGTTTTCATAAAAATACGGACCAACGATTCAGTTCTTCTGGATGCTAGAATGTACTTGTAGCTGCTGTTTTATTTATAAAATTGACTAGAAAGGATTCACAAGCTGTTTCAAATCCGTTGGTAAAAGCCTATCTTGTGTAGACTGGTATAAATGGTCTGCAAAAGATACATATTTGTGTTTTTTTTCGCAAATGCGTGAATAGCTATTATAATAATGTTTAGTTTCTGCATTGATTCACGAATGGAAGTGGTAGAGCTAGCCTCAAAGTAACCTCTTCCTTTCCTCACTTATTTAGTTTAATTCATTTATCGTTTAGTCAAATTTTTGAAAAATATGTTTTACTAGCAGAAAAAGGCTTGGCTAAAACGATGAAGTGATTGCAGAAGCAAACGCCTATTCTACGGACTCGGGAAAACCGTATGTTTTGTATTCAGTGTAAATGTATCGATCTCAAAGCAGACTATATATAATGTAAAATTAAAATGAATTCTACAAAAAAAAATTATTTCTTGCCAATCTCAGGTGTTTATCGAACTTTCCCGGTCATTGTCCAATAGCTCCTTAAGCAAATTTATTTATCATGTATTAATTATCTTAAGTTCTTTTGATAAAACGGTTAGCTATAACAGTGTGTAAGTGATCGTACATTAATTCTTTTGTCTATTCTCATTACTAACAAATTGTTTCAACCTATTTAAAGTGTAAAATGCATTAATTTTTGTGGTGTAAATTACATTACTGAAATTCATGAGGTTTATATCTTTGTCTTTTTGGAAAATAATGAGATCCGCCTCTATCATGTTAGAAACGGTGGCTTGTTAAAACTATACGTGAGCTTGCATAATGTTAAATTGAACCTGCCCTACATACTGAATACCGTTTTGTTATTGAATAGGAATTGTAACCGTTATCTTCGCATTGCACTATAACGATTTATTAACATGAGAATAACTAAATATTAAATTTCATCAATTTTAATACACATTTATACGAGCAATATTATTCTGGTCATATATTTTATTACGAGTATGTATATTTATGTGGCAGCAAAATAGTGATAAGGATATTTATCCAGATTTCAACCTACGAAATAACATTTACTGACAGTAATTTTAAAGATGTAAAAGTTTATCGTTTCATGCGATCGTTTTTTAAAACTTATTATCTAAATTGAAATCACGTAGAAATGCTAGACTAGTATTCTACTCCGTTAGATATTTCGATGAATTTTGCCTGCCCTAAGGTTGAATGGCGCTAGTCTCGAATGTAATAGCATGGCTTATTGGCAAACAAGCCACGTGAATTGCACAACAGTAGGCTTGATTGAAGTAAATTCGGATGTTCTCGATTCAAGGAACGAGACCTGTCGCCTCTTGAAAACCTTCATTTCGTCGACAAAAATGCGCGTTGTATTAGCTTTAAATTTGATATATTTATACTACGAATATTTTCAGTGATTTCCACTAAGTTTATGTTTTCGTTTAACTCTTGTTTTTAAGAAAATCTATACTCTTGCTTAAGTTAAAATGGATTTTCTGTCCTGTTGAAGTTGGCTGACGCCGACACGGCGATATCCGAAAAGAACTCAGCCAGTAACTAGGTTATTAAAATTAATGGAAAGAACGGGGATTCATGAATAAATAAACGCGCGTGAAATGTCGCACTTACGTCAATATGCCAAGTGTCGTCATTATAAGCTGAAACGGTACTTGCGGGTGAACAATGTTTAATCGTTTGAGTGTGTTTGCTATTTTTCAATTGGCGATTTTAGAGAAGTCGTACGTGAAATGTATCAAGCTATATTTTAAATTAGGTAGAGCTGACGTAGATAGAAAATGCTAAGGGTATTATTCGGGTACGGCGATTTAGGTTAGACGACTGGTTTAATCCTGTAAAGAAAATTCCGGATAACAACACTGGCCAATAAATTTCAACTTTTGATTTTGCCATAAAATAATTTATAGTAATTTGAGTAAAAAACATATAAACATTTATTTTAATAAAAGGTAAAAGGTCAAGTTTGCTTGATTTTGTTTATATTTCAATCAAAAGGTTTTTTTTTTTAGATTAGATAATAATTTAATGTATATTTCAAATTATTATAATTATAAATGTGAAGTAATACTGCTCCGTCTCTTATAAACAATATCTACAGCATCTCTTCTTAACATCCAACAGTAATCTGTTAACATAATCTTGACGGAAGCGTTCACCGTGTTCATCGCTAACGTCGCCCATATTTTCCGGACAAATATCCAAGCGAGAATCTTAATTTAAGGGACATATTACAGCCAGCAGCGCGAAATGCTTGTAACGTATCCATTACTAAAGTTTTATAGTTGTCAGCTTTTTCGTTTCCCAAGAAATTCGTGAAAACTTGTACCGTGGAGAGCCAAGCTGTTTTTTCCTTCGCTGTTAATTTGGTTGCAAAGATTTCATCATTTACTATTTCTTGTATCCGAGCTCCAACAAAAATACCTTCTTTCAGATTCCCTGGTGTTAATTTTGGGAACTTTTCACGAAGGTATTTAAAAACCTTCACCTTCGAAATCTAGTGCTTTTACAAAGTTTTTCATGAGCCCAAGTTTCACGTGGAGAGGTGGTATCATCTTTTCTTTTTCTACTAGAGGCTGATGTTGTACAGCGACCACTCTTGTTTATGGTAATGTTTTGCCTGTCACGACTCTCCCAAGGACATAAAAAGTAACAGTGTTTGGTGTAACCAGATGACATACCCAAAGTAATTGCAATTACTTTAAAATCTGCACAAATATTCCAGGAATAGCCTTTGTACTTTATCTTTTCTAATAAAATTTTCAGATCTTCGTAAGTTTCTTTCATAGAAACAGTATGACCTATTGGAATAGAAGGATAATGGTTTCCATTATGCAACAAAACTGCTTAGTCTGGTCTTTGATGAGTCTATGAATAATCTCCAAGAACTAGGATCATGATGTATTCCAAAATCTTCAGAAAGTTTATAAACATTATTGCAGTAGACCAGATTACCGGCCATACCACAAAGACATTTTCTCTGTAACCAGAGCTAAGCCAATGTTGCCGCTTTTCGAATCACTTTTACTTTATATATGCTGTTCAATTTCACCATTTACAAACATAGGGTAAAAACCTTGTTGGTCAGTACCATCAATCGGTATTACACTAGAATATGTCATGTAATGCAATCAAGGGTAATGATAGACAGATTATTCAAGACGTCGCTAATGCTGTGGGGATTATTCTATGACATGTCGGCGAATTTAATAGAAAAATTAAGTATTAAGTCCGGGAATTGAAATAATCATATTAAAGGGCTGAAAATTTGATGCGCTAAAGAAGATTAAACTTGCATCACGGATGGACTATTTTGAAAATTCCGAAGCTGACTAAAGTGTTGCAGTACTAGACAAGTGTACATTAAGTGTACGAGATTGGCGATTCAATCATTAGATGTTAATCAATCCATTGGATCGAACGTGCTTTATCGATTCAAAACCGTTTCAATGTCGCTATTATAGTTCACTGGGACGGAAAATTGTAATGTAAGAAAAACTGTAATGTATGTAAACTGTATGTGGGTATGTGAACGACACAGCTTAATAATCCGTTAAATTCGTAGGAAATTTTTATAGATTTGCAAAAAAAGATTGAAGGAATTTCCTTTGTCGTTGCGTCCAAGAATACCATCGTTTATTTCCGAAACGTTTTGAAGGAGCCTTACTAGTATATTGTATAAAGTAGTAGTGTAGTACTACTTAAATTACTTCTACTATTTTGTTCAAATAAAATAAAATATTTTTAGTAATTAGAAATTAATTAATTAAATTGCCTTTAATTTTTTACACCTAATGTATATTTTTCCTATTTTGGAACATTAGAGGCTTTACGCCACAGCTAAATGTTTTTCGTGTTAAATGTTAAATGTTTTTTAGTTCTAAAATTATCCCCGGCGACGTAATATGGTAAAAGGAAAAATAGTGGTGGGTGAACATCCTAAAGGGCAATCTAATACAGATAGTCACCACGCTTGTTATACTGAATTCTTTTGAAAGTTACTTTAGGATGTCTACCTAATTTAGTCTAGTTAATTTCCTGCTGACAAAATTGTCAACGCAAATTTTAGACGCAGATTTACAAATTTCAGGAGGTTGGGTATCCTGTACAGGCTCGGAAGTTTTGTTTTTCCGTACACTGCTTCTACTTGATTTTGTCCAAATCGTTAAATTGGATTAGTAGAATGCAAAAAACTAGATAACAATTAATGTTTTTAACCTCTGATATTGCTCCGTGAGGTCACAGATTCTAAAAAGTAATATCAAGTTCAGCATATCAACTAATGAAGCACTGGAATTTTATCTCCCGTATTAAAATGTAAATTTAATCTGGTTGAATCTTTAGTTTGGTGTCAAAGCTAGAACGTTATATGAATACAACGTTAAAATGTATTACGCCGCTTATCACCCACAGTACCTTTTGAAATTTAAATTTGAAATTAAAAAGACGAATACCTTTTTTATCGTAGTTATTCGAGTATTACGTGCCGCGTTGAAGCTGACAGACAAATATTTTTTCTTTTTGCTTGTTTAACGTTTAATAACCAACTCCAGTAAACTTATTCGGCCCTTTGATCTTTCTGCCGACGGAATTTTCTGCCGACGAACTTTTCCTTTTATATTTTTCTTCTAGCCTTTTGCGGACATCCCATAAACGAAAACGTAGTAATCAACATGTATAGAACATTATCCGTACGAAACATTATTCGAATTAAGTTCTGGAAACGTCTGAAAGGAACAATAATTTAGCGTTCTTTTTCCGCGTCCAGAAATAAGGATCTATTCGAATTTTTTGAATTGCCACGGGATAAGTCTAGATTTGCTTTTTTTTTTGTATAAATATTGAGAAATGAAATTCAATATTTGCTTGTAGAATTCTCTCGAGAGGAATGCATATACGTCCGGGTTTCGACGTACTTTTATTTGCTTTACAAATGGAAACACTAACCATTCGGTATTTCATATGTGTTCGCATGCAGCATGGCGCATTGTTAGAACGTTTGTAAAATGAGATATTATATTGTTACCGCTAGATGGCTTTTATTCCCGAATTCGTACCGGAAATTTTGCTACGCGGCCGGTAAACACTAACTATAATAGAAGCTATTGTCGAGTCCAAGCTTACAAACAATGATTCTCAAACGATTGAGTATAGGTACTAACAATAAATTAATGCCTTATTCCGTATCTTTAGATATTGCGTACTTCCATGTAAGTTTATGTGCTAAAGTTTCCATCCATAAAGCTAACAAGATATTGTTTCGCTTTAGATCGACCTGGAAGTTTACTTAACATAATATATGTAATGTTTGCTGCGGCATTATGTTTTCGAGGTTGATGTACACAGGGTGAGTTATCTACGTGGGCTCGGTATTATTCCAGTCGCGATTCACCCAAAACTTAATCAACAACAGGTTAGACAACAGTGAGCGCCGATAGCACATTAATTTGTTTCGTTGCATGCTCTACGATGCATTCGGCTGCTTTCACACTGCGCCCGCACCACTCCCGCTATTCCATCGGCGCCAGGATAGACTTTCAGCACTCGACATCCTTATTGGCGGATGTGGTTTTCCATTTATATCGGGTCTGATGTTCGGGGATATACACCTTGCTCCAGCGCTTTCCGAAGCACTGAATTCGATTTTGTATTCGCTGATAGTAACCCTGATATTTAAATAATTTAAATATAAGAAAAATATTATTAAAATGTTTGAATCCGAGAGAAATGTCCAGCTATGAGGAGAATTAGATCATTGAGATCAGTGGATAAAGGAGATGGAGCTCGAGAATTTAACATAGGATTTGCTGTGTTAAATTCTCGAATTCCTCGAAACACAGCGATCGTGCGCTTTGAACGAGACTTGATAAACTTGATACCCGCTTCCCCACTAGGTGGAATAAAGTTCCAAGCAATGGTTCTTGAGCTGATGAGTCGGAAACTGCGGTGACGAACAATTAAGAATTTTGTCAATTCTATTAATTTGTTTTTGGCACCTAAAATGTTAGTTACGTTATCAAAATATATCTATTGGGATTTGCCACGACGCGACGTAAAACGACGAAAACAAGCCAAGAATTCTTGGGTAATAAGACTAATTACCAAATGGAAGCCTTAGTGTCTTGTTACGCTCTTTTAATTCCTTTAAGAAATCGGCTGACACAATCTACGCCGCAGTTACGATCCGTGAATTACTCGGGTATTAGTCAAATCCTTCGTTAAGTACGTTGATTGACGAGGATTTAGTTTAAAGCACCTAACGAAGTTACGTATTATCTTTTTGACCTTTTGCATTTTTTTCGGAAATTGGCGAATAACGTTCTCTTAGAGAGTATAACGCACTGTACACGTCGAACACATTGTTCAGGCTTAACCAACTCCTCAATTTGTGATTGGGGTAGTTTGATCAGAGTTTTACAGGCTAAATTTAATACCAAAGTGATTTCCCACTGAAGAAAACCATTTGAATAATTTATATTTCTTAATTTCAGTATTCATCGATGGAATATTCTTTCGCACTTCTGATAATTGATCAAGAAAAATGTGCCGTTTATTTGGTTAATCATCTGTACTGGCTATAGTGATATTGCGCTACTACAATAAGCATGATGAAAGCAAATCGAGAGAAACACTGCGAGATATTAAAGCAACAGACTGATGATCTCACAGTAAAGAGTTGAATTTAATATTGCGCATTTCTTTAGAAAGTAGTACAAAGTTCCAAGCTCCGCAGTACAAAGTTCCAAGCGTGAAAGAGCAAACTGAAGAAACGGAGCAACTCGGGATTTTGAACATCATAAATGAACATTAATAATTCCGCAAGTATTTATTGAACGCGCATGCGTCCGTTCGGGCGCATCAAGCAAGCAAGCCCATATATAGGTATTCGACGATAATAGTGTTTAATTGTAATACGTGACGAGGTACTTTAATTTCAGGAAGTGATCTAAGAAATTTACCATCTCTAATGCAAAGCATTAGATACAGATTCGTCTCACGATAAGCGATATTAATAAATGTTATTACAACTAAAAGGACTTAGGAAGCCTAAAGGATCAAAAATCTGTTCAATAGTGGGAAGTACACTTCCGTTATATGTTATTATTATATGTACGTTTGATGTTGAAAAAGAAACCTTGTATTCGAAAGAATCAGCATTTAGGCTTCAAAGAATAATGTTTTTGACTTGAAATAAGTCGCGAAATCGAGTAGCTTGTATTTTAAAGTGCTTTTTATGGCAAATGAGTAATAATTATACCATTTACGCGAGTTGAAACCTACTAAACTAAGCAAAAAAAGTAACTTAGATCTTTGCAATTTTGTAAGATGCAGACGTTAATTATTTTCTCTCCCCGTCTTTGGATTTCGAATTTTCTTTAAAAACTGCTTTTTTTATCAATTAAGTTTCTAATCAAATTATTTTTTAGTATCGTATTTCCTTTATAGAGTAGAATGGGGTAATCTGGTTCATTGGGTAATATGGCACAGTCTAATATTTCGCTTTAAATCCGATAGATGTGACGCCACGCATTCACCTAATACCCAATTGTGGTATACACGTACGTATTGTGAAATAGTTTGCACAACGTTCGAGGTGAGAAAACTAATATATTCGGTAAGTATACTTCAAATTGGTTTTTACTCATCATGTACGTCGAATCGACAAACGCCAATTAGTAATTTTTTAGAAAAGATTTAATTACTTAAGATAAACTAATATTCCTAACCTAACTTTTGACTCCCGTCTGGCCCATCTATGTATGTTCAGTTATGAGCAACAATCTTTATAAGCATGAACTACGATGTGGGAAAATATGCGCCACACTGTGGCATTTACCTGATAGTGCGGCATATTTCCTCGTAACTGATTATTTGGTTCTTTTTTGCATTACAGTCAATTAGGATGCCACGAAAATGTATAAAACGAAATGTGAGGACAGTATGGTCCGAAGACGATCTTAGAAATGCGGCTATGGACGCTAGAGAGGTACCTGGGATAAGAATCATCCGGGTCGTTCTTTAAATAGACCACAATTTTCTTCACTTCTACATATTGCGTGGTGTAAGGCAGCTACAGTACAAAATGGAGCTTCTGGTTTCAGAAGCTCCATTCAGTCAGGCATTTTTTCTTCTGATCCATTAAAAATTCCCAATCATGCTTTCGTTGTGAATAGCACTGAAATAAATCCTACTGAACCTGCTCCACTAAGAACCGTAATTCCTAATGATACTGAAAATTTCAACAATTTTACGGCTAACGCTGAACCCTTAGTCAACCGTGCACAAAATCCTTTTGAAGAAATTTCTACCGTTCCACGTATTCCTAGGGCAAGTGGATGTCATAAACGAAAGCAACATGCACAGATACTTACATCACCAGAAACTGTCAGAAAAACGGTCTAAAAAGGAATTGAAAATAGTGAAAGATGTTAAACGGCAGCAACAAAAGGGAAATGAGTCGATAAACCAAAATAACAAGAAGAGAAAACGTAAGGCAGTTATTACCAAGAAAACTGCCAGCGGTTTCTCAGAAAGTGAAGCAGAATTGGTTATAATGGAAAGAGACAATTCAGAAATTGAGACGGATGAATAAGATGTATGTGCACAGTGTGGTGGTTACTACTTTGATGCAGATGGCCCCAAAAGTGACTGGCTGCAATGTGTAGCATGCTTACGTTGGGTTCGCAAGATACGTACACCATCTGAGATTTATTGCGAAGACTGTACTCCACTTATATGTAAAAAAAAAGAATGAACATTCGTGTGAATTCTAAATAATTGGATATTTCACGGTTTAGAATTTTTTTTGTGTTATTGTTTTCGAACATTGTTTGTATGTAATAATATAATAATAAAATAAATTTTCCTGTCATTTGAGTGAACTTCACTTTATATAAGAAATGCATGTTGCCATATTCTCCAACATGAGCTGCCATATTTCCCTTTAGCAGGGGTAATATGGCATCTTGGTCACGCGAGCGTTTTATGTTGCTTATAGCGTTATTAACAACACTTGATTGCCGATGTTTTCAATGTAGGTGTCTGATACCATGAGATGTGACGTACATGCATCAGTCTATCTTTTTAGTCTCAGAGACTCAAGTTATACGCATTTTAAAAACAAGTTGCCATATTCCCCATTTTACTCTAGTACGTTAATCGACTGCCATTTCGTAAATTAGGTTAGCTGTCTTAACATCTTAACATTCTAAATGTTTCACTTCTAACAGCAAAAGGTTATTAATGATCTATATGGTTGCCATAGTTAGACGCCATTTCTTATTTTCTTAAATTTACTTACTTAGCAAGTTAACAGTATACTCTTAGGACAGTATACTTTACGCGCTGAATTCCTTATTACAAACACGCTACATGTCCATCATGCATGCCGGAGGTTGAATTAATGATTTATAAACATTATAACTCAGAGCTCACTTTAATTAAATTAGAGGATTTCGCATATTTAGTTTAGGATGTGGATGCTAAATTGCGCTTACGAATTTTACGAGATTCTAATAGTTTTAGAGCAACTAACTTTCGGCAAACGCAGTTACATTTCTACGCCGTGAATCAAACACTAGCTTGCTGCTGCATATATTAATTGAAAACTTTGGTAAACCTACAAGCACGTCACTTGTGGTTACCTGGTTTAAATTACAGGAAGATGTAAATTTACCTTTTATATGTAAAATGAAAATAGATGATTAGGAAACTACGTCGTAAATCATATAGAAAATTATTTATTAATTGAACGCGAATGCTTTGGTTCGAAATTGTACGAAACCCAGGTAGAAGTGGAAATAGCATAGCAGATGGCCGTCTGAAATTTTATGTACATAAATCCTGTGGGAAACTCAAATGCTTTCATCATCAATCAAGTTCGAAGGTTCCTTGCGGAGCTATTGCTAATAGCCATTGGAAACTCAAGTAAATTTAATATCGAAGAAGTAAGCAAACGTGAATAAAGTTTGCCGCAGTATTTGCGGAAATGCAAGACCAACTTTAGTTTTCATCGTATATAATTACTTCCTTTTTTTCCTCGACAGTTTTCTTTAAATTATAAATCCCATCTACGAATCGTATCACAATTTTGCAACACGTTTCACATTTTCAATGCCTTGTGATGTACATTTTTGAATTTGTACTTTTCTATTGGACGCTAGGAAATATAAACTACTTCAGCTGTTTAAAGAAACGAATTGAAATATAGCAAGTTGTCCTTTCCCTGGAGTTGCCTTTGTTTAGAAACACAAATATCTACTGGTAGCTCAGCGATTAAGAAAGGAAAGAGGCAAGACTTACGTGCGGTGTTGCCAACGGAAAGAAATAATTGGACATAATTTTTAAATGTACTAGATTCGACCATATGAGTACCATGTGGTGCTATAATACCGTCCATATTTTGAAAAGGAATATTTTAACAGGAAATGTCCGGTTAGTCTAACGGAGATGCTTGAACTTTACAATGCGCGTAACTTTGTAAAAAAACGCGCTTGCGAAAAATTACGCTAAATTAAAAAAAAATCTTATTGTAAATATAGGCGAAGAAACAAAGGAAGCAAGAAAGAAGAAATGACAAATTTTAAATCATTTGTAAGCTTCACTAGTTTATGCATTATTATTCAAAGCATTGTAGGCATCCGTACTTGTTTATTTTAGCTAACATAATTTGTTGGTTTTCCTGGTGTCGTCGTAAATCAGTCGAAGCCGGCTAAAAATCGTAAAAATATAGTAGGTTCGATTTATTGCGCGCACTTTCTGCGAACAATAGAATTTATACGAATGCTATTTAAAGAATATGCCTTTTATTTTCGCCTGTGTCTTATTTATGTTTTTCTTTACCATCTATATTCCATAGCTTCGACCGTACCGATAAACGAATGTAGACTAAACACGGTCTTTTTTCTAAAAGACAAGGCATTTGATAAGACATCTAAAATACAAAAAGTATGAGAAGGATAGTTGGAATGTATGAAACTAAATTCAAAAGAGTTGAGAATGACACATTACATGGTTAAGCAGTTAATATTTGGATAATTGTTGATGGCTAGGAAAGATTTGGTATGGTATGCATTTATTAGTACAATATGATCATAAAAAGACGAGAAGTAATGCTTATTGACATCTTATAAATTTTGAATTTCAGATTATCACTGATGTTCTTTCTGGTGAATTGTGTTCTCTTTGGTGAATTTTCTTTTCAGTTTCCACATTTTATAGCATCCTATCGTGGTTTACATAAATAAACTCTTGAAAAAACTGCCCAAACTATCGGGAATGTGAGAAATATAATAAAGCATAATAAAGCTCGTATTATGCAAAAAGTCAAGCCTACTGATCACGTAGTGAAAGGACAGTACTAGTACTTGTTTGAAGATCACGTGAATGATAATGACATCTTTGGTAAATCCTTCATTTCAGACGAAGTTTGGTTCCAAACCAAAATAGTCGGTGTTTAAACAGCAGCCTTGCGGAAAAGAATTTTTGCTCCATTATTTTTCATGAAACGGTAATCGGAAAAAGATATCGCAACGAACTAGGGATGATGTTTTCAAGAAGACAAAGCAATCACTGATAAAACACTGCAAATACTGAACCTCCTACATGATTATTGCCGTAATCGTATAAGAGTTTTTCCAACATGTTCTTTTGATCTAACCGTCTTCAATTGTTTCATTTTTTCACAACCAAAAAATGCAGTTTCTAAAAATACGTCACACACAGTTCAGAAACTTATTGATCCAATTCAAAATATTTGTGGCATGAAAAGACCTTAAGGCAACACATTAAACAATATGAAACAAGGCTAGGATCTGTATTGAAACCGAAAGATATCACTTTGACTATTTACTAAAATTGAATTCTAGGTTCTTCTACTTTTGTTGGGGATTTATTTTTCTTTCGCCAGCTTTGTTATTGACTTAAATTACTATAATGGCCATTTATGCTTTACAAATACAACCTTACTTGCTTCATTATATTTGTAAAATCATCTCGAATTTCTTTTTGTACATATGTAGCAAACGTAGACGGATTAGCAACTACTAAATAGTATGGCCAATATTAGACTATTTCGTATATCTAGACCAGCTATACGAATAGATTTCATTCAGATCAATCTGGTATTTCGGCATATAAAAAAACAGACATGTATTAAAAAAGATTTCTCAAGCGAGTGGTTAGGTACTAGTGCGAACAAAATTGCGAATAAATTAGACAGAATAAGACAGAATTAAGACAGAAATTTTCTTTGTAAATGCCGATTAAACCATACAGAAAAAAAAAATTACTCTATGCAAAATTTCCAAAGGAAAAAAAGAAAAATTAAGATTATCCAAAAATAAGGAAGTTTTAGATGAATAGTATAAAGAGGATAAAAGATTGTATGAAAATCTCCTCGTATTGTTTAAAAAGGAATTAAAAGAAGAAGATTGGTGAAATTTATTATAACTAGTTTTAAATTAATTAATAAAATATAAAGAAATAAAAAGAAGTTAATTAAAATGTTGACTTATAGAAGAAACAATACGCTAAAGAGTTTTTTCGTGATTACCACGTGTTTTTTTAAACCTCTAATTTTTGATTAGAGTTCTTGCTAAAAACAAAGGTAGATGTTAGCAACACGAGGGTGGCACGATGAAGTTTGATATTTGAAGCCATAGAAATTTATGTCGATTTGATACTCTAAAATGCCGATAATCACGTATTTGCGACAAGCTTCTTCTTTATACCTTACTTAAGGCACTTAGTGATTTATTACTTAATTATTTCAGATAGAGATAACTTCGAACACGCCCAACCCGAGTCGGATCTAACAGAAAAAATGGTTTCAAAGAAGGCAATCCTAAAGTTCTAGAATAAAATAGTTTTTGTAACACTTCGTCACTCAATCGGAATAGTTTTTGGAAAATATGTCTAACATGTAACGACCTCTATAGAAATGCAAAAATAGACTAAAAAATTACGTTGTTAAAATATTTTCGTAAAGTAAAGAGAAAAATTGAGGCAAAAACATTTGTGCAAAAATTCCCACAAATTATCGAAGCTGTAACTAAGTTAAAAGAGCTACAACTTATAAATAAAAATTTGATGCAGATGACTCACACTATGAGATAAGGATTGCGTAATTTCAGGACATAAAAGTGACCGCAAAAATTTGTACGTAACAACGTTACACCGAACCAAAGGAAAGAGGGCTACCGCAAAATGTTCATATCATCATATTTCTGGGCTCGAAGAAATCGGTAACGATCCGAAGCGTACGCCCCGAATATGCACACGGTATTTGAATGAGCTAAAATAGCCCCGAAAAAGCCCGATCTCAAATTTATTGAATTTCTGTGGAATGAGCTCGATAAAATGAGTCCAAATTGTCGATTCTAATTCCAAGAAACAACTTTGGAAAGCTCTCCAACAAGAAGGGAACAACATTCCAAGCGATATCCTAAGAAAATTAATCGACAAAATGCCGCCAGCTTTTTTACGGGAAAATATTAAAAAATTTCATTGAAAAGGAATAAGAAAAAATTAATTTTGCGTTAGATTTAAATTTGTTACTATTTAACGTAATAAATTTATATTTTGTTATTGGTTGCCCGTTACTTTTAGTTTTTCACTCATTATTTGGCCAATCTTCAATGGACGATAGTGTATAATCAGGCCTTTCTTTAATTGATTGCTTTAGTAATAGAATAATTTAGTTACACTTAATAATAATTTATTTCTACGATAAATCTTTACAATTGCCAAATACGGTTTGGAATTATTTTTAATAACGCAAAACGCTTTTCAGAAGTAAATATAATGAATCTTTGGTGCACAAGTGATTCCTAGTAAACTCCGTTCTTTTACTTCCCAGCTAATTGATATAAATAGCTACTAATTTTCCGCAGGTAATTCAAATCATTCTTCTTGTTCATGTGACAAGTTATATTAAACTCAGCTAAAGTTATCTTAAAAACAGAAGAGAATCATCGAATGTCAACAATATGACGTTTCAAGCACCTAATAACTAATAACTTACGTTATGTAGTCGTAGCAAACACCGGTGAAACCGCAATCCATCATGTTGCAGTGATCTTTCCTAACGTCCTTCCCAGTGATTTCGTACGTAATGTTGAAGCCGTATACATCCATGAAATTATCCATCACTCTAATGTGATTGTTTTCGATCGTATTCAATTTCAGACTGATAACCAAGACGTTCTTGTGGCACTGCACGTATTTACCTTTAACGACGTCCTCGCCGCTCAGAATCACAACGCCTGGCAGTCTCTTATCGTACTCGACGTACTCGGTGAAAGTTAGACCTTCAAACACATACATCTGCGTTAAATATACTATGATCGAGCTGTTCTCCCGTTCGGATTTAATTATCCATTCGCAGTCGATCGGGGTGGGGAATTTTTTGGGAAAATTCGGGGTCTGCAAGACCCCCTTTCGTGCTGCGAAAATTCCGCCGCATTTTTTTCGCGCAGGGGTAGTCGCTGTCGCCGCGTGACCAAGGATGACGAGTAATAATAGGAACCGCGGCATCCTGAATGCTTCCGGTTCTCTCTGTATACAGATTTTCTGCGGTGCGGGTCCTTACATCGTCGATGCGGAAAAACGTCCTTTCCGCGTGTGTTTTATCTGAAAATAAAATGTTAATTCAAAAATAATATTGAGAGAAACGTGCGTTGAAGGGAAGGACCGATGTGCGGCTAATTTCTGAATAATATGTATAAAATCAGATTTTAAATGGAAATTTAAAAATTTCCCGTGCGGATGTCGAGGACTAAAGCAGAATTCGGAATAACTTCCCTCTGACTTTGTATTTCCCTTTTATTTCGCCACTTTTTATTCATTAAAACACTTTCTCTCATTTTTGCTGCAACAATGGAGACGAGGTCGGAAATTTAATAAGTGATCTCTTTGTAACGAACAAACTTTAACTTTTAACTCCTGGTAACATGATATTGTTGTTGGCAGCCTTGTTGTAAGAATTCTAAGCAGTTCTGGGAATAACTGACTATGATTGTCGAGACAAAAATGTGCGAAATCTTATTCGTTTCGTCGTTGTGTTGAATTTATCCTTTGTAGTTAGCATTTTTTATTGCTCACTAAATTTGTTTTTTCTTGAAAACGTAATAATAATAATAATTTGGTATTATTATAATGGACATTTTCAGTAATACTAGAAAACATTAATTTAAAAATTCAATTATTATCCTTACACATGAACACACAAAAATAATTTTATTAAAGCCCTATTCTTTCATTTTATTTTTGAATAGCAACCGTGGATACGGCACCTTAATCGAAGCGTATGTGTAACGACATAATTAAATTATGTTGATCACCTGTCTGGGTTGTTTTTAATAAAAGTTCGTTCGTATTTTTGTAAAAAGTTAAATAATTTTGAATATACGGCGACAAAGAATGGTAAGCATATGTAATTCCTTAAAAAGAAGACGACGTCACTTTGAAAAGGAGTAAATATATTTGTTTATGTTAGACGCAGTACGTATAAACGATAAAAATTGAAAATTAATATTATAATATTCCGAAATTAAATATCCTTCGTCAAGTAATCGTTCTGTTGTCAGTAAATGTTAACGTTATGCAGTTGTTGGCAGTATAAAGGTCACCTGGTGTCATGGAAAGTCTCCCAGTTAGGTGTATGAATTATAATATTTTTTGAACGAAGGAAAGTAGATCGAAGAATTTCGGCTTATTTTCCTTGAAGATAGTGAATACTATCAGCGTTTCTTCGAATGGCGTCAATATCAAAATTAGTTGCGTTCAAACTATGGCTATCGTGATTAAATAAATAATATTCATCCAAGCAACACGTGTTTGGCTGTGTTCCCATTTTTAAGTGTCCATAATTTGAATTCCACCATGAATTTAAAAGTAGGTGGCTTATGTTCCAATACGTAACATACAAAATTATGATTTTTGAAATTTGGTATGGGGGTATAGTTAATATAAATGCATTTTATGCAATACAGTTAATATTTTTTTCACATCCGGTTTAATCGGCAAATAATAATAACAATAAATCGAATAACAAAGTTATTCGACCGTTCCGGGACTTTTTACTAACCCTGTATAATTAGAGTGGGCAAATTGGGGTGCGCACCATCCACGTAACTAAGGAATAAACTCTTACATGTGAAGGGAGTCAGCGTGTCAGGGATATATTATTGCGAACGGTACCGTTCCAATCTTAGATACAAAAAAGTTTTTAAGATGGTTTTTGTGGATTATGAATCGATCTCGGTAAATCATCTCTATGTTACTGAATGAACACGGGAAACTGCTATTTCTAGTAATATGTATAAAAAATAAAATCAAGAATGTGTGTTAAAAACAAAAACGCAGTGAGGAAAATATGTTCTTATATAAATAAAACGATAACTTAAAAAAAATGTTTAAACAACTTAAGACATCCGTAGACGAACCTTCACAAAAATCTGTCAAAATCTGAATCTTTGTCTTGTAACAATTTTATTGTCACGTGACCTTTTTATTTTGAATAGCAGTGTATATGCACCAACATTATTTCGATTTGTTGAAATTTTAAAAGATTTTTCTTAGATTTTCTTTGTTAATGCAAATAATTTTGAAGTGCCTGATCGATCGTACGAAATCCTCTTTCGTCCTTTTCTCTGAAGAACCATTGTGGTGATCAAATATGATTGCAGTAAAAGTGATATTAAATTGGTGAGTACTTGTTTCAAGCATATTTAATTAAATGTCTACCTTACAATATTACCTTCTTATTGAATTATTTAATTTGAACTTGAAAATTGTTTTTTTCTGTTTCTACTCTATCGCTTGATCACTTTTTTTCTTAGTCTCGTACACATGTTACATTGATTTGCATACGTTAATTTGCATATTTTTCTTCAGGTTAATCTCTAATATCAATAATTATTTTACGTATAAAATCTCTTGCAATTTACATTATTCTTCTAATTGCTTTAGTTTAATTTTTTTTTAATTACTCATTTTTACTTTTTTTGTTTTATTGTCCTCTCTAATTCGATCTATTAGCTTCCCTTTTGCTTTTTCTTTTTTTTGTATTTTGACTTTCGTATTTTGATTGACTGCACGACATACAGGGATTCAAGGTACCTGGAATCATCCCAACAACGAATCTGATTTAATATTCTTTATTTTTCTTTGTATATAAATATTCAAGATAAAATAAATTTTTCTTTAATTTACATTAACAGCGTGTTATATCTTTCCATAAGTCAAGAGGAGGTGCAACAGAGCTCAATTTTTTTGGTAGTTTTTAACAATAAAAACTCGTGATGCCCTTTTTGATATATATATATATATATATATATATATATATATATATATATATATATATATATATATTTTAAAAAACTGTTGGGTCTCTGCATACCCCAGCCTGAGCGCTGTTCTGGTCGAAGGTGTAAGATGTATTAATTTTAATTATAGCCTAAAACACAGAACATACTCATAGCTCAGAACAAAGCTGTGCGTCAATTTGCAGTGATTTCTCTAACGACAGAGTTTTGTAATTTTCTCTATTGTTTACACTACTCCGATGTAATTGCTGTGAATAGTTTGCAAATCAAACTATCAAAACCTGTTTTGATAATTGCACATTCAGTCGGATTAAATAATGGAACTACCTTCTTTATACTCTCAAAATATTTATGATTGTAAAATGCCGCCTGTAACCATGTTACCTAACGCGTAAGGACTGGTTGGTGATTCAGGTGTATGAACACACGGTCTGTGAAATTCACGAATACGTTCTGCGGATTTCAAAGACACTGCTTTTGTATTCGCAATTAGCTCAACCAGATGTGAATAGCATCTACAAATCGTCTCTGCCACAAGATGTAGAGCATGAATTTTACATGTAATTCGCAAAAAGTTACCACATTGTTCTCTAAGAGACCCGCCTATAGAAACTATTGTCGCGGCACCATCTGTCATAAATATTCAGACTTAATCCCTGGATATTTCAAATTTTTTCAATGTGTTTAACACTACTTTTCAAGTTGCTTGGGTAGTAAATCCTTCTATTCGTTTAGAAGCTAATGAAATTGACGAGTGATGTGGTTCCATTTTGCCCGCCATAGTATTAAATACAAATCTTTTATTGCAATCAGTTGTTCCATCCACACACAAGCACATTTTCTTATTTTTCAATTCAGCCATAATTTTATTTTCTAAATGTACACGTACCGATGGTAAATAATTTCGTAACGTGCTCGTGCTCAGTAATGTAATATTGTCGCATTTGTTCCAAAATGAAATAAATGAATCGTTGTTTAACAAAGTAAGCGCCAGATTACACTGAATCATCATTATACAAGAATTGTTTATATTTTACAGAGATACCAGTTTTGATATTATTACAGTTTGCACTTTGCACATGTCCTTTTCAATGTGTTTGCGACCAACACGCTAGATATATATATTGCACACTAAACATTTAATTTTTAGGCAGTCATAGGTCAAATCCAGACAATCGTTAATGAACTTATTTACTGTCTTTAATGATAGCTGTTTTCTCAATCTACGTATCTTCAACATTGTTAAAAACTGAACACGGAGTACTTCGCTACTGCTATTACGTACGCTCCAGGCGGCAGCAAACTAGATATTGACTAGTGTTTCGTATGCCAGAGTCCATTCGTTAGCTGCGCCCGAATTTTTCTACTTTACATATAAGCATAAAGTCTATATTTTAACGTCACAATTACAGGTAAGTTTTAATTTAAATTGCCAAAGTTGTGTAGGTTCTATTTCTTATTTTTGATATTGAAAAATCACATATTTTAACATTTTTGGCTAGTAGGAAACATTAAAATGGATACAAAATAAGAAAAACAAACTCGTCAATTGTACTAATACCAGTTATAATTGCTACTGTTGATATAAACACAGGTAACATTTTTCAAATAAATCTATAATTCATTGGTGTTGAAAAGAAAAGTTAGTAGAAACATTTTTTAAAATACCACCACCAAATTCACTTGTTTGCCCGTTTAGTTTATATTATTCATAACTCGACTAAGCAAAGCTTCTCTTGTGTCCACTCTTACAGTTTTATTCACTTTCGGGAAAATAATCGATTAAATTCGGAGACATCGCCAGAGAATCTATCGGCCTTCTTCTAAAGAAAAAGGATTGCTTAAGCAATTTTATACCGGTGAAACGAAGTAGTGTCAAGTAGTAGAGGAACATTGTTGAAAATCGTCCTTCTTCAGTGAGACGTACATCCAGTAAAAATAGACCCTTTAACTGACCATTGTCACACCAAATTAATAAACTAATGTTGAAGGTTCTGTTTGAATATTGGGCAAGATTTTTTTCTGATATTCCTGCTCATGATCTTCAAGTTCTCGAATTCGATAATCTAGGTTGATCTCCGATCCTCCTCATATTTTCTTCAATAATTTTATCTAGACTGAGAACATTGAACAATGGAAATGTAAAAATTAATATTTAAGAGAAATAAGCATCAGGTATGGCGAAATAAACGAAAATATTATTACGTTCTTGATTATTACGATACTTGCTTAAAATTTAAATATTGCATTAATCCGATTATCTGTACCAGTTTTTTAATTTAAATAAAGAAGAAATAAAAAGAAATTATGTAAAATCAATATCTTGTTGATATTAGCAGTCCACTGCTGAAAGAAAGGCAAATTCAAAAAGCTTCATATTACATCGAACTATTCCAAAGTTAAATGCATATGTGCTAAATGTAAATAAAAATTATTTAAATACTGTTTTTGTGTTTTTCATCATAAAAAGTTGCTAATTTTTAACTTGGAAATTTAAATAACGAAGTAAATAATATCTTACTGCTAAATATAATATTAATGGCAATAATAACAATATAAATTTCTACTCCCACAAAGTATATGAAAACGCATTGTTGCACAATTCGTAAATATATAAAGAAAGTAATATCTAAGTAATATCTAATATCTATATCTAAAAATATCTATCCATTAGGCGTATGAAAATTAGGTATTTAATGATAATTAAATGTAAGCGTAGTATTTCCAGTAGAAAGTGTCTGATACAATAGGTAGTCACAATATATCCCATACAAACGAGATATACGTCTCTGTATTTACGTGTCCCTTTCCTTACTGGAAAATGCCGCGGTTACTAAATTCTTTTACTGTACATGTCATCTTTGATCGTGTAATTTGTCATATTGGAACACACGCAGCAGCTTGCCTCTAAAATATGAATGCGGGATAATGACCATATTACGTGATTGCGAAAAAATGGGCCTGCAAAAGTTGCGAAAGTGGGTACCCACCATTGCGCGCACAATATCTCTTCGAGTTGAAAAGGCATGCTTCGCCCTCAGAAATTCACCTCAAAGCAAAATTTTCTCTTGTAGATTTGATTAGATTTCAGCGTATTTAAACGACAAACGCGTTTGTCTGGATATACGCAACTTTTACGATTTTAGTTGATATTTTCTTCGCTAATTTATGGCATTATAATCAATATTCCATAATATAGCATCTTCAATTCCAATTCCTCGGAATCTTGAACTGGCTACACCTGTTACGTGCAAATGCTCTTTTTCTTTTGAACCACCTTGTAATTATGTTTATCTTCGGAACTTATAAGTAATTTGTTTCATAGCTAGGCAACCCATTTAGCACCGAGAGATTTATGGTTATTAAAATTCTATTTGACCGAACTTTGCAGCATTTTTATTACATTTACAGCTTTAATAATCCTCGGGAAAATTCTACATAAGTGTCCTTGTCCCCTTTTTACCTTTATTTGCCTGAATCTCTTAACGAAATAATTTATCGTCTATTTACCCGTCTTTACAATAGAGGTCATATCGTGGCCCACACACAGTGATCCGTTTTCTTTACGGTTTGTTCACAGAGCTTCGAGGAAGAAAAAACTTTCTCGACGGAAGAACTCTGATCTATGATTAGGTATGTACTTGAGCTTTTCCCTTTTTCGTGAAAATTTTTTGTCTTACGGGTAAAATTTCTGCCGTTTCTTTTGGCAGTTTTTTTGGAAGGCGTGATTTTAACCAAGGCCCAATTTAGTGTTCTCTGGGAGTACGTGCCACATCCGAGTCCCGAGAATAAAGTCATTTTGAGGGCGAAACCGTTCAACTGAGTACCGAGTCTAACGTCGACCTTGATGCACTAGCTTCCTTTTCCACTGAAGAGACCTCCCACTGAGGGAACAGTAACAATTCAATTTTAATGTTCGTAAAATTTTAATTCTTTATGGTTACATTCTTAAAAAAAAGGAAAATCTCAATTTTTTATTTTGTTTGCAATTACTTGACATATTTTTTTATATGTCTAATTTTGTACAGAAGTGTAAACCAACAAGATCTTGAAGGGTTAAACAAACGAATGTACTCAATTGAACTATTTAGAATAGATCTGAATAACCAAATAGCTTATCTGAACTATTTTAGAACTAACTTATTATACATACTCGTACCTTACATCTAATTAAATCAATTGTTAATCTGCTTTTTTTTTGTTTATTGTTTGAACTTTCATTCTAAATTACCCTATCTACGTCAGATCTGGCGACTGTCTACTAAAAACCATTTGCGTACTGAACGGGTGGCGCCTTCCTTCTCAGGTAGTTCTTGATGCGGGAACCAATACATTTTTTTATTATTATTTAGAAAAAAAGCGACCTACGACCATTGCCGATCAGCTAGCCGCCGCAAATGTCAAATACTCCAAACCGGATGAGAAGGGCGTAAAGATTATTTCGATTCGCAGTAAGCAATTTGATATTGATTTCCTGTAGTATTAGAAGTAGCAGGTATTATGCAATATTTTAGGCAAAAAGCCGCTGGTATTAGTAATACGCCAACTTTTACCATTTTCAAACTATTTAAGGCACTGACGATTGTATTTTCTAGCAATACATTTTGTATGTTAGAGGTCATAAATTGCATTGACTAGTTAAATAAGTAAGTACAAAAATAATAAAACTATAATGCTTATATAAAACCGGCGCGTCCACCATTTTTGTATTTAAAATTACATTATTGGGTACTTTTTTCTTTCCATGATTCCTCTACATCCATCATTCTTGATCAATTGTGTTGCTTATTTTGAAATGTTAAATGGAGTGCTCAAATTAAACATCGTGAAATCAACTATCATTAAAGTAACATAATTAATTTAACTTTTCATCGAAAATGTAACTTAGAAACGTGGTTTAATATAGTCTCTTACGTAGGCTTTCACAGTTGTAGGTTACTTGACACCAAACGAGTCAGCCCGTAACAGCACTGAAGATTTTCCCCAAAAATCAGAACGAAACGACAGCAACAACAGCGCGGTTCCAGCCCGGAAACAAAGAGTAGAATGGTCTTATTTTAACGCAGATTTGTATTGAACATCTTAAATCACAGGATATACACATTGTATATTACATTTCCAAGAAACGCAGTTGTTATAAATTTAATTCAAAAATAAATAATCAATAATAAACTAATGACTTTTACTAGTGCATATTTGAAAGTGTTTATTGGACAATGTAGGCGGACACACAGCACTTACTTGAGCTATTGAGCGCAACGTAAAAGAGGATCACCTTCCGAACTATACCACAAGTGGGGATTAGCAATTCCACAGCGGTAGTGCGATAATTTACAAACAAATAGATTCGACGGCATTAGAATCGAAATCAGAAATTTAATCTCGCAGTATCGGCGAAAATTGGTACTATGTTAATCCCAATGAAAGGTGTGATGATAAACTCACCCTACCGCCTTCTCGCCCCATCTCGTAAAATAAACCGTAAAACGTTATTTTACTCCTAAACTTGTGTCTACGTGTAAATAAACGAGAATACGGGAACGTTGCAATTCAAAGTAACTACAACCTTTTTACTTGGTTTTTATTATACCTTTTATTCGGAAAAATACGCGTCAAAACATCTATTCGTTTTATTCGTGTGTGCGTGTATGTGAAACAATACGGCAAAGGCGAAACTAGGAAGAATAATATGATCAGTGAGAGTTAAAAGAAGTTTGCCCTGCCGAAAACTTTCTAGAAAATAAAAGTAAGTGATTCTACGCCTGGCATTTCAACGTTGTTTTCGAGGAAAACGAGAAATATGCTTTTGTACCTATGAAAAAACATTAGACATAAAATCTTAGGTATATCGTTATCAAAATCAAGTAGTCGTACAAGTTAGAGTTATTTCTTTATTTTTTCACATATCGGTGTAAATTTGATTTCAATTCCCAGCTTTCTCTTTGAAATGATTATGCAATTTAAGATAATCGACTTAATCGGGTGTTCCAGTAATAAGAAGGCCTGCCGCTGATTGCTGCAGAGTTGAATGTTATGCGTTCACGTTCTATCAGGGATTGTGATGGATTTTCTAGTAGGTCCAATACAATCTCAAGCCACCAAACCTGAGGGGAAGGAATGTAAAGATTTGCATTCAAATTAAGTTATATCGACTTATTTACACCAATCAGTCCTACAATTACGGCATATAATATACTTTGGCGATGAATAGATGGGTGGATTAATCCGCGCACCCAGCTTTACCGTTACATGTATGAATGGGTACTAGAGTTCTCCTCGCTACCAAGAATTTACTTTCTTTGTACATAAGAAGAGTCATTATTACGCATAAGTATAAAATCCTCAACATAATTTACAATATGATTAAGTTTATTCATTTCCATATTTATGAAAAAGAATTTTAAGCAAGCATTAGCTCATTTAAATATAAATATTCATACTTTCATTAGAAAAGTACCTCTTACTTAATATTTTAAATAAGACAGAAGCCTTCACTACAAATAGCTTTATACGTCTTGCCAAACCATTCATTAGATTAAGATGTGGTAAGAACAATTTAGGAAATCAATTAACATTCCACCAAAATCATTCTTTTACTACCGAACGTTAAATTAAGGCAGTAACGCAGTTTTTCGATCAAGCGCTGCGAGTTTGCCGACGAATAGAAGAACTTTCTTAAAGCCAGGATCTGCACAATAAAGCTATTGCCGCTGATTATACCACAAATGGGAGGTCGATTATAACGTTTCTTGCAGGATATGTCGCGGAAATACACGAGAAAATCGAAGCGTTGTACTGCAGCTTCGCAGCCACAGTGCATCAGCCGCCGCTGCGTTAAAAACTCCTAAGGCTGCGGCAAGCTTTATATTATCATACATAATCACTGGCCATAATTGTTACATAATTTGTAACAATTTTTGGATCACGGTACTTAGCTAATTAAATAGAAATAACAAATTGATAGAGAAAGGAAACCATAGGCCACGAGTCAACATTAGCTTGGTGTATTAAGGATCCCTACTAAAGACAAAGCACTCCTGGACCAAACAAAATTCTAATAGGATTGGCTATGATCAGGGTGCAACAATTAATGTTGTCAATTTTTAGATTGAATACGAATTGAAAACAATATGTGTAGATGTACGCCTACTTATTAGTGCATTGCGATCTCTTTGTTCCATTTTTTATATCTTTTGCAACAAGATCCAAATTCCTTCATGTTATTGTAGAAGAATAAATCGTTGGCAGTTAGTTATATAGGTTAGTTAGATAGGCCACAATCAAAACAAATAAAAACATCAAAAATACTGTACGATAACATTACGTTCTACATCTTTGCAACATAGAGCGAAAAACTTATAGATTTAATTTAAAATAAAAATTAACAAAATCTACACTCCGCCAAAAAAGTATCGCATAAACTAAAAAAGGGCATTTATAAACCAAGATATTTTTATACGTTCACAAAAAGTTTGCCTCGTGTATGTGAACTATAAAAACACTAACAAAATCATGGAACATAGCTTTTTTACTTTTTTTTTCATGCATACGTGTAAGGTTTGTTCAATTGTTTATTGAAAGTCTTCCTATACTGACAAATTTTAAAGTGCGAAATCAGAGTTCTGTACCAACGCTTTTAAAACTAAAATGAGCAATTTAACTTCAGAACAAGTGGCTGCTATAGTTGCTTTAATCGAAGATGGACGATCTCAAGCATACGTTGCTAATTTGATGAACATCAATCAGTCAAGTGTTTCTAGAGCCGTAGCCGGATATAGGGAAACAGGCAATTACAGTAGAAGACCTGTACCAGGTCGTCCAAGATGTTCTGCTCGCCAAGATGACCGCTATTTACTACTACAAGCATTACGTCGAAGACATATAACTGCGAGACAATTGCAGAACGACTTGGCTAGAGTCAGAAATACTCGTGTGAGTACTCAAACTATTCGGAATAGGTTACGACAGAGTGGATTAAGAGCTAGAGTAGCTGTAACAGCCCCTCGTCTCACTAGGAACCATCGAGTGGCTCGCTTAAGGTTTGCCAGAGAACATGTAAATTGGAACATTAATGACTGGGCCAATATACTCTTCACAGATGAGCCAAGATTTGGTCTTTACACCTCAGATAGGCGTATCTCAGTGTACAGACGAGACGGTGAGCGCTATTCGCAGTGTAATATCAGACCTAGACCTAATTTCGCTGGTGGCTCTATTATGGTTTGGGGAGGCATCTGTTTAACAGGTCGTACAGAGTTAGTACCAGTAGACAGAGGTACACTGACTGCCCACAGGTATATAACGGACATTTTAGAAGAACATGTAGTACCATATGCGCCAATTATAGGAAACGAATTCATGTTAATGCACGATAATGCACGACCGCATGTTGCAATAATCGTCCAGGAATACCTTAACGATGTTGGTATTCCAGTTTTAGATTGGCCTGCGGTAAGTCCGGACATGAACCCTATCGAGCACGTGTAGGACCTCCTTCACAGACGGATACGAACCCAAAATGTTGCCCCAGCGGACCTGCATGGACTAGAAAATGCTCTCCGTGACGAGTGGGAGAATTTGGATCGGGCTTATATACGGTCTTATATATATAGGTTAATCGAATCTCTGCCAAACCGTATGCGAGCGGTCATAAGAGCCAGAGGTGGCAATACTCAGTATTAAAAGCTACTGTTATGACATTTTTCTTACCAAAATTATAATTTCTTGTTTTAATAAAAATCTCAAGTATGAGTTCTTGTTTTTATTTGGCCTGTATTTTATTTAAACAATCATAGAAATTATATCTTAGAGCGCATTAAAGTATATTTACAACTTTATGCTACAAACAAAGATTATGCGATACTTTTATGATTCAAAACTAAATTATGCGATACTTTTATGGCGGAGTGTATTAGACGTTATAAGTCTCTGTAAGCATCTAGAAGTTGGCTAAAAGTTTAAGATATAATCAAGCTATAAATATATTAGTTAGTAATCGTATAATTCAAAACGAAATGTTTATTTTTTAAATTTGGAGATGATTCTATTAAATAATAAGCTGTCTAAACTAACACACACAATCTATGCAATTTCTTTATTGTATATTAGCTGTCGTTTAATAAATTTATCCCTTTACTGATGAAAAAGGTGCTTTCGGAACTAAACATTTGCATGAATAACAAAGGGAGACTAAAATTTTTGAATTCTTTCAGGTCCATTGTGTATATTTGATAAGCAGAGGCTTCACCCAATGAAAGTATCTTTTTACAGGGTAATAGTGGAAAACAGAAAACTCATATATTATGAACGAGTATAAAGCAGTAATAGAAATTGAACCGCGTCTGCCTTATTGATTTGTTGCTGGTACCTGAGTGTTCTTTGTTGCATTTATCTGCTTCTGCTCAATTTAATGATCATTCTTTGATGAATATGTACTTTTTTCTACATTTCCTATAAGTTAAAGTTCTTGCAATTGTGGATCATTTACCAGTTTACTGGAGGACCAATTCAAAGGGATATACATTGAAAATGCAACCAACCAAAAACAATTTTATGTATCTTCTCGGAGATAATAAATATATTTAGATATTAATGTAATTAACAGTAGTATGCACAAATCAGGAAATGTAGCTTTCTGCTTTCACATTTACATTATGCTATGTTCGCTTTCATTTGTATTTATATCGGCCAATAGCATCACGTTCCCCGCAAAAATTGAGGAATCCGGCGCTCTAGCTTTTCTAGACGTTTCGCGAAGCCCACTAACAGATTGAATCATCCCGTATGAATAGCAGGAAGTATCAGCGACGAAGAACAGAGACCGGACAAAATGCATCATGTACAGGATGCAATATCGAAGAATGGGTATAACAAAATGCAAGTGCAAGGATCACAAGGACGACCAGTTGATCCCATCAAACGAAAACTGAGCATCGACGAGATATACAAACAAATTTAAACTCACAAGCACCAGAGAATGGCACGCGAATCGTTGAAAAATAAGAAGGACAGATACTACTCAGTCAACTCAACTGTTCTAATATCGAGATCTATATTTAAAAAGCTTTTGGAGAAACTGACAGTATGGTTAGAGAAATATAAAGAATAAAGTTAGGCACGAAAACACTCAAAAGAAAATGTAAGATATCACCTGTTTTTGGCAGTTTGCTTGATGTAGTAGTATTCATTTTTTTTTTAATTGATGATACACTACACTACTATAATGGCATGAACATAACTAACACATGTCCAAATTCTTCCTTTGAGTTATTCATGCGAAATTATTTTTAACATCGAAAGTTAGCTGTTATAGCACTACTTGAAAATAGAAATCGATTGATTGATGATTTAAGTAATTCAAGATCCATGTTAATCGAATTGATAACAATGTTTGAGTGTGTGCTTCGTTTATCGCCTAAATTAATTTATAAAACAATTGCTTAGCAGGCGTAGCAAATAACTTGCTAGGTTTAAATATGTAAGAAACACAAAGATTAAATTGTTCATGTTTTAGCTTCTCAAAATTCCCTATTAGGTTGTACGAATATGACTGAGCGGTATAAGACAGAGAAATCTGGTAACTAAACATTTCTTAACCTCAGTATGAATGTTTTCCTTTCCTGGGAACAATGTCGTTGCATACTAGGATATTTCAACTGCTATCTAATTATTTCATGGACTTTTTGTTCCGTAATTAAGATATAGAAGTTTGCTAGGAGGTTTCGCGAATCAAATTACTTTTTTCGTTTCCATCATCTTACGCGTAGAAATTTTGCGACGCGAAGAATAATTGTAATGCAATTTCTTCTTGTCTCCGGTTTTTTTCCATTTCCTTGATAATAAATCACATTACTCTCGTAATTTAGCTTGTTACACAAAATTTTAGCAAAATCTCCTCCGTCATTATTAACGTACTTAACGATTTCGAAATTTCGAAAAATATCCCGTACTTTCTAAATAAAATGACAGTGATGTATGTAGCTCGTACACGAACTTAATTTGGCGAGAAAAACGTTTCACGTACATAATGGGAAAATTATTCCAGATTTCCCCGAATAAAATACAATAAGAAGACAGAAGAAATCTGGGGAATATAATAAAGTATACACCTTCGTATAAAAAATGTCTGAGAAAAATTTCTCTACGAAATATTTTCGGCAATAAACTAAAAAGGATTCAACATCGTTTCGAACATAATGCAAAACACTTTTAAGCGTTTATGAGGTAGCAATAAATTTCTTTTATTTTGTTTTCCTTACACTCTTCGATAAAAGATAAATTAAAGAGATATTTATATGACGGTTAAGGAAGAAAGAAAAAGTCTGCTAACAATAAAGAAGGCACTTTAGGGATCCTGAGTACCACTGTACAAGCATGAAATATGGATGCAATCGCCATTTTGTATATCTCACTGTTGTTTGTATATATCACAAAATTCTCTAAGAAACTATTATTTTAATACGATCGCAAGAAAGGTGTTACTGGTTCTAAAGAGCATTCTATTGAGGCTAGTTTACTTAATGAACAGGAAATGTGTCTAGCAAGTGCTGGTAAATGGACTATCGAACTTCTTCATTGATGGGTTAAACTTTCTAAAGATTCTAAGGCTTAATTGGGGACATCCGTATTAGTGGTAAAGGACAATAAGAATAATAAACCTATGAAAAGCCTTAGACAGGATTAGAAAATAAGACATATGGAGGATATTAAGAAATAAAAGAACATCTGAACCATTAATAGCAGGAATAAAATGTTCACACAAGATATTACCTAAGAGCGAGGTAAGAAAAGAAAAATTGTAGATTTAGGAATACATCTATCAGAAGATATCTTGCAGTAAAATCCATAGTGGATGTTATCGAAGAATCGCAAATGAGATGGCCTGATTTCGTGATCAAAATGCAAGATATAATAAGATAAGAGACCTAGAACAACCTGGTTGGAGGACGTGAGATTAGCAGTAGTAGAGAAGCACGAAATCTGGGAAAGTGCACAACAGATTACACAAGACAGGAAAAAATGGCGTTAAATATGTAAGAACAGCATAAGCTGCCACCTGACATCATTTACACCAAAGGACTAAGTAAACACGTCGTTAGATACCTCTACCATATAAGCTCAGCAGTTCACCGGAGGTGAAAGGATTGAGCTAAATACCCAGAGGTTCATGTTGACCGAAGATTTACATAGAGGTTACATGTTGATCAAATTAGAAACAAGAAAAAAGTGCATTACTGCCACTGCACTGCATAACAATGCAGCAGTGGAAAAGCCAGCTGGATACTAGCGAAAAGTTATTATTATATAGAATATAAGATGCGTTTAAGACCCGTTGAAGCGTCTTCGTGGCCCACGTAAAAATTGAAGTTCTTGGAAAATCAGCTGATGCGCTTAATATGTGAAGCCCCGTGTTGTCAGTTGATATAGCTCCGATTGAAGACAATGATCAAGAGAAAGCCATAGCAGAATGCAAATTTAGAAGTCCTGCTTTAGTAACAGAGAGGTGTCACACAGCGCGAGGAAACTGCTTAAAAGAGGATTGAACTCTAAGCATAAGCTCGCCAGTACATATCTTTCATATTACCTATTTTGTTTAGAGAACATCGAACACAAGATTTAATTAAACGTGTCGATATACTAAACTTCTAAGTGAATCAATGATTATTTTCTTGTACTTGCTTTTATGGCATTTGCATTTTGATCAAGTTCAAAATCTTATCTGCACCTTATATTAAGGCTTACATTACCGTTTGCCACAGAAAGCAGAAACATTCGCAACTCATATAATCATCAATATACTCTTGAATAAGGTGTTAAACACATATCGATAAAGAACGACACCCTGCAGACTCATAAGAGGAACAGTTATAAAAATAAGAAGAACTTCGTTTGGGCTATAGAACGCTCTGGCATTCATGGCAACGAGGTAGTCAGTGTTTTCATCAGAACGGGCGCCAAGCAGTCTTCAGTAGAATCCAAACTTCTAATTGTCATATTATTAAACGTTACTAAAATGCATGTTACACTCTTGATCGTACTGAAAATTCTTTAAAATTAGAACGGATCTATAGCTCTGCCTTATGTGAAGCCGAGACGAGATTGTGCAAGTGCTTTCTTGATCGAGGAAGTTCATTCAGTGAACTTCTAGAATTAGGCAGGTGAACTTTCATGTACATAATTGGCCTACGACAGATCTTATCAGTCGATGCAGCAATGTAATGTAATGCATTTGTTCAGGCGTTCTTCAATCAATAGTTTTTGTTCTTGCTGTTGTTGTTATTCTACAATGATAGATTGAACGAATGCTATCTATGTGCTCGTGCCAAAACATATGCGGTTATAGGGTTTAAGAATTCTTGTTTTTAACATTCGCGTTTATTTGATAATTGTACATTTGATGTTACTGTGTCTGCAAAAATAGAAAAAAATCGAGTATCGATTCGCCGCTAAATTCTTGCACTTGAAGGGCAATATGCTTATGTAAATTAAGTCGAGATAGACGCTATTTAGTGACTTACTTGGTGACTCTGCGCTAGTACTTACCACAGCGAAATTTTTGGTAGCTGCATTTAAACATGCATAAAAAACCGCACGTTGGACGTTGTTCTTGCTCAGTCAGAACCAGAACCACATTCGTTCGCAAATGTTCGAATTTGCGAAGCTGTATTGAAGCAATTTACGTGAAATAAAGCCGAGTTTTAACGCCATTAGTATCTGGAGATTAAATTCGCTACATCTGCATAATCTAGAAGTCAAAATATACACAAACAGCTTTCAGCAAATAGAGAACCAGTCCAGAAACGGTGGAGACTGTTCATTCAGTCAAGACTGTTCAAGACTGCTCATGTTCCATGAGCCCCGAAAGTTGCGGCGATTGTTTTTTTGAATAGCATTAATCGACTATTTTGAGAAAGGAAAAGCAATAATACTATGCATCACTATTCGATAAGTTCAAGGAAAAAGACGGAAAGGCGACCGTATTTGAAGAAAGTGAGTTTTATTCCACTAAGGCAAAGCACCATTTCGCACTCTAATGGTCGCTACAGTCAAAATTCACAACTTCTGTGTTTAAATTTATAGACCGCTCATCGTATTCGCCGAACTCGAGCCTCTGCAATGTTTTTCTGTGTACTAGGTTCAAAGATTCACTCTTAGAACAAAGATGTTCATCGAATGACGAGGGTAAATGTCTGTTTTGCAGAACAGGACATCAACTACACTCTGGACGGATTAAAGAACATCGCTAAGGAAAATGTATAGACTTATAAGACAACTTTAACTGTTGAGAAATATACTAAATCTAACAGAAAACATACTTTGTTGTGTCTCAGGCCACTTCTACAGTTGTATGTGTCGTCATTAAAAAAAGGACACGCGCTACATGTTTGGAAATGATATTTTCTACTCCCTAATGTATTAATTGCAACTATATAGCGTGTAATGCGCATCACTACAATTTTGTAACTAATTGTTCAATCAAATTTTACGTTATACTTTCGTTCCATTCATTTTCTGAGCATCTTGTATTCCATTCATTGGCGCAAAATCATTTTAGAAATCGCTACATTTTGTATCTCTTCATTTATTTTTGATTCGAGCTCATTTTTTTCCTATTGCACAATCCTGGATAGTACGGGGGAATTCATTTCCTCGGGGAAATTACTTTCATATCGCAAATTTGCAAGTCAAAGTCATTACGAGATGCCACAGTTTATCCAAGAGAGCTAATAATTTAAGAAGAAATTACGTATTTTTAAGCATTGTTGGATATAAATGTTGTTCTTAATTTCAGGTGCTGCTATGAACTTTATGTCTAAACCCGAAGCTGCATCTTTGATATTAAATTATGAATTCATTATATGTTTATGATTTGAAGGCAGTGAACGATGTAACACTTTTTTCCTGATTTTATTAAAGTACGGATATAGTAAACGTTTAATATTAAAATTCGGAATACAATGTTGAAAATAATGCTATGTTTCGATCTTCGGATCTTATTCGGTACCTTTCGCAGAATTTTTACTTACCATTAATATTATTTTTTGCGTCTGTTACTGTTACTTCCATACTGAAGAACCCTATATAAATAAAAAAATAATGTCAATATAGCTTCCTTATGGTATTGATGAAATTGCTCATGCACAAGTAATACGAGGAGTGATAAAAAACACTCCACGGACATGTTTCCGCCTACTCGGCAACATCAGCATGGCTCCGAGCGTATTTTGTCAGCATAACATTGCTATTCGTCTTACAGTTTATATCATTATTCTTCGAAACGACGAGCTAGGTATTTCTTGGGGTCCTATAGCACTAAGAATTACACACCTGCCGTTTGGAACGCAGCGACAAAACTCGGCTACTATATCCCAATCCGTATCTTGGGAGGTGTCCTCCTTACATTGCTTTTGCCGTTAGTGATTTCATCAGTATCATGAGGATACTATATTATCTTTATTTTTTAATTATTGTATCTAAACAAGACGTCTTGTGCTTCTGCGCATGCCATCTTGTTTTAAACAATGCAAGAACTGCTCGGGAGATGATATGGAGAACAGTATCCAGTTTCTAGCTCTGCTTTCTAAATAGCGAACGTGTATTTCCTGGCACTAGGGGACGCCAAGAAATGCCGGGTTCGTCATTTCTAATGAAAGAGACATAAACCACGAGGCAAATAGCTTGAGCCCTGATACAGTGTCTCTTGTTTCTTCTTACACTGCTTTTGCCGTGAGTGATTCTATCAATACCAAGTCGAAGCTATATTGGTATTATTTTTGGTTAAAGTTTCTAAGCATTTTTTGATGTGCTTCTAGGAACATTTTTTATGTTACAACTTAGGATTGTCAAATGGTGGTAGAAAGGTATTTTTGTGCCACAGTTTGAAAATAATAGTTGAAAATTTAGGTTGTGCACTCGTAGTGCAACGATTTTCTGTACCCTAAATACGAGCAATGAGCTTCTAAAGCACCGTTTTCTTCCACATACTAACTTTCAAACGATAGAAGCTGTTGTTTTCGGAAATAATAAGGTGACTTTTATTTCTTCTAAACGGTCTTTTGGCATTATCGGCAGTTCAATTATTAATTGAACCAATTTAATTGTTAGTTGCGATTAAAATTTGAAGAAAGGCAGTTAAAAGATAAATTGCGAATACCCTCCCCGTCGATTGTTTCGTTGCAGCAAATGCGATATTCTATATTTCCAAGAGAAACAATCAATCGATTATAGAAAAGCGAAGATTAATGTCTGTGTAATTGAACAAAAGTTAATCGATTACAAGTGTATGACGTCTATGAATAACATTTTTTAAAATGTGACCACTTGATCAAATAAGATTTACTAGTGTGACTCCCAACATGGTTTTAAAGATAACCCCGAAAAAGAAAATGTGTTAACAAATCATGTTGATCGATCATTTCTGTATTTTACAACAAAAATATCGGCGTACTTTTCTACCCCTCGAAACAGCTGTCCTGGATTAACCAATTCAATTTGCGGAATGTGTAGAACTCCTCTGTATAAGCCGTCCAAACAGATGAACTGAATATGATATTCTAATAAAAATTAACAAAAGAAAGAATTTAGAATCTTTAGTTCTAAGTATGAATGTGATTTGTAGGAGGCGGCTGTCAATCTTCTCCCCGCAGCGCCATATAACTTCCAACGTTTTGTTTTTAATCGCCGGATAGTTTGCTATGCAATTGCTTACCCATTTCGCCACATTATACTCATACAAATACGACGAAAATAATTTCAAATAAGAACGTGTACGCTAAAACCGCTATCGGCTGATCAATACATTAAATAGGAACATGTATGACATAATTTATTGAAAAAGATGGAAATCCAAAACCTTATAAACTTTTTTTTAACGTTAGTACATTATCTTAACTTTTAGCTGCTTTTATGGAAAATAATGTTAATATAACGTAAATTTTGCCAATTATTATCCTCATGCTATGTATTTATAATTTATATCTAAACCTATAATTGTTGTAAAAGTTCTTCCTTTCATGTGTACTCAAATTAATACAATGGGGTGCCTCTGTATTTTTAGAATATGGAATCGATGGAAATAAGTTGCAAACCTTTTATGGAAAAAGAAACGATTATCTAGAGGTTGCAAATGGAAATAATGGCAGTAATAGAGAGGTGGATTTTGTAGTGATTATACTCAGAAGCGACGAAGACGAAAGATGAAGACGAAGAGGATGTAGGAACAATAAAGTAAGATATGAAAGGAGGTAAATTGGAAGGGGAAATACACAAGTGGACGGAAAACCCGAATTGATATTGCTATGGAGAAGAATAACTATTCCTTAGATCGGGAAAATAATATGAAACATGAATTAGGAAATATGGATGAATGTATAGCTTTTTGAAAGTATTTTCTCTAAGGAAACCAATACTAAATATCGCCATTTAGCTCGAGAGTATCTGGAGCCTTGGTGAAGCTATAGATATCTCTTTAGTAAGTAACGTTACAAGTATAAATCGATATTGTGAAATTAAAAAGTATTATACTTCAATAACAATGAGCAAATAGATAAAGCCGATAAAATGGCAAACTAAACGAAAACTTTATAGAATAAGGTATTTTTTGTAAAAACTTATTTTACTGGTAAAGCCATGGTAAAATATTTTGGGTACCATTCAACGAAACAACTTATTCGAGGTAAGCCGCTTTGGCTTCTAAGATTGCTTCCTTTCTTGCTAAAAAAACAGACAAGAGGAACAACCGACAAGGAGCAATTCCCTTTTAAAACAAACTTTAACAAAACGGGCTGCTACGCCAAAAATTATACCCAGACTAAAATAAATTAGCTAAATTAAAACGAATTAAAATAACTAATGAATGAGCCGATTAAAATTACGTAAGGAGAGAATTCGAACTCGCGCGAGTCGCTTAGATAAACAACATTCCCGAAACCGTAACGTACCTTACCCCCACCTAATGATTTAAATGGTAGAAATTCATTTTAACGAAAATTTGGAACATCCCTACTTCGAACCGTCGATTTTCATCCGCTTAATAATTTGGGTCATCAATTACGACGACGCGACGAAATTAAATCAGACGGCCTTGAGAGATAATTATACAACTTCGTTGATGATGACGAAAATTTTTTCGGTGATAACTAGAATGAACATGACGTCGTTAATTTCCTTTCTTAAGAAAAAAATTCGATTAGGACATATTTTCGTATAATTAAATTCTGTCCCGAAAATTAACTTCATCAATTACGGTTAATTCGCTACGGTTGAAAGATGATCGCCCAAATTCGCGCGACCATAAAACGCCTAAATCTAAATTCGCTTTATAAATGTACGTCCGTAAACGTCGGTACTTGAAATATACGCCGTGGGAAAAGCCGCACAGTATCCGGACGAGAACTCTCAAAAGTGGATCAAGTGTACTGAAGGGTATTACTCCAGTATCGGAATACGATGAACGTTGAAGGATGCTCGATTCGTTTACAGCGAAAAAATAGGCGCCGCTTCTTGACAGTTACGACTCTAATTCTCTGGATTATAGACCGACTTGGTCTTCCCAAGCTAGGTGAACACGTATTTAATATCTATGTCCATATATCAAAGCGTTAATTTCACACTGCTTGTGTTTATCCTACATTGTAGCAAGAACCTCCAATTATCGAGTGAGAAAAAAAACTGGAGAACGGTTGATGTATTGCAAAGCAACATATTTTTTATGCGATGTGCAAAAGAATAAGACCGAATAATTTGATACTTAATGTTCTTGGTTAATAAAGATTCACCGCTTATTGTCAGTATATGCAAAAGTTAGATATCACTATACTTACACCCTCCTCTAATCTAAATTTCCCCTGCTGCATAAGTTTCAAATAAATGAATTAAACAACAGAAGATCAGAACCATATTTGGTGTTTAAGTTATTGGGACGTCTGCTTCAGAATAGGTAACAGGCACTTCAAAATAGAAATTAGAAGCAATTCACGGTCTAGTGTGCCAAAAGTTTTGGAATAGTTGAAACTTACCAACACAGTAAAAGGTGTCAATTTATGTACCAACATTATTTCCATAAATTTAACTAATATCTCCGTCATTTTACAATCCTTGAATAGGCGATTTTCAGTAAAAGGATTCGGTTTTACGAGCTCTACAATCTCTTAAAGTGTCTCTACTTTGAACCTCATGTATTCTAGACACGATATAAAATTTAGATAATTTAATCTTAATAATAATAATAAAGGTTTCAAAAATAAAAATTGTTTTTATCTAAAAATGGATAAAGAAAATAAAATAATTATTTTGGATAAGTTGGGTCATTTCATTGACGTCAATAATTTACCATTGCCAGGATCTTGTAAGAATTTAAAAATATCCTTTAGCATCAATGATCCGAGATTAGGAAAGCGAAATGGGTTCTGAAAAATTGCCCGGAATTTATCAACTAAATTTAAATTGGCAATCCCAAATCTAGATGTTCCAAAAATCTGTAAGACTAATAGTACCAAGTATAAACTCATTTAAGTCAAGACTATATAAGACTGTATAAGTACCTATCTTAGAGTCAATAAAAAATTTGTCCGAGTTTTCAAAACTTAATAATGATATGATATCAAAATTGAGGCGTACAAAGCACTTCATGAATAAAATAAATTTGAAACACATGATGAGTATTATTAAAAAGGTCGTCGATGATGGGAAATACGTTGTAGCCTTTCATAACCAACTTACTCATAAGCAAATTTGGAAATGTTCATAAAAAGAAAAGCACTACTCCAAATGTTTAGGCACATTACGTTAAATTCTAACTATTGTGGTCAACACAAAATAATGTTTTATTTGGAAAAATATACCCAGGAATCTTCTCCTGACAAGACAAAACGGATACGAAGCATATGGCGACTATGATAAACCTATATCGGACGCGATAGTTATTCAATTTAAATAACATATTGACCGTTACCGCTACGGAAGGACCGAGTCGCTAAGTGTAGTACAACATATAAGCGAAACCGGTCGTTATATTAAATTAGCCAGAATTTAGCGCGTACGAAACTACTTATATGAAAAAGAATGCAAATATATTCAACAGGGAACAAGATGCATTTAGCCACTCAGCTCTGGTGGATTTTCGTTTTAACACGGTCACCTGTTTACGTCTTGCGCTAAAGGCAAGAACCTTTTCCTTTAAGTTTCGTACATCTTTAATGTAACCTTTTTTATGTTTTACGGTTTATAGGCAGTGGAAAGGAATTTGTATCTTTTTTTTGCTTTTTTACTGCAGTTGTACGGTTGACAATGGGAATCCACGAATTCCCAAAAGAATTGTTCGGAGTGAATCAAATAACTTGATATTCTTGATATTTTGTTAGATTTTTGGGAGCTACGATAAATTTTTACCAGGAATTTTGTTAATGTTACCTTTTTTCCTCAAAACATGTCTAATTAACATGCAGGGCACTGAAAGATCATTTATTAACTGCATAAAAACTAAAAAGATCCCCGGATATTACATAAGTCGTTATGGAAATCACCTAGTTCCGTCATTCCGGATTCGAGCACATCCTACTGAGGAATTCTGATGCTTACGGTGTAACGTCCCTCTGAGGTATCTGCTGATTACGCTCTTCGAATAGCTCACATTTGACGTAAATCAATATTAGCTACCTAACTACGTATTTACTTATGGAAACCATATGGGAGAAGAGAAAGGTTACCGCTAATGTTAGGATGTGAATAAATAGGTAACGATGTCTTATAATGCTTGCTTTTTATGCTAATTAGAGGTTCTAATTCTCGTAAAGTATATGAAAAAGTCCGCTTGATTGATATCAATGTCACCTCGCTGAATTCGACAAACATTCCAGGGAACTATTTAACTCGCGTCCAAATAATCCAAACGTAGGATTATCCACCGAATCTGGCGAGATGCTCCAGTTACATTACAATTTCAGCGCATCTTGGTGCTGCCATTAGCGCATGGAGATTTACTTCTCTAGAGCTGCAACTAGGAAACTTTTCGAAGTTCAATTATTTGGCGACTATAAGGCGAGATTGCCCATATCGTATACTTTAGTAGTAAACCAAGAGATGAGGTTTTCTCTTTTATTTTCGTAAACTAAATCGATTGATCTAAAAACGTCTTTCTAAATTGCGATATTTACTAGTTGTTTGTAGTATTTAAAGTTGCATAAAAATAAAAAGCGGATATTTATTACTTCAGCTTATACTTTGATCGAGATTAGTGAATTCTATACAGATGTTTATTCTTGCTTCGATAATAAATTCTGGGAAAATTTACGACAAAAATTCACCAACGGAGGGTAAAATTTTTGGACGGAACCGAATAGGAAATTCCTCAACATTAACAAACTTCCATTCGGCTTATATACCAGGAACAGCATAATTCATTTTGATTGCTTAGTTCAATGAACACATTGGACGTAATGATCCTGCGTTTATTTTAAAAGAGTGCAAACCTCTTCAAATTGCTCGTTTCATTTTAATGGCCTAATTCAATGAAAGGATTAGGCACAATGATCCTTTGTTCATTACGAAAGCATGTCAATCGGTCTGAATTGTTTATTTAGAAAAAAAAAGTTGTTTAGAATAAAATATAAAGATACAACCGAAAATCATTTTTGTTTTTAAATTAAAATGTAGATTGTCAACCGTTACATTTAAACGATGTCGTGGAATGAATATGGCCTTACAGAGGACAATTTGGTGCTTTCTCCTAGCATATTGGAACACGCATAACATATGCGGTATTCGTATTTGAATTTGTTTATGCAGAACTCATATAGATGAATCCAATTTTAAGAGAATTACATAATATTCATGGGTGGCAATCGTGAATAATACAATTCAAACATTTTGCTCCAGAATATAATAATAAAAAAGAAATGTTAGTAGGAAAATACAATCAAACAGATTAAAATTCAACAGTGCTCAAGACTCACTTCGGGAGATATTCCGTAGCAAGCCTCGCTTATAATAGTTATACGAATGTCGAAAGCAATCAATACTATAATTATCAATCGTGGAGGCAATTCTAACAGATGGAGCGTTATCCGAATAATTAGTACAATGTGTGACGCACAAAACGTTGAAGAACTATAATCTACTCGTATTCAGCTATTCCCGACAATCAACTAAACTGCTTACCACTTAGATACGAAATAAAGTGTCATTTACTAAATGTCTCTCTCCGATAAGGAATGCATAATTGAAACGTCAGCCGCTGAGTACTTGTTGATGTTTAACTTATTTACAAGCAGTATAGCTACGCAATGTGTGCAACGTGTTCATGGAAAACCATCTTGGGATCAAGAATGATACAGAAATAGTTTTGGATCCGAATAATTGTTGTAAGAACTGGAAGATAAATCTACCAATGTTGTTTGTAAAAGTGATATATGAGCATTTATATAGCTTAAAGTGTAATATAATAACATTGAAATTGATTCAGACTACTCTGCAGTAGCAAGCAATTGCGAACAGGCCGTATCTGACGTTTGATCTTTAAATCATTTCCATGAAGCGAAAAGCTTGAATGGCGGCAACAAGTGTGAAACTCGCTGATATAGATTAGGAATATAAATGGGCCAAGGTGATAATTTTGAGTGATTTCCGAAGGAACGGTTATGTGATGTGATACGTCACAACGTTTATAAGTGACGGTGAATTGTGACCGTGTATACTCTATTCATTAAATAAGAAATGAACTAACGATGTAAATCGTCTCCAAACATCGATATAATCGATATAAGTAGATGTTATACGGTATAATCGATATAAGTAGAACATGAAAAGGGTGTATTGATCAATATATTCATAAGGTATGCTAAGCTTTGTCCAAAGTATTTAATAAAATTATCGAGTAGACCATCAAGACCCGCAACCTTTCTACCATCAAGGTTTTATAATTTGATACTCACGTTTCCTGTACTAGCATAACAACTACCCCGTACCGAAACGTCCAAGAATATCTGAGAACGCATCGTTGAGATATGATTGATCCGATCATAAATGAAAGACAAGTTGTGATAAAATAAGTTGCAGCTACCCTCTTTGCTGACCGCCTCGTTATCATCATATCTAATAATGTTAGCAAATGAGAATAGAACTAAAGAGCTTTTGAGTTTCTAATAAGTTTGTACACCTCAATACGATCACGTTTCCTACTCAATATTGAGTCAGCAGACTCGACTAAACTAAACTACTTCATGCAGAAGGAGAACGGACAATGTCGCTTTCAACTCTATCGTAGACATTATTGTAAAGAATCAATTCAAAAGGTTTTAGTATGATAAACAGTAAAGGTACTAAACGATAGTTAGATGCATCTAATCTATCACCGTCTCCAAACATCGATATAATCGATATAAGTAGATGTTATACGGTATAATCGATATAAGTAGAACATGAAAAGGGCGTATTGATCAATATATTCATAAGGTATGCTAAGCTTTGTCCAAAGTATTTAATAAAATTATCGAGTAGACCATCAAGACCCGCAACCTTTCTACCATCAAGGTTTTATAATTTGATACTCACGTTTCCTGTACTAGCATAGCAACTACCCCGTACCGAAACGTCCAAGAATATCTGAGAACGCATCGTTGAGATATGATTGATCCGATCATAAATGAAAGACAAGTTGTGATAAAATAAGTTGCAGCTACCCTCTTTGCTGACCGCCTCGTTATCATCATATCTAATAATGTTAGCAAATGAGAATAGAACTAAAGAGCTTTTGAGTTTCTAATAAGTTTGTACACCTCAATACGATCACGTTTCCTACTCAATATTGAGTCAGCAGACTCGACTAAACTAAACTAGTTCATGCAGAAGGAGAACGGACAATGTCGCTTTCAACTCTATCGTAGACATTATTGTAAAGAATCAATTCAAAAGGTTTTAGTATGATAAACAGTAAAGGTACTAAACGATAGTTAGATGCATCTAATCTATCGCCGTCTCCAAACATCGATATAATCGATATAAGTAGAACATGAAAAGGGCGTATTGATCAATATATTCATAAGGTATGCTAAGCTTTGTCCAAAGTATTTAATAGAATGATCCAGAAGACCATCAAGACCCGCAACCTTTCTACCATCAAGGTTTTATAATTTGATACTCACGTTTCCTGTACTAGCATAGCAACTACCCCGTACCGAAACGTCCAAGAATATCTGAGAACACATCGTTGAGATATGATTGATCCGATCATAAATGAAAGACAAGTTGTGATAAAATAAGTTGCAGCTACCCTCTTTGCTGACCGCCTCGTTATCATCATATCTAATAATGTTAGCAAATGAGAATAGAACTAAAGAGCTTTTGAGTTTCTAATAAGTTTGTACACCTCAACACGATCACGTTTCCTACTCAATATTGAGTCAGCAGACTCGACTAAACTAAACTAGTTCATGCAGAAGGAGAACGGACAATGTCGCTTTCAACTCTATCGTAGACATTATTGTAAAGAATCAATTCAAAAGGTTTTAGTATGATAAACAGTAAAGGTACTAAACGATAGTTAGATGCATCTAATCTATCGCCGTCTCCAAACATCGATATAATCGATATAAGTAGAACATGAAAAGGGCGTATTGATCAATATATTCATAAGGTATGCTAAGCTTTGTCCAAAGTATTTAATAGAATGATCCAGAAGACCATCAAGACCCGCAACCTTTCTACCATCAAGGTTTTATAATTTGATACTCACGTTTCCTGTACTAGCATAGCAACTACCCCGTACCGAAACGTTCAAGAATATCTAAGAACCCATCGTTGAGATATGATTGATCCGATCATAAATGAAAGACAAGTTGTGATAAAATAAGTTGCAGCTAACCTCTTTGCTGACCGCCTCGTTATCATCATATTTAATAATGTTAGGAAATGAGAATAGAACTAAAGAGCTTTTGAGTTTCTAATAAGCCTATTCAGAACCCGAGACATAAATACCTCCTTCGTAACCATATGTAGTAAATCACTTACTTTTTACGAAGTTTATATTTTTTCCTGATCATGCGTGTGATGGAATTAGAGAAACCGCGGTGGAAGTTCTTGCCTGGGTCGCGCTGAACTATGGTTAAGTTAATAGAAGGTACAGCTAACTCAAGTAATTAAATTGAAAATTGACTACAGGAGAACAACTGCACGCGAACTCTGTTATTGTATTATTGGATTTGTCTTTCCACTACTTTTCTAAAAAATTTAGAAACATCTAGAATGTTTCATTCATCCATTAGAAAGTTGTCGTCACTCCCAGCGATGTCAAAAATACAGTTTTACACATTGACTTCAACTTGAATTAACGTACACTTCCAAACTTTCCAAACCCTCTCAATTTAGTTACCACTGCATATATACTAACAATGATTAAAAATGCTTTATAATATCTAATTTCATAATTCTTTTGCACAACTTGTATATAGAATAGAGTAGAACTTTCATTAAACCATATTGTGCAATGTCTTTTCAGACAATTACTTTCAGATGGTCCGACGAACGGTTTGTATTTTATGTATTCGCACGAGTACGATATTTACAACACGTGCGACCGCCTTTAAATAAAGCTTCATAACGCGGTATTAATTTTTCAGATCACGTCCACGAGAACGAATGCTTCAACGGAAGGTCTTATTGCACCTTAGATATATACGGATTTATTGTCGTAGAGGATAGAAGTAAGTAGTTGGCAGTTTTGTCCAATGAAGCTGGAGATTTCAAAAATTCTTCTTCTACGAAGTTTTGCGAGCGTTCATGGACGCGTTTGTCATGAGCTAACACGGTCGTCAGTGAAATACATGGTTGCACTGTGTGAGATTTTAAGATTATACACGGCTCTAGAATGTTGAGAATAACATATGGCGTTTCTAGAATAGTTCTTTGAGTGAAATATATGGAAAATATCCTACTTCGTATAATTAAGGGTAACAGAATATGCAAATTATTTAAATTAACAAATTTGTCGAAAACTCTTCGTCAAATGTTGGCGCATCAAAGGAAAAAGATTAACTAAAACTAAAACTTAGCCAACTAATAAGTTACAATAGAACCTAGTGGTCTATTGTACCTCCGACATTGGTTTGGGTTACCTACTTTTAATATGAAATTGTAGCGCATTCCACCCGCAGAAAGTGTTGGTGTAGGTACATTCGGATGTTTTAAAGGAAAAGTTAAAGTTTCCATGCGAAATATTCCTGCAACCGTTAAAATGTACTTTACAGCAATTGTTTATTTAATTTAGTTTTAAATTGATTAGATGAAGATCCATGCTTGTATCCGGCATGCAGGTGGTTGTAGATGTTCATTGAACGAATTGCTACATCTTTGTAGATATTAGGCAAGATGAAATGCGGAATTTTTAGGAGAAGAAGCTCGCCGTCATAGAATAAGATTAAATAAGGCATCTCTTTATTTGTTGATTGTGGCATTAATTACATCGCCTCCTGCACCAACGCTACTCGAGAAGTGTTTGAAATAGATATCAATTTTCCTTGAGTTTCAGAGTAATGTTAGGATAATTTTTAGCGGATAATTGTATGAATGGATGAATGGATGATTGTATGAATCTGTTATCGATTTTATTTGCAGTAGCTTGATTAATGTTGAAAAAATGTCTATTTGAAAGATCTCCGAAGACAATCCTCATAAGAACCTCTACTTTTCTTTTTCATTTGAACGCAATGATTGAATGGATGATCGAATTGAATTTAATTGCTTTAATACAACAGTTTTCAGATATTATTCCCACTCCAATAGAAAGCGACATTTAAGCCATGGTATAAGTGAAAAAAGTCCGAATCAAATATATAAATCGATGTGTTCGAGCATCTTCGTTAAAAGAAGGTTGCCAGAATATATCGAATTTAATCTCTTGGACAATAGTAATAAGAACAATTATTATAATTCTGCTTTATTCTCGCAGATTTCCAGCTTACAAATAAAAAAATACAAATGCAGAGTTTTAACAAAAACGAGACCTAAGGATGTAATTGAATTACAACAAAAATAGCTGAATTGCTCTTTCATCGAGTCTAGAATAAACTTAATTCTAATTCCGCAATAACCAATGAGCACAGCAGTTGGTACATAGAATTAAATAACTTGTTTGGATATACGTACATGTGCAAAAGTAACTTACACTTTTCAAAGAGACGGTAGCACACTGGCAAAAAGGAAAATTTTCAGAAATTTTATACTAAACATCGCTAACCTTATAAGTGAATGATCGCTCAAAGAAAAGCCGAGGAATCAATAGAAGGAGTCAGCTTCGAGTTAAATCATATGCACGGAATTTAATTCTGTTAAACAAGTTGCTTACGATAACTTTGTGTTACATGGTGACAGCTCGCATAAGTCGACGGCCATGCATATTAAGTCGAGCAATGATCGTTAACTTGTAGGAACCGCGTTCGTAGCTCCTAGTAGCAAAGATCAACGGAGAGCATAAATTTCGAACGTATTGAATTCGAGCAACCGTGGTACAAGGACCATAAACAGAGCTATAATACGACGGAGATACAGCGAGCTACACCTCGCTTAGTATCCGCAGTTGGAAACTGTCTACGGAGATAAAAGACACATATATACAAATAATATGTATTTTTGATGATGCGTAAATGGTAAATAAAAGTGGTCTCAAAATGGATCCCTCAAATCACGGACCTCGCCGAACAGATATTACTTTTTAACCTGAAACATTGCCTCCTGTCATCTAAATAAATCGACTGTTAGCACAGACAACTGTATAGACGATAATACTACCAAAAGTGGGGAATGGTCGTGATTATAAATGGTGAAAGTGGTGTTAGGTACCTCTAACATTTCATTACTGCTACTTTATAAATATCCTAGATTTTTAATTAATCTGAATCCAACACCAAGATATTGATCCCCATTCAGTAACTGTATTACAAAATTTAGTAAGTTTGTAGAAACGGATAAGTAGTGAGGACAAAAGCGAGTGAAATCGTACCTTTTTTGCAGCGACTAGACAGACTCGTGCCTATTCGTCTCTTAAGAGAACCCTTTCTTCTGAGACGTTGCCTACTGGTTTCCCCGAGAATCGACGAAAGACGAGTCTGTCTAGTCGCTGCAAAACAGATATGACTTCACTCGCTTTTGTCCTCTCTACAGACAAGCTTTCCGCAACATGATGGCAATCTACATATTCACCGTGTGACAAACTTCTATTAATATTTAAGATATTGCACACTCCGCTTACGAATACGTTATAGTTTCACGTTCTCATCCCTTATTTTACTTCTTTTCATCGATAAACAGCATTACGAACAATCTCTTTAAAATCCCAAACAACAGTTTTAGGAAAAAGGTAACCTACATGCACGCGGTATTACATTCCAATGAATCTATTGAACGTGAAGCTACATCGCGTGGACGGTCCTATGTGCATAGATTGCAATATATTCTTATGTCAGTCACATCCAAATCGTATATTTCAGCGCGAACCGGAACTGCTGAATCAAACAAACTTATTGCGAGAGCGACTATTTCGGTTCGATGACTCGAAATCTAAATATGTAAATGCAAAATGCTTGCAAAATGGTTCGCATGCATCTGAAGGGGAAATTATACTAACGGAAATATCGCTATAGGTACTTACGTATTCGAATGAGGGACGTAAATATATGATCCTTATGTGTTTGAACGTATGTGACATGTGTATGCACGTATATGATATATGTATGTACGAACGAATGCGACTAGTACCAACTTACGTTTTGTTTACATCTTATTTATAAGGCGGAACCCGTCCTTTGAACTTCATTGAAGGGAATTTAAGTAGTTAAAATATTTACACAGTTATATTCCTTATCGATCAGGTAAGTTGGAAGTACTAGACGTCATTTCAGATAACCCTGTAGCAAAGCAAGGATATGCAGCATTTTCACTTGAAGTTATATTTACCTCCAAGTGGTATGAGATCTATTGGATATACGTATATGATGAAATCCTAAAATAAAGTCACGATATGTAGCAGTAGAAACCTTTTGGTAATTTATGTTTGTCTTTATACTGGGTAGGAAAAAAGGCAAAATTTTTTCAGCGACTCTAGGTTCATCCAAAGGGCTCGTTTTACTAGAAAAGGTCGAAAAATCATTACATTTGCTAATCTGTCAAATCTCAATTTTGAAATAGTAGAATTGTTCATGTTATTTAATACGCTTCATATTTTCGTTCTTCTTCACCGATGAGTTCAAGAAAGTTGGGGGCATCCTACTTGAAAACGTACTGTTTTCATTTCCGACCCATTACCTTTAAGTGGAGGGTTTAGGACCTTACTTTGATTTTTGATTTAGTGTCTTCTGTAACATCAATTTTATCCGGAAGCTCTTTACGGTTATTAACCGCCTTTCTAGCGGTGTCAGGTGACGAGGTTAAATATCGCTTTTATTTCTGGACTTAGCTAGATATTTCTCTTTACTTCCTCTGTTTCTTAGTCACTGGTTTAACCCGCATGAAGTTGTCTGAAGTTAAGTAGTTAATCCTTTTAATCCTTTCCGGAGTTGCAGTTCTTGTAAGTATTATAGTATATATATACAGTCTTATTCGGATATAGTACGAAAAAAAAAATTAGGTGAAAGAAACGCATGAGTAATGCCTAAATACAAAATATTATGGTTCTATGTGCACGTAGTAACGAGAAAATGATTTTTCTTTATTCGAGTCCGACTCTGTCTGCGTCTGTCAGCGTTCGGATATCCATTTAGTATGCGCATAGCATTCACCGTCATTACACGCAATTGCAATGGCATCCTATACGAATATCGAATACACCGATATGATTTTGATTTATGGCGAAACAGGACAAAATAGTCTTGCGGCAGAAAATTTGTACGCGGAACGGTTTCCCAATCGGCGGCATCCATCATCCGAGACAATTGTGAGAACCGTGTATCGACTTCGAGAAACAGGATCAGTAATTCCACGTTTCGAAGGTCGTGGCCGTCATATACCACGTAGAGTTCAGCAAACAGAAGAGCATATTTTAAACATCGTTGAGGCGGAAGCAGGCATAAGTACTACAACTTTAGCCCAGCAAGTAAATGTGTCCCAAACGACGGTACATCGAATTTTGAAAAATAATTTACTTCATCCGTATCACATCCAGCGCGTGCAAAGATTAACGGAATTAGATTATTCTCGCCGTCTTGCCTTCTGCGAGTGGTTTCAACGCACCGAAGTTCGTCAACCACGTCTTGCGTCAGTAATTCTCTTTACCGACGAATCCACGTTTACAAGAGATGGTATTTTGAATTACCATAATATTCACCACTGGGCAGACGAAAACCCACACGAGACACACCAAGGCGCCTCGCAAGTTAGGATATCTGAGTATATTACATTCAGTTGGATTTAGGAATCTGTTGGAGACTAGGAACTATTTGAATATTCCTCAGGGTGCAGTGACAGTACTTCGGTATCAATAAAACTCAAGTTCTACAAAAGCTTAAATTTGCAATTTTCAAATTTTGTTTTGCCTACTTCCCTTGAAACACCGCACAAATTACCATTCCTTTGGATAGCAAATGAAATTTATACAAATCAATTTTTTTAAACCCGCTGAAACACCTCAGTCGTTAATTTCTTGCATTTCCACGCAAGAACTTGCCTTGCTTCGTTCGTTGCCGAACATTTCCGCAAAAAGCTTTCTATACAATTTTGTTTTAATTAAACTGTAACGGAAGAATGGGTTTATCCAGAATTTTCAGAATCTAGATAAACTACAGAGAGATCCAGAAAGATTGTCGGAAAAAATACGTTACGTTTAAAATGCCGTACAACATTGAGCGTTCCGCTACTGATTTTGTTCGAAACACAATTTCATGAAGGCGGCACAACCATAATATATGCCTCTAAACATAGAAGCGGCTTCGACAATCTTTCATTTTTCCTATTAAATTGAGGACGAGATGTGTGAAGTAAGGATATTTCATATACCTAGTGTTTGTTTAGTCTCTGCTAATTTCGTGAAACGCCCGAAAGGTGGCGAACTTTCACTCATGAGTTCATAGTTCAAAGCAAGGCAAATGTGTGTGGTTGGTTAGGTAAACTAGCGAGCGGGGAGTGCACAGCTACACAGTCAGCGACCTTATTCGTTATGTAAGAGACCGACGATTATAAATAAATCCTTACCAACGAGGTATTTGATGATAAAAGTCACTATACCTTTCTAGGCACAGTTCCTTACGTTTTTTTGTTGTAAGGTGGTCGCGCATATGAGTATTTTTAATACAAGCAGTTGCTTTTTTTATAAATGTTACAAAACATACTTTTTTTCACTTAAAATTTTTAGCATATATAATTCACTTTGCTCATATTTATTAGCAACCGGAGTTTATTTCCATTAACTTCTAATGAAAAATTCAATATGTAAAGAAACGAAAAATTACCGAATGAACAGAAGCTTACAAATCACAGGTGAATAATAAAAAGACTGCATGCATATATCGCTAATAACTTAGAATCTTCATCAAAAGTCTCACGCTTTTAATTTTCATCGTCATCGTATTACTTTTCTTAAATTGCCAGAGTTAACCTTTAGAAAACTTTATAAACTGAGATTGAATTTTCGATCGACTACTAGAGGGGGCCATTTTACATGTCCATCACGGTCTGGTACTAAATCCTGTGAAGAAATTGGGAAAGTAAATTATAAGTGATGAAGCGAGAGGATATCGAAGGCGTATTTAAGTGACCTCGTTTGGTGTTCGGGCGTTTCATAGACCAATACTGAGCCGGTGAGTACATTTTATGACGTGATTCTCGATTAATACAAATTTAATTTTCTTCGAAACGTTAACAGTTAGATTTGAGTAGAAGGTTTATAAAGGCAAATTAATTAGTTGAACTACTAGAAACATTTTCAAAAACTACCAGCTATATGTCAACTTTAAATAAACTAACAAGTTTAAAACTTTAAATAGATCAATTAGATTCAAGTAGCTTTATTAAATAAGTTAAACCAACTCCTGTGACTCTGAAAATACCTCGAAGCCATGAAGTTACATAGATTTATTTCTATGATACTGTATAAATCGCTTACCTCTTAAAGAATCTCGAGTGATAGCGGCGAACAGGTTATCCCCGAAGTTTAATTAGCAATTCCTCTCGCGTTAGTTTGAGTTATACAAGCTATTTGGACGTAAGTAATTAGCCGGGGATTATGGGCAAACTAATTTTACACTTGTACCTACTTCGTGAAGTGTTAAGTATAAACGTTGGGAATTTGCAGTTATAGCGCTCAACAAGATTCGGTGCCGTTGACCGATGTAGAAGAACATTTCTTAACAGTAGCATACAACCAGCGAGTATACCTATCGTATGGACGATAATTGCCTTCTCAACGAAAAAGTCTTAAAATTACTATGTTAGGAGACAAGAACTGCACGACATAGAAATACGTTCAATAACACAGTTCCAGAACATTTACGCGGAACATTTTGTATGCCATCATATTTTTGGTACAATTTGGGGAGTTATCACGACCCGATACCGTTCTCTATTGACTGTTTTTGCATGTCCAGCAGCGTCTATGGAAAGATGCTTCTAGTACCATACATACAAAATTTTCTTACAAAACACATCCAGACTTCTGTCATTCCAAATACGGTAATTTTGGGTTGTTTACGATGCTATCAACATGAAGATCGCTTGAGATTCATTGAGACAAATGTCGAACTTTCTTCGCTTCCTGAACTCTCGGCCATATTCTGGCAAATAACCATAATGTTTTCTGCTGTACCACCTGGCTGAATACGATTTTCTGGCATTGTTAATCTATCCTGTCTTTTCGAATAATTCGGTTGTTCTCTTTCACAGTTGATGTATTTACAATATTGCGTTTACCAAATATAGGACGCAATTTGGGAATCGCGGCAATCAGGTTTCCACAATTTTTGAATAATAAAACTTTTCTCCTCTTGTTCGGACATGCTTAGTATGTAACTACCAAAGTTTCCCGATGTTAGTCTTTCATTTTGCGGTAGTGCATTTCGACGCAGGAACATTTCGATAAGTATAACCAGACAGGTTAGTTTTTCCGGTTCCTTAAAAAAGTGTAATGTGAAATGTCTGTTTAAAAATCTGTCATGGAAAGATGTCCTGCGAATTATTAAATTAAGAAAAAGCAAATTTTTCACATTTGTCTTACTTTGAAGTTAGTCCAGAAGGATTTCATAATACCAGCGACATCAGATATATTACCGATTCTTTGTAACAGCTAAAGAGTTGTTACAGTGAGCACGTAATATGTCTTTTGTCACTTGTCAAGCCGTAAGATTCATTCGGTCATGTTTTGTAGTAAACCCTAAACAACAACGAAGTGGTTTATGCTCTCGAGTACCTTAAATAGAAGTTGAGGTGTATATTTCACCACCTCCACATGGTAACCAATTTTTCTTTTTACTATGAATGATATCCACTCTTGTAAACCCAGAGGTTATCTACTGTAAACAGAGGTAAACTTGGAAATTGGTAATTTGGTGTAAAAGAAGAGTAATTATTGTCATCTATTTTTCATTCAGAGAAATATTCTTGTAGTTTGTGGATTAGAAAAAGTTTGTTCCACCATTATTCGTCTTTTCCAAGCCTTCATTGAATCATCCTCCATGAGAGGAAGGAATTCCTGAATTGATATATTGAGAATAGGAATAACATTTGTTTATATACTTGTTCCATTATTTTACATTCATAACTATGCAGGATACTACTCCCTCCATCATCGTTAATTTCGTTTGCAAGTGTACTTTAGTATTTGTAAAGGAAGCAAAACTTATTCAAAAATTAATTTGGCATGGCTATACAAAGACTATTTTTCCACTGAAGTTTTATTAGGAGCACACTCCGCACTATATATTCGAAATATATGCCTCCAAAAATTTCTGGATTTCCATCATCAACTTTATTATAAAATATTGTGAGTTTACCCTAACTTCCTGCCATCTATCTCCAGCCTATAAAGATTTAATTTTAGCGCTTGCTAAAAAACCAAAAATGCAAGACATGTAAAAATGCGGTGGCTGAGAGGGCATTCCTTTCGGATGAACTACTCTTCTTCATATAAATTGTTCCGTGAACATTTTTAATTAAATTTGGTTACTCTCTAAAATCTGGTTACTGTTACCTATCCTGTTTGTCTAATGTAGACTTATCTCGATTTCCACATATATAACAGCACTGCAAGTCTAATGACATTTGGCAATTTTCATGACTCGCGCCTTTAATGTTTTTTCCATGGTCTTCCCTTTTTCCTTCGTTTCCACTCTTTAACACTCGCCTTTCCACCTATTCTCCAACAGCTAGCCATCCTACTAATTGCATTTTTATTACTTGGATAATATTTGTTTTTTTGTACCTTTGTTAACTCTTTGTTTGCTTTTCTTTTGAAAATTTTCTCCTTTTTAACTGCTACATATGCATACCATACATATTTCTAATTTATCTTTCTTACTGATTACTAAATTTCCTAAACGTATCTGTGAAAACAAGAGAGGATGTTGCACAAACAATGAATATGTTTTTCTTTCTTACACCGATTTATTGAATTTACTTTAATCGTCCTCTTCTGTTACCATAATAAGGCTTAAGCTTGGCATTGTTTTATAAAAATTAACATTTCGCCAGAGTTTCTCTTCTGACACAATACACTATTTACTCTTGTGAGATTATTATTTATATTGTGATCAAATCCGCGTATATCTATCCTGAAGATTTAGTTTCGGTGTGTAGCAGAATTGACTCATCATTCGTTTCATTTTTAAATTCAATATAAAATGAATGGGCAGTATCCTTATTTACTTGATATTGTAACGGGACGCCCACGTTAAACATTATTTCAATTAATGTTTATTCACTTTCATGAAACAAAATCCACTACATTTATTTATTTCATTGGATGTATTTACTTTGAGTGTATATTACTTTTTAGTTCACTCCAGTAAGATGAGTGCATATTCTTTTAATGAAGTCCCGGAACGGTCGAATAACTTTGTTATTCGATTTATTGTTATTATTATTTGCCGATTAAACCGGAAGTGAAAAAAATATTAACTGTATTGCATAAAATGCATTTATATTAACTATACCCCCATACCAAATTTCAGAAATCATAATTTTCAAATAGCAAAGTTATTCGACCGTTCCGGGACTTTTTACTAACGCTGTATATTAGAATTAGGTGAGTACCTAGTAATTAATGAGAAAAAGTAACGATTTTTTTATTCTGTACGAAATATAACTGGTGCAAGGTGTCAAATGCAACTATTTAAGAAAAAGGAGCGAGATGAAAATGATCTCAAGAAAAAAAAGTTCCTCGCGCAGCGGCCAACTCGAGCGGACCTGCGGCCAGCGTCCAAGCATTGACGGTTGACAGCAAATCCCAACACCCTAGAGAGGCTAGAGATGGTGCTAAGAAAATAAGTATTGGCGTTAGAGGAGGTATGAACGAAAAATACTACTACTAACGCATACATATATACGTGTGTTAGATGCCCTACGACAAGAGGCGACACAGTTCAGATACTAATCAAAGTGACATCAATCACTAGCGTAAAGTTAGTCACCATCCTCAGAAGAGCCGTAAGCCATGGTCATCGTTGCCACCAAGAGAACGACAAGTACGCTTATTCATCGCATCCATCGAGTTAGGTCGTACATTCTCTTTTGTTCATCTTACTATTCATTTATATGCATATTCTTATTTATGTATTGACAACTTGCTTTGAGTCACTTAAGAGATATATTTTTGTTGCTATGAATTTTACTTATTTAATACGACTAATATTTATTTCCATTCCATTTTCCGGGACCCTATTTTTGCGAAATAAATCTTATTTTTGTATATATTTTAATTTGTTCTTCTTTTTCATTTTAATTTTTTTTAATTAGTTTTTTTTTATTGTTTTTTTTTATTCATGACAGCTAGTTACTCAAGAACCACATAAGGTGAGAAGCTGAGGAATTAAATCAACCAAAATAGTCTCTTTAAATATTTTAAAATAATGATTCTAAAGTAAATAGTCACTTTAATGTAATTTCATTTAGTTTGGAACCGGTCTTGTTGTAATTTATACTCGTTTACAATATTTACATTTTGTAAATATTGTAATATTGTAATATTACAATATTCGTTTCATCCCATAGTTAGTAATTATAAAATCAGAAAAGAATAACACCAACCTGTAGAATATATTGAGCCACACAATATTACTCACAGAATGATATTTCCCAGCCCTGTGTCACCATTTGAAAATTTTAAAAGAGATTTAAGGGTCATCAGATTAAAACGTGTTCCAATTTTTTTTCTCACATAACAACATTCGTGCTTGACGTAAATGGGAAAAAGCCATTTTCATACGGCGGGCCTCAAGTGCTGTATTGCGACAGTTATGTCTGCGTCATTCTACAGGTACCTCTTGTGCAATCGTTACTCGAAACTAAAACTATTTATTCCTTGTACCCTCGGGATTCATCTGTTACCTGTTTGTAGAATTCACCTTAATTTGTGAAAGATATTTTCCACGCTCAAGTGCATAAACGAGATATTACGCTACAGAGTTACGTGTGGGAATTGCTTATGTAAACAAGTGCCAGACAGACTGGCAAGTTTCTGTGAATTAATTTTATAAACGAGAAATATAAAGTTTTGCTTAGGTGCATACACCGTTGCATTTTTTCTAAACATCATTTTGAAGTTAATTTAACTCTTTCATGTTTTTTCAACCGATCCTGCAACTGCTGCATTTTATCTCTAAAATGAGTTATTTACTGTAGAACTGTTTTAACTTAATGACCACTTATATCAGATACGCACAGTGAATATTTCGAGTTTTTACAGGAAATTAAGTACCGGCATTAATATTTTTTTAATAATTGCAAATACAGTATCCACAACTTAAAATACAAAAAAAAAACTTAAAAACTTAAAAAAATACAAAACGAAATTTAGAATGCGATTTATTATCTACAATATTCATTCATTAGACTACAATAGTTTGAAAAAGAAATAATATAAAAAGAATTTGTTTTGTTTTGCGTTAGAATAACACTTCTTACGAAAGTAATGCTTGCTAGAAACGCGATTTTTGTTGCGACCAATTCCAACTATTCATCTAACTGTCATTAAAACAACTTCCATCGCCAAGAGTCAATTCAAGATATAACAAGTTAAAATTAGCAGCATAACTAATCAGCATAACCCTAGCGGGGAATAATCTCGGCCGCCACTACTACAAGGCTCTGCCAAGTTGACGACAGACACGCTCCGCAGTCGATACTCAGATAGAAAATATCCCATCGAGCAGAATCCTAATATTGGACGTAGATTAAGTAGAGCCTCAAATAGAATTTTAATACAGAACTCAGTTAAAATATGCCCTCTTGTAGAACTCTAATATTGGACTCAGATTAAATAGAGCCTCCAGTAAAACTTTAACACAAGACTCGGTTAAAATATGCCCTCCAGTAGAACTCTAGTACAAGATTAGAGTTCCCACGCAGAGAAAGATGAAAATTTCACCACATTGGGTCAAATGACAAAGTTCGATACGCTAAGCCGTATAAACCAACGTCTCGCAACACGCTGTGTTGGAAACAATATTTTTCGTAACTAAGAAAACTAAATACGTTCTCTGGATGGGAACCGGTAAATTAAGCGAAAGGCTTTCCTCGAGGCAAAAAAAAGCTTCCTCACCAGAGTGACACCCAGCTCGCAAAATGAATTTACGGAAAAGAGACCTTCAAAATTGTTAATCCTCACGTTCTAGAATAAAATAGTTTTTGTGGTATAAACGTCGCTTAAGCGAACCAATCGGAGCAACTATCGAAAATTAACGTCACGTTGCGACCTCTATTGCGAAAAATGGATAATAAACTGCGAAAAATTATTTCCTTAAGAAATTTTAGATAAGAAGGTCAAAGAAATCGATAAATTCTAAAGTCGAGGTAATCGGAGGAACATATGTATATTACTGTAGTATATAGCATTAGAATAGTTTTCCCTACAGTCAACAATATCTAAAGAACTGAATGAAGTACGTGTATTTTTCAAAATCAAATACCGTCGTATTTAAGATTATTAATTGCACCTGTTTTCCTTTTTTTTCTTGAACATTGGCTCAACTGTGATCCGATAAGACAAACCATCGTTTTATTTAACTGTAAGAACTAGTCGTGAATTATTCCCATTTAATGGGATACATAAATCAATCCATCAAATCGTCCTTTGCCCCTTGTGATTTAAAAAAAGAAACTCATATTATCCCTGAACCCTTACTTTTATTACATTCAATTTATTTTCAAATACACACGCATGTTGGTATGACACTGCTGCACTTAATTCCTCCTTTTTTGACTGTTAAGGAAGGCAACTTCAAGTTTCGAAACAGTGTAGCACCCTAAAATCTCTATTTTCCTCAATGCTCAGTGCCATCTTCGCTAAATATGCGGGACATTTTAATCTTTGCCACGTGGAGAATGAAGAGAGATGAACACCAAAACTAACAGATTCTATTTAGTTTATTTTTATGTATTTCAGGGAAAACTTAGCAAGACTAAAACGCATTTTCAATGAAAATTTAAAATTTAAGGTTTCTGCCAACAAATGGAGCAAATATATTTAACCGCAGGAGTAAACCCTCCCACAATGTCTTCCAAGAAGGGAACTTCATTATACAAGGAAATGTATTCCTTTGTGTTTTGCGCTAGTTCTGCGTCAACAAATAATCTCGTGAAGCTTTCTATACGTTGATGCAATCTCCGGCATAGTTCGCCTTAAAGGGGTAAAGCCGGTTATGAAATTAAATATTATCAATGGAATGTTAAATTCGCTCGTGTATTTCCGTTGAGTATAGTGCACAATGTACCATGCAATAGAAATACACCAACAAGTAGAAGCGTTCTAATTGACGTCACTATCACGCGGCACTGTATCCAATAGAAGAAAAATAATTTAAAATAAAATATTATTCTTTGAAATTTCCGAAATGTATAAACTGGTCAAAACAAAATAAAAAAACTCAATCTGCTAAAATTTGTATAATCGAGAAAAAATTATTCAAAATATGCACGGCATTTGCATTTATTTACACGTTCTATCTCATCTTAGGGAGAACATCTTGATCTCTAAGTAAAGACTGTTGTGGCTACGAATCCACTTCAGCGAATAGATAAGTATTTATTAAATGCGCAATGTAAATAAGATATTTCAGGAAGACATAAAATGTAGGGTGAAGTTACCATATTACACTTGATCTACTATTAGACGGAATCAAATATGCCTTTAATGATTTCGTGAAGTATATGCTTCCGACAAATTTTTATTTAAACATGAGATGTGTTCAATATTTGCGAAACCATCTATTAGGAAGTTTAAATTGCCAACGTTTCATCTGTCATATAGCACGAATGTAGTTTAGAGCTTCTGAATTTTATTTTACTGAGCAAATAAATTTTTATTTAAAATATTGCTTACGTATTTAATAGAGCGAAACAGTTAATAGATACGAGTTAGTTTCAGCGAGTACGGGAGAGTGGCTTGCTCCGTTCAAAGCTGACTGAAATTCCAGGGCTAGCATTGGAGATGTTTGTTTTGTATTTCATAAATTCGTTCAGGAATATATAACTGCAACGGCTCTTTCTACCAATTGAACGTCTGAAAATCTTCTTTTTTTATTTTATTTGAGAAATTATTACTGAAATCAAATAAAATTAGTTTCTATGCGTGTTCCGAGAATGAACTTAGATAAAATTTTAGAATTTAGGATCAGAGAGAATATCAGAGATAAGTTCTGTTCACGTTCTCGTAGGGTCGTCGTTAATTGAAGATATATTTACTGAATGGAGGGAGGTACTTCACTCTTCCTGCTATCTTAGGTATACACGTGGTTGAATTACTTACGGCGTTAAGATTAGATTGGGTTAGTTAACATTATTTTGCACACTATAAAGTTCAGTGTGTTTGCGGAATAGTTGTCACAAAACGGTTGATTTGTGAAACACAATTGTTCAGCCTAAATTCCACAAATACCAGATTTTTTAAATATGACATAAAACCAGCAGTTTTTGTATATTTTAACCTCGTTTTGTATCGATAATAAGTTGCGTTGATTGCAGCGTTTATACACCATTTCCGTAGAACATCTTTTTTTAAAAAATCAATGGTAACAAATTCGTTTTTCTTATGAAACCTATCCTACTGTGTAGTTTGTAGCTGTAATCAGATCGTTGCGGAAAGTTGTCAAGGTAGTATAGGGGGCACATTGTCATATTATACAATTACATAAAATTAAAGAATAAATTAAAAATAAAAAACATTCAACATTCAACATTCAATGAATGTATTTGAAATAAGTATTGCCGATCAGACGATTGAGAGCTTTGAATATTTTTGAAACATACAGTGGAATGAGATGTGGTTAGAAAAGTGGTAAAATATATGCCTTTTACGTTGAAAATAGGTTCATTGCTTGAGATAGAAAAAATGTAATTTTTTTCTGTCTTAATTGCTATTGCAATTGTAAAACGTCTATACAATGTCTATAGTCTATATTTATGCATGTTTTGCACAGAATAAATTAAATATCTACCCTGGAAACTTTTTAATGTTCAGCTACAATTACTGGAGATTTTATCGAAGCAAATTTTAAAAATGGCATGCACTCATTTTTTTTTATTTAAAACAGTTATTCTTCCGTAGAGTAGCGTTCAAGAAGGCAATTCTGGCAAGCCTAGGAAAGGGCTCTGATTATTGTTGAAACTGTTTTCATCCTTTCAATTTTTAGGGTCAAAAGCTTTAAATAATCTACCATAGGATATAAAAGAATTATCAATTGTTTCCTTTGCTCATCTTTTAGTTATTTAGGTGCAATTATTTGCATTATGATAATGTTGTATGCTGAACATTATAGACAGAAATTCAAGGAGGTCGTGAAGAAAATCATTTTTGTAAAGAGGATCAATACAAGAACCTCTGCTTTAGAGGATCTTACATTGTTGCTTTGTATCTTTAAATTTGTATTTGTATATGTCTTTCTTATATCAGCGTTATAAATAAGTTATTTATTTTATTTCTACGGGTTTAACTAGTTAGTAGAATATCACATTTCTCGAAACTTGCTTAAACCTAGATAAGGAAAGTACGGAAAACGTAATATTTTGCCTTGAAATGATGCCGATCTGAAAACGAATGGGCTTACATCGTATAAATGTAAACATTCCTTAAAACCACTCTGGTATTTCTTCAAAGGAATATATTACATTCTAAACTCAATTTAAAAACTACTCATAGTACTTTTGAAATTGATTTAGTGTTCATCTGCAACACCCGTCCGTAACGAGTTTCTCGACAGCGCGTCATACGTCATCGCAGTATATCTTCTACCATCTACTCGACATGCATGTCTTGTTATCAATAAGTTAATTATCGTCTCTAGACTAAATTGCGCTACGAGATTCGCCTTCTGAAAATTACAGCCTGTAATTATAAATAGATTTTAACATGTGATATATTGCAAAGATGTACTTTTGGTGGAGGTGCTGGTGACAGGAAACGTAGTCACCCGTTCTCTTATATTTTTACTTATTACTATTCTCTCTGATACTGTAGGCTATTAAAGGATAATTTATTCATTGTTGCTGATTTTATTGTTATTAGGTATAGAAATGTCTCTAATGAGCTATAAACAAGACGAAAAAAGTATATAATTCAAAATCACTAAAAATTACTAATTTAGTATTTTAAATAATTATATAAGAAGCATTTATTACGGATACAGAGCCTACTGATAAAGCAATTATCATATTTTTTCGTAACTTTCTCTAGTTGCTAATCTAACAAACGCGGTCACACGTTATAATTTCTCATATTCCTAAAAATTATCCCAAAATTGCGAGTTATTCCTTGTTAGACAACATTCGAAGCCATCTCTTCCATTTCGAATAGCAAAATGCAATCTGTACCTTTCGATTATATTGGTAATGCATTTGCTAGGAAGGAATGTTCACACTCACGAACCTCTTTTGCGCTGGTGTGTGTGTAGAAATTTCTTGGCACTCTCGACACGTTTCGTTTAGTAGGAAAAGTTAAAATGATATTATACTGTTGCTACTTGTAGAACTTATGATGAGAAATAAAATACGTAAAATTGTGTAAAATTAATTAATAAATATGCATATACAGAGTTGGAAAGATTGCATTTAGAAGCGTTATTTCAATACAACATTTCTCTCCTCATTCTCATTTTCCTCATTTTCCCAGACATAAATAGGAATCTGTTGGCTACTGCCCGTACTCGGTATCAGTGAAGGTTTTAGGAAGCAGGTAACGCATCTTATTTGATAATAATAATGAGCAAGCTACCAATATCCACCTATATGCAAGTTCTAACGTGGTTCAACAGCGCAGTTGGTAGCTTGAAATTGTTGAGCATTATTTATTTGCTCACTTCTGAGACGTCGACGTATAAGAAATATATATTTTTAGAAAAAATCGAACGAGCATTATTTCTAAGTCTAGCTAGTTGATCTTTGAAACTGAATGAATCGGATTTGCATACAAAAAAAATATTGGGAGAGCAAACCTTTGATATTCTTAAAATTATATTTAAAAAATTACAACACACCTATTGAAAATTTGTATAAACACGTGTACACTTATTTTGTTTTTCTTTTTTAACGTATTCTAGTTTCTCTCGTATCTGTGAAACATTGACCTTTGTATCTCTGACTTACTGTAGAACTCCCAACCTTACCAAACCTCATTGATTTGATGTTGGAGAAGTGTTATTTTTTTGATCAATAAAACTTCAAATTGGATGTACACGTTTAAATACAACCAGAAAAAAAGCTTAAAAAAATACATCCGACAAGATTTTTATGAATTTAACCGAAGAGGACCTTTTCTTAATCTATAGTAATTATACATAAGCGCAGCACCGCTTATTCTAAACTATAATAGTTCCATATTCGGAGGCGTCCTTACATTAGTTCTGAAACTTTTCAGTGTCAAGTTACCAGTGTTTATATATCTGATCTGTGAATATGTGTTTTTAACTAAGTTGCTTGTCGTAATTCTATGCGAACCAAATATTCAGGTTTTGAACTTAATCAAAATTTTCAGGTTAGTAACACATACAAACTTAAATAATTGTTGTTCATTCATCGACAGTGAATGCTTCATCTTAGTTCATATAACCCAGAAGCGGTTAATTTATTTCCTGATATGTAATTTCATAGTTCCTGCTGAAACAAATTTTGTTACAAAACAAACGCTTAGACTGTAACCAGCGCTTTTAACGGAACTCCCGCGTGAACACGAAACGCTTGTTCTAAATAATTTAAAGTTTGCCGTCATTATTAGTGAATAACCGGGAGAAAGGCCCATTAACTGAAGGAATATAAAATGCGTCGGTCATGCATATGCATGAAATTAAGTACCATATCTATGGAAACGTTGCGCAATTTGCATCCACTATACCATAAAACTTAAACGTTCATTTGCATAATCGCGTGTAAAAAGTGTAGTGTGGTAACTAACTTAGTCGACATAAATCTTAAATATAACAGGTACTTACGTATCTTGCTTCTAAGGAAGAAGTTAGTCAAAATCTTCTCAGCTAGCAGTTGAGCTTTTTCTAGCAATTACGTAATAAATGTACGCAGTTATTTATTGAAATGATCCGCCTGCAACTATTGGCAACTTCATTCCGAATATCAACGACATGTTTTATGTGAAAGTAATATAGATTTGTTATCTAGCGGGTTACAATAAACAAATGCATATGATTGAAACAAAATTTAACAAAGGAAATCCGGTTGCCTATTGGCCACCTGGGACAAAGCGCGTGAAGTGACAGAACTCAAACGTGGCACAAGTAAACTCATTTTTTCCAATATAAAAGAGCAATCGATGTCATTTCGGGGCAATTTGCGTAGGCATTTATTGTAGATACCATCCTGTCTCGCGCTCAAGGCTAGCATACAAAATGTCATGTCTTACCAAGACATCGATCATGGTTATATTTTAACTACTTTCTGATGCGCTCAAACTCACTATAATAAGCCAAGCAAGAAAATGGTAGCTTAGAACATTCGCTGTAATAGTTTCCAAAAGCTGGGTCTCCAGTGGTAAAGGCGCTAAATTTACAAAACTTTTTTTTCAAAATTACACCATTACTCTGTATCTGTAGTTAACTTTTTCAAAAAAATGTTGCAACTAACCCTATATAATGCTAAAATAAAACCAAGAAAATATAATATGTGTTCCTTTAAAAGACCTAAAATAAACGTGTAGACCCTTTTTATATCGACAAATATTTGTAATAAAAAAAAATAAAGCTATCTACTCTGGTTTGTAAAGTGAATCGCACAGAAGCTTCCTTTTATCGTTGCCAATTTTATACCCGGACTGGGAACTGCCTCTTGTCGAATGGAAAAGAAATGCAATTTATTTTCAAGCTAGCTCATTTTGCTTGGGATTCGGAGCTTTCGTAGGTTATATTCCACGTAAAATAGGTCCTACTTGGAATCTTATCTACAATTTGCTGAAGATGTACGCATGTCGATTATTAGTGTTAAATGCGAATTTTAGCATTACTACTACTATTCGTACCGAAAACGTATTACAAATTATTGTTGATAAGATTATTAGTCCATGCATGTGAAACCCAGATTTAGAAATTTACATTGTGGACAAAACATATTCGCTAAAGCCTAATTCAATTACAATATATGCTGTAATTACACGTTATAGCGTTGTAGTTTATTTCGCGTTACTGAGAAATTGCATTAACATGTCATAATTAATAATGTGAAATTAAATAATAGTAATTATTGGTACACACGGGGCCAAGTGCAGTGAAAATGCTAATTAGAATGTATAATTGTTAGTAGGCAGGTTACAGGCAGGATAGAAAGACGGGCTACCACTTCTGTAATAATTCTACATTAAACTTTTAAGCAGAATATAATTTCTATATTCTTTCAGTCTTACAATTCACTTCACTCAACTTCTAACAATCTTAGCCACTACATAAACTGCAACATTTCAAAATTTACTGATAAGTTTAAAACTTAGAAATTAATATAGCTTAGAAGTTATATTAATTTAGTTTTGCAAATAATAGTAAAATACGCTTTACTGAATGCAAAGGCAATTCTATCTTTCCTGGTTCCTGGTTTATTTTCGCTGTACTTGTCCGTACGCTGTACGGAAGTTGTAGTATGCTGTAATAAATACACAAAATGATTGCTGAAATCAATTACAGACATGCTTTTAAATTTAAAATCGCTCATTTTACTCAGTTGTGATGTCAATATAAAGTGAAAACTCGATCTAAACTTGATACCCTAGCAATCATCAGAAGTTACAGTTGTTTTACTTTATTTACCCTATTTAAATTAAAATTTTGTTTGAATTGTTACCAGAGTTTACCAAAATTCATCTTTCCATTACTTAGTTTCTTGTTTGATCACTTTGGTTTGTGACTGTGTGAAATACTCCTGCTTCCCAACGGTGCCTTCGAGCTAACAAAGAGTTTAGCGATAATCCCTCAGACATCATTTTTCTCAAGGCAACACGTGTCTCATTCTACTTTTGATTTAATTGACTCCTGTTTCGAACTGCTTTTCCTTTGGGTGTATTTCGCTATTTGGTTATTTAAAATATCTGTTTCTGTCGCTCAGTGCTATTACGGGAAAGGCCATTTCAAAATGATGAAATGACAAAATATTTATTCCGTTCCTGTGAAAGTGACTCTTAAATCATGCACCTTTCTTAGGGTCGAGTTTGGAATGCAATAAAAAAGAGAATGAGAACTTACCGGTGGATATACCACATATATAAGAAAAGAGCACGCATAGAATATAAGACAGGAGTAATTAAGAAGTTAGTGTTAGGTTTCTTGTTAATAAAAGTAACAGAGTGTTAAGAGCTAATTCTTTGAATGCAGTAACTGGTTTTCTTCAAAAATGCAAGATTAGCTATAATATTATGTATGAATTTATATAAATAAGTAATCGCAATAATTTTTGTGTTATTACATAAGGAAATCAAGTTGATCTCGCTTAACAGATCTTCACATGATACAATATGATCCGGATATTGTTGATGCCTTTTATAAAACAGATATTTAAGGAAGTCTTTTTGCGATGATTAGCAAATTCATTGTGTGTGTCATGCAACACTAGGCAACACGCTAAATACTAGATAGTTATAAATTTTTAAATCTTCTAAATTACAATTATAATTTTTATTTATTATTAATCAATAATTAATTAATATGATTAATAATAATATTTGTTATTAATTATTATTATTTGTATGTGATTATAATATCACATAAATTACAATTTTAAATTGATAAGTGCAATTTAATTTTATTAAATAAAATTTAAATAAATCACATGACGAGACCATTCGCAAATGTAAGAGTCAGTGAGACATACAAACTCTCATGGATTTCGATACAATTCGAACGGATTTCGACATATCTGAAGGTCAAATTTGAATTCATGTTTTACTAATTCCACCTAATAATTGCATTAATTGAGCCAATGAGAAAAATAGGATGCCACTTCGTAAGATATTTTGCTCCATATTTATAACAGACGTCTCTTATGCCTCATCTAGAGAGATGTTAGAGTGTTAGTTGCCCTTTAAAGCATAAATTTACCCAAGCGTCTCAGCCAAGTGTAAAATATTAATTGAAAGTTTAAGCTTGGTTATTTAACAAGGTAATATTTGTTTTATAACCGATATCCGATTATTCCTGATTAAAATCGGAAATTAAAATTCCCAAATTCACCCTACGAAGATTTCTCTTCGAGTAATCTCGAATCCGGAGGAGACGCGCCGCGATCAGATACCGATCGAATCCTTCCTCGCTGTCCAGATGAACGCTGTGACTCATCATCGTTTCAAAATTAAGGTCGGTTCCACAGGCGAATTAATAAAGCATGTTAGGTGTTTATTATTTGTCTGTTTTGCCTGATCTCCACATTTATTTGCGTTCATTCTATTATTGTTGTTTATATTTTGAAGTATTTTGCATAAAATCAAATATAACGAATTAGAAATTACACGTTCTAATATTATTCAGTTTTTGAGAAATTTGATCGCGGGAAATTTAAAAGAATTTCAGGAAGAATGTTAACCGTTAGAAACCGAAGAATGTTAAAAATCGTTTGAAAGTTGCCCTATGATTATTGTTTGTTATCCATTATTTTATTTATTTATTGCAATAAAATGTTATATTGTATTCTTTTAAACATAGGTTTTGATTTGCCGTACACAAAAAGCTAGCTGACGAGGCCAGAAAGCACTAGAAAACATTTAACATGTAAAGTTGCCAAGTTAAAGTTGCGAACGATACATTGCTCTACTCCAACAATTCTGTTTATAAAACTTTAATATATAATAATTAATAAGCTCGCACCCTATCGATTATTAAAGTACATTACCTACAATACATAAAAGCCTACACTACGCAGCAATATAATAGAATACTACGAACTGATTCATTATTTTAATCAGTATTTATTAAGGTATTTTGTTTTCTTATCATTATGTTTTAATGATCACGTCAGTGATATTTGCGCATCAATCAATAAAAGCTTGTGCCTTATTATAAGATCCTGCAGACAATTTACTAATTACACAGCTTTGAGGTCCCTATATTATGCTTTTGTCAGAAATAAATTGGAATAGGTTAGCGCAACGTGTGCAGAGATGATTTTTAAAGCATCTGTCATTTAAGTTAGATGGTTCATACCCGGAAAGAAATATAAATTACGATAGTCTCTCGCAACGCCATTCGTTGGAATCATTTGATAGTAGGAGAGAAAAACAAAGCGCCAAATTTGTATTGAAGCTGATCCACAATAAAATTGATTCTCCGTCCTTGTTAGGTCAGATTTAATTATAAAAATTTTATAGTGTCAACACATTTAACGCGGTCCTTCAACACATTCCTAACACCCAAGGCAAGAACCAACATGTTGTTGGAGGCTCCGTTTTACTCTATGGTTAGTAATTATTATTATCAGCGTTTAAGTCCTTAAAATCCTTAGAACTACTTAATATAATTCCGAACAACTTCCAATCTTTAGCGCAAATATCGACAGTATCATTATTAAATGATAACCTAAGATCAAAAAGTGCTCTACAAACTATAATAGTTGTACATTTATTTAGTTTGATGGTATTCACTACGTAACTATACTCAATGTTTTCATTTTTTCGCGAGTTTGTCATAGTTTTACATTTAGCGATGTACAACGTTAATATGTTTACCGAGCACTACTACGACGGATTGTCATTACCATTACTTATTACTAGAGAGGACAAAAGCGAGTGAAATCATATCTTTTTTGCAGCGACTAGACAGACACGTGTCGATTCATCTCATAAGAAAGATTTCGTGTCACCTATTGGTTTCCTCGAGAGTCGACAAAACATGAGTCTGTCTAATCTCTGCAAAACAGGTATAATATCGCTCGCTTTTGTCCTCTCTACTTATTACGCATTAACGTACATCAGATGATTTGTCGAAGATGTTAATAAATTGTACGAGCACAAGCGGACCGAGATTCGATCCCTGTACAACACTGCTAGGTGCCACAAAACACTCTGATTTCATACCTTCATACTCATGCGTATTATAAGCAAGCAGCTCAAGAACGTTGCTGTGGAAGCCGAACTTTCGCAGTTTAACAATACGATCTTATGCTGAATATTGTCGAAAGCTTTTCTAAAAGTCAGTGTGATAAAACTATGTTGATTCCTCTGTACAAGGTGGAACAATAGATTCGAATGTTTGCAAAATTATATATTAAAGAAGTGAACGGTGGTTTTCAATCGCATTTTTACCATACGACTTAAAAATAATTATTATTTCTGCCTACCTATCAGTTAAAAGGTTCATTAAATAATTAATACCGTCTTTTACAATAAATGACGCAATGCAATCTGCACTCATTGTTAGTGCATTCTGTAGTTTTGTTGTAGCTTTACAAACGTTCCAATGCCAATATCATTAACATTATCGATCCGCAAATGTATTGTATGCGTTCTTCGTTCTTCCAAATTATACTATTCTATATAGTGGTCATCGAATTCATTAACAATATCCTGCGGTTTACTTAAAGCTTCAGTATTAAGCTATTTAGCAACATATGTTCAGAAATTTTTGAGCAACGGTTCCTCAAATTGATGCAAAATAAACATTTTTTTATGTCAGATTTTATTCTGTTTTCAATTCATCTCATGCCCTATTTTTCTTTTGTTTTGCGTAAGTTTTCTTTTGTAGCATGCGGATACTATCCTTATAAAAATTTGTTTTATACCTTCCATATATCTTAATATGATGAACTTTTTACGTTTGATGTTCTTAATAAGACTAGGTAAAAACCACGTTGCAAATTTGGTATTTCTCCAGATTCTGTAATTTATTTTGACTTGTAATTATTTGGCCCTTCAGCCACATTTCTTCCGTGTTTGATGCTTTGCCAAATAGTTTTTTTTTTTTTGAATAAATTGTTATAATTTGATCTTATGTTTGTAGTTTTCAATTTACCGTTTGGGAGCACCACAGTAAATTTAATTTTTGATATGATTTGGAATTCTGTCCAACAATTTTTCTGACGCCCTGTTTTCTCCATACGAAGGAAGACGGTCAAAGAATACAACGACGCCGAAACAGCTGTATTTGCTTGGTTTGTAGCATGCGCGACAGACGGATTACATAAAAGGTTAAGAATTCTAACGCTTTAAATCTGATTACTTCATAGTGCAACATTTGTTGTAAGCATTAGTAAGCGCAGATCCCCACTCTATTTGTATAGCAACGTAAAATTCAGATATCATATATATTAAAACGGTATCCAGCATGATCACTTTTTATCTGATGCCAGGCACAGATGCGAGCTGTACAAATCCAGTCTCACCTACAGTGTATCTAAGACTTTAAAGACTTACGTCTTATTTATTACTCCATTAAATATTCCAATTAAAATAAAGTCATTTATAACATCATTTATTAGCAATTCTTGCAATAATGTTGTTTTCGTCTCCGTATCTCCCGTACACCAGCAGACAATTGTTCTGTAGCTTTAATCCTTTTATTTTATCTTTTTTTTAGTTTTTGTAAATTTTCTTAATTGAGGCTGAAGGTAGAGCGCCGCATACCGGCGTATATGGAGTTAAGTGATTTAGTCTTTTTAACATATGAATTTGATTAATGACTGTAACAAATTTTGTTTAGTTTTTTACAATTGCGGATAAATTTTATTCTGCAACATAGAAATTGATTTATCGTACTACTGTTCAGCATAGAAAAATTATGGCTACCGACATCAAACTAATTTGAAGAAGAGAATTACTCTTATTAATTAAGCAAGAGCACCGATCCTTCCGATGCAATGCAATTGGCGATTTTTTTCCAGGGGTCGACATGGATTTCAATATTAAGAAATAATTATTCTTCTTCAATCGTTGAAAGCAACAACTACTGATGAAGATATTTTCAAATTGCAAGTGCATCTTAATATTGAAATGGTTGATGTATGTGAAGGGTTTATGCGAATAGTAATGAACTAAATGTCTACTGAATTATCCACAAATAAAATTTCTATTCAAATTCGATTCAATAGCTTTACTAAATCACGTGCACTTAATCACTGGGAGATTTGAATAGATTACAACGTGTCTTATTATTGTGAAGTAAATAGGTAGTAAGTAGAGGTAAAACGTTGTAATGATTTTATACTTTAAAAGAACGATCGCCGAAGAACATAAAATATAAAATCAATTGATGATACAAAAGATAATCAGCGGTAGATCTTTGCAATTATAAATTTACATATCTCTGCAAGAAAAATAGTTACTTAGTTTGGCAATACATACCAGCTGAATAATGCAGAAACAAAGTTTTAGAACATTACAAACGGAAGTCTATTAATCGTCCAAAGAAACATGCATTTAAAGCGATGAAGTTAACGGTGCTTCTGAAAGACGGAAATCTACAATCGTAATGCAAGCTTCGTTAATTAAGAAAAAATATAAAAACACAAGGACAAGTTATAACTTTAACTGTATTCTTGTGCCTCTTTTTATATAGAAGAGTTAATAAATATCCTTTTATGTGCCCTGCTTTGGGTAGGTGACATAAGTCTCCTTCTAAGCAGGTACAATAATATCGTGACAATACGTAAGAGAAAAAAGATTTCAACCGAAATGAATTGCGTAGAGTGGATCAGATCATTAAAATTTAAACTTTCTCACGTGAAGCATATTGGTAAAGGATAATCAAAATAAATGTTGATTGGGAGTTGTTTACATGGCGCTCCTTCAGTAAGAGAAAATCTGTAGCGGTAGATCAAAGTCCGCAGTGGGACTCACGTTCAGTGAGAAACAGTTTCTTTTAGATCTATCGTCAAATCGCCTATTGTCTAAAGAAGCCCTTGTTATCCTTACTTCTTAAATACATGGTTTTGTCGTTAGGAAGTTACAATAAAAATTGTGGTTAAATTAAATGGTTAGTAACTTTAGTTCCTAAACTCTCGTCAAAAGTCTTTGTTTATTTAAATTATTATTGAAGTATGATGGGTATTGCGTGGTAGAGTACGATATTCTTCTGTTTTTGTAACATTTAGTAATATCAAGCGTTATGTATCTACTAACCTCTGCGTAGGTGGAGGAAAAAATATCGATGCGGACAACGCACGAGAAGATAATTAGACATTTTAAATCAGGAACAACGTAATAAGAATAATGTAAGTCACAAATTAAATTAATTAAAATGAAAGGTATAGATTCTTTTCAATAAAATGTTAAGTAAAAGTTCTGTTAATAATTAAAGCTTAGTTTCGTTTTCTGACACTAAGTTCTTGTATGTGCTAAATATATATGGCATCACCAGAAGATCGTTCGTTTGTCGTTTTTATTCAATTAGAAAACCACAAAAAAATTCAATATTTTTATTTGTTATTATTTGCTTTGTGTTCTTTTTAAAATTGGAATTCGAAAATGGGCTTTTCAATTAAAATATTTGCTAATTATTCTAGTTAACTATTTCGAATCTCCAAGTTACGCAAAATACTTACTACATTTTACTTCTATATTGCAAAATCCAACACACATTTTCTAGAAGAAGGAACGTAAATCATAAACAATTAACGACTCCAGATATTTATGTCAATGTTGTATACTTCATTTAATTTATTAATTTACTTGAACGTGAATGTCGGTATGTTGCTATTGTTAGCGATAGATCCATCAAAATTGTTTGAAGTCGTCCTCGCATTAATATTAATGTTTAAAAGGCTATAGCGTATCGCCATACAGCTCGGAAATAGAATTCCAGGACGGATGACATTTTGTTTTCAACTCTATGGCGGAAATTACAATCTCTCACAGAATTAAAGAAACGGATGATGGAAAACAAATGAAAATACATGAAAAAATTAATTATTGCTTATATTCCGTGGATTTTTAAATAGGGCATTATAAAATATGCACTGAACTTCAAATATTAAACCTACCTCTACGCTCTAAAACGAAATTCTCTAGTTTATAATGTACTGGAGTGTAAGAAGGAATTTCATATGACGATTTTCTAAACATTGTACTAATAGTACTTGTTTCAAGTAGCGAAAAAGAAAAGCAGTTTTGTTAATCAGTAGCAGATATTTAAGCATACAATAGAAGAGGCAAACACTATAATGAGATATATTCGGTTACGAGAGATGCAGGCATAAAATAGAAAGACAGCAATGGGTCTTGTGCAAAGAGTCCTCTTAATAAAGTAAAATTCGAAACTAAGGGTATGTTTTCAGGTAAATTCGACCAGTGTACACTTCGGAAGCAACTGACTATCGGACATGTCAGAGCTCATGATGCTATGTTCATTATTACATACAACATTGTTCACCAAAATTACACTGGCCAACAAATTTCAACTTTTGATTTTGCCATAAAATAATTTATTTTAATAAAAGGGATAAGGTCAAGTTAGCTCGATTTTTTTATATTTTAATGAAAAGGCTTTTTAGATTAGATCATAATTTAATGTACATTTCAAATTATTATAGTTATAAATGTGAAGTAATACTGCTCCGTCTCTTACATATAATATATACAGCATCTATTCTTAACATCCAACAGTAATCTGCTACCGTAACAGGATTCCATTTCCTCTCATACCGTTTTTCCATTCCCATGATGCCTTGGTGGAAGCGCTCACTGTGTTCATCGCTAACGTCGCCCATATTTTCCGGACAAAAACCCAAGTGAGAATGTAGAATGTGCACTTTAAGGGACATATTACAGCCAGCAACGTGAAATGATTGTAACACGTCCATTACCAAAGTTTTATAGTTGTCAGCTTTTTTGTTGCCCAAGAAATTCGTGAAAACTTGTACCATGGAGAACCAAGCTGTTTTTCCTTAGCTGTTAATTTGGTTTCAAAGATTTCATCATTTACTATTTCTCGTGTCTGAGGTTCAACAAAAATAGCTTCTTTCAGTTTCCCTTGTGTTAATTTTGGAAACTTTTCATGAAGGTATTTAAAACCTTCACCTTCGAGATCCAGTGCCTTTACAAAGTTTTTCAGGAGCCCAAGTTTCACGTGGAGAGGTGGTATTGTAATCTTTTCATTTTCTACTAGAGGCTGATGTCATATATTGTCTTTTCCTGGTATAAACTGATGTAGTGGCCACTCTTGCTTATAGTAATGTTTTTCCCAAAGACATAAAAAGCAACAGTATTTGATGTAACCAGATTGCGTACCCAAAATAATTGCAATTACTTTAAAATCTGCACAAATATTCCAGGAATAGCCTTTGCACTTAGCATGACCTATCGGAATGGAAGCATAATGGTTTGCATTATGCAACAAAACTACTTTTACGCTGGTCTTTGATGAGTCTGTGAATAATCTCCAAGAACTGGGATCATGATGTATTCCGAAATCTTCAGAAAGTTTATAAACGATATTGCAGTAGACCAGATTACCGGCCATACTGTAAAGGCATTTTCTCTGTAACCAGAGCTAAGCTAATGTTGCCGCTTTTCGAATAATTTTTACTTTATATATGCTGTTCAGTTTCATCAGTTACTAGCTTAGGGTAAAAACCTTGTTGGTCAGTGTTATTAGATTTAAGTAATCAGGCATTATGCTTGCGTTTATCTCACCTGGTTTGATATATCATTAGGTTAGTACCACAATACTGTGTTTATATCCTGTCGAGTTGATCCCTCTGATCTATCATCCTGCGCTAGGTACACGAACTTTGCATTTTGTCTGTTAAAGAAACCAATAACAATGGTTGTAAGGTTATAAGTGACAAGGTAAGTTGGAGGTACTCGTTAAGGTGTTTAGTGAACATTCTTTTGGTTGGATGAACATATGCGCAATACTTCGTTGTTTGTTATACCTTTCACGTAGAAAATGTTTATTCACTAGTGGATGTACCGCATTTAGTACGACAATAAACAAATCTTTGTGTGTAGGTATACTTTGTATTTATATAAAAATTGAATAATTAGGCAAGGATATTAAAATAATCGAAAATAAAGTAAATTTGGATTCTTCAAATGAAGGATAATATTTTTTTAAGTGATCAACACTATACACAATATTTAATAATACTCACATCTGCAACTTTCTAATTAATTTCTTTAAATCTACGACAATTGTATTTGCAAATACATCAATCTTGAGTTTTTTGTATGTTTCTTACAACTTTAGAGCTGCTACTGAAAGACCGCTTCACGTAAGACCTCCAAGAACGATATACAGAATAATCTACAAGAATTCAAATCAGCAATGTCCACAAAAAATTGTTAGTGCTTTTATTCTTAAATTTTTTTCCTTCGTGATAAATTTGTGTTCCTTTTATATTATCTGCTGTTTCTGCAACTGACCTCGTTAATGCTAGATCTACATTGCCTCATAATTATAACGTCGGCGACGACTTGATTTCTAATAGCCTTGAACGTAACATTCGCTACATTTTTGTCGAACCACTCCATTGAAACTTACCGTCTAGTTGCTAATTGTGGACGAACTTCCATTTTGTCTGCAATATAACCAAGGTCTACGAAAGTATTTTATATTTTCCATATAAGATCTTATATTCTATCTTACTGGTATGGTTTCCTATCTAAAAGGTCAATAGTTATCAATTTTGTGTTAATTAGCCAATTTGTCGGTCAGCTTGAAAAGCACGTTATATGTACAGATCCCCAGCAAAGCATTCAACACGTGAAATGTTCCACATTTGATTCGGTTCACCACTTACTGCAAAGCAGAATGAACGGTGTATTGTACAGCGCACTTAAATCCTTTAACTTTTTTCTTCCGCGGACAGTTTAGTTCGATCGCTATTTAATCTCTATGTTTTCTTTTGAAGCATAGCTTATTCTGGACACATACTTCGCGAATTTATTTACTGTAAATAGGGTGCAGTTACAGCTATAAATGGTGTAGATTCAATGACAATTTCGTCAATCGTTGTTCTTTATGTTTGTCCTTGTTCTGTTCGTCCTAACAATTGCTTATATAAAAGAAACAGGCTAACAAGAGTAGTTATATATTGTTTTCAGTATAATTTATAAATGTTAAAATTTAACAGTTTAAGTTTAATTTGACAAAAAATTTAAGTAGCGATCTGTTGTAAAAGGGAACATCCAGAACGATCTACAGCTCTTTGAAACTAAACCGGTCTATGCTTTCTATTTCTAATCTGTTATATATTACACATTGCGTTGTTGGACCCGTATCGCATTTGAGAAAAATGCAGCCATACCTTCGTTATTAAAATAGTTCACATACGGTATTTTTCGATATATTTCGTGCATTTTGACGTCCATTCGCAATTATTAATTGAACTGGTAGGCCCTTCCAAAGTAACAAATCATACAACAGATTTCGAATATTCGACAAATCCGCGCGTATTCATGAAGTTTCATATCGACATTATTCCTGCAGCAGAACGAGACTTTTTTGTAGCGAATGCAATTGTAACTTACAATGAAACGCTCATTTCAACAGAAACTTTGTCGAACTATTGGAAATATTATTAAAAGAAAATATTATTTAAGTGTTAGTTTCAAAAAAGCTTATAATCAATTACGTGTTTAATTAAATAAATTTTTCGAAAAAAAGCACAAGTTACAATGTAAATGCATTATAAACAAAACATCTTTTAACATGACAAATACAATAATATTTTAATTTAATACATTATAGAAACGAGCCTCAACATTTTTATGTACACAGAATACTACTTCACAGAATATTATGGCCAAGAAATTCCGCACCTACCTCCTTATTACTATCTATAATTGAGAGTATTTGGGAAATCACGAAAAGATGTAAGCGCAATGGTCGAAGTGGACATAGCGCTAACACATTGTGGGGAGAATCCTTAAACACCATGAAATGTTTTCGCATGTAACGATTAATGTTGCTTTTATAATTGTATAACGCTTATTTGTGTTTTCAATGTAATTTGTACAAATGAATAAATCTTAATTCATCCAAAAAATTTGCATAATACTTAAATCAAACTTAACGGCGGCAGTGGATTAGCGAATTTTGTAAAAAAACAGGGCAACTTCGTACAAAATCGTATGAGATACGATACTTTTATGGAATGGATGTCCTTAAAAGGTCAACTTACATTTGCAAGCCTGTCGATTTGAACGTAGACGTTGATAGAAAAACCGATTAGGTAAGACCAGCAAGAAAACTTCCAATAAGAAGGTAATATTATGCAAATATACTAATTGAGGATTTCACTTAAAAAGCTCGGTCGCTAATATCACGCCTATAAAATATGCGTAAGTAACATTCTCAAAGAACATAATGCGTCGCTTGTTGCGAGAAAATCAGCATTAAAATATTCATTAAAGTATTTGCAAGATCCAAACGTAAGCCAAGACAACTTGCTGCAAATGAATTTTCGCATTCATCAATTTTCACACTCGATGGAAGTAGTACTGCAAACATGAAAGATTATTATCGCAAAAAAAGGCAAAGAAAATGGATTGCGAAAGTGACCGACAAGAAGATTTCAGCCGAGGTTGTTAGTACTGGTTGCAATTTCTTGTGGAAGTCATTCTCCAGGCTTATATTCGCCCGTCTGGTAATTCTATAAATGCTCAAATTTGTATAAAATAGTGCATAACAACTAGATTAGAAAGAAATTTATAGATAAAAGTCATTTTGATAGGAAGTATGTATTTTTGTCAGACACGGCAACCTCACATTACGTTGGAAGTAATTGGTACATGTTATTGTTGCGTTTTCGGAATTGCAAGTACTTCTTTGTTACGAACTCCAGAAATGTATTCAATGTACCTAGATTACGTTCAATTGAACATTTTTGAAGGAATTTCAAACGTGACGTGTATGGTAGCGGCTAAATTAAAAATAATAAATAAATGAATTAAAAATAAAGAATTTACCAAACATTACGGCAAACGGCAGATTCAGCCTATGTGCACCGTGCAAAAACAAAAATTCAACAGTAAACAAGTAACTGCTTTCGGTTGTATGCTTCAACTTGCGTACACGACTATACCGTCTAAATAGGAATATTTTGATTTTGAAACTGTACGTCCTAAATACTCCAGATGGCGCCAGTTAAATAAATTAACTAAGCGACATATATTTATAATGTGATAGATATTCACACAGTACATTGCCATAGCTATGTCAATTGTTGGGCTGTTAATAAATATAGTTGCGGTTTGACAGTTTTGTGCTTATGTAAAATATGCTAAATTATAAATGTAAGCACAAAATAGTCTTGTGTTAAGTGATTTGTATCCATTAATTATGAAGTAATACTTTTCCTGAAGATACCTGAGTAAATAGCTACTACTTTTTCATGTACCATATTTTTATTTAGTATTTTAATATAACCATATATTTTTCAAATAATTGTCCCTGTCAACTGTAGATGACACTGTGCTGTATCATATGCTGCTATAATATCATTTGTTGGCGATTGTTCAAAAGTGATGTTCTGTACTTGCATAACAATTTCTTGGAGAATAAATTTGTTTGTCTACATTATTTGCGCCAATTTTGTCTCCACGTTCATAACAATTCGATGACAAGCATATGCGGTTCTCGAGCTGCTTTGACATATTACGACATTTACAATTAAAGGCGTGTAACAATATTTATCCTGCCTGTGCTATATCAACATTTAAATTGTCTACAATAAGAAATTTATCTATAAAATTAGCTACAGAAAGCATGATCATAATAATAAATCAACAAATATTTCTCTTCCTACAGCTTCTATTATTTACAATGTACAAGGTCCAGTTTCCTACTCTAGGATTGAATCCCAATGTTTTGTATCATTGTGGTACCTCCTATTTCCCTCCCCAAAAATATGAACATAGAATGACGTCCCTGAAATTTTGTTAGTTCTACCTGTCTCCAGGTTGTAGGGACAAGATGTGAATCTAACACTAGCATCTTAGCCAATAACTAATAATCCCTGGCTTTTGGTGTCTTCTACGTATTGTTGAAGGGATACATCCGCAGCGATAGGATATATAATTATTTCCTTCAATCTCCGTTATACACGAATCATGGTACGCTAACTGGTTTCCGCAACATCTTGTTTTGGAGGACCTTCAAATTCTTCAACCGATATTTAGCGACAGTATATACCTAGCGGTCCATAGCTAAGTCTCAACCTCACAGTGGTGAAATACTCTGTCCCCGCCCCTACAAACGGTATTAGTTGTTACTTTGCTCGTGGTACATCCATGCTCATCTGGAGATAGGAGTTTTACATACACTTTCTATTTAAACTGCAAATTTATATTCCTTTTTCCCATTTTTATTCTCGTTACTTACAACTCATTTCAGTCTGTTACTGTTGATCAACTTCGCCATTTTACTTGCATTTCAATCAATTTTTCACATATTTCACTTCATATTTTAAATTCGGCTCTAACAATTTATAACGTGATTCCATGTATAAAATATTGACTTAAGCTTATCGCAAATTGTAGTTAATGGTAACGTAAGCTAAAATTAGCCTTAAAGCACATTTTAAATAGATTTATAAGGAATAAACCATTTTTTTCCATTTGAATCCTTACATCATGGATTATTTGCAAATGTTTGTTTCCACTAGCCGATAAAAGAAAATCGGATCAAATACCTCTTCTAACTTATTAAATATCTTTCGGCGAATTTTGGTCGTTTATGCGTAGCAACATACGGATAGTTTTCCGATTTACAAGTACCATACACATACATAACTACAAGTAATTATTAACGAACCAAATTCGGCCCGACTGTGCAAGCTTTGTTGCTAAATTGGATCGCAAGAGACCTTTTTTTAGTGTATCCGCTATAATTAATTCCGTTATGAATACAGTTCGTCCATAATAACGAGTCATGTCCAAACAGCGATAAATTAATTTTCGGCATCTACCGAGTACGTGGATGTTTTATAGAGATATCGATCGTGTAAATCGCTATGGGCTGCAGAGTCCAATTTTAATTTTTCCAAATACAGAATGGAATTTAAATATTTTTTTTGTGCGTAAGATTTAAGATATGCAGATAAAAATTCGTGAAGAAGTGGTACGAAATAAAATGTGGTTAACTTGCCCTGGTTCCTATTATTAGTTTGAATCATGAATCATGAATCCCAAAATATTTGAAAGTGCTCCTAAAGCTCCTTCAATAGTTTAGAAGAATGTTTATTGCAATGTTGTAATCGGAATTTTAGTGTAGATAGATTTTCTTGTAGATTTTCCATGAATTTAGAAGTATTAACCGTTTCGCAATATGCTACAAATGAACAATAATTTAAAAATTGATATGTATCAGGCTTTCTATGTTTAAGTATATAACAAATATACGAAGACAAAATTTTTAAGTAATTTTTACTCATAACTCTAACATATTTCTATGCACGTCTATTTTCTAGAACATCTAAAGATAATGTCCTGAGTCATATTAACGATATAATAATTGAAATTACTCTCTGGACAAGGTTTAATGTGCTAGGCTTTATCGCCCATCACAAATCATAATCTTCTTCTAACCAAGTCAGATGCCAATGGATTGTGCCCAGCGCTTCTCAGAATCATACGATATCTTCCTATCCTACGAATAGAGTGGATTACGTGTTTTATAACGGATTTACATCGGCTACATTCGATATATCTTCTGGTGTGCCACAAGGTTCAATTCTTGGGCCATTGCTTCTTAATATATTTATAAATGAGACCGCACTGCGAACTTTTGGCGTATGTAGACGACTTAGAAATTTATAATGTAATTACTGATAACGTTGATTTTAACGTTGATTTGATATTAACCTACAAACCAATCTTAATATCATCGATGAGTGGTGTACTCTAAACAGAATATCTCTAAACGTAAACCAATGTTCAGTTGTTTCATATACAAAATCCTCGAATATCTCAATACACAGTCAAATCTCAACTCATCTCCAGAAAGGACAAGGCGAATGATCTGGGTGTGCTTTTTGATGCTCGTCTAAGCTTTTCTGATGTTCCTGAAATATGCTTATCAGCCTCCCGATCGCTTGGGTCTGGATCATATCGTAACTTTTCAATTCAAACTTTCTATTTCTCTTTGGTACCAACAACTTATGATTGAGAAGGTACAAAAACAATTTCTAAAATATTTAATATTTAGGACATCTGGCCCGAAAGTGGTTCTGACCATGAAACAATCTTGTCGCAACATAATTTTATGTCACTTCCTGATAGACGTAATGGATATAGCGCGGACCTTTTTGCTAAGTTTACTCAATAGTAAAATTGATATACCGTGCCCACTTTCACAGTTTAATTTTAATCTACCTTCATGTACACTCGCTCATCTACTTTTTAAAATATTCCTACAGCCACAACAAATATGTTACTTAGATCACCTCTATATCACATGTCGAGAAATTTTATTTTTTAAATGAATAGTCATTAAAAAAAATAAAATGTCGAGTAATGATAGGTAGTAATGATTTTTTAAACACTTAGTTATTTATTAAATGTTTTTGGTATTTATGCTATGTTTATTTTCAGAGTATTTTATTTAGATTAGTCGTTTGACCTGATTAGCACGTTACCTTGTATTTTTTGTTCTTATTTTGTCCTTTAAAGGGTATTTACTGCTGGACAATAAGGACTATTATTATTAGTATCATCACCGCTAAGAGTCACCGCTCCGCATATAAAATCATGATATATACCAAGCTTGACAGTATTTAGCTTGAAAAATTATTATTAAAACCAAATAAGATTATTCTTTCTCTGTACACGGAAGTTAAATATTTATTCATTTAAATAATAGGAAGCGAAATATACCGCTACGTCCTTGCTTCCTCGAGAACATCGTTTTTTGGTGTTATATTCATATATTAGGCCAGAATTCATCCTTCTCGTTGGTTTTGATTGACCGTCATAACACACATATCGCGCCGAATCATAAGTATGTTAAAAATCACACGACAATGTTTCCCGTGAATGTTTTAAAAATTGAAAAAGTTGACTTTTGTTTTAAACTCGCTCGTTATCTAAGATTTTGCATTCTTTATATTTTTCAAAAATACATATTGTAAGTACGCAGCTTTATTAAGCACTGGGCAATTAGACGGTAACTTGAAAATGGACTATTGAGAACAAGTAGTAAAAACTTTGTTAAAAAGTTAATGGAAAACGAAGTTGTAGAACGGATATGTTAAAAACACAGAACTTAACATTCCGAATACGTGTTGGATTGTAGCGTATATAATCTTACAAGGCGGCTAATAAATAAAGATCGCCATGTTCAAGTATAGTTAGTAGAGAGGCGAATAGACACGAGTCTATCTAGTCGCTGGAAAAAAGGATTAATTCCACCTGCCTTTGTCATCTCTAATAGTTAGTAGTTAGTATCAACTATCTAAAGATCGCTTCGGTAATATTTAACAGAAAGAAGTAATCTTATTGGAAGTACATATATAAAGCAGAAAAAATTCATATTAATGGTGCTATTCTTTCAAAGTATCTTAACGATAACTTTAGCAATCAATTGTTTAGATAAACAGGATTATCTCTTCACTTGCACGAATAAAATCCATTAAAATATCTGCTTGCAGTGTATGTCTTATCAACTTCATAATTCGCAATACATGATCTGCACTGACGTTTATTGACTATAAACCATGAATCATGATCATCACTGACATCTACAAGCAGAGGCAATTTCAAATGTTTGTCGTCTAATGGCGGATGTAATAATATCGAAGAGAATTATGTTTTGGACAACAATTAAAGAAAAAATATTTAGTAAAGACGATTGGAGTGAAGATTTACCGATTTTTCGAAAAAATTATTCTTCGAGGTGCGATTGACGGTACCCATATGGATAGTATTGTAGGCAGCACTAATAAGCAATTTAGATCAGCTCACGTTTGAGCTCACATGAATTGAAATGTGAACGTTACCATAGATTGATATTAATTATCGAGAAATCTTCTTAAAATTCTTAAACAAGCTTGCCCATGAAGCGATATTTTGGTCGCTCATTCGTATTTGTTTATGCTGCTGCAATAGAATCATATATTAATACTTTGCATTGAATGAAAGTGGTAGGTTAATAGCGAATTTGCTTAAACACACGATTTCGGCGATTTCATGACAGTGAATTTTTTGATTAGCCAACAGTTATCTGTAGAGCTCCCCAACTGCGTGGAGCACCATAGGCGTCGATAAGGAACATAAGTAAAGTACATAAAAACCAAAGAAATAAAGAATTTTAAAACGCTTACTTTTGTAATTAGCCGTATCCAATATAGTGGGTGTTAATGCACAAGGAAAATAGTATTAGTCAGCACACGAGGAGGTAAGCACATTAAAACTGTTACCGTAAGCGCAATCCGATTTCTCAAACATCTGAAGCATTAGGAATGTTTCCACAGTCGTTTCTTTCAAGGATGTTCGTCGTTCTAAAAAAATGTTTTTATATCTTGAAAATGAACGCTCGACGTCTAATGATGTAATACACGCGTAATGAAAATAATCTTTGAATTTAGTCACCGGATCAGTAGAGTTACCTTCCCAAACTTGCCTTAACCTGCTAAAATTTGTATCTTTCTTCATAACACTTTCAAAATTTCTTGTAACGATATCATTTTTTTTGTTATTTATACAGTGTAGGAGTGTATTAACGTCATCTAATATTTGTACTGACTCCGTCAGGGACAGTGCACTATTTTGTAATTTATTTATTGCCTCAAGTACTTCTCTATAATTGTTGTAAACGGTTTGTAAATCTGCTTCAACGGAAATATCTTGGAATTTATCCTGGCTTTCCTTAATAGCCGCAGATTCGTTGGGATTGAATTGTAAGACGACTGATTTTATTTGCCGGAAGTATATGCGTAAGAATCGGCTCTGGTGGTTCGGGAATACCGGGACACTGTTTATGAAATTCACTGGTACGTTTGGGAGATTTGAGAAACACTCGTTTCGTATTTGTTATTAATGCATTTACCTCAGGGAAATTTGCACGAATAGTTTCAGCCACAATATGCAGAGCATGAAGTTTACAAGTAATATGTAACATCATCCCATAATGTTCTTGAAGAGAACGACCTACACAACGCATTGTCGCGGCACCATCGGTCATGAAAATTAATACTTGAGTAGTGGCAATTTCAAATGTTTGTAAAGTATCAACGACTACGCTCTCGATAGCGTCGGCAGTACACGATTTTAGTCTTTTACTAGCTAATAAAATTCCCTTTGTAGGTTGACGAGGTTCCAGTATACGTACAATCACATTCAAAATAGAATGTTTTTAACGGTCTGTCGTTTCGTCAATACATAACCACAGTAGTTTATTTTTTATTGCAGATCTGATCCTGTTTTCAATTTCGGTACGTACACTTGGCACACATCTCCTTAAGCTTGTTTCCGACGGTAACTCAAAGTCTGGATTATATTTATTCCAAAATTCACGGAATGGTTTCTTCCTGAGTAAGGAAAACGGTAAATTACACGCAGTCAGCATATAAAATAAATCAATTATAAATTGAGTTGCCTCAGTCGGTGATACACCCAGTTTTTCATTTTTGTGTTGCTGACTATTTACATGTCTTCTACAGCCATATTTATCATTGCACATCAGAGGTATATTACAAATTTTACATATAATCTTACTTCCATTATATATTAAGTCAGGAAATTCTCCACAGAACTTTTTCACTTTGTCGGCCTGTGGGCGTTTCTTACTACGCGCGTCCGCCATACCGTCACAACCCGATCGCATACGGTAATAAACTACCGAAATGCGATGCGAGTTATTTGCTTATATATTACATTACATATCCCCCCGGCCACGCCCGGCGGTACGCCTTCTGACTTGCCACGCACTTTGGGGAGCTCTAGTTATCTGTAATTGACGTACGTCGCAACAATCTCGATTATATAATTGATTAATAAAAGTATTGTTGCGATAGTTACATTAACCGAGCTAAGAAATCTTTTTTATAAGAGATTTATAAGTTATAAGTTCAATTTTTCATTAAAGCTTCATTGCAATGTATTAAATGTTTTGCATCTTTTCTACTTCGTCACCCTTATAGAAGCAGAGTGAATAAAACTGGGGCTGCTAACCAAACGTTAATTTGAAATACTGGAGAACAAATGAAACTCGTATCCGTTGACTCATTACTATTGGACATTTATGTAAGATGCGCCTGGATATAATCTAAGTAAAGTAAGTAACTCAAAAAGAGACAGTATTCAATATAGTTATGCAAAAACGGAAATGTCAATTTCAAGAAAACTATCTCGTTGCAAACAAATTTGAAATCAACGCATAAAGTACTGCAAGATACAATTTCTTGTCCTCAATTTAACAAATGAAAAGGTAAAGTTTGCCATGGAGCATATTTTAACAGTACGCTTTTACGCTTAAATTTTGTTTGCCTTTGTTTTTATACTTCGTTTTATAATTACTTTAAAACAACTCGTTTTAGGGCTCATTACATATTTTTTAAATGATTCCGGTGGCTGAGGAAACCGTTTTTAACTTACTTAACCTTCTACATTCAGGGTACAATAACATCGCTTGAAGAGGAAGAAGTTTTTGTTTTCTTAAAAGCCCATTAACATGATGGAATTTAAATGGATGTGTTTATATACCTTTTCCTGTTTCTATTTAGTATATTTCAGTATGTAGTCTATCTATAAAAGACACATTTGCAGATCTGTATTTTCTTCTAAAGCTAAAGATCATCGAAGTCTCCAAATTCGTCTCCGAAGTTAATTCCAATTTGTAATTAACAACTTGAAATTTTCCCTTGTGATCATGGAAATTCTTTTAGTAATATAAAAATATATATCTGTGACCTAAAGACTGTTTGTTACCGGCTAACTTTTTTTTTAATGCTATTTTTAAATGTTTTCTTTATCGTAGAGAGAGAGCCTCACTTCTCTTTTTCCATTTCGTTTTCGCTTTCGTTGTTTTAATTCAAAATACTGTTAAACAGTTTCATCTCAAAACTTTTGGGTTACATTTTTCTCTGATTCTGTCGAAGTTGATTCGGTAGGGCAGCGTTCTGTGCATTTGCGAGAGTTCCGCCGATATTTTATATCTCTTGCTAAATCTAAAAACCAACGGTGCACATCTGGTACGCTCAATCAACCTATTTAATCTCAAATTCTTTCCTAAAGTATTAAGTAGCGGATGCTGTTGCTTGAGAACCTTTTGCAAACCGATGCTAACTGTACAACTTTCTTTAATATTGCCTTTCCCGGAAAATCCAGTTAAATTGTACCATCTTAACGATTTTCGTCCAATTTTCGTATTTATAAGGATGAGAAAAAAAGCACAAGAAAAAATATTTTTTCCGGTCTCAAGTTTATCGGATAACCTTTTTATATAAGCTTCCAAATACCTGAATTCCATTAACGAAAAGCGAAACTTTTCCTATTCGAATACGAATCGGTGTAAATGTAGAATGTCTGTAAAGCGATCGTGGGCATAGGCAGTAGCATCTTGTATATCAATCTACGGAGACTTGGTCTTTGACTAGTTTAAATAAGTTTGTGTGTACGCACCTCTGGTATCAAATGGAAATTTCGTACAACTTTGTAATTCGATAAAGACGTTGGAGGGCGTTTTTAGTGAAAGTAAATTCAATTACCATTGCTATTACTTCTTACTATTAGGCGAAAATTATTTAGAACGAGGTAATTAACAAAGTTTCTAGTAAAGTTTCATGGGCGTGTTGAAATCGCGTTTTATTTCAATGGAGCCCGGATAATCGCGTAATTGAAATAAAATTACGTCTCATTCACACGCTTTCATATCTAGTCGTATTAGGATGTTTTTCTTGATCGCAATAATTGTTTTCCTTTTTTTTTTGAAATGTAAGAATTTTCTTTTATCATGCGTTGCGCGAATTTTGCGTAACACTTAATCGAAAAATAAATTGAAATTTTTAGGATAAAGCACGAATTGTTTGCAACCGTAAATCTTTCTTCTTAATAATTTTTTTTCAGTGAAATTTGCTCCGCTTATATTAGTTTTTTTTTTACCAATTGCGTAATTTACCTTTGTTATATTAATTAAAAAGCTAAGTTATTTAAACATGTTCGTACGTAAATTGCGTTGTTACTGTTCATATAGTATATTCTGGTTTGTTTAATGTAAAAAAATGTTTTTACGTACTATCAAAAGATGTTGCAACGATAGCTAACGCGCATAATAGTGGTGAGTCGGGAGAAAAGCACCAAAATTTAGGAGTGTAATACACTCTTGAAAATTACTTAAAAAACTCGTACGTTCTTATTAATTCCATTCGTTTTCAAGTTGTAGGGTAATTAAAAAATGTTACTGGCGTTCTTGCAAATTGTTCAAATTTTCGCTTTTTGAGTTAATAACATTAACGTGTGCTTGCAGTGGTTGCCCATGTAAAACAATAGGTCGGATGTTTTCTACATTAAACGTTTTTTCGCTTCTCATCACGTATAGTGTGTTGGTTATTTAAGTCAATCTTCTCGAAGTTCGGGATATTTCAATTTTTTTTCTAATATGTTGTTGTATGTATCAGTGTCAGCATATTGTAAATGTTACACTCTTCCACATCAGATAAATCCAAATAGAAATGTATTTATCAGTATTTCCAAAAAGTTGTATAAAATGCTTCCCCTTGTTAAATTAACATCCGAACGGGATACTCGACATGGTTTAGAAGAGTTAGAAAACATTCTTTTTTAGTAGAAGATGCAACGATCAGCTCAATGTGAATTGGTATTCAATTGGACAATCCACGTAAGAAAATTACAAAAGTGTTCTACGAGCAAGGCTTATATCCATACTATAAGCGTATAGAATTTTGTCCATAGATAAATAATAATCGTCGTGTTGTATCCCGCATGATTTTTACAGATAAAGCAACATTCACCCGTGATGGTATTAATAATAAGATAAAAGTAATTTCTATCACAAGTTTTTGGTAAACATGTTATGTATAGTCCATAATTATTTAACTTACTATTAAAAGATGTAGCCCTAAATATTAGAATGCAAATCAGCATAACACAGCTCTTGCATATTTCGCTCATCAGTCAAGCAACATTTGTCCGATACGTTTTGAAGGCGGTGATGGTCCTCCAAGATCTCTAGACATAGAACTAGATTATTATTTATGAGGCTTGTCCAAAAATGAAATTTACATGGCAAAAGTCAACACTCGAAATACACTAATTCGACCTATTAGAAATTCTACAGCCAACATTATAAAAAGACATGAAGCGATTCGGAGCACCATAGACGAAGTATATATAAAACGTTTATGTGTTTATGGTGGTACTTTTGAACATTTATTGAAAGAACGCTATGATAAAATAGATGTTAATATATGAAATTTTGTGATTACGCTAACTTGAAAACAAATGAAAATCGGATAACATGTAAGTCTTTTTATATTATCTTCACACGTCCAACGCACGTGTGAAATTTCTTATTTTCTTATACCTTCTATATTTTCTAATTAAAATGGTGTTGATGAATTAGTTATTGTTTCTATCTCTTAATATACAAGCCCACCATGGAGATATAAGATTGAAATCAGGAAAAAGCGCTTTCTGACAATGTCAAAATACAATGTGTTCCCTATAAGAAATAAGAAAAATAAATAGTCCACGTTGACTGAAACGTGAATGAAAAGAAAGAGGGTGCAAATTTCGCAAAACTCGTTAATAAACAGGTAACCGTTTATTAAAGAATTTTGTGAGATCTTTTCGGTATACCTCCATCGAAAAGAGAAAGTTGATGATGGTCAAAATTTGAACCCACCCTCTTCTCCACTTCTAATAATGATCCCTGTAGTGAAGGTCGAAAATGACTGAGCCTGTATGGTTTACTGTTTTTATTTCTGCAGTTGTGATCATTCAAACAATTTGTTGTGAATTTTAGTTTGTGATAAGGCATGTCTTAATCGAGATGACGATAACCCAGGAGGAGAAAACAAGAATTTGCGTTCTCCTAGAGATGGAGATATATTCGAAGCGCGGAATGATAGGAAAAGATAGTGTTTCCTGTTAAACTGTAAGAAAAATTACCGAAATAATTAAAGAAAATGATCCTGGAACGAATACCTCTTTCTTATACCACGCTAAGGAAAAGAAAGGCGTGAAAGTAAAAAATGAGCAATACAAAGTAAACGGAAACGACGTTTGGGCTACACAGCCTGATAATTGTAACACACGCGTGCCGGAGTCAACTGCATTTTGAAATTGGAACTATTAACAATACGAAACCGTTTTAAACGATGATTTATTACGATATATTGGAAGGTTGGACGAAATTAACAGTCACATATGTTGTATTAAAAGTAACATATGTTGCAATTTGTTAAAAATCTTCATATGGAACCCTTAAAAAAATTTTAAATACATCCGAGGAATGTATCAATGTGATGGTCAACAATTGCTTACCTGGAAAGTCTGAGGGAAACCTAATCAATTTTAAAAGAAATGAAAGCGAAAACTCCGGGAAAACCACTATTGACAAGTATCATGCTAATTGCGCTTGCAACTGATAACACACATCTTTCAAAATTAACTGAGCTCGATTTGACCGATAAGATTAGCAATTATTTGAACGGTTTCAAATTCAATTACGGTAATTTTTTATACGCGTTGACAGCTTGAATATTCAACAGGTTTACAAATTCTTTTGTTGCACCAACTGTTAGGGTATAACAACTGAAGATCTTGTGATACCAATTGCATAATACGGGTTGTGCTATACTTAAAGTTCACTTTCCGTGCGATTCACGATCCTTGGGTAAACTAGGCAACACAAGCCCATGTCTAATGAGACGAATAAATACTAGACTGTATTGTCTCTACAAATTTCGTGAAGAACACGCAATGTAGAATTTTAGTTGTGCTGTTAAAGCAGAATCCGGCATGCTTCAATGTCTTACACTTAGGTGCGCTACCTCCGATATTGCACTTGTATAATGCAAGTGCAAGTGATCTAAACCAACCGAAATTTGTCGAGATTATGTATGAGATCTTCATACCGAAGAGTAAAAAATAAAAGTTCCTTTTTTTTAGAGAATTGTAATAATTGATCCAAACCAATAAGTTGGTTAATAAATTGAAATAATTATATTTCAAAACATACTCCTAAAGCGCATATACAAAGAACACCTTTACAATCGGAAACGTGAATAATTAACACTAATGCAAAAAGAGAACGGCCACAACAAATTAATATGAAGATTGAAGTTACAATAACTAAGAGCAGATAATTTTTTTAATTTGTTCTTAGTTATTGTAATAACAATCTCCACGTCAGGAAATGCGCTACTAAGTGCGAAACCAATCGCATTTCTACCTTTCAATATTTTCTATTTAGTTAAGACGTAAGAAACTGACCCAAAAGCTATTTTTAATGAAAATTGATAACTTCTCTTGATAAATATAAGATGACGTTTTGATGAATGTCAATAACCTTTAATTTCTGACATCGTGTTGGATTCCAAGAAGTAGGATATATCTATATATAATCAATTACGTACAATATTTCATTTGTAAATCATATCAGGCGTAATTCGGTTCACGTAAACCCGACTTGCAATATAATTTACGACACATTTCGCCGACTAAATTATTTCGGCGAGGGAAGTGTTTGCACGCTGTCGACATGCGAATCTCTCTTGGAACCATTCAATGAACTCCCCACTGGCGCGGCGTGATCTGTTGGAGCCATTAAAGGTAGTGAGTCGTTTAGATAGATCTGCTTTTATTCGCTGAATCTGGTACCAAAATCAATTATTTAGTTAGGACCTTTTTTTTGGATTTATCTGTGGTCTTCCCTGGCTCGTAAAAATAGTATACGGCCTCACAAAGACATGGAGAGCGTTCTAATAAAATTGATTCACTCTATCGGATTATGTCGATCGTACAGTAAAGTAGGCAATTAATGGTTTGGGCTGAACATTTTTCTGTGTTCGTCTTTTATTTTTCACGTCAAAGAAAATTTAACTCGTGGTTACTGCTTTTGATAGATTGTACTTGGTATTACATAAACAATAATAATAATTTATTGTCGTAAATTCAAGAGAAAGAGTATTCATATTGTTCTAATACATATAGATAACATGTAGTACATGTACATGGCATCCACATAAGCGCACTTTCGAAGCTCATATATTTGCCCCAAGGGCGCACACATAAGTACGCTTTCATACATCCACTAAGTGCACGCTTGATCAAAAGCTCTTTACAAAAAAAGAACACTGCTGTCGAGGAAAATACACCTGCCGTTTGACCGTGGCTTTTAAGCATCTTGAATTTTTCGCTCCAAGAGATAGCGGTAGGATTCGTAGAACTGTTTACATTGTTGTACACCCATGACTGTTGGCATTTTAACATAATCTCTTATGTATTCTAACATTTTAATATGATGATCGGCTTGATAGGTACAAACAGTGACATTACTTCTGTCAGAGATGGTAAAAAGAACATTCTGATTGGATTTTATATACTTAACATCAGCCTACTCCTCATCTGTTCGGAATTCCCTTTTTGGTTTGTTTATTTCAATAAGGTTGTTTACTAAAATATACGATCTCAGATCTGCAAACATCCTTTCCTTCCGAGGTGCTCTGTACTGTGAAGAATATGTTCACAATCACCTGAGAAACTGTGTATTGGAAAATTACTGGAATGTTCACATAAAGGAAGCTTCGGTCCTTTGACCAGGACTTCAAAACTGGGTTAAGTTTCTAAAGGATTGCTGCTTTGTTGTTTGTTAATGGTGCTAACTACGCGGTGTGTTTGTGAATTATTAATGTTTTATACGTCAGCTTCAATTGTTCGAGTGGACGCATGTTTGACTGTTGTTGCTTCGGGATGTGATTAAATTGCCAAAATCTTGAGCTCATCCGTATAAATTTTGTTGACATTAAAATTGGGGAAATGCGAGGAATCGGGCTATGTTGTGTATTGTTTCCTTTCCTTTTTTGATCAATATATACATATCGGAGGTGTTACTAATTTCCCAATTAAGCACACGTCTTTTGAAATTTAAAATAGTTCTACTGTCTTCAACTATCATGAGAGCATTATTACCAACCGAGCGTAATCTAATGACCTAAGATTATTTCGAATTTGTTTCGACTTAAAAGAAAGATGTTTACATTTAGTTTAAAACATTAATCTATTCCTAAAAGATGCTAATTTTCCATTGAGGTTGCTCCGTTATATAGCAGACTAGACATAGTTTAGCACAAATAACCCGCGAATCGTATTATACAAACTTACGCAAAAGTTGAACTTGTACATAAAACAAACATGTTATACGTTTGATTGAATCTCAGCAAAAGTACAAAGAGGCAAAGTGTTGCTTAAAATTTGTTTAACGCTATCGATAAAACGTAGCTGGTAAAAGATGTAAGTGAAGTTGTTAAAGTTAGTCACTATTCAACTTATTCGCCCTCTTGACTCTGACAATAAATTCCTCAAATTTTCCAGGCAATTTATAATATGCTTCAGTACGATATCAAATCTTTCGACATCGTAGTAAAAAATATTTTCTGTTTCTCTTGTTCGCTAGCTTGGCGTTAAATCTTTGGAAAAAGCTCGTCAATCAATAGAACAGATGTATTAGTTGTACACACCAGGACAACGATTGGGTTATGGAAAAACAATACTGAGGATTGCAGTTGATCGAAACGTAAGACTCCATTCTACGAAGTTTAAGCGTTCGTACACGTTATGTTTTATCAGAGAGAAACAAACATAAGATATGATATCCAATGAACAAATATTATATAATTGACCGTAGATCCTTTTTGTGTTGCTTCTAGCAACACGATCTACGAATAGCAGCCAGTGTAGGCTACGGAATCTTCGTGTGAACCACTCATTTCTACGCCTACCATATTGAAGTGGATGCTCAGATGAAAGAAAGAGGTTAAATTTTTTCTTCGGAAAGTAAACATTCAAATTCTAAAATATACGCTGTATCAAATTTAGCTTGAAAAGCATTTCCCAGTATAAGATACCGTATATCATTCTTGCTAATTCTTCTTGCCTCTACTTCATTCATTCTTGGATCTACTCATCCACTGCTTTTATTCCGTGAAAAGCTAGACAATTTAGAAGCAAAGACCTTTACATGATCTTTCCAGCTCAAACAAGGATCTAGAATCAAACCTAACGCCTTTTGTAGAGGTCAGTACGCTGTTATTAAATGCGATATCGACATCATCCCTCTTTTAAGAGAAAAAAAGTTAGTTTGAACTAAGCGTCAATGTGGTAAAGTGTCTCTTTGCACTGGTTCAATAACTGTAACAACAATGATTACAGATGGATCACCTACAAACATTGTTATCCTAAGATGTTCAAGAACGTAGGATAGGATATTAGTGTATAGTGTGTAGGCAACCGGAACCAAAATCAATTCCTGGAAAATACTAATTTGATCCGGATAATTTATTCGTTACACAATACTGACATCATCTATACTAACAATAAGTTTAGTATTAAAAATGCACGACAAACATTAACAAAGAAGAGACAAAATGTTGTAATATATACGTAAATTACTCTGTAGACTTCTAAATTATTCCGAAAACATATCCACACATAAACAAGCCTAAAAAGCAGCAGTCTTACAGCACATATTTTGCCGTAATACAACTTTAATTCATTGTTAAAGGTGAACAAAGCCGCCTAATGTATTTACTGTTGCAAAACGGTTTTGCCTAGCTTTTCAAAATTTAATTAAAACAATACAAGCCATGATGGTGAACTCATTTACCATATCTGAGAGAACAAATGCCCTGAGTTCCAAACGAGAAGTTGAGTCGTTTGTCTAGTTGTATATTATACATAATTATGTCCGTGTCGAAATTTTCCCCTTCTGACAAAAGCATTTCATAATATTTACTTTACAAATTAAGGATCCTCTAAGAAATGTAGAATAGAGTAAGGAGTGCTGCTTCAAGGGGGAAAGCAATTACGAAGAAGATTCTGCAAACTAGATAATCGTATAACAGAATAAATTGCGGTTTCTCGTTTCATCCTGATGTTAAATGTATAGCTCACTGCATCGTTTCAAATTATAGTTTGGGAGTAAGATTGCATCCCAAAAATATGATAGGGTTTATCCTTTTCATATTATTTCTCATTACTCAGCAGGTTAGACAAGCAGAAATGAAAATGTAATCATCTAATATCTACAAGTAACTTCAAACAAACCTTCTTCAAAATTGTATTACACTTCGTTGGAGTTTGAAAATATAAATATTTTATGTCGCTCAAAACCTGTATAACAAAGGTAGCGTTGTCCATATAGCTTACAGTTAGAAAGTTACTTACGAGGGAAGGGCACCCAACTGAAAAATTCAGAATTTAATGAATCTTGTGTAGTTTGTTAACCTTATGGTTGTTCCTTTTTGCTGAAAAACAGGTTTCAAGAGTGAAATTGGCTTTTGAAAATTGGGTGTTTCTTCGTTTCTTGTTGATTATTTGCTGCCAGACGTTCATGAAAATTATCGGTATTATTTGTAATGTGCTATCAGAATACTTTAAATTTATTTTAACAATTAACACTCAATAGGTGTCCAATTCCTACTTGTATACAGCTGTAAATTTGTATAGGCAATATATACCCGTCTCCTTTTTTACTATAAATTATTACACTTATCATATTCATTTATTATATCCAACCATCATTTGACTGATCCGGCTCTATAGTTCATACTGTGCAGTGATGATTGCTCCTGGCCAATGATAAGTAAAATATATATAAGTCGTAAATATAATAAAATAATAAAATATAATAAAAAATAATAAAATAAAATAATAAAAAAGTAATAAAATAAAAATATATAAGTCGTACGAAGTTCAAATTATTTGCACCAACATTAGTTACCGTCAAAGAGTTCATTTGCAAACGAAAACATAAAAAAAGAACAATAAAGTCGGTCGAACGTTGCTTTTCAATTCTATGGGCAATGTGCATTTCGAATATACTCCTAAAGAAGTATTACAAAGGTATCTTTGCTTGCGTGAAAATATGCGAAAGAGGGGGCCCCTCTTTCTCTCGCCCCCCTGCACTCCTCTCGACGCTCCTCCACAACGTGCACTCTGATTAACGAATTTTTGGGTAAATTCGAAATTCCTGCGTTTTCGCAACCATTTTGTTCCCTTGACATAGACCTTACTGACTTCTACTTCTTTCCTGAGATAAAATTTTCACTGAAAGAAAACCGATTTGATTCCATCGAAGACATTCAGCGAAATACGGAGACGTTCTTAATACCTTTGAACTATTTTTCCGGCAATGCTTCCTAAAATAGAAACATCGTTGGGGCCGATGTGTACAGGTAAAGGGGTCTACTATGAAGGAAATCTATCGCAACACCCATCCTAAAATTATAAGCCCAGTCTATACAGATAATTCAATGGCTACATCTGTTGGGTGTCAGACCTTATATATTATGTAGTAAATTAGTGCCTCCATCTGCAACAAATCTAAGGATACGTATCTCGAACAGTAAGAAATAATGAACATATCTGATATATCCAAGTCTATATTATATATTATATATATTATATATTATATATATTGCAACAAAAAGTCTCGTTAAATGATAACTTATTGCTCGCAGCTATTGCTGTTGATTTCGGCAATGCAAAGTCGTTGATGGCAAGCTGTTTCTGCAGAGATTATTGTGGCGTAGGTAACCAGAGGAAAGTGAATACTTGGGTGTGGGACTAAATTAGAAACCAGAATTCAGTTAACTCAACATTCAGATCACCATTAGATCTTCAATCTCAAAGCAGCTGTCAGTTGAAGACGGCCTCAACTGACTGCTGGTTTCATCTCAATGGAAAATTAATAAATCTTGCAAACGGTATACTGGTCTGCCAGTTTATGAATACGATCCAATATCAAATCGACTAACTCTTTGCCAACTGTTTATCGTCCACAAGCGTAACTTTCACGGCATCTCCCTTTCCAGTGATAATCAATTAAAGCTGAAAAGATGTCGCTATGTGCATGTGGCATATATTAATATATTAAGAGAGTCGTCTGTAATCGGCAATTTTGTCTCACAGCGTTTGCCAATCGAATTAGATGCATGCTCAAGGCTTGACCAACGTATATTGAGAAACATTTACGGATATTGTTTGCAAAATGTTACTATGTACTAAGTACTATGAATAAAATAGAACAGCACAGAAGTGCGGATATCACATGGAAATGTGGTAATCCAAATGGGCTTGGACTTATGGGACTATATTAATCTATCAAAGCATCTCCTTTATTATGGTCTTTTCAAGGTTCTATGGTGTCCCATGCCTCCGCCACATATCTCAGGACGTAAATATTTACGGAGCGAACATCAAGGAGTAACATCAAGTCCTTATTCCCAAAATCCATAAGATCTACAATGGACTACCATCTCTCGACTCCAATCTTTTGCGATTCTGAAGATCGACCTTGGCCTGTACTCATTTTGTAAGGCCCTACTCTTTAATACAACTTTATATATATCAGTTTATAACTTATTAAAAAAATTATTAAAAATACATTCTTATTACTCTTAAGTAATGATAATACATTTTTGTTATCAATGAAATAAAAGAAAGTAGAAACAAAAGCACAATGAAGCAAGTAGTTTTCATATGGTTTTTTATTTTACCTCTTTTATATGATTATTAAATTATTAAACGTATTCAACCTAAATTGTGGCAGTTTTTTTTTATATCCTTGTACCCCTCTTTTCTCGAGATGAGAAAAAACTTTTAACGTTTAACGTCAAAGTAGCTTCTACTTGTAGCATCTTAACGACTAAATTTAGAAAAGCGTTTTCGTGGTGTGCCTCTAATAAAAACCTGCTGTGAACTTGAAGAAACGATTTTACGTGAAAATTTTAAATTATCGATTGAGTTAGGAGTTGCGGCATTAGAAGTTTGCGACCCAAAGTTGATGAATTCTACACTTTGCATCTGTTACGTTTATTGATGTTTCATGTTTAGTTGAAGTAATGATTCGTTTTCTACGATATATGCTATTCTACGATGTAGTAGTAGAATAATTGAGACTATTTGCAATTGCTGGTTAATAAGAACCACTTCAACTTCAGATGTTAGAAATATTTGGACTTATTGGCATTCTATAGACATTATTGATTGTAAATTTACCTTCAATTGTAATGTATTGTGTATGTTTGTATCGCGTATATCCCTGGTCTAAGTTGTCAATTGCTTGGTGACTTCTTTATGAATTTGAGCAGCTTCTTTCCAATTTCGTCAATATTTTCCTTCCTCCACGGTTCAAATGCCTTACTTCATTACCACAAACAATATTCCAGCATACTCCAGGTAGCGTAATAAGACACGACATTTCTAATCACCGAACTGAGCCTATATTCACGTTAAAAAGGTAAAGAGTCGTATGTCCGTGAGTATCTTTCTAAACAGTGTACGCCTCAAGAACCAATAGTAAATTTTCAACATATTTCACTGGTGTTTGCACCGCTTGGATTAAATCATTCATTTTGTGTGGTTAGCACTGAATGTCTCAACAATCCGATTTGTCTGATTATACTGGTGTATACAGAGAATAGTCACAGTTCTAGTCATAATGAAATTCGCCCATGTTTTACTAAAGCTTGTAAATACGTACTAGTACATTTCCCGTCCAATGTCCTGGATTTACTCTTCAAAGTTATATGGAAAATTTCGCACACTGTGCCAGATAAGTTTATGGGGACGCGGCTGACATATCCATCTAACGCTTACTAATTATTTTATGGAATTTTCTCAAAGTGTTTCAGCAGCGTATTTCTCCTTTCGAAGACTTTATCGGAGAGACATGGCTTGTATGCTATGTATGTTGATGTATTCAGTTCTCGTCTCCTGCTATAGACTCCCGCATGCAACTTTATGTCTTACTTGTCATTTTTGCTATAGCATTTAAGCGTCTCGACAATAATTTAATTCCAAATGAACTTATGCAATTAGGGCTCAATAGTTGATTAATATGCTGTTTATTAAAGTAATAATGCTGTTACAATATCAATAAACTGCTTCTTTATGATATAAATATTCTGTTGTTTACCATTTCAATAAACCTTTTTTATCTATTAATAACGGCTGTTTATCCATTACTAAACGCTGCTTATCACAATTAATAAACTCCTCTTAATTATATTAATAAACCGTTGTTTATTATTTCAATAAACTGTTCTTTATTATATTAATTAACTGTTGTTTTATCATATCAATAAACTGCTGTTTATTTATTAATAACCGTTGTTTATCGTACCATTAAACTTCTTATCATGTTAACAAACTGTTGTTTATCATATTAATGAATTGCTGCTTTTATATTAACAACTTATCACATCAATAAAGTGCTGTTAATAAAACAACATAAGCTGCTGCATAAATAGGTAAAGAACCAAACCAACTTTTGTACAATACGAACGAAAGATTTAGTAAATATTACATGAACACCGCAAAAATTCAAGTATTTATAATTACTCTAGAAAAACTACGAGTTAGCATCCAGTTATATAAAGAATGTGTGAAAAGGAACTTAAGAGTCCGTACTGAATGCTGATAGGCTGCTAAAAAACAAAATCATTGACAGAATTACCAGTGCTACTACATTTTTTTATTTTCTTAACGAGATACTTCATAGAAAAATTGACATTTCTTAGCAAACAAAAGTAGAAGTACTTACAATGTGTGTAACCCGTTATTACTTATGGTTGTGAAAGATCGAGATAAAAGTAAAATTTAAGTGTGCGGAATGAAGTACTTAAGAGCTATAGAAAGAGTAGCCAGAAGGAACAGAAATGTCAACGACTAACTTGAAACCAATGATGCGGTTGCAGTGGCTACAACATATGGTGAGGATGGATGGCCAAAGAAGAGCTAAGCAAATTTAGAAGACAGATAGGGACAACAAACTTAAAAGGAGAAGGCCAGACAGAACATGGCTTGAGAAAATGGAGAAACTGCTGATGAAATGGAACGTCCCGTTTAGAAAGAGGCGCAGACGATGGCGTTGGACCGAACAAGGTGAAAGGAATTCAGTTTGAACGCATCTATACCGCAAGTTGGATGAAGAAGAATTAAGTATGGAAGTATGTAAGTAAGGGATACTAACAATTATCTGCAATAGTTTTTCTTGCATTGTTTTATAAGATGTGTCGGATCATACTCATCATATATCAAATCATACTGTGAGACAATAAATTTGTTATTATTGACGAGTGAAGTCAGCTCGTAAAAATATTATCCGAACACGGTGTTTATCATAAAATGTATGAATTACTTTTACTCTACGATAATACTCGACAAATTAAAGCAAATTAACACTCTGCTTGAACGGGCAGTGAATTAAATATAATGAAATCGGAAGCAACGAAACTGACTTCAACAACATTTAGAAATGCAAGGTTACACTTTTAATCCCAAAATAAATGGGCGAATCATGTCGCGGAGATTAAAAGTTTTTCGTTTTTGTTTACGTCCTATACAACAGATTGCTTTCGCAATAGATAAAGGAAGCCAATTTATTTCGCAGCTAAAAGTGTGCTTTATTGATTAAAGGAAAGGTAGTTCAATCTAGGCGAATATTTTGTGTAGTTTTATGTGGTGCGAAAGAGATGTAGAGAATTGTACGAAAGAGCAACGAAGATGTTAAGTGAAGTCGAACCTATTTCAGTGCAATAAATTTCACATTACCTTAAGGAGTACAACGGCGCGGCGGTCCTAACGTTTAAAAGTAATTACGGAAATTGGTAACAACTGGTGGTTCTTATGAATGAATTCTTTGTTTGCTAAATATATTTTTGAATTAGCTGTTGCTCTCTTTCTCTTAATGTAATCATTTCAAGAACGAACAGTTTCGTTTTATACCGCTTCCGTTTACTTGTTGTGCAGGATACGGAATATTCCACATTGATTGCGTTATGCTTTGCCAGGCTATTCTCGCAACAAAAACAGTTGAAAGTATCGCAATAAACGTATATTCGTATAATTCGCAGTTGCTCTAAGATTGTATTGTTCTCATAGCAGCACGCTGTATTTGGGTAAATTTCTTGAGTTTATTTTAGTAAATATTTGCTTCGCTCTAAAAGAAGTAGAATCTGAGGGGATTAGCAAATATGTCTTTAGAGACCAATTGAATGTTATAATTTCTATAACTTATTTTGATATAAATTGGAAAAAGCAAATTTTACGCTATCTTTTAGACGTTACAAAGGGCTTTGTATTGCTAATAATCGAAACGGCAGTTGCTTTCAACATTAATCTATGCAATAAAGGCAAACAATATCTTCATCAATCAATAATAAAAGAATAATTTGTGCCCGAATAAGCAGACGTTTTAGACAACAGTAAGTGTCACATAACATTAGGTGTTCAAACAAGCATCGCGTCTACACTGTTAAATTATTATGGACTAAATTATTCAGTATTATTATTTCAATTAAACCAATTACACTGACCAACAAGGTTTTCACCCTAAGTTAGTAACTAATGAAATTGAGCAGCATATATAAAGTAAAAATGATTCGAAAAGCGGCAACATTGGCTTAGCTCTGGTTACAGAGAAAATGCCTTTATAGCATGGCCGGTAATCTGGTCTACTGCAATAATGTTTATAAACTTTCTGAAGCTTTCGGAATACATCATGATCCCAATTCTTGGGGATTATTCATAGACTCATCAAAGACCAGCCTATAGGCAATTTTGTTGCGTAATGGAAACTACACTCCGCCAAAAAAGTATCGCATAAACTAAAAAAGGGCATTTATAAACCAAGATATTTTTATACGTTCACAAAACGTTTGCCTCGTGTATGTGAACTATAAAAGCACTAACAAAATCATGGAACATAGCTTTTTTACTTTTTTTTTCTAAAAGAACACATTTAGAAAAATGCATATGTGTAAGGTTTGTTCAGTTGTTTATTGAAAGTCTTCCTATACGGACAAATTTTAAAGTGCGAAGTCAGAGTTCTGTACCAACGCTTTTAAAACTAAAATGAGCAATTTAACTTCAGAACAAGTGGCTGCTATAGTTGCTTTAATCGAAGATGGACGATCTCAAGCATACGTTGCTAATTTGATGAACATCAATCAGTCAAGCGTTTCTAGAGCCGTAGCCCGATATAGTGAAATAGGCGATTACAGTAGAAGACCTGTAACCAGGTCGTCCAAGATGTTCTACTCGCCAAGATGACCGCTATTTACTACTACAAGCATTACGTCGAAGACATGTAACTGCGAGACAATTGCAGAACGACTTGGCTAGAGTCAGAAATACTCGTGCGAGTACTCAAACTATTCGGAATAGGTTACGACAGAGTGGATTAAGAGCTAGAGTAGCTGTAACAGCCCCTCGTCTCACTAGGAACCACCGAGTGGCTCGCTTAAGGTTTGCCAGAGAACATGTAAATTGGAACATTAATGACTGGGCCAATATACTCTTCACAGATGAGTCAAGATTTGGTCTTTACACCTCAGATAGGCGTATCTCAATGTACAGACGAGACGGTGAGCGCTATTCGCAGTGTAATATCAGACCTAGACCTAATTTCGCTGGTGGCTCTATTATGGTTTGGGGAGGCATCTGTTTAACAGGTCGTACAGAGTTAGTACCAGTAGACAGAGGTACACTGACTGCCCACAGGTATGTAACGGACATTTTAGAAGAACATGTAGTACCATATGCGCCAATTATAGGAAACGAATTCATGTTAATGCACGATAATGCACGACCGCATGTTGCAATAATCGTCCAGGAATACCTTAACGATGTTGCTATTCCAGTTTTAGATTGGCCTGCGGTAAGTCCGGACATGAACCCTATCGAGCACATGTGGGACCTCCTTCGCAGACGGATACGAACCCAAAATGTTGCCCCAGCGGACCTGCATGGACTAGAAAATGCTCTCCGTAACGAGTGGGAGAATTTGGATCAGGCTTATATACGGAGGTTAATCGAATCTCTGCCAAACCGTATGCGAGCGGTCATAAGAGCCAGAGGTGGCAATACTCAGTATTAAAAGCTACTGTTATGACATTTTTCTTTCCAAAATTATAATTTCTTGTTTTAATAAAAATCTCAAGTATGAGTTCTTGTTTTTATTTGGCCTGTATTTTATTTAAACAATCATAGAAATTATATCTTAGAGCGCATTAAAGTATATTTACAACTTTATGCTACAAACAAAGATTATGCGATACTTTTATGATTCAAAACTAAATTATGGGATACTTTTTTGGCGGAGTGTATTACAAAGACTACTCCTGGAATATTCGTGCAGATTTTGAAGTAATTGCAATTATTTTGGGTTTGCAATCTGGTTACATCCAATACTATTGCTTTTTATGTCTTTGGAACAGTCGTGACAAGGAAAAAAATTACCATAAGCAAGAGTGGCCACTACGACAACAGTTTGTACCAGGAAAAGACAACGTACAACATCAGCCTCTAGTAGAAAAAGAAAAATAAGAAAATAGTGAATGTTTTAAATGCCTTCGTGAAAAGCTTCCAGAATTAACCCAAGGGAAAATGAAAGAAGGTATTTTTGTTGGATCTCAGATACGAGAAATAGCAAATGATGAAATCTTTGAAACCAAATTAACAGCGATGGAAAAAACAGCTTGGCTCTCCATGGGACAAGTTTTCGCGAACTTCTTGGGAAACAAAAAAGCTGACAACTATAAAACTTTAGTAATGGATATGTTACAAGCATTTCACGCTGCTGGCTGTAATATGTCCCTTAAAGTGCACATTCTGCATCCTCACTTGGATTTTTGTCCGGAAAATATGGGCGACGTTGGCGATGAACACGGTGAGCGCTTCCACCATGACATAAAGGGAATGGAAAAACGGTATCAGGGGAAATTGAATCCTGTTTTGTTAGCAGATTACTGTTGGATGTTAAGAGGAGATGCCGTAGATGTTGTTTATAAGAGACGGAGCAGTATTACTTCACATTTATAATTATAATAATTTGAAAGATACATTAAATTATGATCTAATCTGAAAAACCTTTTCATTGAAATATTAAAAAAAATCGAGCTAACTTGACCTTCTACCTTTTATTAAAATGAATGTTTATATGTTTTCTATTAAAATTAGTATAAATTATCTTATGGCAAAATTTGTTGGCCAGTGTTATATACGCTCCAGCAACTTGGAGAAAAACTTTAAGTAAATAAATATTCAGACGCAAATGCTATACATAATAATAATAATTCCACTATAATAAAATTATAGTGAAATTCGTGTTCATCTTCATCAATACTTCCTGTACTTATCTATTTATATAGTTTTGGGGACAATTGGTATAATTTGAGATTCTTGCAAATTGGTAGTTTTTTTAGCGCTCCACTGAAGAGATTCGTATTTGCAATTGAGTTATTCTGGAATTTAGAAAGGCTTTACTATTACTTTTTGAGTGACCTGCTTTTTCAATAACTTCAGAATAAAGGAATTTTTCACGTAACTGCCACTGCTACTTGGTAATAGTTTGCATACCTTCGAACCTATACGTATGTGCATGTATTCTTAGCACGACCTTCTCGCCTTTTGTCCCAAGAATGTCACGGTGAAGCAATATCTAATCCACGTCGAAAACGTTGTACATGTTTCCAAAGTATGAAAGTACTAGAAAGTTCTCTCCCATATAATACGCCCCGGTTACGTGTATTACAATGTTTGAATTTCTTTATCTATCTAATTAGATACGTTTGTGGTAGTTTAGAAGTATAAATTATTAAAAAGGACTTACGATAGATCAAGAGAATTATTGGAGGAAAAGGACTTTTGAAGCTATGACGTTTAAGCGCCCACTTTACGCTAGCGTAACCCAAATTAAGCATCGATTCTCTCGGCGTCTCTTCACTCATCCTCATCGATTGCACTTGATAATTCCCCACTGCTATATATATTTAGCTTAGGCAATATTAAAGATAGTTCCAATAAAATCACAAATGACTAAATTTCTTTTCCTTAACTAATATGGCCATATGAACAAGTTACGGACCGGAATGTTGAATGAAAAAAAATACTTATTGTTGACTGAAGATACATATAATTACCTACTAGAAATGCCTGCGCCTCATAAAAAGCTAAAGCTCCGCACACGCCAACATGGTGAGGACAGCGCTGACGGTGACGTTCGCAATTACAGATGCGCACACCTACGCGAAACAATTTAATTAGTGTCTTTATTTAACACATGAAAACCACGGAATGCGGCAGGCAAATAGCAATCGGTTTCTTTCCATATTAAATTTTTATTTAGCTTGTATAAAAACAAGTAAGAATTCAAATATTGCATATTTAATAATGCACTTGATAATAAAACCGAGAACAATTAATTGAAAATGGTACAAGATGATTGCAGAAATAAGATATTGCGCTGGATCGCTGTTAGTCGACATAATCGATAGTAACTTTACGATGCTATTCATCCTGAACTAACTTATGTCTATCTACTTTACATCAATTTAAGCATTGCAACCGCGTCTAACTACGCAGCCTCGGTAAAAACGCAGATTCTTCACGAAATATGTCACAGATCTCTCTCTTGCCGTCGGAATATTTGATTTTGTTAATAGCCACATAAACACTGCATCGAAAGGAAAAAGATTAAAACTATGAAACGTACGCAATGGGATCTGTATTTGTAGATTGGGCGACATTTACCACTTCTCCATTATGTGATCCATAGCACCACGCCAAGTCAACAACAGCGCCACTACCACCGAATTGGTTTGCGCGACGCTTTATTTTTTAGTTGCTGGCGGAGCGCAAGCGACTGAACGTCAATCGTCGTGGGATTAGCGGCCCGCAGTATTTCTACAGTATAGTTTAAAATCTTAGAATGGAGGAGCAATAAGCGAGGAATAATATTGACTCAAGCAATTTAAAGACAAAAAAAATTGTAACAATGAGCAGATCTAGCAATAACAAAAACCGATTAAAAGTACCTTAAGGGTTAATCACTTCGTTTTATTTTTCCATTAATCATAGAATTATTTTTGTGTAATGTAAGAATTCTTTATCCAGATTATTGGACCAATCTGCAAAAATTATGGTTTCCGCTTGATATATGAACAAATACCGCGGTTTTATATAACAGAAAACCACAAAAATGTCGTGTTTTGTAAACAAGTACACTCCGCGATACTCGATTATGCGTAACTCATATATAGAACTTCTCGCGGAATGTTGAATTCAGCTTTTCAATATGTAATTTTTGCGGGATACAAATCTTTGGTAGGGAGCCAAAAACATTGTCAGCGCCAGTTACATTATTTCTGAGTTTTGAAATTGAGGGAATCCGTCTCTGTAACTCTTCTAAAAGAGAAACGATAATTTTATCGCGGGTAATTATAATGAAAAAGAGAATTGTTTGCTAAGCTCGGCAATGTTGATGGCGAGATATGCTTATCAATAATATTCCAATTCTAAAATTTTTTGGAATTTATTTACGTGTTGTTTTGTTAACGCAGAGCTTTTAGAATTTGTTTTATTGTATTTGTTTATTTTACACATCCAAATTAATTAATTCATTTGGATGTGTAGAATGAACCAGCTTTTCTCTTTTTAAGGCTCTATTCCTTTCATTCTTTAGGGAATTATAATAAGCAAAGTGGATGAGTTTTGATTTTTTGCGATCGCAGAGAAGAGTGTTTCATTTAATTATCATCATGCACTTGTACAACCTGCTTTAATCATTGTTGTATCGCAAAAAAAACATTTCATTTTACAATCAACATTTTGTAATAACAAAGCAACCTTAAAGGAACACGTTTACTCAACACCACAAACTGTTAAATTTTATGTAAATAAAACAGAATTTTGAACAAAGACACTAATTACAAAACAAAATGAATTTTATATGCCAATAGTGTTAATAAAAAAATAAAAATTTTCAAATTTATCATAATCTTGTAAACCATTAAGTCTCTTATTTAATATCCATTAACTATTATTCTTCTATTTTTGCATTTTAAAACATTAGATAAATGAAACTTATAGAACATAATTTACTAATTTATACTAAATAATTTCGTCATTAACAGTAATATTAGCTTAATTTTTTTTAAATACTCTTCCATTTGTTAGGAGTAATTGGCATTGAAGAGTGTGAGTAGGAGTAAATGATATTTTCAGAGGACCACTTTCGCCAACATTTTGCTGTTTTCTGTTGAATCCCCAATCTGCAAGAGGGTAGGACATAGTGATAAAGACATAGTGATAAGGAAGTCAAAAGGGCTCAATCTGCGCTAGTTTGATACACCTATAAACGTCTCATTTGGTGATAAATTATTTTGCTTCTTTTTGTAGTAAGGATTACAAAGTAAGTTGCAAAACTCTGAAACTCGCCGAAATTTAAGGGGATTGCACTTCCAAACGTGGTGTTCCGCCAATGTCTTGCAGCGCTTGAGGAATCCTCCAAGATACAAACCGACACCTTCAAATCTTCAATTTTAAGCGATCCATCTATTTTCTGTGAATAACAGCAGAACATAAATCTGCGAAATTTTCATTAATGGTGGCCAGATTCAGTAGCCACGTTAACTTGGGAGAGAGTCTGTCGATTTTTTGAACTGAATTGAATGAAGGTTGTTTATTTAATCTAATTAATTAATGGTAATAGAAATTGTTACTATTTCACTTTCATCTATTTTTTTTGTTAATTAACTTAACCCGTTCGATAATATTCCTACGTTTTCCTACGACGTGAAAGAGATATCCACATCGCTGTGTTAATAATTTCAGCAAACTTTATATGGCTTTATGCGTTGGAATTTACCAAGCGCTTCGGCCAAGTTAGCGCAGTTACGGCTGTGTACCGTTTACTCGAATTGTCTGCCTACTCAAATGTAGGAATTCCTCCCGGGGTGACCACAATAAAGCCATAAATTTTAAAATAAAATCCCGGTCAAGGAGAAAAATTAGGTTTCGGTAATTTATCACCGGGCACGGAACGCAATTGGGAGAAATGTTGAATTACCCTAGAAACCACAGAACTCCAGAGCGCAAACGAAACGAACGCGAGTTTCATTGCTTTTTAATGATTCGTCCTTCGACGTTTTTAAGGTTAATGTTAAACTGTCAGTAGCGAGTGGCAATCCGCAAAAAAAAACATAAAATATAAAATACCGGCGACAAATTAATCAATGATACATATGGAATGTTAGTTGTACTCATACAAAAATATATTGCTCGTTTATTGTAAAATTATTTAAAACTTTCTAAAAAAATGTAGATGGAATAGTAACAATATCATTAACGCTCGCAAATCGAAGAATTTAATAAATCTTCTGCATTGTATGCAATCGTATCATCGTAAAAGCTTCTCTTCAGTGGATATTTTCATCACGATTTTACATTAGTAATATTTCTAAAAGATATTGTTAACTTTTATTATTATAAAGGTTTTTATTTCCAACGAATAGTTACTTGCATGTTGAAACCGGGAACGGATTAACAAAGATTAAAAAATGCTCTATATTCTGCTAATCACAATTAGTCTAAAATAACAAAGTAAAATACAGTTTACCTTAAATTCTTTTAGGGGAATATATATGATGATATAGCCGACAATTGTCTAAGGTAGTTTTGACAAGCACAATAGGTTGTTGTGCTTTACTTCTCCTGAAATACCTTAAAAACAATCTCTACAGTGTCGTACAGCAGTCAAATAACAAAAATGTGTTTACTTTAACATTTATTTAAAAAAGGCGTAAATTGACAAGATTGTACAAGTCGGTTGTATGCAATAGGTGTCGCCGGATAGAGAATCGTATGTGGGTAGAACATGGACAAGTCTCCGAAGACTCGCATGGGAACGCAGTTTGGCCGATCTGATGCGACTGGTCCAAAAAATTGGCCAATAGACAACAGAAAAAACACGTTTGCTTCAAAACCGTTATTCGCAATGGTTATAAAGCAAGGATACCTAGGAAGGAACAAACTCTTACAAAGAAGCAGGTTTTACAAGGATTCAAATTTTGTGATTATCTTCCAGAAGCCAATTTTGAAATTTATTTTTTATATATTTATTTCAGATGAAGTCTACTTATGTAATTGGCTATGAATCTTACGAATCTACGCATTCCTTTCAAAAATTATGGTTTGGAAAGCAATTTTACAATGTTGTCCCACTCCGACTTTCTTCTCTTACTAAAGGAAGTATAGGAAGTGTCAGACGCCAATTTCACTGAGACCGCGTCAGCTTGTAGACGTCTCAGAGTATTGCTCAACGGCGCCCTCCGTTGCTGCAGAGATACTTATCTAGAGGTGCAACCTACCCTTCAAAATCACCTGAAATTTTTCGTAAATAATTCTTAAACGGATAAAGATAGAAAGAAAGTTTCAATGACAGACCGACACCATTTACGGAACTCTTTCGATTACCATGGGTATTCATATACAGGGTGTTACAATAAACACACAATAGCGTATGTGATATCTATTTGTTCGAATTGCAGGAAATTATTGTAATAGCTGTATTTGTTGCCAAAGATTGTATAAAGAAGTGGTCTGGTAATTGTACAGGGTGTCCACTAATGATGAAATTTTAAATACTTGCTTATTTTAACGAGATACGCTGGATATCGTTACGGGGTTGCATTGTACGTTAAAAATTAGTGTGAATTTGTATCGGGCACGACATATCTATTAATGATAAACAAAATAAAAGGTAACTGTATACTGAATATTTACTTTACTTATATAAGGCACAAACAGGCTACTTGCTATTGCTGACTAATAAAATAAAAGGCAGTAAAGAAAATATATGCAATCATGTACTTTCTTTTTTATTTTTTATTTTTTTTTTATATACACTCCGCCAAAAAAGTATCGCATAAACTAAAAAAGGGCATTTAGAAACCAAGATATTTTTATACGTTCACAAAAAGTTTGCCTCGTGTATGTGAACTATAAAAACACTAACAAAATCATGGAACGTAGCTTCTTTACTTTTTTTCTAAAAGAACACATTTAGAAAAATGCCTATGTGTAAGGTTTGTTCAGTTGTTTATTGAAAGTCTTCCTATACGGACAAATTTTAAAGTGCGAAGTCAGAGTTCTGTACCAACGCTTTTAAAACTAAAATGAGCAATTTAACTTCAGAACAAGTGGCTGCTATAGTTGCTTTAATCGAAGATGGACGATCTCAAGCATACGTTGCTAATTTGATGAACATCAATCAGTCAAGTGTTTCTAGAGCCGTAGCCAGATATAGGGAAACAGGCAATTACAGTAGAAGACCTGTACCAGCTCGTCCAAGATGTTCTACTCGCCAAGATGACCGCTATTTACTACTACAAGCATTACGTCGAAGACATGTAACTGCGAGACAATTGCAGAACGACTTGGCTAGAGTCAGAAGTACTCGTGCGAGTACTCAAACTATTCGGAATAGGTTACGACCGAGTGGATTAAGAGCTAGAGTAGCTGTAACAGCCCCTCGTCTCACTAGGAACCACCGAGTGGCTCGCTTAAGGTTTGCCAGAGAACATGTAAATTGGAACATTAATGACCGGGCCAATATACTCTTCACAGATGAGTCAAGATTTGGTCTTTACACCTCAGATAGGCGTATCTCAGTGTACAGAGGAGACGGTGAGCGCTATTCGCAGTGTAATATCAGACCTAGACCTAATTTCGCTGGTGGCTCTATTATGGTTTGGGGAGGCATCTGTTTAACAGCTCGTACAGAGTTAGTACCAGTAGACAGAGGTACACTGACTGCCCACAGGTATATAACGGACACTTTAGAAGAACATGTAGTACCATATGCGCCAATTATAGGAAACGAATTCATGTTAATGCACGATAATGCACGACCGCATGTTGCCATGATCGTCCAGGAATACCTTAACGATGTTGCTATTCCAGTTTTAGATTGGCCTACGGTAAGTCCGGACATGAACCCTATCGAGCACGTGTGGGGCCTCCTTCACAGACGGATACGAACCCAAAATGTTGCCCCAGCGAACCTGCATGGACTAGAAAATGCTCTCCGTGACGAGTGGGAGAATTTGGATCAGGCTTATATACGGAGGTTAATCGAATCTCTGCCAAACCGTATACGAGCGGTCATAAGAGCCAGAGGTGGCAATACTCGGTATTAAAAGCTACTGTTGTGATATTTTTCTTTCCAAAATTATAATTTCTTGTTTTAATAAAAATCTCAAGTATGAGTTCTTGTTTTTATTTGGCCTGTATTTTATTTAAACAATCATAGAAATTATATCTTAGAGCGCATTAAGGTATATTTACAACTTTATGCTACAAACAAAGATTATGCGATACTTTTATGATTCAAAACTATTCAAAACGATTCTTCATCGTGATAGTGAAAATCTTGAAAGAAGTACTGGAAACAAAAATAATGGGCACAGCGTGTGCATTTTACTAGGAATATAAAAATAAGTTTCGAGATCTTGCGAAGGATTATTGGTTATGAATCAAAGACTGTAATTTGATTATTGTATTTTGACGATACAAATTAATATCAATATTGGTAAGCAAACTTAATCGGAAAAGCGTTTAACGAATCCTTTCCACACACGAAAGTCGTACACGTCGAGAAGTTGGACCAGTCCAGTTATTTTCTTGCGAATTGTAAGAAGTATCGGGTGATACAGACGTATTCAAAGTCGCAGGGCAGTAACCACCCCAAAAATTCCACCAGGGACTCGGGATAGATACACCTCAGTAAACCATTTTTGAAATAGTTCACTGCTCAGTTTGCCACATGATGATGGTTCAACTTTAGTATTTGGTGTCTATTTGAAGCAAAATGTAATGTGTACTGTAGGTACTGAACACAAAGTTAATTTTATTATATAAACCTGGGATAAGTTGTCGCTGACTTTGGGGCCAAATTTTCCGGCTGCTTCCTTAAAGACTATCGGCACAGGTGATATCAGTTTTCCTGCAGCGGATATAATGGGCAATATGGTGTAACTATGAGTAGTAGATCCTACACACTGGGCGGTGCATGCGACAGCTTTGTAGCTTCATGTACAACCAGAGGGCGGTTCCAAATTAAACCCACTCTCGTCTGCGTTATAAACGTTTTCTGCCCCACAAGTTTCAATGTACGGTTTTACAGAATTGACAAAATTTGCAGCCACCGTTTGCAGGTCGTCTGTCTCTATTTTGGGCTTCATATGTATTCACATTAGTTTTTAACGTACAACGCAATCCCGTAGCGGTATCCAGCGTATCTCGTTAAAATAAGCAAGTATTTTCAGCAAAAATTTCATTATTTTGTGGACACCCTATACAATTATCAAAACCACTTCTGTATACAAACTGTGACAACAAATACAGTTACGATCATTCCCTGCAATTCGAACAAATAAGCATAGCATAGGCTGTTGCGTCTTTATTACAACCTGTATATGAATACCCATACCAATCGAAAGATCACCATAAATGCTGTCAGTCTGGCATTGACACTTTTTCTCTTTTTATCCGTTTAAACATTATTTACGAAAAACTAAATTTGAGGTGATTTTGAAGAATGAGTTGCACCCACTACATGAGCATTTCCGCAGTAACGGAGGGCGTCGTTGAGCAACACTCGGTGGGGTCCACAAATTGACGCAGTCTCATTGAAATCGGCGTCTGACACTTCCCGTACTCCCTTTGTGAGACGCTTGAACATAATATAACGCTAAAATATACAAAATATATTTTCAGCAACGGGGGCTCATGATAAGAACTGTTAAGAAATATTCATACTATCTACTTGTGAGTATGTACACGGCGCAATTGCCTGTCTTTCGTATGAATATATTAAAATAAGTTGTTCGAACTGGAAACAGGGTCCAAGCACATAACTTTACTTTTTCTATTGTTGATTACTAGTAACAAATTACATTAAATATAATAAGCATATACAGCGTGTGTGAGATTTCCCTGAGTAATTCAGAGAGAGAAGTGATAATAAGAAATTATACTCAAGTATACAAAGTGTTACATTTCCACAAGCAAGTATGGTTTTTACCTAGCCTAAAATGCATCCTTCTTCAACAAATTAAGTGCGAAAAAGATTTTGATCTTTCCGGATAATTTGGATTTATTAGTATTCACACAATAGTGCATTGAATAAAATACATATAAACTAGATTTTATGAGATGCTTAACGAAAGACTATAAAATATTGTTATAATGAGAAACTGATTAACTTTAGACGAGTAGTATGTTAGTAATTGTACTCCTGAATTTTGCCAAAGATTCAGAACAAAAAATGTGTAATGCTAACTTAAAAGGAGGATTACGCGCGTTAAGTTAACAGTTCGGGACCACACGAAAACATATGTGCATTAGGTCTTTTCATCCGCCATAAATAAAAATAATGATATCTGTAAATGTGGTCCTTGCAGATAAAATCTTAATAATTTAACAAGGATTCCAAAAATGCAATAACAAAACTTCATTCTTTCAAAAAAAATATAACTTTGTCCGCAAAAACCTTTGGGACGAAAATTAACTTTCATATTTAAAATTAAGTAACTACCTTTAACAAAGAAATTTAATTAGTGCTGGTACTGCTTTCGATGCACTTGCTAGCAATTTCTAACGTTAGTGCCGCCAACTTCTTGTTGTATCCTTTGGTAGTCTTCTCGTAGCATATAGTTCAATTTTACATCAGTAATTATCATTAAACTAATGATTGAATGTATTCGATAAAATGAAATTGCTAAAATAGTTCACGTTTGAGCAATTTATTCAAAAAGTTGGTGGAACTGAAGTTGCTTAAACTAGGAGCGTAATTTCCTTACGAAATAGAGCGTATCCTAATGCATGCAACTTCGCTCTCACAATCAATAGCGCGAAAGAATTGCACCGTTCAAAGTCTCATTTCCATGCAGGCTTTGCGGTTGCGGAATCGGCGCAAGAATCTACGTCGATATGGAATCTCACCTTCCAGAAGCGGTCGACAAATAGCGAATTAATTCGTAACGTAATTAATACTACCCTGCAGAAATTCATTATCCTTTACATATGTACACGTATTCCTGAATATAACATCACAATAATCTTATTTAGCATTGATTTTATGACCAAGATTAAATTTAATAATGCACTTTCCATTGCGCAAACCAATTAATTTTCATGAAAATGGGGCCAGAGTTGAAGCGGCACATAATGCAGCAAAGCGTAGACTTGTTAGTAGCGCCATCCAACAAGCGCACGGATGAATTACATTATTCCGCACGGCCTAGTGGATAAATATTATTATTTTTACATATTTTTATTACTGACGAATTTATCCAGTTAGTAGAATTCGATAAACTCATGAAGAAGTATATTAATGCACGTGGAAAAGAATACATATCGCAGGTCAAGAAATTTACAAGAATATTCAAACATAAATGAAATGAGGCAGAAATAATTCATGTAAACACTATTAGAAATATTGTAAATGATTATTCAACAGAAACGCAAAATCGAAGAGACTCTACATTGAGTTGCATCGCCCTTATTCCAATGGAAATAACAAACAAACGTTCCTAAGCCACGAGATAATATTTTTAGATAATATACGAGCATGGTATAAAATTGAATCTGGCATTCAACTAAATAACATGTTCTCTTGTAGCCCTCTGTTATAGTTTCATGCGCTGCCACTGTTATAGTTTGAAATCATGCTTTTTCAATACGATAATATGTACTAGGTACTGCTTAAAGTTATCGTTAATCATAATAGCCAAATCATAGCACACTCCATTGTTCTTGCTGTTTTTGCTGTTGCTGCTATTATATTCATAAAGATTATAATATCAGAGAGGCATATAAACGTACATCTGTTTCAAAATGTTGAAACCAGTAGTTTCTGAAATAACGAATGAGATAACATTAAACAAACAATAAAGCTTAAAAACTTGATATTGACATATAAAGTTGAAAACCAATTGCCTGAAACGTATATCAAATTAATGATAAACAAAGCACGCTCAGATACATGGACATGAATAGATAATCTGAGAGAAAAAGCTATAAAAAAATACTCGCACCTGATACAGTAATACTACACAAACAGATTACTTATTAAGCTATTATCTATGTACGAAGAAAAGTAGATTAGCAACAACCTAGATCAAAACCAACAGACAATGGAAACACTACGTACTGTACTCTTCGATATTAGTAGTCCGGGATGAGACAACAACTCTGAGCGAAACCCGGGCGAAGAAAGTGAACATAAAATCATGTGTTCGTATGTTGTCGATATATCTGCATCACGGATACGGCGTATTAAGCTTAAGGCAAAACTATTTCAGGAGATAAGTAGAATAAACAAAATCTAAATTTTGCGAACATAGATATTCGATTATGCAAAGACTATTTGAAATATTTCTGAAGACGTATTACTCCCGCTTATGTCGAAAGTGGATATCAACCGTATTTTCAATGAAATTTCTGCAAATTTGGATTCTTATTGAAGTTTTGAAACAATTACGTACAATTACCCATACCTAAGTGTTTACAATTTTGCAAGAAACTCGATTTTCTCAAAAAGAAAAAGTACAGGTGGATTCTTAAATTTAAGCATAAAATATGCTACTTATGGGGAAGTTCTTTTGTTCAACTAATGGAAGCTATTCAGACTCGAAAAGATGATTTTTTCAAATAGGAGGTGTCAAGGAATTTAGTGGCGAATGGACGTGCTTTTTGGTAGTATCAGTCCTATGGAATCAAAAATGTAAAACTTTCGACATGGGATTTCATTTAGTATACGTTGTTAATATAAAACATCTTCGAAAGTAGCTTGTTACTAAAATCTCGTCCTGGATACGAAACACGTTATATTATTATTGGGGCGTAATTTGAATTTAAGCGGTCCAACGTTCGCACGCATGCGCAATAGGTAACTGGCAGGAAGCAGTACAGAAAAAGAACATTAGCGGGAGTTCTGCCACATAGTTAGTTAAATATGTTATGTAAAACTGTATATGAAAATTACATTCAAGCATATATGCAGTCCACATTATTTCTACTTACCATAACATTGCTCCAACTTTGAGACGGATGATAGTGGTTCAAGTATCAAGACTATTCAAGGAAAACTTCCCGATATTCGAGATTAGAAACCAGTTACAAGTTACCGTAAATTCAAGGAAAGTTTGTGTATCTATTTATCCTTTTATTTATTATTATTAATTATAATATTATTATTTATTTTTTATTGTAATTTGTTCACTATTGTCTCGATAATTACTGAGTTGTTGAAATTAAAACGTCAAAGATGGTAAATTAGAGCTAGAGTTACTAGATGTAAACGTTTTTACGAAGAATTAGATTTGAGGCATTTAAATACTAAATTAATTAGACTACTAGAATTACGATTGATATTTGAAATACAATCAAATATTCAGTTAGCTGAAAATGGCGACAAAGTTGGACAGAGCGAACGCGAAGTATTTGAAGACGAGTACTATGCTTTATATACTTGCATTAAAGAAACTATTCAAAATGCTAAGCTTAACAAACCGTCTGTTAGTATTAGCGGTACCGTGAGTGCAGTTTCACAACCAAGTACTGGCAATAATACAAGTAAAAACGAGTCTCGTGGTGCCAATAATAAAACAAATGATCAAGGCGTTTCTAACAATTATTCTATTCGAGTACAGTCACCAGTTATGAAATTAACTGCTTTTAATGGGTTTAATAATAAGTGAGTGGAATTCAGAGACAGCTTTCAAGCGTTGGTAGACGACAGTGCGTTATCATCAGACGTGCTAGGAATGCACCATCTTAGGTCGTATTTAGACAAGAAAGTACTAGAAACGATTCAATCTATTCCAGTTTCAGTTGCGAATTATAAAATTGCGTGGGATGCTTTAAGGTAAAGACATGAGGATGGTCAGTTGTAACATTAAAACAACTTTAGGTTTTCCGAAATTACAAAAAGAATCAGCTAAGGAACTGAGAAATCTAACAATAATCTAATCTGACCTAATCTAATCTAATCTAACAATACAAGCAATAATCTTCGGGTACATGCAGGCCACATTTATTTTTATTTACATAAGAATTACGATAAAATAATTTTTTTTTATTTTATCGTATTAACTGAGTTTTTACTTAGTCTTTTAATAAACTTGTTGCATATGTTGGCCAAAGTTAGGCGCTGTGTGCTAGGACCAAAAAATGTTCTTAGTTCGTCCGATACACTCCTGATTCACAATTCGCAGTTGAGATACAATTAACTGCGATCCACCCTTTACAGCGAGAAGGTTATAGCAACAAGACCGTGCAACACTTTACACATCGGGAAAGCTTCTGATTTTATGACAAGCTTTAGAAACCGTTGGGCCGCCACCATACAAATGTCACGATTATATCCTTGCCCCAAGCTACTTGTAATTGGGAGGAACATGTGCAACATGTAGCTCAATGGTTATAAGTCTCTACTTATAACCATTGGGCAAATTCGTTTGATTGCAAGGACGAATTACAAGTTAGCATCAGGACTTGGAGCGGTGATGTATTCGATTGTAAGTCTTAAAAAAGATTCTTTAGATAATCAAGAATGTTGAGCGGGGAATTTGCAGATTTACTTCACAATGATGCCAAAATTACGTGCAAAGTTTGCGATAAGCTGTTGACTACCTGCGACAAGTATGAGTGCAGATGACTTACATTATAAAAATAAAAGAATGTGGCGTGCCACTGAGAGACCAATTTAAGTTTAGTTTGCTGTTAATGATGGCAACGTGCCGCTATACTTTGTTAAAAAGGAATACTTTCGAAAGTTCTGGAATTAATACAATCCCCGGCGGAACCTACCATCACGGACAGCGTTACGGAAGAGTTTAACTATCGTCGTTAGCTCAAGATATCGAAATCAGGATCAAAATAGAATTAAAAGGGAAACAAGTGCGGCTACAGATATAGATGAGATGATAGATCAAAAAGAAATCTATTTTGAATATTATAATGACATAATGCACTAGATCTTGTTAAAACGGCATTGCCAATCTTGTTAGATAGCAAACGTTTAGAAAAAGTATGCTAGTGAAGTGATGTTGTATGAAGTATAAAGTGGATACGCTGCAAATATTTGAATTCTCATCTAATCAACTGTTGATGTTTATGAGCAATGGTACAATTACAATGCGTTGCGCGCGTCAAGAAAGTGCGAACAACATTTACATGTGACGCGCAAAGTTAATATTTGACACCTTGCACAGAAAATATTTGAGATTATTATCCACAGGTTATACACAGAAAGAAGGGCTTCTCAAATCTCCTGAAAATTTTCGAGAATTTTTCAGGCGCGATATTCTCAAATCACCATGCCAATTCTTACATGTTGAGAAACATGGTTGACATTTTATTTTTCTGTGCTTTAGTGATGTCAAAATTGTATATTTCTATATTCTGTGATTCACAAATTGTTAGTAATATTAATAACAATATAAGATAAGAGCAAAAGAGAAATGCCCGACCGTCCTTATTGAGAAATGGAAATAACAAATTTGGAAAGTTGTGTATGGAGTCTGTTTCTGGATAAATTTTAAAGAAACTCTGTTATTTGAAACTCATTACTTCATTCTTTATTGGCAACTTCATCGGGAATTAAACAAGAGTGAAAAGCGTTAACTACAATACTCGAATAGTTAAGCGTTACGACACAAAAACGTTACGATGATAACGTTTTTAATGTGATTCAAAAAAATTATTCGCTGGTTAATGTAATTTTAATTTTCTGATAATTTTGTACCAAATAATTTTATTTTGGATAATAGTTACCAGTGACGGCGAAACCGGTAATATTTTTTCGTAATTAGCAATTTGCAAGATATTTAGCTTAGTCTTTCCTTTCCATTTGGTTAAATCCAACTCACATGGAGTCAACATATATTATTATCATAGTTGCATAGATAAAGCGCGAACAATTCCACAGTAAAACTTTGTTGGAATAAAGTTTTACTTGACGGAGCAGCTGACATCCTCCCTTCTTAACCTAAGTCCTGTTAAACAGCTACTTTTAGTATTACTTTAACTTTTCCAACCCTACACCTAAATTTCCTCGCAGCCAGGAACAGAAATCGATCATCTGCTCCTTCCACGGTAAATTTAATCTTACCGAATTGTGAATTTAATTTCACTACCAAGTCTTAAACAGTAGTTTTCGTCAGACACGAGTTCGCTGCGGAGAGGAAATGAACCAACACGACGGGTCTGCCAGAAATATTCTCATTCGTCACGATACAAGTTTCACCCTTAAGGAGGATATGTTAAACCATTCGGTCAGGAAATTTGTTTACATGACCGCCATACACGACTACTAAACGTAATGCTTCCATTTCATATATTTAGAAGCCATCATTCGGTGCGTTTAATTACAACGCCGGTGCGCGAAACATCAACATAAAATTAACTGCCCAAGCGATCATAAATTTTATATACATATAAAGCGAAAAGCACTTCGTCTGAAACAAAATAACAGAAATAATGCAACGTTAACAAAAACATATAAAATGAAATGTATCTACGCACTATACTGTTTAGGTCCATTAACGAAGATAATAACATTTCCATAGCGTACTTCAGCTATTTGAATTATTTAATGTGAATATTTATAGTTTGATTTGTTTCATTTTCGCCTTGAATTTATCAAAAAAGCAGAGCTTTTAAAAGCACGGTTAGTAGCATATAGGAGAGTCTTTTATCTCTGGAAACATAAATTCTTTTGATTGTAGGTACCAGCATTCATCTACACGGTAAGGATAAATCATAGCGACTCAGTTTATTCACTGTTAACGTTAAATTTAATATATCGACAATGAAAATTGTTGTAGAAGATACATGCAGTAATATAACTGTTTTCAATAGTATCATGTTACGGAATTTTCAAATTACAAAATAAAAGGTTGAAGCATGATCGTTTGCTGGGATTGTATTCCAATATTCCATCGCTTGCCATCTGTTGTGGATTCATAGTTAATATAATTCTGACCTTATTGGAAAGTCTTTTTATCTTGGTGTAAAACCTTTTTGAAAGAATAGAAACATGATGAGCGAAAATTGGGCAAGGTTATACCAACTTGAAGAAATAGCGATGCTAAATTAATGACTAACTATCGAACACTTGTTACGTGCAAATGGACTTTACCTTTTGAACCACCTTGCAATCATGTTTATCTTGCGAACTTTTCTTTCCGATGCATAAGTAATTTGTTTATATCTAGGCAACCCGTTTAGCATCGTACGTTTTGTTGCCATTTAAATTCTATTTGACGGAATTTTACAATTTTTTTTACTATATTTACAGCTTCAATCATTCTCTGAGAAGATTCTACATTAGTGTCCTTGTCCGCTTTTAATTTTTATACAACTGAATTTCTTAAATTTGTGAAACGAAATAATTTAACGCCTATTTACCCTATTTTATAATAGAGGTCACACCGTTACTTAACTTAGGTAATTTTTATTAGTATCTCCGATTGGTCCGTTTATGTGACGTTTGACCACAAAAATTTCTTTATTCTAGAACGTAAGAATTTTCCGTTTTTGGAATCTCTTTTTCCGTTGAGACATCTCACAAGTTGGGTGTATCACGAAGTTACTCTGGTGTGGAAAATAAATTTTTGCCTTTAGGAAGGCCAACGCTATGTATTGCGGATATATATCCGCCCAATTAGATAACTGTGTGTCGGTGAATTATTATAATTCCAGTGAAATTTAATTGCCGACACAGCATACCGTTTTCTTTTCCTTTACGGCTTGACTTGGACTTCGAGAAAGATCCAAACTTACGGAAGAACTCTAATCTCGGATTAGGTATGTACTTGAGCTTCTCTTTTTTTTCTTTTCTTTCGTGTAAACCTTCGGCTTACGGATGTATCTCCATCCATTCATAGAGATCTTATACCGGACGGAAATAACTCCAGGAACCGTCCTAGAGTTCTAAGGAAGCAATACTTATCCGAGACCTAACCTGGGAAGATTCAAGGTCCATCCTCCAAACCCAGAGTTAAAAGCACCTTCTAGAACTACGAAGCCGAACGTTGGTGGGGAGCGTTGCGGAAAATTTTATAAATTAATTTAAAAAAAAATTAGCTTAACATTGCTAAATTTACATATTTTGTTGTTAGAATCAAATTTACATTCTCAATAGCTAAGTAGTAAACAATCTAATAGTTTAGACTTCAAAGATGTGAACTCATCAAGATCTCGATTAATAATCATACCGAGAACTAGTTTGCGGTTATACCAATTTTATGGTTTTGTTTTAGATATTAATATACAGCGTTAGTAAAAAGTCCCGGAACGGTCGAATAACTTTGTTATTTGATAATTATGATTTCTGAAATTTGGTATGGGGGTATAGTTAATATAAATGCATTTTATGCAATACAGTTAATATTTTTTTCACTTCCGGTTTAATCGGCAATACGTCCAACTTTTTTTTTAAATGGAACGCCCAGATTTTTTTAACACTTTTGAATGCAAAACAAGAAACTACTTTCAGGAAGTATTAAGATGTTTATTTTTATTCACAAGAAAACAGTTAAAAAATTAAAAAAGTGTCCTAATACAGAAAAATCAAGATACCTTTGAAAAAAGTTGTTGTTTAGTGTTTACATTCTTTTTGCCGTCACATTTGACAATTTTAAAAGCGTTTTAACTTTTGCATCGCTATAAATTTACTTATTTTAGACATTGACACATTTGAAAATGGTAGTAAAACTTACTGAATCAGAACGAATTGAAATATTAATGATGCGTGGGTACGGTGATCGTCAACGTTCTTTTGAAGATGTTCGTACTTTGTTTAATACTGTTTATCCGGATCGTCACATTAGTAAAAGTACGGTATGCCGAACAATTCAAAAGTTTGAAGTCTTTCGTCAGGTGGAGGATTTACCTAGAAGGGGACGTCCACTAACAGCAACAGATGAAGAAACTAGTTTGAATGTGTTACTTACAGTGGAAGAAAATCATCACGTGTCCACAACAGAATTAGGTCAAATTCATGAGATCTCTCAAAAATCTGCTCATAAGATTCTTAAATCAGCAACAATGAAAGCCTATAAAATGTATCCCGTCCATGAGTTAACTGAAGATGATCCAGATCGTAGACTACAATTTTGCGAAACAATGACGGAATTGATCGAGCAGCAGCCTAATATTTTAGATCACATCATTTCTTCAGATGAGGCAACGTTTTGTCTCAACGACACTGTGAACAGACATAATTGTCGCTACTGGTCAATCGAAAATCCGCATTGTATTGAATAAGTCCATACACAGCGTCCTCAAAAGGTGAATGTCTGGGCTGGTCTTGTTGGAAACAACATCATAGGACCATTTTTTATAAGAGGAAATTTAACTGGCAACGTCTACTTAAATTTGTTGCGAAATGAGGTTGTTCCAGCACTTGCGGCCCTCCTTCCAAATGCAAACATAGGTGATCACCCTAATGCACATTTTTGGTTTCAACAAGATGGAGCTTCCCCCATTTTGCCCGTAATGTCCGAGATTATTTGAATGAAATTTTTCAGGGACGTTGGATCGGACGTAGAGGAACAATCGAATGGCCAGCACATTCGCCAGATCTCTCGCCATTAGATTTTTGCTTTTGGGGTCACTTGAAATGTCAAGTGTACAAAAATCGTCCCCATAATCTTGAACAATTGGAAGAGAGAATAGTTCAAGAAGCCAATCGCATCACTCCAGAACAAATACAAAGTTCAATAAGAAATTTTACTGACCGTTTACATTTTTGTCAAATTGTAAATGTAGAGCATTTTGTACAATTATTGTAATCGCAACCTGAATATACAAGTATCTTGATTTTTCTGTATTAGGATACTTTTTTAATTTTTTAACTGTTTTCTTGTGAATAAAAATAAACATCTTAATACTTCCTGAACGTAGTTTTTTATTTTGCATTCAAAAGTGTCAAAAAAATCTGGGCGTTCCATTTAAAAAAAAAGTTGGACGTATTGCCGATTAAACCGGAAGTGAAAAAAGTATTAACTGTATTGCGTAAAATGCATTTATATTAACTATACCCCCATACCAAATTTCAGAAATCATAATTTTTAAATAACAAAGTTATTCGACCGTTCCGGGACTTTTTACTAACGCTGTATTGACCTTGGTCAGAAGGATATACTTTTAAGCTGCCCTTTTTTTTATCATTTCTTTATTTATCAAATCAAATTTATATATAAATTTTCTTTCATTCAGATACAAAAAGAAAAATAATAAATATAGCAAGTGGAATTTACGCCATTTTTTCTGGCGACGCACCTCGGACTCCCACAGCTAAAATCAACGATTGGACTTTTGTGCATTGAGTGGGAGGCGCCTTCCAAAACTACGTGGTTCCTGCCGCGGGAGCCAGATTCTCCAAAAAGAAATTTGCGACCTGCGACCGTCGCCGACTGGGGTAGCGGCCACAAAAGTCCAAAAGTTTTAATCCACAAGCCCACCAGAAATAAAGAAATTCCTTTAATATTGCTTTGGGCAAGTAATTATTTTTTTTACTTTAAATTTGTCAGCATATCTTGCATCCTAAAGTTTATAGTCAGATTATCTATATCTATCTATATCTCATATATCTATCTATCTATATCAGATTATCTATATCTATAATCTAATCTATTAATATTTTCGCATGAAGTATCAATGGCAATTGAAAGATTGATCGAATGCCCTCGAAAAAGTGGAATGAATCATCAATGTGCTTTATTGAAATTTGAACATTTTGACATTTGTAATAAATTAATAAATCTTCTTAAATCCTATGTTTTAATGATTTTCTAGATTTTTGAAACTCTTAAATGTCTGCTGTATGCAGACGATTGCAAAATTTATCGCAATGTCAATTTAATTAACACTGTCCTTGGTTTGCAAAATAATATAAATAGATTGGTGGATTGGTGAATTAGTGCAAAGAGAACAAATTAGTTATCAATACAGAGAAGTGTATAGGCATGAGCTTTATAAAAGAAAAAATCACTGCATATTTAACTATCAATTAAGCAACCGATGCCTGGAACTCAAATCATTTAATAAGGTACATTGGATGTGTCCAACGTCTACGACACAGACGAAACTGGTTTATACTGGAAGGAAATGCCTGGTATCTAAGAATGAAATGCCAGTATCTGGTTTAAGGTAAGCAAATCAAGCATCATTGGTTGGGTACACGAAAATATTACTAGAACGGATAGGTTACATTAGCTAATCATACAAACGTCTCAAATTCCACGGTGATTTAGGGGAACAAAACATCGCCTGCCAAGTCATCTCTTAATCCTTTTAACGGAAAGAGAAAACGGAAAGTTTAAAATTGATTTCTTACTCCTCAACGTTATTCTAATCCTTCAGATGATGGGATGAAATGGATTACAGAAAGACATTGCTATTAATGTTCTAATTGGAGAAGGATACCAAAGAAACAATATAGTAACTGTACAAAGAAATTCACTTGACCTGTGTATTTAGCAGTGGATGTTTGGACTGCTGTCAACCTTTCCAACGGATGTCACTGCAACAAAGAGCCTATTTGTACCGAAAACATTGAAGACTGATTCGAACCTGATATCAATGACCCTAGCTATCAAGCATTGAAGAGCGATAATTTAATTGCCAGTATTGCTGACCAAGATCTTTATGACGATGAGGATGGGCCTGTTGACGACGATCGTGCTGAAAAGGGACCATCTAGTGGGAAAACTTTTTACTGCTTGAACAAGAAACATGTGGTGCTCTTTGATTTTTGTCCTTAGAATATTTAGGAAATCTAGTCTCAAGTCGGAAGCAATAGAAATTGTTGGACTTGTTAGCCTTAAACGGCAGAACTGCTTGAATGTATTACTTTGTTCAAGGTTACTTTTAAGACGTGTGATTACAAAATATATACAATTTTGCGTTTCATATTATTTTTTTTTCATATTGTTCCTACGACACTGAAACATTTTTTCCCGTAAATAGTCAGTTATTGACACTCTACTGTACTTCAAGGTTAAATTATATACTATGTATATATAGCAATCCCCATCTAAGATGTCAAGACTCTTCCAGACCACTCATTTGCGTCTCACGTATGTAATAATGCCAGTGAAATGCATTTGGAATGGACATAGCTGCACGTGCATGTTGCTGTCTCACACGCAATTTTGCAAGCAATTTGCAGCTATTGTTATTCTAGTTGATATCCAATGTGACTCTATTAAAAAATACTATCGATCATCAGTCAATATATTCAAAAAGTAACAAAAATGTATTCTCAAAAAGAAGAATTATACTTGACAATGTTATCAAAACGTGAATTTGACCTTAATCAATTTTATTGATACAAAATTTGTATGTGTGATTCCATGATTGTCCTTGACTAATAGAAAATGAACATGAAAAAAACACTGCTTGGTATTGCATTCATGAGAAGTATAAGTGCTATGTTTAATTGAAGGAAAGTGCTATGCAATCTTGCAATTTGACAAGTAAAAGCAAAAGAATTACTTCGGAGCAGTCGTTCGATACAATGCAATTCTAACCTCAAAAGTCAACTGGCTCACTAATTCCCTTTACAACCGTTTTAACTCAATTCTCTTGCAATTGCTAATGGCATGACATAGTTTGTTAATGAAGTCTTTCGTGTTGGCCATGACCATAACATTTCTTAAACAAATACGTTCACTTAGCATTTTCAATCAGCAATTACGATGACATTTTAACTTAATCATGGAGAAGCAAGTGGAGAATATCTGTGATAATTACAGAATGTTCACTCCGAAGCCTCTTCCGAGCGGGCGATATGTATCAGCTGAAGGCGAATGCTAGTACGCTACTAATTGTAGCTTAGGGCGTTCAGAGTGTAACGCTAAAAGTTAGCAGTAATTTCAAATTTACTTTCCGTGTAAGCTACAAGGCAGCTATTCTTGTTTATGTGCCGCCAAATGCGTTAAGTTTGAGAAATCGCATTATTTATATTGATTTAATGAACGAAAACGTAAAAACTAAAGTCATTAAATTGTCTTAGGGATACGATTTATTTCACACATAAAAATTTCACGGGACGAAGTGGAATTGCACCAAGAACTATTACATTTATATCCAAACTTAGTTACGGGAAAACTTTAAACATTTACGAAGATTTGAAGATAGTCCATGTTGTAAATTGAAGATATGTTCAAATTAATATGCAGTAGTTGCGTGTATGTAAATATTGGTAAATAGTAAAAAATAAAATTCATATTGTTTAAAGTTAAATGTTACTTGAACTTGAAGTTGATAAATATCATGTTGATAAATGGATGTAAAATAAAAATAAAACTAAAAGTTGCAAGAACATTTTAATTTGGAGATTAAGTAGAGCTTAAAAGGAATAAAGAGATTTAGTGAAAAATAATAAAGAATTGCACTAACTGAACACTATAATAGGTCTACTTGTTGCAAACTTATATATCAGGAGAATGTAACAGATAGCGCCATTAAATTTTTATATTTACGTATATTAATGTTATGTATATCGTGTACGAAGTCGAACGTTGCGTAGCAGATAAGAAGTCGTTTGCATTTGAATTGCATTGAATAATTTTATGAAACAATTTTAACAAAATTAATGTAGATTTATACTTAAATAATATCGAATCTAACAATCTGTGCGGGACTCTATCGAAATTATGCTTTGTCAAATGAATCCAGACACGGGCCATAAAGCAGCGCTTCACATTAAATAGATCCGGATTGATTTGTAACGCGTATATATTTGGAGAATTAAACCGCGATTCAATGGTCTTACAGGTGCTTGTGAATTGTTCTCACACATGTGAATTCTACAAGTAACGACAGTATATATTGAGTAGAAAAGCGGACCCAGTGCTGAGCCCTGCGCAATGGTAAATCCTAATCAGGGAGAATTACGAGAGGTGAGGCTTACGTATTACGACCTACCGGACAGATATGTAAGTTGACATAAGTACAGTAGCAGAATTTTCGAAGCTAATATATTGAAGCAAAGTGAGGAGAATATCATAATTAATGGTATCAAACGGTTTATTGAAGCACCCCTCTACAACTTATATTTTACAGTGAAATTAATCATTTCTTTGTAGCGTATTGAACCTACTTCTACACACAATGTCAGAGATTCATTTGAATTTTTGAAGCGTACTATGTCAATATTTTCAGTTAGAAAATGGCAAAGTATTCTTAGTGATTCTTTTGCAAACATCTGACTACATCAATGGATTCAGGAGATCCGAGAATGGTTTTAACCAAATCCTCATGCAAATACATTCAACTAAAAAAATATGAAAGAACATTTTTTTTTATATTCGCCATGTATCAATCATAAATCCGCTTACAACATCTATTGACCAAGCCAGATCAAAAGTTACTAACATCTACTTCTTATTAAGTAATAGAATATTGCAAGAACGATTTTTAAAAGTCTGGCTATAATCAAACAAGCAAATATAATTGCCACACATCTACCAAAATGTTAAAAAAATATCCGCTACTCACATTGTTTACCATTAAGTGATTGCAAGTAATGTTTGATAATTGTTGAAGTAAATTTCAAGAAATCGTAATTACATAGTTTACGTAATTTTTAGTTACTTTTTTATAGATTTCAACGTTCCCTGACCAGTAGATGTTATAAGATGTAAATTTATGAAATAATACACGGTGAAGTTTGAAAAATGTCTCTCTTATAACTTATTTCCTTATAACCTTTTTTATTAATAAAAGTATTTGAGTAAATGTATTTAAAACCTAGAATTCAGTGACTTTTCCAAACGTTGTAATTTTTGATCTTCAAAAATAATCATGGTGTAGATAAAGGAATGAACACGGAAGTCATCTAGAAGCCCGGGAATACGTTCCCTAAAATGCAAGTATTGCTAATTTGAGGCAGCTGGTAAAGCAACCGCTTAATCTTCATATTGATGACTTCATCATTTCTATTCTAACATCCAACTTAACAATATAATTTTTTACATAAAGAAAAATCGCAAATCTTAGTATTGATTTGAAAGGGTGAATAAGGAAACGTTAATGAACGTTAAATCATTGTAATAAGACGCCTTCGATTTTATAAAGAAGAAATTTATACCGAAGGCGTAAACCTCAGTTTCTAATTAAAGCGAAGGCATACCGCTAGAGCGATAATACAAACAGTTTCACTCTTGCTTCATTCCATTAATTCTCCAGATGGATACACTGCTACATTATCAACTACTGATAGCTACCACCGAAACAACATCGCGATCTTCATATCTATAGATGCAAATTAATAGGCTCCGACCGGAAACACAATTGTCTTGTAATTTATAGACTAACCTTTCGCCAAATACAATATTGACTTTAACAACATACCAAGTTCCTCCAAAGAAAGGTATTCCACAGTGATACATTTCTGCATGTGTAAGAGAGAATAGAACTTGTTACTTAATTATAATAATTATTCGTGCACGTACAACTATTAAAAGATATACAGTGTCGCATACACCCCTTCGATATGTACATCTCTGAAAGCGATGATATATACCTTTTATGATAGATATCTTTTTGAAATTATGGTGGACAATGAGGCTCTGTTTTTTAAAGATATTCTGCATTTAATTCCCTTGGTTAAACGGAAAACTGAAACATTGTAAAACTTTCTGAATTAAATGAATACGAATAAGAATGTGGTGACGGCCCAACGGAGTGTATAAGCTTTTTCAAACTCGTCATAACTTCAGGAGCCTTTTAGTGTGTAGGTTGTGTGTGTAAAGTGCTCCATGGCCTTGTTACTACCACCCCCTCGGCGTAAAGGGTGAAGCGCAGTTAATTATAGCCTAACTGCGAATGGTGACTCGTGAGAAGACTCGTTACTATTTATCTTTCATTTAAAAGGACTATCTAGAAAAATAATGTCGAACGATTTTCAGTTACAGAGCATGCTGATCCAGAACACTATGTGAACGGTGACACTGGGTAAAGTCAACCTTGAAGGATAAGAATTTGATCCGTTGGACCTTCTTAATCTACCGATGTACAAGCTTGCAGAGAAAAACACACTCTTCCAAACAAAACTAAATTCTACAATAATAATTTCCGTAAACCCAATTCAACAAAAAGTAAGTGTAACTTTAAACAAAATTATGATGGTCCTACACTTTAAAATAGCAGGAACAAATACATTAAATCAAGCGTTGGAATTGAATGAATCAATGCTAAATTAAACGTTAAAGTACTTGGTAAATTATATTTTTGTAAAACATTTAATAATGAAGTTAAACTACCGCTTAACCATCATATACAGACGCACGTCTCGTCATCATAAGACTCAACAGTGCACATTTGTGGAAGGTGGTAGTTAACCAAATAATTATCGAATAAACACGGATGACGTAGACAACAATGATCATAATATTTAATCAAATAGGTAATGAATGAGGTACATTAGGTATATCAAGAATTCCATCTGTATGTGACGAAATCCGTAACAAACGAAAGGAAAATCTCATATGCGCACTATACAACAAAAGAATTAATCAGATAGATATTCTTATAGGGCATAATTATTTATGAGTAGAAAATAAGCAAAAGTGTACGTCTATACAAATTGGCATTCGTCAAATATTTCACAGGGAGAGCAAGTTTGTCATAAAGCTTAAGACCAATGTATCTGAGATTGTCTTTAAATAAGTTTAATTTCTGAACGGGAAGCAACATCTCTTGCGTAGTTGTTATGAAAATCCTTACTATGTAGCATATTAGCATCGACATTTATAGCTTCGAGAAATATATGATTCATATACAAGCATGGCAACAGTAGAATATGTTAAGAGCTTAAATTAGCTTCTACATGAGTTACGTTTAGATACTCCCATCATGGTACGCACTGCTTTGTTTTGAAGTCGAAAGGTTCTGGTGCTCAACAAAAATACTCCATAAATATAACGCCATAGTAGGTCGGGACTCGGAACAGGCGTCGATGCACTAACTTCAGTTCAGAGTATATAATTCCAAATAAAGCTGTGAGAATTTGTTGCAAAGCTGATGAGCTTTGAAGCAGACAAACTCACAGGTTTGCTCACGTAATACGAATCACGAAACAAATTATACATTCTAGGCTATCACATTGGAACCTCTACCATTTCTAGTAATTGTAAATGACTTGCCAACTGTAGTGGGAACTATAGTAAAACGTTTCGAGCAGGTACTTATTTGCAGGATCTTACATCTACAATCCACCTTAAAATAAATATGCTGGTTGAATGGTTTCAATTCAATGGGATAAAACTCATATTGATAAAATTGTTATTTATAAATCTTACCACAAAAATATCAACGACGAATCGTAACCAACTTTTAGGAATTGGTTACGATTTATTTCTGATATTGAGCAATTATGTATACCATTCAATCCGTCGTATCTAACTTACGCAACAGAAGGTTGTGATTAACAAGATCAAACGCTTTTGAGAGAGATCCAAAAAAAAAGGAGTAACAATTCTATTCAGGATTCATAATTTCTAAGTATAATACTTTCTTGTATTCACTCTTTGCTGATTGTAACATATTTCTTTTTAAATAAAGAACAATCGTTTCAAAGTTAAAAAGGGAGCCGATACGAAGGGAAAATCCTATTGTAAGTACCGTGATCGGCGAGGTGTAATTCATTTTGATTTCCTAAATCGAAACAAGTCGCTTACGATTACGGTCTACCAATCTTCTGGAACTAGAACACTTATATTCAAAAAAAAAGTTCAAACGAAAATCGCCTTACACTTGTCAATATCAATAATGTTAACGCGCTGTAGAGGAATGTCAGGTATAAGCTTACGGAGCTTTAACGGTCTATATTATCGCATCATCCGTATTCACGAGCCATCAATGCCGTAGATTGCAATCTCTCCTGTGCGTTCGTCCGCCAATTTTTTCGCAAGTATTATTGGAATTTATCGTTCTACGTGGAACATTTTTCACTTGTGGTGCTTAGAACGTTGAAGGTGTGCGTAAATTGTGACATTTATATCTGAATCAAATGTAAAACACCAGATACTCGTTTACGTACAATTTCCTGGGTTAATGCAACTAACAATAAGACTAAGTTGCGGTCTTGGTATTCCATACTGCAGCTGCAAGTGCTACCCGAATAAATGAACCATGCTGTTAAGAGATGGCATAAATTACTTTTAATCGATAAAGGGTGTGCTGCAGGAGTTCTGTTAATGTCAATTTGTGTTCGTTTTGCACCAGGATACGTGGAATTTTCATATCATTATTAATAATTATTAATATTATCTTACAGCTGAAATCGTCTATTTACAGAATAATATACATACTTGCCTAATCAGTACCGTATATTAACAATCAAGGAGAAAAAAAAAAAAGCAAGAAAGTACATGTTTGCTGGGAAACTGTTTTCTTGGCAAATCGCTACAAATTCTTGAGGATGAGAACCACAAATTTAATAGAAAACTCAGAAAAAACACTGACTTTTTCTCTGACGTTTTAGTGAAAATAGTATAACTTTTCTAAAAAATCTATTTTCTGCAAATTTACAGTCTGTCAAGTGCTTTAATTTGACTTCTGCATCTTAATACTCCTTGCCTTCCACAGAATTTCTATCTTCATTTACTAATGTTAAACGCAAAATAACGCTAACGGAATTAGGACTTTCATATCTTCCGTTTATCTTTAACTGATTTAAATGGCGTTCCCATTTCATTCCACCTTTGACACTTACGTTTACCTAAGACTTGATCTCTACCAACCCGGTTTCTTCGTTTCCTAATCGCGTACCCACATGCTCCTTTCCATTAAACGTTCTGCCCTGATAAAATTTTCTTTATTTAAATTGGTTTTCTTTTACGTTACAATAACAAATAAAACTTTTATCTTAATTTCTTACCGATTAATAATTTATTAATAATTTATTAATAATTTATTTATTAAAGTTGATATCAGATATATCGCCTTATACTCTTCTAAAATAGCATTTTTCATTATCCTAACATCACTTTCTGCTAACCCATTGGTAGAAGCATGGTATGGAGCTCCTGTACAATGTCTAACGGAGCTTTTAGCCAGAAATGTTTAAAAATCATCTAATACAAATACCGTAGCGTTACCAGAACAAATTTGTTTCGGAAACCCGAATCTTGCAATTCACTAAGAACTTTAATTAATAGCATAAGATGAAACACAATTTACTTCAAAACATTCAATCCATTAAAAGATTTTCGTTTAAACAAGGGCCAAAGAAATCAATATGAGGTCTTGGCCAAGGTTCGTAGAGCCAATTCCATCTAATTAAACTAGATTTGGATTTATGTGGGTTATTAGAAAAATTAACGCAATTTTGACAGTTAGCTGGCATTTCTACAATCTGTTTATCTAAAGATGGCCTTTACACATACGATCTGGCAGTGTAGCATGAAGTTCCTTTAATATCTTAGGTCTAAATGTTGATGGCATAGTCAGTCTATACCTTGTTCGACCATAATTCAATTTCTCCTTACGTAATACGTTTTATGTGTGGGTGAAATAATTTTCTTTGGCCAGCTATTTAGAACAAGAAAAGTATTCTGCCCTAAACCGAATCCCGACGTGTTTCCAATTTAATTTATTTTAAATTAATTTAATTGGAGATTCCGATGTTTGTATATAATTCATGTATGATACTTCATCTGAATCTTTATCTTCATCAGTTTAAGTGGTATCTTGAACAAAAGATCTGCCAGGTTTTCATTTGATTCGAAAAATTTAGTTTCGTAATTGAAACCTGGCCCGTCTTTGAAGTTTATTGGCCTCAAAAACAGGCATAAAGTAACGGTTTTATCTGCTACCAATACGAATTCTTTAGCAAATAAATGCGGAATAAAATTTCTTTATTCCGAAGATTATAGCCGCAGCTTCTTTTTCGATTTGAATAATATTCTACTTATGAGTAGAATTTAACAACCGAGATACAAACCTATTGGCCTATCAGAACCATCTTCAAATGTATGACTCCTAACCCGTCATTGGATGTGTCAACCATTAACTTAATTTCGCGATCTGAGTAAAAATGTACTAAAATCGAGGATGAAGCTAACAGTTTCTTTAGACGATCAAAGCTAGTTTGACATTCATCGGAACAATATCATTTTGCACATTTTTAATAATTGATATAATGGTTGCAAAACTTTTGCGCACGCCAAAAACCAAAAACTATACCAAAATCGCGTTTGGTATGAGTTTATAATAAAAATTCACGATACCAAGAAAATATTGTAACTTTGATATTGAATCTGGTACGGGTTGATTCAACTTTATCTTCATAAATATGCAAACCATCAGTAACGTGTCCTAAATACCTTATCGAATCTAGAAAGAAAGAATATTTTGGCATTTAAACTTTTATACCCCATCCCTCTAAATGCTTACAAACTAGTTCCAGTCGATAGAAATCTTCATTATAATTTTTTCCACTAATTAATAAATCATTTAAAAAACATTGCACACCTGGTATGAACACTTGCTTAATTAAACCTTGAGAAATCGCCGGTGCACTCCCGATCCCGTAAGGTAATGTAGTACAAGAAAACAACCCTTTGTGAAAGGGGTATAGAATATTACTGAAAACAAGACGACAGTTGGGTGCCAACTGAAGTCTTTATTTTCGAGCCCACTGCTATATAAAAAAGGTTATACACAAAAACTATTTGAATGTGTATGAACATTATCTAATATTTAACACTGCGTTACATAGAGCATATCCATGTATATAAGTCAATAGAGAATTCTTAATGGAATTTATGTAGATACATTTATATTTTGCTGTTTCTTGAAAAGGTTTGAATTGTTCTATGCTGCATGTGCCACATTTTCTTATACAGCGTTAGTAAAAAGTCCCGGAACGGTCGAATAACTTTGTTATTTGATAATTATAATTTCTGAAATTAGGTAAATGGGGGTATACTTAATATAAATGCATTTTATGCAATACAGTTAATATTTTTTTCACTTCCGGTTTAATCGACAATACGTCCAACTTTTTTTTAATGGAACGCCCAGATTTTTTTAACACTTTTGAATGCAAAATGAAAAACTACGTTCAGGAAGCATTAAGATGTTTATTTTTATTCACAAGAAAACAGTTAAAAAATTAAAAAAGTGTCCTAATACAGGAAAATCAAGATACGTGTCTATTCAGGTTGCGATTATAATAATTGTTCAAAATGCTCTCCATTTACAATTTGACAAAAATGTAAACGGTCAGTAAAATTTCTTATTGAATTTTGTATTTGTTCTGGAGTGATGCGATTGGCTTCTTGAACTATTCTCTCTTCCAATTGTTCAAGATTATGGGGACGATTTTTGTACACTTGACATTTCAAGTGACCCCAAAAGAAAAAATCTAATGGCGAGAGATCTAGCGAACGTGCTGGCCATTCGATTGCTCCTCTACGTTCGATCCAACGTCCCGGAAAAATTTCATTCAAATAATCGCGGACATCATGGGCAAAATGGGGGAGCTCCATCTTGTTGAAACCAAAAATGTGCATTAGGGTGATCATCTATGTTTGCATTTGGAAAGACGGCCGCAAGTGCTGGAACAACCTCATTTCCCAATAAATTTAAGTAGACGTTATCCTCTTATAAAAAATGGTCCTATGATGTTGTTTCCAACAAGACCAGCTCAGACATTCACCTTTTGAGGACGCTGCGTATGGACTTCTTCAATCTAATGCGGATTTTCAATTGACCAGTAGCGACAATTATGTCTGTTCACAGTGCCGTTGAGACAAAACGTTGCTTCATCTGAAAAAATGATGTGATCTAAAACATTAGGCTGCTGCTCGATCAATTCCGTCATCGTTTCGCAAAATTGTAGTCTACGATCTGGATCATCTTCAGTTAACTCATGGACGGGATACATTTTATAGGCTTTCATTCTTGCTGATTTAAGAATCTTATGAGCAGATTTTTGAGAGATCTCATGAATTTGACCTAATTCTGTTGTGGACACGTGATGATTTTCTTCCACTGTAAGTAACACATTCAAACTAGTTTCTTCGTCTGTTGCTGTTAATGGACGTCCCCTTCTAGGCAAATCCTTCACCTGACGAAAGACTTCAAACTTTTGAATTGTTCGGCATACCGTACTTTTACTAATGTGACGATCCGGATAAACAGTATTAAACAAAATACGAACCTCTTCAAAAGAACGTTGACGATCACCGTACCTACGCATCATTAATATCTCAATTTGTTCTGATTCGGTAAGTTTTACTGCCATTTTTAAATGTGTCAATGTCTAAAATAAGTAAATTTATAGCGATGCAAAAGTTAAAACGCTTTTAAAATTGTCAAATGTGACGACAAAAAGAATGCAAACACTAAACAACAACTTTTTTCAAAGGTATCTTGATTTTTCTGTATTAGGACACTTTTTTAATTTTTTAACTGTTTTCTTGTGAATAAAAATAAACATCTTAATACTTCCTGAACGTAGTTTTTTATTTTGCATTCAAAAGTGTTAAAAAAATCTGGGCGTTCCGTTAAAAAAAAAAGTTGGACGTATTGCCGATTAAACCGGAAGTGAAAAAAATATTAACTGCATTGCATAAAATGCATTTACATTAACTATACCCCCATACCAAATTTCAGAAATCATAATTTTCAAATAACAAAGTTATTCGACCGTTCCGGGACTTTTTACTAACGCTGTATGACTAGCACGTATATGGCATTTCATTTAATCTAGAGAATGATTAACTCGCAAAGAAACGGGTGATCCGAAGAGCTTCAAAATTTTTACTAGTGTAAATACAAAAACACTTCAGCTATTAGTAAAAGTTGAGCCGTCAACATATAATTCCTTCGCGAAAGTATTTCTGTAAAAACAGGATTATTTAGATTCTACATTTATCACTTGCCGGAGTTATGTAGCAGTACAACGTTAAATATCAGTCAAATCACGCGATTAATCGATACAATGCTATTCGGAAAAATATCGCGTGGCTAATCCAAACATTACAACAGAATGACCAATGGTACAAAATGTTAATTTAATCGTTTGGTCAGTCATTCACAAATCGAACAGGGTAAAGCTACCTTAGAATGAAGAGATTTTATTTCAAACGTGGCACTAAGTTGTTCTTTTTTTTTTGGAAAAGGAAATATAATAACGATATACTCAAACTTATTTTTAAAATGTGGTATGGGGGTATTTACGTAGTAAGAGAATAATAATTGAGAGATGGGATCATATTGTACAACTACGAGACATAATTATAGTTTAACTTGACTGAAGTGACGCTGACATGTCGCGACAACCAAATTTCTGTAAGTGGATGCCTCCGGTGATAAGGAGGTGTACATAATTACAGTACACGTTTGTAGCCCTTGTAATTAAATTAGTCCCAGTCGCTGCTTTCTTTAAATGTATGTTTCCAGTTTGAGCACATCCAAGAATCTACAGCATAAATAATTATCATTAATGTAATTGTTTGTTCTCCATTAGTAAAGAAACATCAACATTTATTGCTGTTTTTTTTTATCCATATTGTCTCATTATATAATACTGAAAAATGCACTAGTTATTTTATTATGAACTTCCTGCTTTTTGTTATTTTTGTAAAATTTGAGATTTGTTATTGTTGGAGTAGTAATAATGCAGAAGTCAGCCGAGTAATTGCTTTAAACTGAGCGTTTAAGAAAAGTAATTTTGTGAAAAAAATTTAAATTTCACGTGAAGGTTTCTGTTAGATGATTTTTCACGGTTTTACTGTGAGATAAAGGTATTCTTAGGCCCATGAACGATTGCGGCATATGCCATTTTACATGAATGTTTAGGTGTGAACAAATTATTCCTGACGGCTTTCGCGTTATATGAGCTAATCACAAAGAAGGATGTCTGTCAGCAAGTGGAAGGAAAAAACGATCTTCTATCGAATTGAAAAAGTTCTAAATCTAACAAAAATTGTTCATTTACCAAGCATTTCGAAAAAATTGATTTTTTGTTTCTTTCGATTAAGAGCAGTTAACGATTAATGGTATACAACAATTTGTTTGCCAGAATCATCGATCAAATCCAAAACAAAAATAAGCCAATATCAACATTCATACAGCATGTCAAACAATTGATAATTTGAAGGACGAAAGCGTTGAATTAGTGCCTCAATGTGCGCATTCATCTGATTCCCTGACGGCTCTCCATTGTTCCAATGCCAAACAGAAAACGGATACTTGAAGAAGCTGTTGAAACCTTCAAAAACTATAGCACCTTAGAGTGACAAAAATGTTTCAGGAATTGGTATAAACTCATGCAAACACAATAAAACGATTTATATCAATCTTATTCTTTCATTGCTTTTGTAAATACTTAAAAGATATCTCCCTTATATCTCTATCTCTTCGATCTTCTCTATCGATCTCTATTTATCTTATATCTCTCTTATATTAAATTAATTCCCCATTAGTACTAATGCCACTAGCATAAATTTTCAGCAGAATGGAATTGAGTAAGTGTAAAGACAAAACGTGGTTAAATTATTTTAATATTTTTCTTTTACTGGTACTTTTTTAACTTAAACAACGTTGCTTGATTAACATTCTTCTCGTTACTAAGTATATACAAAATATGTCATTATATTTTTAAAGCGGACTGTATTACTGGCACGCCAACCATGGTGGCGCTAATATTTAAAATTCAAATAATATTCAACAATAAGAACATATAAGAAAGAAAACCGTTGAAATAATGATAATTGTTGATCGTTATTGTTTGTATGGACTGATGAGATTTGAGACCAACCAATTGAGAGAAACTTGAAAGATAAAAAATAAAATAATCCGAAATGACACCCAAGTTATGTTTAGAGCAGACAAATTCACGAGAGATTGAATACTTGCAATTAGTCTAATCTAGACCTGTATGAAACGCTTAAAGAATGTCTTTAATGCAGTAAAACGCAAAGAAACCTGAGATAAAGAGGTGCGGAGGCAACAAAGGTATTAAAAAACTTATCCAAGAATTTCGGATTTGCGGTTGGTTTTGTACTAAGCAATTGTGAAAGGAATACAGGAATTGAACAGTGGAAACAAGAAAGGGAGTAAATATAAAATTTAAGAATTCGACTTTAAAAGACCGTATGTACGTTGCTCTATATCAGAAGAAAGGTACTAAGTGGCAGATTTAAAATTTGATATCTAGGGCAGCCTGTTTTCTTGATAAGTTAAACATTAACAAAGCTGCATATTTTGGAAGAGGGAAAGACATTGGTAGACACCAGAGCTCGAGATGTTATTAAGATACAATTTGCTAGTTAGTTTCTCAAACTTCGTAAACCTAAAGAAGTGTACAATTACAAAACTTAAACTGAATAAAATATTAATTGAAAATACAATTCTTGTTAAATCTAACTCAGACAACGAAATTATTCTCAAAACTTCTTATTATTGAAGGTGATCTACAAATGGTTCTATAGTCGAATAAATCGAAGAAATTCGCACATTGAATTCGAAGCAGTGTCTGAAATATCAATACATATAAGTGAACTATTTAGAGAATATATTTCGAATTTTATTCTTTAGGGGATATTGTTTCCTTTTTATTAAAATAAATACTTCGTGCTTATTCAGCGAAGCACTGGGGGAAAAGTATATATATTCGCCTTTATATCTCCCCCAGTCCAGTGTTTGGTGCCTTACTTTAGCTTTAGAACAAAGGAGAAACGGATATGGCGAATATAGTAATAATAAATTGTCCGCATGTTAATGTTTCGCATAACGCTACTTCCCAAAATTAAATTCCAAAACTTTAAATTTACTCAGTATATACGTATACACCACTTGCGTTTATTTAGGTAATGGCGGATGCCCAAAATACGAACGTTTTGGGCATAAATTCCACTTAATGGCCACTTAATGTATCTAATGTTAAGATTTTAAAATGATTCGCGACGATTATATCAATCTATCATACCAACGATATTGGCAGAAATGCTGCACATTGCTTACGAGATAAAAGCAAATAATTTAGAAGATTGTTAGGCAGCGTAGCTTGAACCGATGGTGATTTATTCGCGAACAAATCCAATTACAGAAGATATAACGCTCGCATTTTTTTTTTTTCGGGAATATAGCGAACGAGAGATCCATCATTTTTTAAAGCGCTTTAAACTTATGTTACCTGACGTTTCCAGCTTCGGCCTGGCCCTGATTAGGGTATATCCTTGCTGAATTAACAATATTCGAGTAAATTTTTAAATTGACGTTTTCATTCTACGCAAGATCTATTGTAACCTCGAGGAAGTCAATTTTTTACATATTTGATTTTCGACTATATAGAAGTTTCAATAACCTTGTTATATAGTACTTGCTTTTTGACATACGCAAGCGTTGGTCGAAAGGTTACGAAATATTTTGAAACAAACTAGTTGAATGGTCTAGTAAAAATAAATTGTCACTTAATATCGAAAAGCAAAAGTAATATTGTTCGAACAACACAAGTTTAGAGCTAAGATAGCTTAGTTTCTTCATGATATTGATTGATGAATAATTCATAGCAAACGCAACAAAAGGGAAGATAAGAAAACGCTAACACACGGACATGTTTTTGCCTACCCGGCGTCATCAGCGTGGCTTCGAGAGTAATTTTTTACCTCTACTTTCCGCTGCTGTCCCTCACAGTCAATGCCACAACTTCCAAAACAAATTTGACATTTCTTAGCGCCCTCTAGTGCCAAAAAAACGTATACCCGTCCCTCAAGAAGCAGCGACATAAACCCGGTACTGTTCTCCAAACCATCCCTCGAGCAGACTGCTTAACAACGAGGTGGTGGCACTTTAGGCAGCGCTTTAGGAAACCGCAATGTGACTATTCCGACAGGCTTATGGCTCCGTGAGGCAACAGCGAGAGAAGGTAGAGAAAAAAGTACTCTCGAAACCACGCTGATAACCAGATAGACAGAAACATGTCCGTGTGTTAGTGTATTTTTTTCTCTAAGCTAAGCTAAGCTATCTTAGTATTATATGTTTTTGGTTATTGATTCTAGGCATTCTCTGTTGTGTTCTGTTTACAAGTTTAGTGTTAGGAAAAGTTTAAAAGATGAGGTGTTTATGTTAAGATTCAAATAAAGACTCCGAATATTTAGGCAAACGTCCATCGCCTGCCATATTTGCTTTTTTTAGTAATACCCAAGCTTTCCAACTTTTTCTGCTTAAAAGCGATTTCTAGAAGCCTTTCCGTTTAGACTTTGCGATTTTCTCTGCCTTCTTATATCTGGTTATTATGTAAAGTTTATATAACATAAACAGATTTCAGACAGACAGAATACAAACATTAGGAACCGATAATTAAAATAATATGCTGCAATTTATTTTAAGTGCCTTAAAGCGCCGTTACAAGTTGTTGTTTATAAAGAGAAGTTCCCTCCGAAGCCCGCCACAACATGAGTACCTCTTGTACTTGTAATTTTCATGATTCAAGATTTTTAAAACACTCACAGAAATACATATTCTTTATTTTTTCGTATTGAACAATATCTGCTTTTGATGATTCGATCGGTGGCACCTTGAATCTTACTACAGAAATCAGCATTAGATAAGCCGAGTTGCTGTAGAGGAGGGTTGATGTACGGACTAATGGTAGGTTGAATATCTTTCCTAGAATAGTTATTTGGGATCAGGGTTTCGGTGTTGTGGTTTGGTCCCTATGGAAACGAATTGGGTTCAGTTATGGAAATGGTACTTTGGAGAATAGAATTGATAACACCACGATTTTGGGATGAATCGTGGTGAGAGACCATTGAGATATCTTAGTGTGAGGAGAAAACATCAGTAGAAACTACGACAACAACACAAGGGGCACAATTGTAAAAAACTATGACAAAATCGTATCTCACCGTTACGTACACACACATTTTATTTTTATTTATTTATTTTATTTAACTAAATTTCAATCAGCGGTGTTTCATGGAAATGTCTCATCACTTTATCGTCAAAATTAGTTATATATTACGCTAAAATTTTATTAATAGACGTCATGGAAAGGCATTTAAATGATGCTCCGTGTGTATGATATTGCCTAAGAAGGTTTTAAATCTATTTAACGTAGAAAAACGTCTTTCACGCTCTCCAGTTGTCGTAGTTGTTGTTAAAATTATAATCAGCAGCTTCATAGCTTCTGCAAATCTTTCAAAACGTTTCTGTAATCCGACCGCTAATAGTTGACTTTTTTTAAGTTTGGTGGCGGCCCAACGGGATGCATAAGCGTTTTTCAAGGTTGTCATAAACTCAGGAGCCTTTTAATGTATAAGTTGTGTGTGTAAAGTATTCCATGACTTTGTTACTGTCACCTCCTCGCGGTAAAGGGTGAAGCGCAGTTAATTGTACTCCAACTGCGAATGGTGACTCAGGAGTGTACCCGACCTACTAAAAAAATTTGTTGATTCTCTCTCTATTCTTAACTCTGCCCAGTCAAGCGCTGGCCCTCTTACCACGGGGCCACCGAGCCGTAATTTTATTTTATAATTTTGCGTTTGGCATAATTACATCGCCAATTTCTTTAGCATACACGTTCTTTTGTATACTCTCGTCGTTCCTTTTTCTCTTTCTCGACGTAAAGTTTGTATTCACATTTTCTGGGTTTAACTTCCGTTTCACTTCTTATGTTGTGTGTCTTTTTGAGGTTGAAGACTTTCTTTATTTTCAGGCTGTATTTAATAGCTACGCATCCAATTATTTCTTTTGTAAATATCCATTGAAAGGTATCATATTTCTATTGTCACTTTTTAAAAATTTATAAACCTTGTTGTCCTTGCGTTATTGTCACTATTTAAAAACGCTGGGAAAATTCATATTAAACAGTCCCTGATGTCAAATGCATATACACCAGTCAAACTTTTGGTCAAGCACCGTACCATTGCCACACCAATCAAGGCGACTATTTCATCGCGCCCGAAATATTCCGTTCCAATCTATTATACGTAGTTAAAAGACTTCTTACAACATAAATCACAAACTAGTCAGGTGCTATTCGAGCCTTTCTCCAGATTTCCAGTATATGATTGGCTCTGTTTACTTTATGATTTGTGATGAAACAAAATTATGACGTATAATACATTTCACAATATTGTCCACGAAATAAATGTGAAGCGATGGGGTATGGAAACTTTACCAGCACACCGCCCCATTGTTAACAATTTTGAAGCAAATTATTGCACGTAAATCCAAAAATTTTAAAGTTCTTTCAATGACAAAGGAGTTAAAAATGGAAATCGGGAAAAGTGGTCTGTCTAATCCCTGCAAGAAAGTAATAATTTCATCCGTCTTTGCGTTCTCTAGTTATTAATTATTATTAATATCTAAGAAATCAAACACTTACTTTTTGTTGCCTTTTCTTCGCTATAAGTTGCCATTTTGAAATTAATTAACGTGCCTTTTTTTCCACTTATTGTGCCTTTTTAAAATATTTATGGTGTCTAAAAATCCGGACTTTGATCAAAAGGAACGCGTATTCTTACTCAGTTTAGCACGGTTGGTTACTACGAAAATAGCAACAACCGTTGAATTCGGCTCTCTTTACAAAAGAAAAAAAATGCAATTGATTGTTACTTATTTAAAACAAAACTACAAATTCAAAGGATTTTAATTACGAAGCCCTTAGGTGTTCAAAGCTTTGAAGTCCTATCCTATAACGCCGGTAAAAACGCATTAATCACATCGTGCTATATAAAAAACTCATTAAAATGGTGCGAAAACGTCGAACATTGCTTCACGTTACCTACGTAAGAATATCGAAGCCTGGAATAATTTCACTTTGATTTGAATCGCGAAATGACGAGAAGCGAAGGTAATGCAGCACGCTTCTTTCATCATACCATATAGCTTTGAAATATTAAAGAGAGCAATACGATGAATATCCTATAACCTAACTTCCTACTTTTCCACCTTAATAGAAGTGCCATCCATTAGAGCACTTAACTTCAATTTTCGTCAGAAGAAAGGTAGCACCAGATATCTCTTATTACTATTTAACTCACCTCGGAATTTATTTAAAATTGGAATCATTGTTGAATATTATAATGAACTAATTACTTATGTAATTAAATTCTGTCTTAACTAACGAAATTGAACTAAGGGAGAAAATGCAAAATGTTTTTCGGAAAAACTGGCGACACGAATTAGTTGCGGTATGTTACTTAGTTACACGTAATGAAATACTTTCTAATCAAAAATAATTAAGGTCCTGAACAAACTAGGCATCGTATGTAGTAAAAGGTGTATCCCTTTTTAAAGATTCGATTAGAACCTCAGAAGAAACTCCTTAACAATTGCCGGTTGGGATAGAGAAAGGTTTGATCGGTTAATTTGATTTACTATTTTCGCGTTCAGTAATGAGATAAAGATTTTAAGATAACAAACGAGCTGTATGTTTGATACTTAATACAAGAGATCTGAGCGATATTATCCAATGCTATTTTCAATAACTACGTATAACTATTTCATTCTAAGTGATCTAATGTTTTCGACGTTACTTTGAGATTTGCAAATTGTAATACCGGATATTTGCGAAAAAAGTTATGTGAATGGTGAAAAGCGTCAATGACAAGTAAATTAATCAGAGTCTCTGCTTCCATCGAAGTGAATTCTAGCGGAACTTGGGCATGGAAAAGAACTTGAATCCACGCAAGTTTCTAAACATTGTCTTTCTCAAAATATTTTGGAATCCAGTCAGTTCGCTTTGAAAGTTTTTCCTTAAAAAGGAATTCGCAAGTCTTGCGAAACAATTACTTTATTAGAGATCACGTATTTGTGCAATTTAGACATGCAATGTTGGTCACCATCCTCGTTGATTTTCCATATCCGCAACTGCGAAGGCTGCAACTTTCTCTAAAATTTTCGAAATGTGGAGGTTATTGCCTTGCAGAGACAGCTTAAAGGCATTTAGTTTTTAATCAAGTGTAATACACAAACCAAGAGGTGTTTGCATACAACTAAACACAGCCAAAAAGGACATGTAAATAAACAATCACATAAGTATTTATGTTCCGGAAATTAAGTGGTTTGTAAAACGATTGGGTCTTACCCAATCTTTTGTCTTACTCAATCTGTACCAATGGTTTGATATGTTATCTGTAGAGATAACGAAGGCAGATGGATTTGTTCCTTTTTTGTAACGACTAGATAGACTCGTGTCTATTCACCTCATAAGAATGGATTCGTGTTGCCTACTTGTGTCCCCGAGAGTCGACAAAACACGAGTCTGTCTAGTCTTTGCAAAAAACCTAGTAATTTCATCCGCTTTTGTCCTCTCTAGTTATCAATAAAAATTAATACTTAAAAGCACGATTACGACTCCCAAAATTAAAAAAAATTGAAATCTAGGGAACATGTAAATCATATACAACTACGTACTACACATTCTTTTTTCTTCTGCGGAAAAGTACTCGGAAGGGGCAAAATGAATGTTTAAAGACTTGAAATTTTTCATTCTTTTTACGCGAATAATTTGCTAACACGAAGAGGTGTTTTAGCAAACACTTTTAGTTTACTTTAGAGCATACATTCTAGCGCTTTTAAAGAGAGCACATACTACGTTCTCTCTTCATTGTTTATTTCTACTGAAGCAAAGTCAAAATTCAAATAGTTATTATGGCATTTACGTTGTTTTCGTTTCTTTTCTGCTCAGCCATTTGTTGATGCTTGACCACACGTCAAGTTAGTTATTTGATACAAATCTTATCATTTTCCTACGACTATGCGCAAACGCAAAATGACACACAGAAACAAAGCAGGCGCTCCTCTGGCAGCGGGCGTCTTAAAAGCGTTTCCTTTTCTTTGGAGATATTTACCCTTCAATAGTAATTTAACAACTGAACCGGCTCACCGAAGTGGTGCTGTATTTATACTAGTCGCCCCACCTACTTACAATTTTCACGAAGCTTCGACAATGTTCGATAAATAGAAAGTTTCTGTTTTTCGGGAACATTCCACGTTCTTCGAAAATGTTCCATGTCTTTCTTTGAAGTTCTGCAAGCTACGAGAGCGATGTAATCTAGATATTCTAGAAAGTTCTATTGGCATCGAAGAATTTAATATTTGCAACTAACACAATATATGTCACTAACGACTTACAATAAACCAATAAATGAAAGCCTTAACGAAAAGCTTATTTAATTGCCTATTTAAATCTGTAAAAATATACAGTGAGTTACATTTTAAATAAGAAAGTTGATATTATTCTTGATTAAGCCAGGCACTAAAGATATTAAATTGTGGTGTACATAAGAATAAACGAATATTCCAGCATTTTTATCAAAGAGTCGTTGCTAGATTTTATTCAATTTATTATGTGAATTTAACATTTAAACTAATAACGCCAAACTAACTTACATTAATACAGCAAACATAGTATCGCATTTACGCCAAATTTCATATCGGATAGCTAATTAAAGCACATGAATATGACAAATCAATATAAAGTTTAAATTGATACCTTTCTATGACGACAACGGCCGAGAGAATTTGGAATATACCCAACAATACACATTTTATTCCTATTCCGCATCGTTTCAGCAACAAGGATAACAGGCAATTCTATAACTCTCAAAGAATATAACAGGTTTTCCACTGTATCAAACGTTTCTAATGAATGGGCGCCTTCGGCAAAACTTCGGTTTCGCTGTGGAAAATTCACCTCGACGCCGACCTGGACGACGAACATATTTTATTGAATACTCGGTTAAAAATAATATACGAGAATTAAACGTTGATTGCTTGCGAGGGACTCTGCTGCCGTTCACACAAAGGACGCCGATATCGTCATTAGATTCGACGATGTGTGAGTCGAAATCGGCCTTATTTGTCAATTTTACTTGCGACAGGTCGAGTTTCGAACGCGCGGTCCCGATACTTTTAATCGCGAATAAACACATTTACGGAAATTTATTGTTAGAGGACATCATTTTCGTGATTGGGCCGAGTACTGAACTGTAATGACTTCCATTCGTACCGCTGTTAATTAATTAATTAATCAATCATCGCTACAATTGATGTCGTAGAAGTAATTCGGGCTACATCAAAAATCAATTTAATTTTAGAATCATATAGCACGAATAAATTAATTCTTCATATATAGCTGAAATATTGTTTTCTCTTCGAACACTAAAACCGCATTAGTCATTCAAAGTTCATTACCTGCGTACTTTGTTCTGAATCGCACGTTGAATATTTACATTGGTATAAAATACTGCTATTAGAACCTATTCATTACGAATGCAACTATTACAATAATATTTGTTAATAACGACAGTAATAACTAATCGGCATACTCCGCATCAAGCAACATATTTTATTAATTCGAAATAATTTTTTTTTTGCGAATTCAATCATTTACATTACGACTCAATGATTTGAGAAATCGATTTTAATTCTAACGCCTTGCTCTGCCCTATAAGTATCCACTTTACCGCATATAAACATATTTTAAAACATGTGAAATATACGAAACTAAGAAGAGAGGCCCTCGCACGCAGCACGAAACGTATAAATCCGTCTTGTATTAAAGCTGAGTGGCTAAGTGGATTTTTTTCTGTTTAACAAATTTGCATTTTTCCAATATAAATGGTTTCGTAAGCATCTAATTCTCGCGACGAAGATATTTTGTTAATTCATTTAAGGTTTCCTAGTTTCATATTATCGCCGGCTTGATTTTATGTATTGTGCTACACTTGACGATTCTATTCTTCCACAGCGCCAATGAGCTATCTGCTCTTTGCATCTGCTATCTACTGCTCGTTTTGTTTGTCCTATGTTGGTTTTATCAAGCCACTGCGTGCGATTTCATAAGTTTCCGTCTCTTCCTTCGTTTCCGACTTATCTTTCGAAATGCCTAGAATGTTTCTGAATGTATTTCGCGAACTGAAACGCACGTTAATATCTTGCCTCCCAAAAGCTTTCGTAATACCTTCCGATATTCTGTGAAAGGAAAGTTCCACAGATCCGGGGCTACAGCCGAAATTAAGGACGCGAAATTTCTTACTTAATGCCTACGTTAAGCTTTTGTAAGCATGCGAATTTTTGCTACTGATGTGCATTGTCTTAATATTGTTTTCCTCAAAAATAACCCTTCCAGGAAACCTTCATTATTTTTTGAAATTTGAAAGCCCTTTAGCTTATGTAAATTTCAAAGCTTGTCATATCTTCAGATGCGTTTGGTCTATAAATGGTATGTGTAAACTGTTGCATGGTTTTGGTAATATGACCGCGTCGCTGCAAATGATATGCGGTAAATGGTGAAGCTCAGTTACTTATTCCCCAATGTGGAAATAGTGATTCGAAATGGTATCGGTCTCACAAAAAAATCTGCCATTTAATCCCGATAAATCTTCGGATACACACCGCTTAGATCTGCTATGGTTTGCCAACTGTAATCGAGTATTGCTAATCAGTTAGCTGTCAACTTCCAGATATCTATCAACAACATTTTTTTATTTTAATAAGCTAAGTAAAGCAGCGACTATATGACAAACCTTTATGAGTTTATCGAAAAAAGAGTTTATGTACCCTCTTAAATTAAACTTGTACCAATAAAATATCACAGATTTCTAATACTATATGTGCCACGTTCGAAAACTTGATTTTGTCCTAAGAACAAAGGGCTCTTCTTTAAAAACAAATATCGAAAAATGCCATTTGAAATAGTTATTTAACAATAAAGATTATACATAAATCTAGAGTCGTCAAATTTTATTATTATATTTTTTTCATTATCGTCTTCCAAAAACAAAATTTGTATAAAACGAGAAGTAAACGACATTGGGTAAATAACGTGTTATCCGGAAAGTCAATACAACAAATTGGCCAATGTTACGTAAACTCAAGTCAACCTTTTTTCAAAATCTGGGAAGCTCAAGAACATTTGTTAGGGCAAAGTTCTTTTTATTTTCGTTGCCCAAAGTAATAAATACGCAATAAGAAAAGGACATTTATTCTCATTTATGATAAAGATCTTATTATTGGGCCGTTCTTTGATGCTGACCTTAGTACCAACTAACATTTAGAATTTCTGCAAGAAAACTCATTTACCGAAGTTAACTTGAATACCACACAGACAAAGAGATAGATGTTATCAGTTAGATGAAACGACTAACCTTTGCAACATAAAAATAGATATAACAGAAAGCTCAAAGCTTCGTGTGCCACCATACTCACTAGATTTAACCTCATTAGCTTCCTTCTTTTGGGATTACTTGAAAAATAAAGTTTGCATGCACTGTACTCTTAGGGATAGAGAACATTTAAGCGTTCTACTGATTGTGTGAGGACCATGAAACCGAACCATATTACGAATCCAGTTAGCGATATTGTAGGAAAAGCTAAAATATGTATGTTGCGCGATGAATAATACAGTGTGATGAAAAACATAGACTAGGTACATTTTTTTATGATTGTCGATCATATCGAACATTCATTTTTGGCAGAAACACTTCCATAAGATAAATATAATTAATGCTGAGAAATTGTGAATTGTTTTAGTCTAACCTTTAGGAATTGATAAACGCTCTCTTCTTATTACAAACTAATTATTTTGAGCAACTTTAGGTGCCAACAGAAATCAAAAGATCTTTGTAATCTTTGATCTTTGAAATTGACTTAAGTCAACATTGCATTTGGCCAATTTGTAATTATAAAGCTTTTAAGTGTGACGTTATTTACGTAACAACATCCATTTATCGGTTTAAGTACATTTTACCAGGATAGGTAAAAAAAAATAGTGACTTAGATGGCCATAACTTTAAATATAAGTAAAATTTTTAATGCTGAACAACTTTTCCAAATAGCGTTTTTGGATAGGTTGTAAAACAAGAGTACTTCACTCATGGTATAAAATTAAATGTTGAAGCCTACTGTAATATTTAAAATTTTCCATGGTAAATGGAAATAATCATAGTTTTTCATTTTACGGGATGCACAAGTTTTTATGAAGAGTAAGTTTTTATCCGGTAAATTCAACATAAATAAGTTCCCCGTATGGTGGATGTAGCGGTGATAGATTTTCCATTTCTTTCAAGCTGTGTTAGTGATTTTAAATAATAATGTTTTTGCGGGAATTCATTTTAGCGTGTGAAAATACTCGAATAATTTCATATTAAAGGATGTCAACTGGCAACTAGCCAGATTTTAAACGAATTTCAAAGCGCTAACTGTTCCTATGTTAGTCAGGGTGCCGATGACAATGGAAACAATCACAAGAGCTTCTTTGAGTCGAGTAAATGCAATTTCGCTTGAGATGTATGTAAGCATACATGTAATAATTGATACAATTTTAAATTGAATGTCTTTCATAAAATAACCGATCTTCAACAGGTAGAACAAAATATTTTGATTTGTATTGTATATGTGTGTTAATTGGAGATTTTAACATTAATTTTAACGCAACTGAAACTCGTAAGACACAATTTTGTGATTTCCTTGGAACATTTGATCTTCAGGGTAGCGATTATAAGTAGTACGATAGCTAACTCATGTATGACAATCTTATTACACAGTTTGATATTACCTTTAGCACTTTTATACCGATTATAAGCTTTCAGCTTAAATAGGGGTTGGTATTGTTCTTATATAATGCACCTATTCTTCAACAATAGGTCACGCGTTATATACAGCCGGTCATTTAGCGAGGTTTATTTTCATTTAACGACTTCTACAGTAATATTAACGGGACCTGTTTAGATTTTGGTTAACACGTCAACTGATGTAAACACTAAGTGCGAGTTTTTCTTTGCATTGTATTGCAAACGCCATTAATTTTGCTTTCCCAAAGCATTCCAAAACACATGCGAGAAGGAAAAGGTGTTTCTTGGTATGCCGATTCTTTAAGGACAAGTTGTACGTGCTCCGCATCTGATATTCACCTCAAGTCACCATAAAGACACTTTCTTAATGAATATCATCAAGCTGTGAGAAATGCCAAACTCACTGCAAGTGAAAGCTACATTTCACATTCAAGTAACCCCATGAAAGCTTCGTGGTTATTAAAGGTTAATGTGCTAAGAAGAAAGTTGTTAACTGTAATATCTCTGTGGATGATTTTAATTCTCTGATTTTGATTCTCTGCTGTTGAACGGAGTACTAGCAAAGCCTCAAAAAGTCGCGTTTCATTTGAATAAATATAAATGTAATGCGCCCTGCTCTTTTTCCTTTGAGGAATTATCTTTCATCGAGAAAATGTTAAAAGCTACTGGTTATGTACATAATTGTTGCTTTACTTACTAGACTGTTCAACTTGTGTCTGGCGCGTTCCATACTTCTTAATGCACTAAAAAAAGTTGGTGAATCCTTTTCATAAAAAGGGCTCATTTAATAGTTTTAATAATAAAATAAGTTCTCTAGGGGTCTGTCATGAAACCCCTTTTGTTTTTAATTAATACTCATGATTTCTATTTGTAGCTGCGACGTATAATTTATTTTGTACGCTAACGACAACAAAGGCTTCTTTGGATTTAATGTTAGAGGAATTTTTAGCTAATGGTCTCTCGTTAAACCAAGAAAAAGCGTGGACATTTCACACTGAGAAATATGGGCCCAAGAGAAGATGCGAACTGTTTCCTAATTATAACCCTAGTGACTAAATTGCTAACTATTTAGCACGTAACCTCTCTTGGCCTGATGCTGAAAATGTCCTAATATTTGCGTAATATGCTTATAAATTTACGACTTGTATATAGTATCCTGGCGTGAAGTCACTGTACTGCACTGCAGCTAACAGAATTTCGTTTCTACAACGAACTAGAGTTATTGTAGGTTATAAAAAGAACTGCAGAAAAGCGTTCGTATATATAATAAGCATTGTTAGCATTGTCCAACTGGGGTAGAACTAGAATATGTAGTTCCAACATTGTTTAATAAGCCTCAAACCTAAAGCCCTTGAAAATTTAAATTGTAACACCACAATGGATATAAAAAGTTATTACTGGGAGACGCACATTATGACATTAATAAGTATTTTAGTGATGTGTTTATCATTGTCTAATATTATTTCGTCGTTGTGTGTATACCCACCCACAAATAAATTTTTATTATTATTGGTCTGTCTTTTGTATGAATTTCACTTGGAACAATTAAGCGAAGATTTTGCAATGAATTTTTTAAGTAACGTTGAAACATGAAACGTTGTAACGTGAAGAGGATAAGATGTATCGCATCCGTTTGATGAATGCTGGAATAGAGTGTCTAAATCGTGTCACATATAATTAGAGTGCAACAAACCGATTGCCTAGCAATAGCGTCACCGCGCTAGGTTAACCTAAATAAACATGCGCGTAACAAAAAACAATAAGAAAATTTATGAAAACATAGTAAACAACTTATCGAATATGTTTAGATGGCTCAAACGAATTTCGAAGTGAGACTTTCACACCTATAGAGTAGCGTACGTTTCTCCAATGATCTCTTCGAAACCACTCCTTTACAGCGTATATATGTGTTTATACCCAGAAAAAGATCGTTCTATATCTAGCGATGTAATCGCGTACTTAAAGTGGTCTTTGAATTTGTATAACGGATCTACTGCAACACTATTATTAAATATATGGCGTAATATATGGCGTATAGAAAACCATTTTCACGTAACAGTATTAAATTCTTCTCTGACTGAAACACTTTTCGTCATCTAAAATGTTTATACGTGGTCAATAATTTCACAGTACTTCGTACGTACAACAAAGTGTTTTGCTGCGTCGACTACTGGAACATACTTATCGTTAATAGTTTTTAAATCTGCTGCCAGCTGAGAATTTTGGAATTGCATTCGACTTAGCTTTATTGGAGCTGCTTCTAAAATCACTAATTTGATCTTTTCAAAATGTTTAAGATAATAAGATGCGTCTTCTAACCAATGTACCCCATCGTGAAGGAATTGATTACGGCGGCTCCGGTTAGGGCACTGTGAACGACGCTAGTCGAATACGTTTCGGTGATTTAAGAAAAAGCGCTTCTGTCTCTGTTATTAGTTGATCAACATCGGGATAACACTTTCGTCTAGTGTCTATTACAAGGTGTAAAGCATGATGTAAACACATTATGTGCAGTAAATTCGATTGAACAGCTTTGAATAATTGACATGTGAGAAGCATCGTAACCATCATTAACACTTGCTTTGGTAAAAATGTAATTGTCGAATGTTATTGTGAACAGCTTCGGCAGTACATCTTTGCTGTCTTTTACAGGCTAGCAAATTAGGGTGTGACGATCCTTTCAAGCTCGTTGCCCGTGCTACAATCGATACTACGAAATTCTTTTAATGTCTGTAATTTTATCTACAGTTAACCACAACCGTTCATTATTTACTGTGGTTTTCACATAATTCTCGTTCTTCTCGCGCGTTGATGGCAAATACATACTTAGCCTCTACGGGCTTGGTAGCTCCCATGTTGGATCGTATTTCTTCCAAAACTGACGAAACATTGTTGATCCGATTACATAGAAATTTTTTATACGGTGTCTTTCTGTTTTTTTTTTGATTTGTGTGTTGCGTCATTTACATGGTTCCTACACATATAATGTTTCCAACATAAAAAGCTAAACACATGATTTCTTTTTATATTTCTATAAGGCTGGAAATTGTCATTAATACGTATTTACCCTGATAACAGACAGACTAGTTGATGCATTTCTAGTCATTTTCAACCTTTTTAATACTTTCCCTTCAATTCCGACATTTACCAACTTCGCACTGTGATATGTATCACACATAGTAGGCTGCATGGAAGACCAGAAAGTGCCAACATGTAACGAAGCAACCCCTCCCGGTTAAGCACGACTGGAAGGCAAGCAAAATTGTTGCGCTGTACATATAATCCCTGTCCCAGTAAAAGTGCACAGCTACTACGAAAAAAGTAAAATAACAACGGTGTGTGTTACATCGGCCAGTAGTTTAAATATGAACAATAATATATTTAACATTACATTAATTATGCAGATTAATACTTCCCTTTGCCTTTCTGCATTCAAATAAGCTTCACCAACGCTGGATTATACGGAAAGCCAAAAAGCTTTTGACAATTCTGGCAATTAAGTCTTGAGGATGTTTATACATAGAAAGCTTACTTTATGTAAAACTTATTAAATATTCAACTTAAACTAACAGCTTCATCTAATATAGATCTATGCAGTTCTATTTTCTGAATTAACACACTCTCGCTTTTATATAAGTTATTTACATTTACACGGTTACGCTCTCTATTTACTCTTTTCTAAGTAACGCTCACGCGTACGTTCCACTCACGCGGAAATTTCAGAAAGCAATTTTGATAACTGAAAGTACTTCCTGTAATATCGCTATCTTGGCTGGCCGCTTTAAGATAACAATTTCGTTTGCTGCCTGTAAATTTTCTATTACGTTAGAGTATAAGTCTTCCTAGAGATATTTTTCTTATTTCTTGGGGCTGCGGCGGCGCAATACATGTAATAAACATCATCACGCAATAACGTGGGTCATATTGCCCGTCTTAGACTCTTTTTATGTTTCCTAAATAATCTAATATTTACAACGGTCTTATTCTTCAAGGTTTTATTTCGGCAAGTAATAAAACAAATCAATTAAACAGCAAGTACACAGATTACCTACGAATTGTCGTACACACTGCGACCTACAAGGTTATCCGGAAGCAGCTCTCTGTAAACCAAAAAGTCCTGGATGCGAAATGGCAATAATGCCTTCGAAGATTTCCAAAAGAAGACTCTAACAATGAGCATTATTAATACCTATTTGCTTTTGCCAACGTAATATTAGACGTTTGATATTTACTAAATATTTAATATTTGATCATTTATTCGACGATTATTTTATAGCATGTTTTATATGTACGTAGTAGTTTTTTGTCGGTGTTTTACAATTTTACATTTATTTCCAAAAGGTAGAGAAACCTCATTTATATAACCTCTTCTAAAAAGTTACATATGTATATTGAAGATAGAAATGGAAAATTTAAATGGCACCATATCTTTTTCCTATACCCACCGTACAATCTCTAGCGTTTTTGTATAACGATGTATGTATATGTCCCACGTTGAGAGTAAAGTAGATATTTACTGGTATCTTAGATCCAAGTGCTTTCTAGTTTTGTTACTATTGTTTGGCTACCATAAGAATAATAAATACAGGAAATAAATACAAGTAGCTACTTACTGTCCAAAAGGGAGACTCGCACCAGAAAGAATAAAGGAAGCAATATTTTAATTGAAGTTCATGCAGGTAATGTGAATAACATACGCCAGCTTCAATTAAAGTTAAAATAAAAAATTAAAAAAGCAGTAATATTTAATAGCTATTTAATACTTATTTATCTACCTGCAGTGAATATTTAAGATTCTTTCATTCCGTCACAGTACATTTGCGCATTCGTTTGTAAAGGCTGTTCTGCCATTTCCTTAGCACATTACCAAGAGAAATATTGCGGCGGAACTTTAGAGGGTGAAATTTGACCTTGAAATTCGACCTAAATTTCGTTTATCCACAATAACTCTTAAACGATAAAAAATAGAAAAAAATCAACCATTTAGGCAACCGTTTCGGCTTGTATAGCTAGTTATATAGAGGGTGCTGCAATAAGTACGAAACGAAGCGTGTTATGCCGATTTGATCGAATTTCACAAATTGGTTCTAATCGCTCTGTTTGCTGTTAGGTAATGTATACAGATTATGTAGGACGTCCACAAAATCATGAATGTTGATATGCTTTGTTATTGCAACGAGGTATCTGGACACAGTTGTGTTGTTGCATTGTATATTGAAAATCAGTGTAAAGGTATACCAGGCGTTAAATACTTACCCGAAATCGTACCTGTTTTGCAGCAATTAGACAGACTCGTGTTTTGTCGATTCTCGGGGAAACCGGTAGGCAACACGAACCCTTTCTTATGAGACGAATAGACATGAGTCTGTCTGGTCGCTGCAAAAACGGTATGAATTCACTTGCTTTTGTCTTCTCTACTTATATGTGATAACTTTCGACTTATGCGCGTTTGGATGTAGGAATATATTATCCTGACAACAAGGGGTAGAAAGTTGGTACATCGAGTAGTTGTTCTTTAGACAGTAAAAGAGCAACAGAAGCACTATCATAGTAATATGCTGCTGTTCCTGAGTATGCAAAAGAAAACTAATTATTTATTGGCAATAATATCAGTTTATTATCATTGGTTGGGCTCATATTATTTTGCAGACGTGTGAGCAGCTATTTATTAAAAAAGCAATCGACTTTGCTGGAAAAGTGGAAAGTGCTGGAAACATAAATATTGACTACATTATAAAAGCCCCCTGTCCACATATTGAGCATGTGGGTAAGACTTATTTATCATGGAACGAGATAGCGTATGCCACTCGATGAAATAAACTTCTCGGATCTGGGTGCTATGTTACTGCACTTGTATGAGGAATATAGAAAAAAGTTTCGATATCTTGGAGGTGTACTTGATTGTACGCCAAGGATTGCAATTTGATTATCACATTGCATTGATGTGGTGGTAAACAATTTTGTTTATATAATTCACTAATTAGTTTGCTTAATGATGATACTTTAACATTTGAAGCCTACAAACTTTGGAATCAAATATATCGCTTGCTCTCTTAACGACTATCAACAATGGTGGTATAAATTTTCCTACAGCCGATATTACATCAAAAATATTGTGTAACTATGTGTGTGAAATCATACCTGTTTTACAGCACTCGTGTTTTGTCAACTTTCTTATGAGACGAATAGACCCGAGTCTGTCTAGTCGCTGCAACAAAGTAATGATTTCACTCGCTTTTATCCTCTCTAGTGGTGACTGAACAGCAGAAAGCGCAGTGCAACCAACAGCTTCACCTCTTACGTAGCTCTAAGTGCAATTACAAACTATGTCCACTTTTGTCTTCCACATGTTTCGATATACAACTTTAGAGAATTGACAAGGTTTGTAGCCACCGCTTCTCGGTCGTCTTTCTCCTGTTCATATGCTCAGCTGACAACTTTAGTTATCTTTGTAGGGATAATTTTATTATTTCTTTTGAATTGCGAAATTTAGCCTCTAGATGCTCTGAAATTTTCCAGCTTAATAATTGCGTTTGCTTCTAGCGCCCCCTACCGCAGGTCTATATCGTGTACTATGGCGTTTTGATCCGTAGCTGCTGAAAGTTTACATAATACGTGTACAATTTCCAGTTTTTGTATATATTCTTCTGCTGAACCAATATATAGCTGCTGAACCAATGTTACTTTCTGAAATTTGTTTCTTACATTGATTACATTGATCGTCGCCCAGAACTCAACAGCTCTTCTTTTGTAATCTGGAGTAATATTATCGTCTGTCCAAGCTCGTATCTCCTCATACTCTTTTTCAGCATTTTCTAAATCGTTGAACAATGAAGGCTTAAAGTTGCCCTTGGATTTCAAAAATGTGATAAAATATAAAGTTGTTTAAAGTAAAAAGTCTTGGATTTTTGCAAATATTTAAGTTCATCAATAATGCAGGAACTTCCAAAAATGTAATCCAAACACGGATATTGGTAACTAGTAATTAGTAGCAATAGGTTAATAGTAGTAATAGGTGCTCTACCTTCCACATTTAATTTCAAAGGCAGTATCAGATGGTGCATATCTAAACGCGGCCACACCGTATACATTAATTTAGATCATGCCTTAAACGATATTAATCGTCAAAATAATAAACGAAATTTAAAGCATTACAAACTACCAAGAAGAACACAAATCTATACCAACAATAAGTGAAAAAAGGCAATCAAGTACATGCACTTAGTGCTAATATAACTTAAAAACGTTCTCTCTCAATTCTAAACAATGTTAATCTCTAAATGTTAACAGATGCTAAGAGATAAGTGAACTTTGTAAGCTAATATAAATAAAACGATGTCGGGATTAGAGATTCAAAAGCTAAGCTTTTTATAACGCTAAGCTCATTCAATAAACATCCATACGTACGCAGCTTCCGATTCTGGTGAACGGAAATTTGTTAAGCATTATTTTCCGCAAACCTACATAAGTTAGTACCAGTGCCGATGCTATATTTCTGAGTTAGCAGCTCCAAGAAGCCCAAGATTAATTAAAAGATTCTGCCAGCAATATTTAACAATAGCTTCGTCGGATTTTCAGAGTTAGTTTTATTAAATTAAAGCTCCTATTCTATTTATAACATCCTAGAGATGCTTCGAGTTCGTAATGAAATCTTTGCACCGCTGACGTTAGCGTAATTAGCGCTCCAAGTCGATGCTCTCTGTATATCAAAGTATACTCCGCCATAAAGTTGTAATTTACAATTAGAAGTAGAAATAGAACGAAGTTGATATCAAGTTTTCCTGCTATTGTGCGGGTAGAGAATTATAACGTAATTAAAAGTACATTTGTCTCCGCAAATTAAGAAATATCACATACAGAGAGAAGATTTAGAGCTCATGGATATCGAGAAGTACATATATCAAAACCGATATTCTCAATGATGTCTAGAAAAAGAGAAATTTGATTCATTAATCTCGTTGCCAGGGTAGCGATTAGCGTAGGTTACAATGGCAAGAACGAAAGAAACAACATAACATCGCGTTATTGAATCTGTACACAAAATATTAGTTTTTATAAACGTATGTTATAATTTTTTAAGAAGGATATGTACCTAAAGTAATGCAAAACTAACTTAAGTTATTGTTGAATTTACTCAATTTGTAACTTAATTTACAAATTGAGTAAATTGTGTACGCTAAGAAGATGTTTCCCCACAGTGAAAATACAATATGTTGGAAGCTTACTTAGTGTGTTGAAAATGTTTTGCAAGATCAAGAAAATAGTACGAGCGGTTATATTTGCTTCATGTTCAGCCGACTAATGGACATTTCTCGAAATTTTGCCGAATATTTAGAAATAATGAAACGGGTGAAGAAGAAATGCAAAAGTTCAAAGTCGCCAAAACATTATTGTTAAGAGATCCTGTAAGAAAAATGGTTTTATTATCGTCAGAATGCCAATAATTACCGAAATATTTTAAGAGACGATGAGGCAAACTTTCATGTTTTAATGTTAATGTTTAGTGTGGTATCATTTCATCCAGATTTATTAAACCATTTATTTATGATCAAGATTCCTTCGCCGGCGAAACAAAACAAGAGGATTGAAACAAATAGATAGATTTCATGTTTACTTGTGAAGTTATTAAAGATTATCTATTCGAGACGATATGATAATATTGAAGGTCCCAAAACATGTTGATTCAAGAAGAACTACGACAATGTCCTATTGCAGTGTTTGAACTGTTCTGCAGCGAAGCAACATTTTCTTGAGTAGAATTAGCAACTTTAAAGCAAATACATTTTAATTTTGTTGTCGCTTTATAATTAAATGATGTTCTCTGCAAATATTTTGTTTTCCATGTTTTACAACTTTATTAAAAATTAAATATTATCGTTTGTATTATAACTATTATAACTCCGTTATTTCTGATGAACAAATAATTGTTCATGTATCATTTGATGTAAAAATTGCGAAATTGCGTAATTGTATTTATCCATTTTCATGTGACAATAAACCAAACAAAGAAAGTGGTCAAAAAAACTTCATGTTAGATAATGATAGACATACATTTTAAATTTAATTAGATGGGAATATGATGGAAATGAGTAATCTTTCATACATTTCCCACTACTTTATAATGAACCTCGAGCCAATAGGAGGAAACGACCCAGTTTAGATCTCGTTTGTTTAAGAGAGGACGTTATCGAGGCAAAACCTTACCAATCATATAATCGACTTAGCGCCCCTCTTTAAAATCCGATCTAAATACAAACCAATAGTTACTAGTATTGATTATTATTACGATCACGGTAAGCCCAAATTACCATTATCATAAACCAATCGCGAAGTGAATTCCTAACTATTAAGAGGTTCGAATCATCCGACTTTCCCAGATGCCCAAGCTCCAGAGCTATCTAATCCAGCCAGAGTCGTGATATCCCGTTGAAAACTCCAAAATCAAGATCAGTTTAGCGTTATTCTTTTATTACTTAAAATTCAATAAACATTTTTACGCCTTTAAGAGCGCTATTACCTTCGAAGTAATTCAAAACTCTGATTTAAGAGAAATAAAAGCAAATATAAGAAGGTTCTATAATAATAAGTTGGATTCTCTATTTATGTTACAACATTTTGGCACCCAGCGTACATATAGCTCTACATTTAGTCGATTAAAGACAGACTTTGAATATCTCCGCTGCTAAAATGATCTTATACCGTTCGTACTATGTTGGTTTGTTCTTGAATTAAGAAACTAGAAACGCTAGGTGTTATTTAATTATCTATATATACAGCGTTAGTGAAAAGTCCCGGAACGGTCGAATAACTTTGTTATTTGAAAATTATGATTTCTGAAATTTGGTATGGGGGCATAATTAATATAAATGCATTTTATACAATATAGTTAATATTTTTTTTCACTTCCGGTTTAATTGGCAATACGTCCAACTTTTTTTTTAATGGAACGCCCAGATTTTTTTAAAACTTTTGAATGCAAAATAAAAAACTACGTTCAGGAAGTATTAAGATGTTTATTTTTATTCACAAGAAAACAGTTAAAAAATTAAAAAAGTGTCCTAATACAGAAAAATCAAGATACCTTTAAAAAAAGTTTTTGTTTAGTGTTTGCATTCTTTTTGCCGCCACATTTGACAATTTTAAAAGCGTTTTAACTTTTGCATCGCTATAAATTTACTTATTTTAGACATTGACACATTTGAAAATGGCAGTAAAGCTTACCGAATCAGAACGAATTGAGATATTAATGATGCGTGGGTACGGTGATCGTCAACGTTCTTTTGAAGAGGTTCGTATTTTGTTTAATACTGTTTATCCGGATCGTCACATTAGTAAAAGTACGGTATGCCGAACAATTCAAAAGTTTGAAGTCTTTCGTCAGGTGAAGGATTTACCTAGAAGGGGACGTCCATTAACAGCAACAGATGAAGAAACTAGTTTGAATGTGTTACTTACAATGGAAGAAAATCATCACGTGTCCACAACAGAATTAGGTCAAATTCATGAGATCTCTCAAAAATCTGCTCATAAGATTCTTAAATCAGCAAGAATGAAAGCCTATAAAATGTATCCCGTCCATGAGTTAACTGAAGATGATCCAGATCGTAGACTACAATTTTGCGAAACAATGACGGAATTGATCGAGCAGCAGCCTAATATTTTAGATCACATCATTTCTTCAGATGAGGCAACGTTTTGTCTCAACGACACTGTGAACAGACATAATTGTCGCTACTGGTCAATTGAAAATCCGCATTGTATTGAATAAGCCCATACACAGCGTCCTCAAAAGGTGAATGTCTGGGCTGGTCTTGTTGGAAACAACATCATAGGACCATTTTTTTAAAGAGGAAATTTAACTGGCAACGTCTACTTAAATTTGTTGCGAAATGAGGTTGTTCCAGCACTTGCGGCCCTCTTTCCAAATGCAAACATAGGTGATCACCCTAATGCACATTTTTGGTTTCAACAAGATGGAGCTCCCCCCCATTTTGCCCATAATGTCCGAGATTATTTGAATGAAATTTTTCCGGGACGTTGTATCGGACGTAGAGGAGTAATCGAATGGCCAGCACGTTCGCCAGATCTCTCGCCATTAGATTTTTTCTTTTGGGGTCACTTGAAATGTCAAGTGTACAAAAATCGTCCCCATAATCTTGAACAATTGGAAGAGAGAATAGTTCAAGAAGCCAATCGCATCACTCCAGAACAAATACAAAATTCAATAAGAAATTTTACTGACCGTTTACATTTTTGTCAAATTGTGAATGGAGAGCATTTTGAACAATTGTTGTAATCGCAACCTGAATAGACAGGTATCTTGATTTTTCTGTGTTAGAACACTTTAATTTTTTTAACTGTTTTCTTGTGAATAAAAATAAACATCTTAATACTTCCTGAACGTAGTTTTTTATTTTGCACTGTATTGCATAAAATGCATTTATATTAACTATACCCCCATACCAAATTTCAGAAATCATAATTTTCAAATAACAAAGTTATTCGACCGTTCCGGGACTTTTTACTAACGCTGTATATATATCTGAAAATAAAATAAATAAAATAAATTCTGACCTTCTACACACAACACAGTAACTATAATTTTACAAGATTCGAAATGATTGGGACGTTGGCCAATTACCATCTGAAGCTTTGTAAAAACGTTTTCTCATCGTCTATTGAGATACATTGAAATATGTAGAATGTTCATCATCGGAGCAAACAACAGATTACATACACTGAAAAATAATTCCTTCATTCCGCGAACTTTTCAGCTTCACAACACTTAATTAATACTACTAATCATAAATTTTATAGTGGAAGTTCGAATTTTTTATGAGACAAGTGCAAGGAAACACTGTCAGATAAATATATGTAATACTCTAATGCAACTTGCAGCTTCTAACATGATTTAATATAGAGCACTTTGTTTCGGTGTGTTACATCCATCTTCTGTAATCGCTTTATCGTTCCTTATCTTGTAAAGCTAGAATCAATCAAAAATTTAGATGCTCTATTTTGAAGAATTTTCAAATGCATTTAGTAAAGCCAGGTTCGATATTATTACTTATAACTAAAAGGGAATAGGGGCACTTTTAATCCATATTGTAAAGTCGCGTGTTTTATGATTATATATAGAATAAGTAAAAATTTAAGTAAGTTTTAATCACGCTTTTAAAAGGATAAGTTGATAAATTATAAATTAACCAGATTCATAAAATCAACTTATTTTCAGCAAAAAATATATTGCATGAATTCGTTAACTAAAAAGGATTTTAAAGATATTTAAAAATTCACGAAATACAAAAGGAAAATGAAATTCAATTACCTTCCTGATATAATTAATTAATGAAATTAATTAAAATTGATAGAACATGATGGTCCAAAGGGAATTAATAGAATATGTACCATTAATGTAATCTTTATCAACACCTGCTATAAACTAATTAGAAGAAACGAACAGACGAAAATGAAAAATCTGCAATGAGAACTGGTTCCAAATCAACGAATTTTCATAAGTTTGATTCATATATTGATCTTTTGTTATCTTGGATACGTTCAAAGTGGCCATTCTTATGCAATTTTTGTTCATTACTTTAACTTTCTGTGAGTGTAGTCTTTATTTTGTAAAAAAAAAAAATACTTGAAACAATAGCAATTCAAAATAGTGATTCCACTATTCAACTTTTATGATTGTTGGCAGAATAAAATCCTTTCTTGGGTAATATAAAAATAAAAAATTGGGATTAAACAATATTCAGGAACCAGGTTTACATAATACAAAGTTATGTTGAAAAGTGCAGGATGTGTAGTATCCTCTGAGCACGATATAAGTTTAAAATCATGTTCACTTCCTCAGTATTCTCTATAACAATCTACTTCTTAGGATACATATTTTGGGGTAATTGAAATAATTTGAGATTTTCACGGAATTTCGCTGTTTTTTAACGATCGATATCTGAAACGCCTTACACGCTAGAGCGACGATTTAAATTATATTCGACTGGGTCTTTCGGCAAAATGTCGATGTTTCTTCCTACCAACTGGTATCTACAATGGCCGTTTAAATTGTTGCCATGTTTGACTCATGCCATTTCAACTTTTAAAATTAAGCACTGATTATTTTTCCGGAATCTGATTGCAAAGTCTAGAATGTCGTTTTTTAGTGAAGTTATTCTTTTAAAAACAGAATACTCTGAAGAAATAATGTCAACTTTAGTTTCGCGGAAGGTATTCAATTTAAACATTATCTCTTTTGGAACAATTGCAGCTGCATCTACTAGCTCCTTACACACAGAGTCTTGTAAGTTACAATAGACAAATGCTGATTAGAGTTCAACGTAAAAGAATAGGTTTATGTAATCTATATATTAACATATTGGTTCTTATTATATTTAAAAAAATTGTTTAAAAAATTATTGACAATTTGTTTCTGAAAAATTTTTATAAAATTTCTGAATTAATTAAATAAATGATAAAGGCATTGCATAACGGACGCAAATTATTAAACGTTACCCGAAGGCAAAGGAAAGAAACAAGCTCGGAAAAAGTAGTAGTACTAGTAATCTATATAAACAGATATTGTAACTGATCTTTGATCAAAATTCTGGCTTATTAACATAGTTTGTCTTAAATTAAGCATTCATTTCTTTTACCACTTACCACATCCATTGGATTTTGTACAACTTTATTACAAATATATCAAGGGATTCTCTATTACACCTGCTATTGAAAACGATGTCCCGTCAGATTGTTAATCTGAACCAGTATGCGCCGTAGAATAGAAGGCATACTCTTGTATGACTTATCAACATTCGCAGACCTCCACAGAGTTCTTAATTCCTTTTTCTAGGAGTCTACGTTAAAATGAAGATAAAAGTCTTCCAGGCCGCGCTTGTAATTATTTTATGAATTATTGCCGAGGATATCTCCTTGTTCTTCATTCGCATTCCATTTAAAAACATACTCCGTATCGAATAGTAGAAATTCAGCAAAATCTCACGTTCTCAGAGAGTATAAATCTTCGGCGGCCAAGAGAGAAATTTATAATCACATCTTGGGAAGATAAGGACCCACTGTCTCTACTAATGCACATTCCTCCTCCGACGAATATACGTATGTACTCCAATATTTCGCGTAATAGCTAAGAATAAAAGCTCGTCGGAACAAATTTGCGAGTTGAATGTGATATGAAATTGTTCGTTTCTAAGACGTTCAGGCGCGCACAAACGAAAATTGGGGTTATTATAGTGGATAACGTATGTTCCTGCATATTCGGATATTTGCATACGCTGATGCTCTGTGTGTAGTTTGCAAACGTGATTTTTATTACGTTTCCTCCTTGCATTGCAGAGAAACAAGATAAAAAGCTATATGCAGATATGAATAAAAGGGTTGAGATGTTATGGATGACGATGATATTAAATTCGTAGATGCAATTAAATATTTGTACAACGTTCTGTAATAAATTTGAAGATATAACATGCAATGATGAGATATCTTCTTTTTAAGTTCATATCAGCTAGCTTGTTATTATTCTTCTGAAAACTACTAACGACGTGGATGAACCTTGCGCCATTTTATGATAATTACATAAAATTTTCAATAAAACTGTTCCCAAATTGAAAAGCTCAATCACCGATATTGGAAAAGTACAAACAAAGTCATAAAGCTCAATATTTTCGCGACCAATTTAATCGCAATATCAATAGTATATTTGAATAAAAGGGGTTCGAGGTCACCGACCCCCTGAATATATAGCCACCGGCAGTTGAAAATTTTAGTTGACTATTATGACTACTTGGTTGACATGGCGATACTCGCGTAGTTTCCGTGAGACAATACAATATTGAAATACTACAGCTAAATTTCTTTCACATAACTGGCTCTTTGTAGTCGAAGCAATAACGTCGGAGTCGTTCGGTCCGCGCAACAGAAAATGCAAGCAAACCAGATGTTGTGCTGCAGTTCTTGCAATGTCTTGTCGAAGTCTTCAACGAGTTCTCGGCAATGAATTTAAATTTCACCTCTACAAGATTGTGGTCGTCCAAAAGCTACTTCCAACACATCATCAACAGCGGCTCAAGTTTTGTGAACGCATGTAGGGGATTTTATAAAATGAAAATGATGACTAACGAAGAATTGGGCAGAATTTTCGTTACTGGGCCACCGTAAAACGCAAAGAAGTGCCTACACAGTAATATGATGAAAGTTTGGTTCTGGGCGTTCTATCACCACGATTGAAGATTTTTATTTCGCAACCTGAAGAACATAAATATGACCCGTAAACAATGTATTTCCAACAACACGGAGCCATTGCACGTACAGCAAAAGCCTACATGCAGGCCGAGGGAGCTTTGTTTCAAGGACACGTGATCTCGCGTAACGAGGGCGTTCGCGCCTGAGTGTTTGCGATATTTTATGGAGCTTTTTAAAAGCGTAGGTTTACGAGAATAAGTTACAAGAATTAAAGGCTACAATCCAACATAATATTTCAGCGATTTCAAATAGCTTTCTTCTAAGAATACTTTCATCAAGAAGAAACAGATTTGAACGACATCATTTTCAACATTTAAGCTATCCAATATTGTCAGTAAATTTATTATGACTACATTATCTTTACTCACTTGTATTCGCTGCTGAACGGTTGGATTACTTAAAGAATCTTCAATAATTGAATTTGTTCGGATTTTCAATACTAATACGTTCTCTGTTACAATCTTTTGTAACTAAAAATTATCAGAAATTAGCAGTAAATACTTGAGTCACTTAAACAAGCGTCAGTTGCAGATCAGTTGTCAAGCGTTGTGACGCTCTAAGGTCGACAGACCATAGTAAGCCAATTTTCAGGGAACATTCGTTAAAGGTCGGTGTACGACAAAAGATTCTAAAGATCAGGTAAATATGCGAAAGCGTTACGAGTTAAATTTGGATCGAAAGTGTAAAATGGCGTCGAGCCAAGTGATCTGTGATCGGGAGCTAAAGCTGCACCAACCGCCTGTGCTACTGGGGTCTCTAAACGATAACAGGCTTCGACTAACTAAACATCTGAGGGTAGCCAATGATTCTTCTCTATCGTTTTTCAATCACGTAAATCAGCATCGCTGTATTATGAGATTTATAGATTTATTTATGGCGACTGTAGAAATTTCCGTAGTTTAAAAGCTCTGCCTTGTTTATTTTATGCACTTCTTCGATCTCGATTAGAGCAAACGGTATTGGTGCGGTTTCCTATCCACCACTTACATTAACATCTACACAAAGAAGATTTACGAAGATTTTGTACTTTCTATTTGAAGGATCTTATCCGCAAAGGAGTTTTGGGTAAAGTACACTCCGGCAAAAAAGTATCGCATAAACTAAAAAAGGGCATCTATAAACCAAGATATTTTTATACGTTCACAAAAAGTTTGCCTCGTGTATGTGAACTATAAAAACACTAACAAAATCATGGAACATAGCTTTTTTACTTTTTTTTTTTCTAAAAGAACACATTTAGAAAGATGCGTATGTGTAAGGTTTGTTCAGTTGTTTATTGAAAGTCTTCCTATACGGACAAATTGTAAAGTGCGAAGTCAGAGTTCTGTACCAACGCTTTTAAAACTAAAATGAGCAATTTAACTTCAGAACAAGTGGCTGCTATAGTTGCTTTAATCGAAGATGGACGATCTCAAGCATACGTTGCTAATTTGATGGACATCAATCAGTCAAGTGTTTCTAGAGCCGTAGCCAGATATAGGGAAACAGGCAATTACAGTAGAAGACCTGTACCAGGTCGTCCAAGATGTTCTACTCGCCAACATGACCGCTATTTACTACTACAAGCATTACGTCGAAGACATGTAACTGCGAGACAATTGCAGAACGACTTGGCTAGAGTCAGAAATACTCGTGTGAGTACTCAAACTATTCGGAATAGGTTACGACAGAGTGGATTAAGAGTTAGAGTAGCTGTAACAGCCCCTCGTCTCACTAGGAACCACCGAGTGGCTCGCTTAATGTTTGCCAGAGAACATGTAAATTGGAACATTAATGACTGGGCCAATATGCTCTTCACAGACGAGTCAAGATTTGGTCTTTACACCTCAGATAGGCGTATCTCAGTGTACAGACGAGACGGTGGGCGCTATTCGCAGTGTAATATCATTTACATTTTAGAAGAACATGTAGTACCATATGCGCCAATTATAGGAAACGAATTCATGTTAATGCACGATAATGCGCGACCGCATGTTGCAATAATCGTCCAGGAATACCTTAACGATGTTAGTATTCCAGTTTTAGATTGGCCTGCGGTAAGTCCGGACATGAACCCTATCGAGCACGTGTGGGACCTCCTTCACAGACGGACATGAACCCAAAATGTTGCCCCAGCGGACCTGCATGGACTAGAAAATGCTCTGTGACGAGTGGAGAATTTGGATCAGGCTTATGTACGGAGGTTAATCGAATCTCTGCCAAACCGTATGCGAGCGGTCATAAGAGCCAGAGGTGGCAATACTCAGTATTAAAAGCTACTGTTATGACATTTTTCTTTCCAAAATTATAATTTCTTGTTTTAATAAAAATCTCAAGTATGAGTTCTTGTTTTTATTTAGCCTGTATTTTATTTAAACAATCATAGAAATTATATCTTAGTTCATTAAAGCATATTTATTTTAAAGTATATTTAGAACTTTATGCTACAAACAAAGATTATGCGATACTTTTATGATTCAAACCTAAATTATGCGATACTTTTTTGACGGAGTGTAGAAGCTTAATTTTAAATTTCTCCTCATCAGAGGAATTATTTCTCTCCTAAAAATACTGTTTTCTTTGGTAAATGATAATTGTTCGTGTTTACAACTTTCTTATTCCGAGAGCCGTAGGTCACCTCCTTAATGTTACAGGATCAGATCTTTACGATATAAACGCTGACCCGTTTAGATTTGTTACCGATACATTGCTTCCTAAGGTAGCATTTACATAACTCTCACCTCTTTACCACCCCCGAATGTCATATTAAATTCAGTAGTTCTAGTAAATGCACACATACAGTGTTATTTTTTTTGCACCTTATATTTAATTGTCATGCGTTTTTTCTGCTTCTTTGCTTTTCTGCATTTTCTGTAACTGGATAGTTATGTACCTGTTAGGAATACATATGTATGTACATATTTACATAGTTAAGATTTTCTCTATATGCCTTCTCAAACAACAGTATTACTATTTCAATTCTTCCTTTTTATATCTACGGCGGTTTTAGTTTTGGGGGCTAAGTATTTTAAAAAGTAAGTAGAATAGAAGATCAAAATTTTACTAATATTCGACTACACAAAGATTACTTAAAGTACTGTCGAACGCGCATTAATCTCGGATATACCGGAGGTGGATGTCAACTTCCTTATTTCTAACGGAATGTGTTATATCTTAGCACAAATTTAGATTGCTCTCAAAGTTCTGAAATAATATTGTGTATTTGTAATTAACTTTAATTTTGACTACTTGTTTACTATAAATTATACTGGTTATGGTGGCTTACCGTTAGATGTTTAGTCAAAAGTAAAGAAAATTCCTCGCTTATCTTCAAAACATTACTTTGAAGTAAACGGAAGCCTTTATGTGTGTCAATGACGTCTGCCACGAAAAAGTTAATTTTATATTATATTGTTCTTTTACATATTCTCTTATATTTACGTTCAATATTTATATTTAAGGTTCAAAGTTTAATAAAAGAATAAAACTGTAACGGTGTTAACTCTCAAGATACGTAACACATATAAAAGTGTAGACAACAATGACAAATAGATTCCGAAAAGACTATAAACTTAGGTAATTTTCTCTTTGTTTTCAGAATTTCTTTTAATATTACATAAATTGTTTTAACGCGTTCATGTTATCCAAATTTTGCAATAACTTTAATCACTTCGATAATTTGATTGCTGTTCTTGTGGTATTGCGGTATCTCTTCATATTAGTGGTTTTACTTAGTCTTTCCTTTTGTGAATAATACTAAGTAACTTAACGTAAATTCTTTATTAATCATTGAACTTTATTCCTTCGGTTTAACAGTAGTTTTGATTGTCAAAAACGTTTTCTTTTAGTTTTCGGCCTGATGATGTGTGTAGCTACAAGGAAGCCGGTCGTCACATTTCAACATAGATATCTGTAAGATTTGGCCCACTATTCTTTCTCCATTTGTAATGTGAATATACGTATGTTTGGAGACGTAATACTAATTCAAGGAATTATTTTCCAATTTTGTAAGAGCCTTGTTTTCAATCCCAACTTTTGGTTCGTGTACGTAACACATAAGAAATAATCATCTTTGATCTAATGATGTGTTGCCTTCATCAAATTGTCGCAGACTGAAACGTAACTTCAAAATATAGAACAAACCACATTTCAAAAAATTGAACATGAATCTAATTTACTGCAAGTTTGCTACGAAGTATGTACGTAACCTGTAGAACGCCTGATAATCATCTTTCATTGCGTCGATAAATTATCGGAAAACTCAAAAAAATGCCTTTGAATTACTAATTGTTACATAATCATTTGGTGGTTTTAGTCCTCGAAAGTCCCCAGATCCATACTTAAAATTCAGTCTCTGCAAATCTGTCTACGTTGTCGTATTGATCGTTGAAGATATTATTAAAGAATATTAAAAATGCCCTCTGTTAATATTCCTTAGGCAACTTACGTCCAACTCAATATTATCAAAGTAGTAAAATGATTTGATATCCATGGAAAACGTCTTTGACTAATTCCCACAAAGGCTTCAAAATTATGGAAACTCATGCTTATTTAATTTTGGCTAATAAAATTACACACGTAAATATACCTCAAACTAATTTAAACGCAATATAAATTAACAAAAACAATTATTCGACATTCAAAGGTCCCGTTTGTTACGGTTTTCTCGTTGCCTAATTATACAAAATTTCAATATCATATTTACTTAATTTTCTACATTAACGTATCTATTATTCTACGGTAACCCTTATAATGTCAAAAAGTTTAAACACCGCCAAAATATACATTTACATAATCCCGCTGTAAGCACTTTCACTAAATAAGCGAAGAAGGTTCGTTAGAAACGAAAAGGGTTTGGTAAATGGGGAAATATGTAACCATTTTAGTTTTAATTTGTAGCAAAATTGGGAAAATGAAGCACCTACTTGTTTTTGTTTTTTGTTTTTTTTTTTTTCTTAATTAAAAGACTTAATAACTGTCAAGGATTAAGTTACTCGCTAACTTACCATTCTAAAAATTTTTTCGTAGGCAAAAACTACGAATTATACATATATAATATGCCGCTCAATTTAAGCGGCATATGCACTGAGTACTTCAAGGATTCCCTTCCTCCTGTCAACGAACAACGAACTACAAGAAAGTATATTACCAACCTAAAGTTATTTGTTGTTATAGGTTTGTTACAGGTACATTCAAAGGTCATAAAGAACGTCTCCGTATTAAATCAAATTTACGAAGAAATATTAAAGAAATAATGAAAAATTATCTATGAATTTATAGCTTACATAAATTTTCCGTTTAAATCAACTTATTTTTATTTTAATAACGAGCTTTTTTTCGAAAAGTTCGTTATGGACTATTGAGCCACATTAAGGCATCTATTGGTTTTAATTTTGCTTTACTCTATGACAAAGTCCAAAGCATTTTATACATATTTAACGGCTTATACACAATAAAGAAGGCTGGAATTTACAAGTACCAAACAGTGTTCCTTTTCTAAATACTAAAGTAATTAAAGATGTGAGCAACTGCATTAAACTACATTGATATTACAAACTAAATAGCTCAGTTCGATATCTTAGCTTTAAATATTTCCTTCTCCTCAAATACAAAATCGACTTTAAACATCGTACGTTATATATCTCACACTTATAATAGAAACCGTGAACTACTTCACGATATTTTGAAAAGAACCAGTTATCCGACTTGCCTTATTAGTAAGTTAGAGACTAGTTTTTGAAACTACTCCAACAATTTCCAGTTTTAAGAATATTTCTGATTAAATCGTTCTTCGAAGAATTTATCATATACATACGTAATTTAAGCAGAAGGATTTCTAATTTGTTGGAACGACACAATAATCTAAAAATTGCAATTTACCCACTAAAAAATTTAATGTACTTTCATCTAAATTTAAGGATAGTCTAAATAATTTTAGTGAAATCCAATGTTACCAACGATTGTCGGTGATGCCACATTGGTCAAGTGTCCCAAAAACTAAAGGAAAACCATTTAGGGACATGGAAGTACTAGTGCCTTAAGCACTCACTCCTTGCAATATGACTACTCCTTTGACTTTGATGAAGTTAATATATTTGTTGATGATGAACAAAATTATTTTAAGTGTTACTTTTTATATATGTATTGCTCTCACAACCGATTCTATTATTTATAAGAAGGAGATCGAAAATTTGAATTGTATTTACGCAGATTCAATTCATTCACTTTAATTGATTTTTGAGTTTTGAGAAAGCCCTATATATCAGAACAACTTTCTAAAACACTAGAACTTTGTAAAATGTTTTTTTTGCATCAATTTCAATCTGTTTGCTTTTTGTAATAGATGATACTTCTAAAATACATTTATTATTTATACATTTTATAGTCGTTTCAGAATCGTCTATCCGCATACTATTCATTCAAAATTATTATGTTTTGTGTATTTCATCATATTGTAGATCAATGAATACTAAGCAAAAACTTCCAGCATGTTTTGCACTTTTCTAATTCTAATTTCCGGAGCCTATTGACGGAGTTATATTTCAACGGAAATACATGAATGTGCATTAAATCCCTGGAATTAGTTTCTATCAACATTAATGTACCTGGTACGCTTCCGGTTAAAATATATAGGGAGATAAATGTTATATAACATAAAGTCCGCTGTCAAGTATACAGGATGCCATTCTTGAATTCGTCTCAACCTTCATTAATATTTCCCATTCCCCACCTCAGTTTATGAAATACTTGAGATAATTTGAGATTTTCGTGAGAATCACCGATATCTGAAACGTCTTGCGCGCTACAGCTGTAATTCCAATTTTATTTGCTTGAGTACTTCTTGGAGTTCAGCAATTTTTTTTAATGGATCGATGCATATAATTTTCCGAAATCCGATAGAAAAATTCTTCTATACTTTTTCCTTATACCTAAGACGCGTTCTTCTTAAAATACTACGAAACTAATTAATAAGCTATTCAGAAGTTTCTTGAAAAATTCGCGAAATCCTTACCTTTCTAAGAATATTCATTTAAAATAATATGAAATATATATTGATTTATTCATAAAATTTCGATTCAAAGTGATACATTTACTAACGTTTTGGCAGGAAAATTTTGTAATATCCATATTACGGATTGCATCGTTTTTCCGTAAACATTTCTATTTAGCTAAATTACAAAAAAGACAACCTTCAATATTTTATTGTATTTAATGCTTTATATAAATATTAGTTTTATCCTGGTCCTTAATCAACATTTCCCAACTTATTTTCTATTTATTACTTATACGTGCTTTAGTAACTTGTTAGACAATGTATCTAAAAAGGCGGTCACTTCGAGTAAATGTTGGCACTGCACCAAAAAGATAACGTTGCACATTAGTTTCAACTAGTGTTTTTACTGCAACGAAAGTTTGTGGTATTGCCTGGCAGCATTCAATGTTTTTTGACGAAGAATCATGTGCATAGTAGCTTCATTTTTAATTTACTAAAGAAAGGATGAATTGTAGATGTAGAGGGATGAATATACAAAGAAATCTTAAAGAGCTTCTCCATCGTAACGTACACTGTATTTCATGATATAAAAATTCTATACTTCAAAGTAGAGAAATTGTACATTACGCATATGCTATGATACATATATCTAAAATTAGGGCGGCTTTAATTTTTATAAAAAAAAACACGATCATGGAATTTCGTCCGATTAAACATCATAAATTGAAAAATTATTTGTTCGAAAATTAAAATGGTTTCATATTATTCTATACCCGATATTGGGTAAATTATTATTTGAACATTTGTACATCTTGAAAAGCTCCATAGGTTATTTCTTAACAATTAAATTTTGAAATTGTAGGATTTTATTTCAACTATAAATTGCATTTTTTTTTAATATTTCAGAGGAAACAACAATTTTTCAGTAGCGTTTGATATATTTTTTTTCCTCTAAAGTCGAATTTCCGATTTAAAACGGATATTGCAGATAAATAACAATTATTAATCACCATTGTTAGCTTAATCTGGATGTAATGTAGATGAAACGTTGAGACCTACAAAAAAAATAGCGTTTGTCAGAGCTAATTTTCACTGTTTTTATTTTTTTCTCCGTCGAAAAAAATGCAATAAATCTCGTGAAATTTCAGGTAAACACCAGCCAGCGCTAAAATGCATTCGGACATATATGCGCGCGAGCCTAGAATCGTGAAGTGTGAATGAACCGCAGTGCTAAGCGAGCAGAAAAAACTATATTTGCACTAAAATGTCTGGAGGATTTTTTTTTGTGACAGCGAAAAACATCGCTTTGCATACTTCGCAAATTCTTCAAATTATGTTCTGCATTCGCGAACAACATTTTCGGTAAATTATTCTTACAATTGGAATTTTGCGTCTCTTTTGTCAATAAATAATGCTATAACAATAGCGCTAAGGAAGAGTAATCAAGTATGCGAGTAATTAAAAACTTTCTAAACTTACGTGAATTACTTCGAAAGTCGGAGCGGGAGCTGTGTACGGTGCGATCGTAGACCAAAGCCGATTCCAGTCGCGCACTAGGCAAGACGCAAAACTGCACTGAATCCTGCCAATGTTAAGCGCTCAGCTTGTTGACCTGCGCTAGGTTGCGTGTCTACTGGAAAACTTCGCCTACCTATTTACCTTTAAAACGTGGAAAGAACATCTGAGAGAATGCCGCGTTTATCTGCTACGGGAGAATCACCAAAAGGCTGCAAATTATTGTGACTCTGCCTTACTTATGCTTATGCTATGCTGCTCAAGTTCTATGTTAGCAAATACAATTGAATGTTACGTGTCTCACCTAAATGTTTATTTTTTTAATAAAAGCAGAATGTAAGAATGATATCGCAATGAAATACGCAATGAATAGGTAGATTAATAAATACATTGCATAGATACAATTATTTATATGTGATTCAACATGTGCATAGACGTATTATGTTCAAAAGCACAATTGTAAATATGAAATAAAGATAAGATTGTAAATATTAAAAACACAAAATAAGTATATAAGAAACAATAACACGAAAGCAAATAGATTAAAAAAGAATGGAAAGCCTCTTGTGGTTTCTTATTAAAAAAGTTCTCTACGTTATACACGGCATGTTTCACAAAGCAGGTACGTACGTATATAACTTTTGTTTGAACTTCTCTCCCATGTTTTTAAGACTCGCTGGTAAGTGGTTGTATATTTCGATCACTTGTGATCTTCCGCATACATAAAAATTAGTTAAATAAGATCCTCTAAAGAATCCCTCTTTCCTTTGCTTTCCTTTAACTTTGGATACAGATCAATCAATGTTGTGGGCAGTACCGCAAGTCATTAATTGATAATCCGTACAGTACCTTCGCCATGTTTGCTTTCAACTGCTTAACGAATTAAAAGTGAGTTCCTTTCAAGACGCCTTTCACTTTGAGGAAGAATAGGAAGCCAAACTGGATGAGATCTGGATGCTCTAAAACTGGAATGCGTTAGTTGGTTAAACAGCTTTGCCTAGAAATAGCGCTGTGATCCGATGTGTTGTCTTGATGCAGAATCCAAGTGTTGTTTTTTCGTCAATCTAGCAACTTCTTCCTTATTCTTTCTCTGAGCCTTTCGAATACCTTAATGTAATGGGGTAATAGCTAGAAAAGCATGGCACACAGAGACGAAATGGTATTTTCCTGGCCAAAATTCAACTTGAATTTATACTCACATACCTATTAAACTAGATACAATTAGTATTTCTTTGTTTGAAGAAGTTAATTTGTTAATATCGTTACTATCGTGTCAATAATATAGCCAAAGATACAATTTAATTATTAAATAAGTTTATTTAAATAATTGAGGATATTATTTTTAATTATTTAAAATGATTAATAATGTTAGGTATTACTTAAATAACAGAATTAGACACGCAATTATTAAAAGAATTTAGTTCTTCATGCGTAAAACATTACAGTTTCTCTTTTGTTTCAATACAATAATAATAAGGCAATAATAACTAAACTATCTTGTAATAACAAATCAGTATTAAGTGTAGGCCTTATAGACGAAAGATGCAAATAAGACGTGTAGAGTAGTTTGTTGAAGCCATATTGATTGATTGGGGTACTGGAACATTTGTGAGAATTATGCATTTGCGACTTTTATAACATTAATTTTTAGCTTCTCGTGCCTCTTCTGATAGTTGAGATTTGTATAGTCTGTCGGTTTCTATAACAGCGTGTGATTGTTTGTAATGGTACAACAACATATGGCTATTCATCAATTACATTCAGGAATCGGTCTTTCATCTTGTGAGCGCCAGATCATCCGTGTTGGAAGTTGGCATAATACTTCCAAGTAATGTCCCCTATTGACCTTATGATCCCTTTAAGTAGTTCTGGATTGTTATCGACTTCACCCATCAATTGCTGAATAATGTTCGGAAGAAATTTTGTCGCCACACGTTTCACTCCCAAAACATCCGAATAAATGTTTTGCACCAATATCATCGGCAACCACAGGATTCAGTGATTGTCCATAATCCTTTTCTTCGCTTTTTAACTTTATCATCTGTTGTTGATGTAGTTAGACGCCCAGAGCGTTAGTCATCTTCAACATCTTCACAACACTCCTATAAAGGTTCCTGTAACTTGCAAACACATATCTTACTGGTAGTTTCATTCAATGTTCCCAATGAACGCCACACATTACTCCTTTCTTAAACGTCAGGTATGGTTACCTGAGTCAATATACGTTAGAGATATTTGTACCAACGAAACAAAAGCAATGGTAGCAATTGAATTTTTTTTTTCAGAAGTAACGGAATACTACATTGCCGTCGAAATAAAGAGTTCTAATAAATCTTGGCTTCGTCGTTTTCCACGACTGATGGTATAAGTTGTCTTGTACGATCGTTTTGGCATACGCACTACATGTAGTGTCCAATAGTTGGAGATGCACTAATTTCCTCTGGTAAACGAGACTGAGCTGCCTTGGACTGCCATGATGAACCCTTCGGCGTCGGAGTATGGTGTCGAGAATTCCATGAAAACCAAGGCATGGCTGGATAATTTGAGATTCGAGGTTTTTGTAATATATATTGAGCATTGCTTTGTTGTTGTAGGGGGCGAATATTGCAGAGCGCTATCGCCAGTAAACTCTAACTTCAGTCCAAATCTTCTAGAAAGATCATCTAGAAGATTCGGAAGCTTTGCATAATATACTGAAGGTTGACTTGCGGTACATGTATTGAGGGCCCAGTATTTTTCCTCGCACTTAATTCTGTAACAGGAAAATTATTGGAATAAATGCAATAAGGTCGAGGCTCTTGGATTCTGTCACGATTATCCTTATTTGTATGTCCAACATTAAGATATCATCTACGTTCTACTTTATATATCCAAATGAGTGGATGGCGACATAGTACCACAGGGTAATATAGTACCATAATTGATACGCTTACTTCTGTCATAAGTCAAAGTAATATTACTTCCTTAATTGATAATTTTCTGCTGTAGTTAAAATAATTAGAAAAGTCAATTATAAGCTCAAATCCTCTCCCTTTAACGTCATGTGTTGTAATTCACAGCTCTATATGTTTCGAATAAATTTATTTGAACATAACTGACGTTAATGCGGACCAACTTTCCGCTTCCCGCACTAATACGGAATATGAGATCGTGCGATCTTAGGCTAACCGCGTCAAATTCAAGTGCGTTAAGCGTGGCAAGCGTTAAAATTCCAGGATAAGTGCGTTTTGCTATATCCGGATGCTATTCATTGTATCGTAGATTTATTAACTTGGGAGCCATTGCCCTTCGTGTAGAAGATAATAGGCGCGAGGCAGATGAAAATTTAAACAGCGACGATTATCCGTATTATCCGCAAATGGAAAAAGACACACCACACAATCTAAATATTTATGAGAGTAGATATTGAAATGGGACCTACGTTATTAAAATACCTATTTTTGGGAATGTACAGGAGAATACTCTAGACGCGTAGGTTTGGAAAAGTATGTCAACGTTCACGAGACAGTATTTGTTCGTGTCATCCTATGTATATAACAAAGGTCAAAGGTTTATCTTCTTAGGGAGAGACCTACAATACTGACCAGTTATTGTTTAACCTATAATCGGTTTATTGTGTCAAGAAAATAGTTATTATCAAATTCACTGCTCCCTTCCTTCACTTCCGTTAGCTAACGGACCTTGTGTCTTCCAAGCCACAATGTGAAAACGAATACGATATCCTAGAATATTCCATTTGCAATTTGCCATATTCTATAATTGTAAGCATTGAACAATATTTCACCGCGAGTATCGAAGAAAATTATATTGATACATTATCGTAATAACGTAATAGACCTCCTCAAACATCTTTCAAAATTGTTTCTGTATGTACGGGGTGATTAATAACTAGCAAATCAGGCACCTCCTTTAGTATTTAAAATGGAGATTCCTCGCATTATTACGTTTAGTTTCTCCATTCTAAAAATAAACTAACAAAGTTTTATATATCTTTTTCTAATAGATCTACAGGAATATATACTTTTGTCATTGATCCCCTAAATTTAGATATTATTAATATTGGTATCAATATAATTGGACTAAGGCACAAATGTCTTTAGCCTCTGCGAACTTAATACATGTATTGCAACAAAAGCCCTTTATATGCGCTAGAGTAAGTGAATGCTCTTAATAAACGTTAATATTACTTTAGGAGCTGCATCCTTCCCGTTCAGTGGCTGTCAGAAATTGTTTACTAAAGTGTTGTTGTCGAGTGCAACTGATGGCACCACATTTCCACAGAAGTGTTCTGTCGTCTTCTACACGTAGGCGACAGACTTGAAAGATATTTTAGACCCTAGAAATATCGCCAGCAATCTGAGGTGCTCTTTTATTAAGCGATAGCGCTATTTTAGTCTTAGCCTAGCCTAGTATGAACGCTTTCGCCTGTTTTTGTCGTAGAACATTTTCCTAGTACAAGATTTCTTGATTATCCTCCCATGTTTTCATTACTTGTTTTACGTGGCTCTCTTGTAGGCCACAGAAAGAGTTGGAACCGATGGAGGGCACATTCGCTATTTCTCTAGCCAACTCATCTGCCTTTCCATTATCTGCGATCCCTTAATTGTTCGGGACCCTACGCAAGGTAATGTGATTTTTTTATCGCAATTGCATTAAATTGTGAATGTACTCGCGAATCAAACGAGATTCGTATGACTAAGCTTTGACAGCCTTTAGAACTGCCTGACGATCACTGAATACAGTTATGGTTGCGCCTCGTTAGATGTTAGTTAGGCCCACTAGTACCTATACATGTTTCAATACCTTCTACCAGCAAAAGAAGGCACCGTGTACTAGATCACGGTATTCTTTTTTGCATTGAAGCTGCCCGAATTCCCACCCAGTCTGCTCAACATTGTATCGCATAGGAACCACGTACTTTGCAATGAGCATCAGAAAATTTATGTTAGGATCTTGAAGGATCTATTTCTAAATATACAGTAATAAACACCAATTGTTTTTCAGTGTATTGAATAATATTATAATAATTGAACATTGAATGTGAAAAAAGCATTTAAAATTGAACGGAAGTTTACTATTTACCATTCCAACAAGAAAGAAAAGATAGTGGCGTTGACGTTTTAAACTCTTGCTTCAAAATTTTAAACCCAAGTAACTACTTGCAGTCAAAAGGGATTCTTGGATTTGGAAATTACATCCAAAGGGTTTTCGATGTCAATATAGTTTGGTTTCTATGATATCAGTAAGCAAAACATAGTGACATTGACGATCTTAAACTGTTGGTTTCAAGTTTTAAACCCAAGTCAAGGAGAGTTCAGAATTACAGAAAATTAAAGAAATTGTACGTTTTAACTATACACTTATATACACCCTACTAGCTAAAATGCACAATTTCTTGCAGTTTTTCCTAATGGCAAACTCTTCTTGACTTAGGTCAAAATTTCAACTCAGTCGATCAGTATACTTAGCATGTTTGGTACGTTTAGTATATTTTTGTTCGGTAGCACAGCTTGTACGAGCTGTGCTAGCCTGAAAAACGATTACCACAACAGAAAATGTTTATCAAATTAAACCTAATATATAATGCTAGTGGAAACATTTATTTCACTACTGCAGAAATAAAAGAAAGAATTGTAATAATAGAGTATCTTTGCAGCGAAACAAATATTTTAACAAAAGTATGTAAATCAGTAGCGTATAAGCATAAGTTTTAAATCAATACAGAAAGTCTAAAGAAGCAGTAAGATGTAACACAATTAAAATACACGATGAGCACATTATTAGAATTTTTAATGCAATAGTTGATAGCTATCTAATTATTTATCAATCTACAATGAACATTGAAAATTGTTTGTCAGAGCTGCTTGCTGATTTCCTTAGCACACTAATCGTTGCGTTATCCACAGTTTTCTTTCTATGTAACTTATTTTGCAAGTAGCTAATTTGGTCATAGAATCAACAATTAAGAACAACGATATTAATTTGTTAGTTTGTTTTGTTTACCGTTGTCATGGTAACTAAACAACACCAAAACCAGAAATAATTTAGTCGCAAGGTTGAAATGAAGAAATCGTGTTTAAATAATAATATGCATTTTTTATCCAACAGCTTTCTGTGCTGTAACAGGTAATTAATGTTAAGTAAATAATATACACTGCAACAACAACAAAAATTCAATAAAAGGAATTCCATCGTCTATTAGCTATCTTGGACAGATTATATGTCGGAACTCGTCTCATTTCACGTTAGTCTTCATTTATTCTAATATAAAAGAGCAATCGATGTAATTAGGAACAATCCCCGTAGAAATTTATGGCAAATATCATCCATTCTCCTGCTCAAGGCCAGCATGTCATACCTGACCAATGTCCTGCGGGATACCTCTCTCGGGGTAAGTTACATCAATCTTAAACGAAAGGAATTTGAGGAAGTGGATATGATCTCAACTCGGAAAATCGCACGCATACAAAAGATACAAAATTAGAATTACATTAAATACCTCTTTTACAAAAGAAAATGTTAGATTACAAATTTTCTATACGATCGTCAAAGAAGAGATGATGTTGATGATACTTGAATTTGACAGTGATTAGGACTGAGCACTCTGTATATTTGGAGGACATTTTAATATTATTCTTATATAAAACTTAATATATATATATATATATTCCTGATGCAGTAGGTGCATATTCGAGCTTACTTACAATAAAGGTATAAAGTAAGTATTTGGAAACGGATATGTTCTCAAAGTATCTGCAGGAGCGCATTATGAAACCTAAATCTTTCGATGCGGAAATACAAAGGTGGTTGATATCTGGCCCAAATCTCAAGCGACTGTCAAAAATAACTCCAAGATCGCAAAATTCATTAACTATCAAAAGTCCTTGGCTGTCAATGGAGTAAATAGAAGGAATAAAATTAAAGTTCCTTATAAATGACATGGAACAGCACTTGTTCACATTGACCAGCAGCTTTGAGGAGGCAAACCAATCAGTGATTGTATTAAGGTTACGCTGTAGCTCAATAACGCCATTCCAGTTCTTAATAGACATAAATATCTTTAGATCAAGATACAGAAGTAAGTAAATCACTAACGTAAAGATTAAATAATAAAGGACACAAATCGCAACCCTGTGGAGCACCTGAAGACGAACTAAATTCGAAAGATTTGAATCCATTACAAAAACCTAATTGCTTCTGCTGGTCAAATACGATTTTAGAAGTCGAATAAGTGATGGACTGAAGCCAAAGGCAGAACATTTCTGAAGTAAAATATTGTGATCTAATCTTTAATCAATAATTAATTTAATTAATTCATAGATGGTAAATAACGTAATAAAGAAATCGTACAAAACACGCTAACAATAAATCAAAAATAAAGCGTAATAAAAAAAAGAAAAACAACAACAAAATAACAATTTTCAAAATATACTTATCATCCGCTCTTCACTGAAAGCAACACTAGAAGAGGCTTCAAAATTGAGTGCAAGCTTTCATTGATCGACAATGGTGTACCATGTAGGGGATAAGATAGATTTAAGGACTTGGTTTCTTTTTGGTGTAGGCAACCTAGTAATATTTATCAATATTAACCACGTAGTCGTTGTCTTTGCACTAACCTACAAATCATCATCTTAGGCCAATGCAAGATGAATAAAATTACTTGATGATAATATGACACGATATGATTTCATCGTCCCCTAAAACAAAGAAGAAAATCCAACTGAACTAAGTTTGTTAAGAAGTATATGATTATGGCGTGATGATTAACCGTGTCAAATGCCTAAGGAATATCTATGTATGTAGATGTGTTGAGCTATTCACCGTTACTCATCTGGGAAAACACAGCACATAATTACTCGGACATTTATTATTTAACAAAGCGAAGTTATTATACGTTAGAGATCCGATCGCGTCCCTACATTATGTTCCTGTGAACCACATCAATTATATCTTTGTCTCTGTTAGGTCTATACATCACTAAATTATGCATCAGACATCAGACTATCATACGGTTTGCATTCTCTGTAGCAATGTGCTGAGTGTTGTAAGCGAACTTGAAAATTTAGGAATACATACAAACTACAACTTACAGTGAAGTAGGTGTATTTTTTAAATGTACATTTTTGTTGAGTATAGATATACAAAAAATGTAGCCCACAGCAGGCTCCCATACATATCCTTTGATCATAGAACTAGAAATGCGAAATATTCAACACGCACGATGCATATTTTTAGGGACTTTTGTTCATGTCACATTTCTTCCAAAAAGGAATCTTGCGAGGCTCTGTAAAGTCGCGTACAACTTTGCGTACTGAAATCAGACCAATGAACGCATTTTATTTAACTTAACAGTATTTCAGATACTATAACGTAAAATCGAAATAATTAATTACGCTAAGGATTTACGGACGTAATGCTAATTCAAATTTCAAACTTAATAGCATCCCCGTTTCTCAGCTACGATGTGCTACTTTAGTCATATGATTTATGACAATTGTCGAAAGCGCATATTATTAAACTAACTAGCTTGCAGACATTCCACGACTTCAATTAATTAGGAAAGTTCCCAAGTTGCACAGGCGGTTTTGTAAACTTGTTAATGAATATAAAAATAAAACCTGTAGTAGGATACACTCAAGATTTATTTTATGATTACACATACTGACAAAGGATTGTCGTTTAAGGAAGATTTCTTTCCATTTCCTCTTTCATTCATGTTTTTCGTACGCACGAAAGGATTTTAGTTTTGTCCCAAGTTACAATTCGCTAAAATCGAATTTTAACAAAAAAAAAGACTTGTTCTCTAAGAAGAAAATTTGAGAGAATAGTAGAAGATCAAGGAAGTGATTTAAAGAAGAAACTTCGGTTATTGGTAGGGATTATCTTAGACGAATGATTAAAATTTTAAGTTGTGTAATCCAATAAATTTTGTTTTTGTCCTCTTTTTATGTTATATTTTCAATGCGTTATTATCATGGTAACTATGGGGTGTGTTTAGTTATCTAGTACTATATCTTGACAGTAAATTTTGTTTTGAAACTTACCAATATTGACTAGTTTCTAAAGCAACTCAGAACGAAATGGAAGTTCAAATTATTATTACAAATAATAATATGTGGCTTGCTGCCTAATCCAATGAGTTTATTGTGCCTCCTAAGTTGATAGAGTAGTGGCGTTATCTTCGCTTTTTTCGTCAGACTTAATGGCCTTGCGAATTATCTGCTTAGAACTAGACTAGAGTCTAACTAAGAATCTCGGCGTTTGAATATTATGAACGTATATCTTAGAGCCGTGGATAACAGTCCCTTCTACGTCTGCTACTAACAATGATAGCAAGGACTGTGGCATAGCATGGTAAACAACACATAAGTATTGGCAACCTTGGTGATCGAATCCGGTCGAGGACCATTCCTGTCCTCGAAACGGCCGTCCCGGACTAATTACACTGAGCAACAAGGTTTTTACCCTAAGTTAGTAATTGATGAAATTGAACAGCATATATAAAGTAAAAATGATTCGAAAAGCGGCAACATTGGCTTAGCTCTGCTAATAGAGAAAATGCCCTTAGAGTATGGCCGGTAATCTGGTCTACTGCAATAATGTTTATAAACTTTCTGAAGCTGTTGGAATACATCATGATCCCAGTTCTTGGAGATTATTCATAAATTCATCAAAGACCAGCCTAAGAGCAGGTTTGTTGCATAATAGAAACCATTATCCTTCCATTCCGATAAGTTATGCTGTTTCTATGAAAGAAACTTACGAAAATCTGAAAATTTTATTAGAAAAGATAAAGTACAAAGACTATTACCGGAATATTTGTGCAGATTTTAAGGTAATTGCAATTATTTTGGGTATGTAATCTGGTTACACCAAATACTGTTGCATTTTATGTCTTTGGGACAGTCCTGACACGGAAAAACATTACCGTAAGCAAGAGTGGCCACTACGACAACAATTTATATCAGGAAAAGACAATGTACAACATTAGTCTCTAGTAGAAAAAGAAAAGATCATAATACCACCTCCCCGCGTGAAACTTGGGCTCATGAAAAACTTTGTAAAGGTACTAGATCTCGAAGGTGAAGGTTTTAAATACCTTCGTGAAAAATTTTCAAAATTAACACAAGGGAAACTGAAAGAAGGTGTTTTTGTTGGACCTCAGATACGAGAAATAGTAAATGATGAAATCTTTGAAAGCAAATTAACAGCGAAGAAAAAAACAGCTTGGCTCTCCATGGTACAAGTTTTCACGAATTTTTTGGGCAACAAAAAAGCTGACAACTATAAAACTTTAGTAATGGGTGTGTTACAAGCACTTCACGCTTCTAGTTGTAATATGTCCCTCAAAGTTCACATTCTACATTCTCACTTGGATGTTTGTCCGGAAAATATGGGCGACGTTAGCGATGAATACGGTGAGCGCTTCCACCAAGACATCATGGGAATGGAAAAACGGTATCAGGGGAAATGGAAGTTCTGTTATGTTAGCTAATTACTGTTGGATGTTAAGAAGGGATGCTGTAGATATTGTTTATAAGAGACTGAGTAATATTACTTCACATTTCTAATTATAATAATAAGAAATATACATTAAGTTATGATCTAATCTAAAAAAATTTTCATTGAAAAATAAAAAAAAATCGAGCTAACTTGGCCTTCTACATTTTATTAAAATAAATGTTTACATGTTTTCTATTGAAATTAGTATAAATTATTTTATGGCAAAATCAAAAGTTGAAATTTGTTGGCCAGTATTATTATATAGTACTGTAGAATGAATTAAACTTGTGTGGTGCGGAAGTGGGCGATACTTATGAGCTGTTGACGCATATACTACTTCATTTAATCCCACGTTCTCTCAATGGCTTTCCTTTCTTGCCCTCCAGACCTTCTCCAGTCTATTTAGCGCATTTATGTAGTTTACTATGCTTATGTAAAGTACAGGGCCTTGTGATATTGACTTATTGAATAGATTGAGATGATTAAATAACTAACTTCTTGGTTATCTATTTCCCAGATACGTCGTTATATTACCCTCATTTCAGCTTCGAATGCTGCAGCATTTTAGCTAAGCTTATTGTTAGTCTACTTACGTTAATTCCAGCATCGACTCTCACCGTTTATCTACCAGATATGTTCGGGTACGACAATACCCTTCCTATCCTACCTTAGCCATATGATGCAGACTAACAGGTAGTAGCAGATCTGTCCTCGGCATCAACGAAGCGGAATATGAAATTTCACTCTGTACAGAACATCGGAACAATCTTCATTGCTAAATACTTGCGAAGACATGTTATACTGTGAAACGCCCTACTCTGGTTCAAAGGCTCGAACTGGTCGTCAATCAATAAAATCTCGTAAAGTATATGAGCTTCATAACCGTCGATAGAATTAAATGTGAGAAACACCAAGCGCGCGTTATGGGGTGGATAACATATTATAAATATGTACTCCAACTATTCAAGTTCCTATGCGCAGGAACAGGAAAGCCTAATGTTCGCAAGACCAATAAATAGATATCTTCTAAGTATTGGCTAGACAACAACGTTGAGTCGACGATTACGCCTCCATTGACTGGTCAGGAACATGTTAAAGAGGAAAACAAGCAATATAAAAAAGTGGGGTCCTAAATTAAAACCATGGGGCGGCCCAGATGCATAAATAAATTCTTCTCTCTTCTAATTGTGACTGAATATAGAGAGAATCTGAAGAAAAATAATTTACTTAACAATATTTTATGGTTTATGGTGTCATCGACTATCTCATTGACATATTGAAGGAAGGAAGCAAGATTGGTTACAGCAGATTTTCCAGAATAAAAACCATGCTGCAACTGCGATGTATAGAATTTAACGTTATTGCGGATGTGAGCTTAAGGATGCTCCTCAAACTTTAGAAAAGTTGCAAAGTAATAGAAATAACCGGTATTAGGCCAAGAACAATCCTTACTCGCTTCCATAGATCAGGATATAGATCAGGATGTAGATCAGGATTATATGGAGAGATTTTAATTTTTCCCGAGAGACGTAGCAAATACTAAACGTACAGCAAAGCGTCCTCAAAAACTGAGTAAAATTAGCAAATCCAACAAATTATCTAGATCAGTATCAACTGGAATGTAAAAATATTATACTATACCACACGATACCACGCCGTCTCGGATATACTAGATGTTCCATGATCCGTGATCGACCAATTACTCAGATTAGTTTTAATGAAAGAAAGATTCTCTCTATCTAATATAATGGCTACAGCAATCAAATTCTTACAGAGTGCTCGTAAATCTAGTTCATTTATGGTAAATTCATGGTAAAAGACGTTTCAAAATGTGATGCCGCAATCCAATTTACTTGTAAACAATCTCGCCTTGAGCTCTTCAAACTTCTTGTAGTAATCTGTACCACGCTATCGAATTTTGCTGCTAGAAGTTCCCGTTATCTAAAAACAAAAAGTTCTCATCTTTCGTAGCAAAGATTTCAAAATTGTTTGAAAATAGCACCAGACAATTTTCAATTAAAGCAATGTTGCTGTTAGTATAATAGATAATAGTAGAATGTATAGCTTTCTGGCTCTAGCTGCTATTAATGTGAGTTTACAATTAATTTTGATTGTTCACACTGTATATCTAAAACAGAAAAAAGACATGATCTGTACTGTAGGGGTTTAACATTTTAATATAAATTCGTGTTGTTCTTCGTTATCTCTTTTCCTGCTACTCATGTACGTTTTACATTTCCTCCGTTACGGACGCGGTAAGGCTATAATCCCCTCGTAAACTTTTATATTTACCCGACGTTTCTTAATTTTGTATACGCAGCCATACACTCGCGCCTCACCGTTGATTTAGATTTTTGTGTGCAAACTAGCAATCGTGCCGAAAATTACCTCGGGACAATATGAAAAATAAAGATTCATTTTTCCGGACGACCGGGAGACAACGCAGAGCTTTGTTTTTAAATCGAGTACCTTTGCATGTCGTTATTCACCTTTATGAACGTGGTAGGTGTTGTTCGTTAACATGTAAAAATATGCGCGCGAATGAATGCATCGAATTTACGAGTGCGTCGTATTTGCCGAGCCGTCACGGACACGGAATAGGATTTTCCTTGTTGCAAAGGATGTGCAAGCCATTGAAGTAACATCTATTTATACAAAATTGCAGTATAAATTTAAGTATTTGCGTGGAACATGAAAACATGAGAATGTATAGTAGTAGCATCGCCGAGAAAGAAATTCGAGATTATTGCAGTAAATCTGCAGTAAAAAGAATTAAGGGCACGGTGCCTCTAAGAATGACGGTAATCTTAAATTATGATACGCTGTAGTACAAAGCCGCATGCTGTTATGTGTGTGCGTTATGCTCTTTGCTTTGACCCTTCGTCATAAAGGACAGCCTTTTGAAAATAATCAGCATAACTTCTCAACTGGAAAACAAAATTACGCGATGTGTTCATTTCAACACGGTTCGTCTCGAATGTATCGATAATGAGGAGGAAAATTTAAATGCCCTAAAAAAATACACTCCGCCAAAAAAGTATCGCATAATTTAGTTTTGAATCATAAAAGTATCGCATAATCTTTGTTTGTAGCATAAAGTTGTAAATATACTTTAATGCGCTCTAAGATATAATTTCTATGATTGTTTAAATAAAATACAGGCCAAATAAAAACAAGAACTCATACTTGAAATTTTTTATTAAAACAAGAAATTTTAATTTTGGAAAGAAAAATGTCATAACAGTAGTTTTTAATACTGAGTATTGCCACCTCTGGCTCTTATGACCGCTCGCATACGGTTTGGCAGAGATTCGATTAACCTCTGTATATAAGCCTGATCCAAATTCTCCCACTCGTCACGGAGAGCATTTTCTAGTCCATGCAGGTCCGCTGGGGCAACATTTTGGGTTCATGTCCGGACATACCGCAGGCCAATCTAAAACTGGAATACCAACATCGTTAAGGTATTCCTGGACGATTATTGCAACATGCGATCGTGCATTATCGTGCATTAACATGAATTCGTTTCCTATAATTGGCGCATATGGTACTACATGTTCTTCTAAAATGTCCGTTATATACCTGTGGGCAGTCAGTGTACCTCTGTCTACTGGTACTAACTCTGTACAATCTGTTAAACCGATGCCTCCCCAAACCATAATAGAGCCACCAGCGAAATTAGGTCTAGGTCTGATATTACACTGCGAATAGCGCTCACCGTCTCGTCTGTACACTGAGATATGCCTATCTGAGGTGTAAAGACCAAATCTTGACTCATCTGTGAAGAGTATATTGGCCCAGTCATTAATGCTCCAATTTACATGTTCTCTGGCAAACCTTAAGCGAGCCACTCGGTGGTTCCTAGTGAGACGAGGGGCTGTAACAGCTACTCTAGCTCTTAATCCACTCTGTCGTAACCTATTCCGAATAGTTTGAGTACTCACACGAGTATTTCTGACTCTAGCCAAGTCGTTCTGCAATTGTCTCGCAGTTACATGTCTTCGACGTAATGCTTGTAGTAGTAAATAGCGGTCACCTTGGCGAGTAGAACATCTTGGACGACCTGGTACAAGTCTTCTACTATAATTGCCTGTTTCCCTATATCTGGCTACGGCTCTAGAAACACTTGACCGATTGATGTTCATCAAATTAGCAACGTATGCTTGAGATCGTCCATCTTCGATTAAAGCAACTATAGCAGCCACTTGTTCTGAAGTTAAATTGCTCATTTTAGTTTTAAAAGCGTTGGTACAGAACTCTGACTTCGCACTTTAAAATTTGTCCGTATAGGAAGACTTTCAATAAACAACTGAACAAACCTTACACATATGCATTTTTCTAAATGTTGTTCTTTTAGAAAAAAAAAGTAAAAAAGCTACGTTCCATGATTTTGTTAGTGTTTTTATAGTTCACATACACGAGGCAAACTTTTTGTGAACGTATAAAAATATCTTGGTTTATAAATGCTCTTTTTTAGTTTATGCGATACTTTTTTGGCGGAGTGTATATTTATATGCAGGGAGAAATGTTATGGCAACCAGAGAATTCAAATTTCGATTAAATTCTAGAGTTTGTAACATGTAACCATTTAAGCCTAGTCTAGCCAAGAGATCGGTAATAATGATCGCCTGTGTCACCAGAGACAACATCGCTATTGTTTCATTTTGTGTTTGTATTACTATGTCGCCTATTTGCCAAGATTCTTAAATTATTCGAGATTGCAAAAAGAATCTTTATTCAATAGTAATTAGATCTATGAATGTTAAATGTAGACGTAATCACTGTTTGTTTGCGTCGCCTACTCACTTTCCTATTTTTACGTGTATTTATTCATCAAGAATAGTCTCTTTTATTTTAGTGAGTAGGTATTTAAAACGTATCTCACAAAGCTGAGATACACGTCACTGCATTGAGGTATCCCTTTCTTCACCGGTAAACACCACGGTTATTAAATTCTTTCACTATACTTCTATCTGTCGAAACTTCAGAAAGCGGGTTTTCCTGAAATAATATCGTAAAGTATTTGAAAATTCGCTTCCACCGTCACAACACCCTTGTTGTTCATAGGTACTTTGCTATTGTGTTATTTGAGATCGATAAGGGCGAGACGATGCACATTGTTACGCATCATACTCGGATTGTCAAACAAATTACATTCCTATACCAACGATCAAACGTACTTAAAAAGGACGATACGGTACCACAAAGGAAGTTCCATCGAAGCAAGGATGCATTACTAAAAGGTGGGAAATTAATTCATATTGTGACGCAGTAAAGATAGGCAACATTTTAGTTTTCACCCGTACACATATATCTAAGTAAATGTGTAAATGTAGGTATTAATTTTTTTAGTCACGCCGTTACGTCGTGATAAAGATGAAACGCTTATTTAAAAAAAAAAGGTTTAACTACATTTTACAAGCTTTTAAAATACGTTCCTATAATTCCTGGACTTCGTCTGTTCCACTTTTATTTTTAGTAACACGTTAGGAGATCGTACTTAGGTACAATCTCCTAACGTGACTTCATGATGCGGCTTCGCAAAATTGTTTCCAGCGTCAGACAGGTGGTTTCTAGACTAATCAGCTGGCTTATCTGTCTGAGTTTGCCAACTTACCGCAGTCTTATTAACCGAAAATTACGTTCTTGCGGCCGAGTAACAGATTACGTGTAAAACATAACAGGATGCAATTTAATCTTAAAATAAGTGCGATACCGCTGTTACGTTATATTCTTATTGCGTATTCGGTACCTAATATTTAGATAGTCGACGAATATATCGGTTTTAGGCACATCTCTCTTTTCTTATTTATTGTTTCGGTAAATTATGCCCTTGCTTTAAGACGCCGCATTAAAACGATGATAGAGTGAATCGTTATTTTTTCGCAATCTTTATCAATTAATGTCGGAGTTATTTCGACATAATCGATACCTGTAAATAAACGATACATAATATGCATGGTATTTTATTACGATTATGAACGAAACCAGAGGGCTGAGCTTGGTTGCACAATTGCGATAATTTCTCTACTCAGCTCTACAGAAATAACAAAGAAAGAGAAGCAAAAAAGAGAAATGCCTATTCTACAATATAATAAAACTAAATCTATTTCCGACAGCGGCAAAAATAAACAAAGAAACTGAAATTAATCCTTTAAAGATATGATCATACAAATACCACGATGTTAAAGTAGTTCTTGTGGCAGGCGAACAAATATTTACGTAGATCTAGACAAAAAATTATATATTTCATAAATGTTAAAAGAAGAATATCGGTCGAATAGTGAATAAAACGAAAATTTTCAATTCTTCTACGCTTCCTTGTTCATTCACATCAACGGACGGACTGTTCACTGCAGTGCAATTCAGTCCCTCCATTGATGTGAATGAACAAGGAAGGGTAAAAGAATTTAAACCATCACGCAAAGGAAGCTTAACATCAACCGACAGGCAAGATCTATGTGAATACAAACATTTTAAGTTAGAGTAAGAGGACTTGATAGAGCTGAAGGTTGTTGTATATTCCTAAACATATTATCCATTAATAAATTCAAACTTTTGGCTTCTTCTTCCCGCCTAAATTTGCTACATGGTTATACGTCAACTCAAGACGATTCCGTTGACTGCTGAAAATTATGACTGATCTGATCTAAAATAAAAACGTAGGCTTCCACGGCCAGAGTCATTTGAAACTAAACGTGTTCCGTTTGAACGTTGAACCGTGTGATGTCGTTCTGGTTAAAATAAAAACTGGACGTTTCGCCCACAATCCTATAGGGCTTCTTCAGGAGAATGGTAGGCAACATCTAGCACGGTAACTCAACATATAAACAACGCCATTGGAATAAATTTGTAATAAATCACAGTTTGACTTAACAAACCTCTTGAAATATTCATTTCTCATTACAAAATCGTAATATATTAATTCCATTTCAATTCTAGCGTAATCTCGCCCTATTCAGCTTTTAGCAGAACAACATGGACGAGAGTTACCTTACCCGACCTATCACTGCTGCTCTTTGTTGCTCTTTGTTTTAACGTCAAAGCACGGCCGCCTCCTCCTCCTGCGTGTACCTTTAGCGCTGTATTATAAGTTATCTTTCGAACCGATCTATAGCGGTGTAATGTTTGTACGTATTTATATTTCGAATAAAGGATTTATATGAGATTACTTTATATGAGATATGAGAAGTTATTGTGATCGGCAGTGATTTTATTCGCTTGAAGTAGTAATTATCAGTAATCGTGTATTTTGAAATCGCAACAAATAAAGACATAAAACGTTCAATAAATGATTTAATTTACAGATGGAAAGGAAGAAAACCATTCTTCTTCGGTATCTTCTTTTGTCCTTTCTACTGTTTATCGTGTAATGGTTAAAACTAAAATGTTATTGAACGACATGACTGGAAAGTAAATTCATGTTCTAACAAAATGTTTATAACAAAATTCTTTGCTATTCCCAGATAGACATTCAAGTTGGTAATATTGGCAATAAAAGATATATTTGCTAATTTCTTCACGTAGTACGCGTGAATATGACCTGTATTACAGGAATTGCCAATTGAAATTGTCCCTAATTTTTAAAATCCTTAGGCTTTGCTAGTGTGTTTCGTACACTTGTTTTCAGAGCTGTTAGACTAAATAAAAATAACCACCCTTCGTGATCTTTTAAAATTGTGATACCACCTGCTGCATTCTAGAAAGGTTTCTGAAGATCCGCGAATAGAATGTCTTGTGTATAGTTCTGGTTTCGGAAGATTTAACAAAGCGTCAATTTGCTTTCCCGTCGTTAAAAGCTTACTGATGTCAAAGCTCTGACTGACGCACTTTCCTTTTTGATAGCTTATAAGGAAGAGGAATATTCAACATCCGACGAACGCAAATATTTTTCCACAATTTCACAGAAATTCTTTGTGATTGTAAAGCCGCTTTGGTTTTTGTATTCGACGCATTTATTAATACTATTTACGTAAATCCTACCAAGATTACCAATATTCACTTTTAACTCATTACTAAGCCTGAAAAAACGAATACTTTCCATGCGCTCTCGAAATTAGCAGAGACCAGACAGAGGCGTATTTTATCGACTTTCGGACGAAACCAGTAGGCAACACAAATCCAATCTCATGAGACGAATAAACACGAATGTGTTGTTTAGTCTCTGCTAATTTCGTGAACGGCAACTCGTTTCTGCAGGCTTTTACTCGTTGCAGATACTGGCTGCCATAATAATTAGTGCCACCTTAAATGAAAGGAAACGTTGAGTATTAATGCAATATTACGAAAAATTCTGCTTTTGCAGCGAGATATTTCTGACCGTCAACATTTTTAATGAAACGTTTTTCCTTTTCTTGCTTAGAATTTCGCTTAAGAAATGCTTTTAACATCCCGTCCACGTCCAGGTTAGTGTGATGAATTTCAAATGCATATCCTAGTATTGAATATTAGCGTCTACAGTGAATACGCTCTATGTATTGCCAATAACTACTCAGTAGCAAGCTAATCGCATTCTCGGTAAAAGGACTGCTTTGCTAATCTCAAATTTTTGAAAAATCTCGCTTATACTCTGCGTGCAATCTGCACTCTGGAGTGAAAATTTCTCGTCCGCGCATGCATTTTTGCTGCAGAAACACATATTATCACAAACATATATTAAGGCTGATGGTTGGTTCCCAATAGCGAAGTAATTTCAAAAACAGCGTAAAACCTTGCAGAACGCTGAGTTTTTATAAAATCTGAATATATCTAAATACTTTGTATACTGTTACTTTATAAAGAAGGAACTTTATTTACTTACTGGATCCCAGAAATATCCACGTTTCGTGGGATACCGACTATTTAATTAATTACCGAGAAGGTAAGTATAAGAACATATCCAGCTGTTCAACGCAAAACTGTTATTCGGTGGAATTTTAGATGTGTAAATCATGGGGTCGACGTTTTCTGATAATGTAATAGATGTAATAGATAAATTTCGAGATTTTTGAATTTTTGAACAAAGTCATAAATTTTTACGTTGCGCATTATAATTTTTATGAAATTTTGAATGAAATCGGTTATGACGAACTTTCCGCAAAGATAAAAAATAACGAAGTTACAAGTATAATAATTTGTGTTAAAGGTTTAATTTCATGGTTTCTTGGAAGTACTACTCAAACTGCTTGTTAAGTGGTCATTTTCTCACAGTTATAAGTGTAATATGTTGAAATCTCACTTGCTGCCTCGTAAGAACAAAGGAATATTATAATCAATTATAACCATTCGTGTTCAACCGGATCGTCGATATTTCTTGAACCTTTACCGAACGTTTAAAAATAATAAATATGTCTTTGTAAAGAAACGGGTGAATAAAAATTGAGTAATTAGTGAGATAGCAGAAACGGTAGTTATTTCGAAGCTTATCTGGAGAACTCGACGGGAGCCATTGTTAGAGATTCTAATTTAAGTTATAATACACTTCACAGGATTCAGGAAAAATACCTAGAAGTACAGAGCTGCTCGATCATTATTACTAGGAAATCCTGAAGAATGAACGATATTTTACGAATGGTATATAGAATATTATCAACAGAATACCAATGATTGCCTTATTACGGAATATTTAAGAGAAGAAATTTATTACTAGTCAAGAAATAAGCCTCTGAAAACAAACCTTAGAGCTCCTTAAACTCGTTTTAGTTTCAACGATTGGTAACATTTCACCCGGAATCATTGCACCTATGCCTCACCGGCGAAAGATGCGTAAGATTTATGCTAGATATTGTCATTTGCATTGCACGACAGATGAATTGTCACTAATGGACCACTTCCATTGCCTCCATTGCCTTCAAATAAGTCATCTTATTTGACCCCGCTTAATTTCTTCTTGGGGTTGTCCCAGACAACGTATCTGTTCGATACGATACAATAATATTGAGACCCTTAAAAAATGTAGTGGAAGGAAGGAAGTTTGAATGTTCTCTATGGATTGACAAACAAGTAGATCGTTATTGATTATTGCAACAAGAGTGGATTGAGTTTGTTCATTGTGCATTTCAATTATTTTTCAAGTTATTCTCTATTTCATAGAGTTTTTGTTCTAATTACAATTTTATTAACCTTTGCTTAACTATTTTTTCTCTTATTGCTTCCTACTAAAAGGATGAATTAGTACCAATTTTTTTTTCCTAGATCAGTGAACTGAATGATAAATTCTTAGCTTTAATTTGCCAAATATTCTCGATCGTGAACATCGCGGTTTAGAATAGTGCAGCTTCGTTCTCTTAACTACAATATGCAATTTCTTTCAGTTTTTTCTTATAGATAGGTACCTATTTGATAAATTTCTTTTCTCATAGATTTGAAATTTTGGAATAAGTCATCAATATGGGCAAGTTATACACTCCGCCAAAAAGGTACCGCATAATTTAGTTTTGAATTATAAAAGTATTGCATAATCTTTGTCTATAGCATAAAGTTGTAAATATACTTTAATGCGCTCTAAGATATAATTTCTATGATTGTTTAAATAAAATACAGGCCAAATAAAAACAAGAACTCATACTTGAGATTTTTATTAAAACAAGAAATTATAATTTTAGAAAGAAAAATGTCATAACAGTAGCTTTTAATGCTGAGTATTGCCACCTCTGGCTCTTATGACCGCTCGCGTACGGTTTGGCAGAGATTCGATTAACCTCCGTATATAAGCCTGATCCAAATTCTCCCACTCGTCACGGGGGAGTATTTTCTAGTCCATGCAGGTCCTCTGGGGCAACATTTTGGGTTCGTATCCGTCTGTGAAGAAGGTCCCACACGTGCTCGATAGGGTTCGTGTCCGGACTTAGCGCAAGCCAATCTAAAACTGGAATACCAACATCGTTAAGGTATTCCTGGACGATTATTGCAACATGCGGTCGTGCATTATCGTGCATTAACATGAATTCGTTTCCTATAATTGTCGCATATGGTACTACATGTTCTTCTAAAATGTCCGTTATATACCTGTGGGCAGTCAGTGTACCTCTGTCTACTGGTACTAACTCTGTACGACCTGTTAAACCGATGCCTCCCCAAACCATAATAGAGCCACCAGCGAAATTAGGTCTAGGTCTGATATTACACTGCGAATAGCGCCCACCGTCTCGTCTGTACACTGAGATACGCCTATCTGAGGTGTAAAGACCAAATCTTGACTCATCTGTGAAGAGCATATTGGCCCGGTCATTAATGTTCCTATTTACATGTTCTCTGGCAAACCTTAAGCGAGCCACTCGGTGGTTCCTAGTGAGACGAGGGGCTGTTACAGCTACTCTAGCTCTTAATCCACTCTGTCGTAACCTATTCCGAATAGGTTGAGTACTCACACGAGTATTTCTGACTCTAGCCAAGTCGTTCTGCAATTGTCTCGCAGTTACATGTCTTCGACGTAATGCTTGTACTAGTAAATAGCGGTCATCTTGACGAGTAGAACATCTTGGACGACCTGGTACAGGTCTTCTACTGTAATTACCTGTTTCCCTATATCTGGCTACGGCTCTAGAAACACTTGACGGATTGATGTTCATCAAATTAGCAACGTATGCTTGAGATCGTCCATCTTCGATTAAAGCAACTATAGCAGCCACTTGTTCTGAAGTTAAATTTCTCATTTTAGCTTTAAAAGCGTTGGTACAGAACTCTGACTTCGCACTTTAAAATTTGTCCGTATAGGAAGACTTTCAATAAACAACTGAACAAACCTTACACATATGCATTTTTCTAAATGTGTTCTTTTAGAAAAAAAAGTGAAAAAGTTATGTTCCATGATTTTGTTAGTGTTTTTATAGTTCACATACACGAGGCAAACTTTTTGTGAACGTATAAAAATATCTTGGTTTATAAATGTCCTTTTTTGGTTTATGCGATACTTTTTTGGCGGAGTGTATTTACTCTTATTGTGATATCAACACCAAAAATCGTTTCCAATTGCAAGACTCGCCTGTTACTGCACTTAATAGCTAAAGCTAAAAATTTTGAGTTAATCAAAAACGACAACGTTTTTGATTAATTCGTCAGTGTGTTTTATTAGATATCATTAAGGTAACTAAGCAATACTAACACCAAAAACAACTTGGATCCAAATCCAGATGCAGAACACTTTAACTAGTTTCAAAGTAAAAGAGATTTAGATATCTCTTTTACTTTGAATGTAAGACATGTGCATAAAAGCAGTAATACACAAATCATTCCGTTTAAAACACGAAAATAGGCTCCTGATTCGCATAAATCTACTTCAATATACCTTACCTACTTCCGACATATTATTATTCCGATTTTATCCCTTTAAATTTTATTAATTGAGTAGCACGCGTCCTATTCAATGACGTTTAGGTTTATAAGCCGGAAATATGTTTGAATAACAAATCACGACCTATTAATTACACCATAACGCAAGTTAAAATCCAGCGCGTACGCTTCACCATTTAATTGACTAATTGTAAGACGTGTTCATATCTTGCTAGGGATTATATATGCCTTCGGCTAGCATAAATTAGAGTTAAACCGTTAGGCAGTCACATTAATGCAAAGGCACGCTAATACGTACAGATTTCAAACAGTACTTCTTACAATTTTGAATAAAATATATTTGTTTCAAATTGTTGTTGAGGGTAAAACTTCCGGGATATTTTAACAATATTCATATGTAGGCTAGATTGGAGATTAAACACGAACGAGTAATGCAGAGAACTGAATCGACTACTTTATTTCATAAAGAAATTCTAGTTACCGATAAATGTACAAAGAATCATGTGTTTGGTTTTTTGAGGGATCATATTCTATCCAAACAGAGTAACCATCAACACACGAGGAAACATTCGTAGTTGGTACAGTAAAGTTTTTTATCTAGATTGTCCATTTCTAATTTAATATTATGCTCGATTTCGCTTAAGTTATTTAGGCTACAATTGACGATTCTATTCGACCGAACCTTTAAGACCTAATGTAAATATTATCGGTCTTTTCAGTCAACCGATATTGGCTTTGCCTCGGTCACTATATGTCCTTTTATAAATTCCCGATATTTCCTTCATGCCTGGTTTATCTTTCGGATTATTAAGAAGGTTTTTAAGTGTATTACGCGAACTGAAACCTACGTTCATAGCTTAACCAGTAAACGCTTGACTAATTAATATCTTTCGATATACTAAGAAGGAGGAGTTTTACAGATTTGTTTTCACGAGTCTCTGTCGAGTTTAAGGTCGCGGAATTCGACGCAAAATGCCTATATTGGATTCTTTTAGCAATGCGATCGACTTCCATATAAAAATTGTACTATTATAAATAGCTACTAGCTTCTTTCTAAGGTTGTCACAGCTGGCAAAATTAGGGATTGTGGATATGGTTTTCAGATCAAATATCGGTTGTAACTATAGCAATGAGTCCATGTCCATGTCGGTTAAAGAAATCCCGTTAAATCAAAAGCAACATCAAGTTCTTCGATTTCGATGTAGCAGGATTACCCACAGAGAGTTCGTACTTAATGAAGGCATGAATACAGAATATTGAAGCTGAATAGCAAACGATGCTAAACACATTAACGACACAAGAACAGAATGTATCAAGAAACGTTAGAATCGTGCTTGTACTTTGAAGGCTGAACTTCAGTACTGGAAAGGCTGAACCGTGATTGAAACAATGGTTTTCTTCAATTCTATCCATCGTCACACGTCGGGATCTTTTAGGTAACACTTCGTAAAACAAAATACTTTGGATGCAAATCCTTTATCAGAACCACGCTCTTGCTGTGGTTATCTTAACAAAGAAATACTTTAATTAGACATTTAGACATTAAACTTCTAATGTCTAAATGTCTAAATGTCTAATTAAAGTATAAGTATAAAGTAAATAAATTAATTAGACATTAGACTTCTAATTAATTAATTTGCGAAGATCTATAAAAAACATGCGCAAAATGATATTTACGAATGACGTTGAGACAATTACTTCTCCAAATTAATGTTTACGACAAGACGAAAGTAGTGTATACGTAAAAAACTACTATCTACCTCTTTATGTCATTAGTCTTAATTACATATGCAAAATTTGTAGAAAATCTAAATTACTTCCCTTGAATAGTTTCTATGCCCATTTCTGTAGATTTTCACCAAGCGATATTGGTGAATTTCCTCCTAAAGAACACAGACATTAACTAAAACTTTTCTATCTACGTTAGCGGATTAGTGGCAGCGACGAGAATTAAGCTTCAGTACTTTTTCGATCTGTTCAGATACAAAAAAGTTTTCCTGATTGGCTCCCCCACAATTCCTTAATCTAGACGTCAGAAATAGTTTCAGGCAAGGTATTCAGAAGCAGGAGGGTTAAATTCGATTTAAGGTACTCGAGTTGCTTTAATTAAAAAGTAATAAAAATCAAGCTTGAATGCATTATCGAAGCATTTGATATTTATTTAACAATGGGAGCTTTTGAAAGATAAATTTGCTGAATTTGTAACAGGTTAATGATTAGCCTAAGTACTCGCCATATTTTTATTTTCTGTTAAAATTATTTTTTAATTTTTAAATTTTTATTCCTTACTTACTAAAGTTTTTGCTGTCGACAATGCAACTTGAATAATTAAACGAGAAGATTCTAAACAGCTTCACTAATTAAAATTACGAATCACTCAAAATAAAAATCTTATAACTAACGAGAGTAAAAACGTGCAAAATCAATACTTACTTAATTGAAATTGTTTGCAAACCGAGGTCTTGAAAATCTAATCAACCGGCTGGAGTGTTTGTACAAAAATTGGACGTGAAACAGTCGAACTGAAGGTACCCGTGTTGACTTTGCACTCTCTAAAACCCACCATAAGTCGAAAGAAATTAAACGTTCCGACTGATGGAAAATTGTTTAATTGCACGAAAAGAATAAATTGGGAGGTGATATTTAAATAACATCGAGAGTTGCGAGAATTTTATTTTTTTTTTTGGCAATATATTTTTCTGGTATGTAATTTCGAGAGTACGGTATATAGACAATAAAAATGATTTATTTTTTGCATATATTGGTTACTCAACCGTTGCTTTAGGGATGGTAGTTTAGTTTATATGTGAATTATGCATAGTTGAATCGAAAAACCGCACAAAATCACGGAAATTGTAAGTTAAAAATTAGCTTTTTTAAATTATTAAAATAACAACAAATACCATTTCAAACTTCAACTTAAAATATTTTATAAGTCATTTTAATCGTTTTTTTTCTCTTTCCTTTATTTGATATTATTAATAGAATATAACGTGTAATAGATAAATTGGTATTACTATCACCCTTACAGCAAATTCTATTGTACGTAGAGTACAAAGCCAATAGGTGATAACAACAAATTATACTCGGCTGAATATAAATAAAAAGTACTAAATGAGCGAGAAAACCGTGCATGAAATTACATCTTGTAAATAATTCACTGGCGTTTGTTTGATTATTTTGTACTTTACAAACAACATTAGATCGATTTTCTTTCAACGTACTTCTCCGCCGGTTCTCAAAAAGGAATACTCACACGGACGGGTATTACACTTGTTATTACCAAGGATACTTTAGAAATCGTTATAGAACTTGCTCAGATATGTTTTGATGAGTTTACGTACTAGATCAAGCAACGGGAGATTTTGTATGTGTCATGAAACAATACTATGAGGTACAAAAGATGAGGCAAAAGATATACTTCCAACATTGTAAAATTTAAGCCATAGTCAAAGCATACACCTATATACCAAATTCGCTTGAAAAGAAGTCACTGGCAGATACAATTTAACATCGTCGACAAGTATGAAAACCTTGCAGTAACAGGAACAGTAATGAACTTTCCTCTAAATAATTCCGTGGTCGATACGATCAAAAACTTTGGAGATATGTATCTGTCTGCGAGAGATTAACTTGATCAGAGGCGTATTCCAGAAAAATATAAGTTAACTTCGATCGATTTTTCTGCTGTCCTATAAGAGAACTTATTTGATATGTTGACTTGTACAGAGCGGCTTCAAAAGCTTGTTTGACAACATCAAGATTAGCCTATAACTAGATATATGTAGGTAAATGTTTAGAATAAAATTAAAAACATTCAAGCAGTTTAAAAAAAATCAATGTGCGTATGTAAGCGTATTTTCCAATAAATTAATGGCAAGAACGATATTGAACTTAAACAGCGTATTAATGCGTATAGTGGAAAGGCCACATTTTGCAAAAGAGAGAAAGACGCAAAATGCTTGTAAACCTCAAGAAAGTGCTGCGAAAAACCATTCCCAACAGACATAATATTATCGAAATATTACGCCGAATTCTCGAATCTATTTATCATCAATGCTGAAGCAGATTCCAATGCAGATGATGTTCTGCAGGTTTTTTATAGATTTTTTACATAAAATTTAAAAGATAAATTTTTGAGAGTACGTTGTGATTTGGGTTGATTTTAATTCGTTTTCACCCTATTCCGAAACAAAACTTGTACAATAGCTCATAAAGCTCTCACGGTGTATACGATTGCCCTCCGTTCTGTTGGGACCACGAATTCTATTGTCTAATCCGCCTTCTCAGTGGCTTCGATTCAATAAAGTTGTTAAGCACGTTCACGTTGTAAAGCATGAAATTTACTATTACTGTCAGTCCATTTCCGTCAAAGAAACAAGGATCAATAATACCGAACTTATGGACGCCTCGTAAATCGTAATTTTCGAATAATATAGTGGCTCACGTTGCAAATAATGAGGATTTTCCAAGGAGGACCCCGATATCGATAGTTATGTCCGTTGGCGGCGCCATTTAAATGGCGTCAAAAGTCACGCTTATTATTATTAACTCGTCTGCTCCTACGAAAGCATCGCAAGCAAACAGCGTGGTACAACATGTATTTGTATATGGCAGTTCCTCCACCCCTTTACTTGCTTTATACTGAAATCAATGTTACAAGCAACAATTAACTATGTTACAAGCAAGAACACAGACCTTATCAACTGCTATTAAACTCAAAAATATTCAACTAATTTCATAAAGAGTCCCACGCGTTTTGAAAATGCAGAAAAATTTGTTCACTTAGATGAATTATGTTGAAAACAAAAATTATTGATTTTTGATTAAGAATTAATTTTTGGTGGTGTAAATAGACAAATATTTGGTAAATAATAATAAATAAATAGTTTTGTGAATGATGATTTTTTCATTTAGCTTTTCTTTAAATTTCACTTTACCTTTTCCTTTTTACTTTTGTAATATACTAAAAATTAACATCGTAATATGAAATCAACAAACTTACGTAAATATTACTTGTATTTTAAATTAAATTACTTGTAAATTTTATTATTATTTTATTATACTATTAAATTTAATATTACTTGTAGGTTGTAGGCTAACTTTTTGTAGGTGTGGTTATCTCATGTTCTTGACGGTATTAATTTCTTCGCAAAGCAAAAATGAAAGAAATAAAAGAGAAAGCTTTAGCACGATACTTTCGCGTATGAGCTGGATGCGTGAAACCATCTGCACCAGCTCAACAAATACACGAAAGGAACTTATGAAATTCACCGAAGAGCTCTCCATAAACGTACGGAATATAGAATCATATTTTGCACTTCGGTCCATATGTTTTCCTTTTTTAAAATAAGAAACTTCAAACAGAATTATTTCTAAGAACTTTCCCGCCGATATCCCGCCTTCAGTACCAAATAAATTCAACAAGAAAGTTTTACGAAAGTTCCACGACATCGCCATAAATGATAAACGAATTTCTGTGAACAAATTTCTTATTTTCTAACTATTAGAAGATGTGTCTCCTTTAATTTTTAATAAATGCATTCATTCGGACCAAGGAAAGATATTATTATTATTGTGGCATATATCATAGTTTTAAGAAACGATCTTGTGCAAACATCTCACTCAACACTCTGCAAACATTCTTATGGATCTATGTTCCTTAAATGTTAGGTTATCTTTAAAACTAACTCATTTTCCTTCTAACACTACATCTCTTTTCCCTTCGTATTTTGAGGATTAGGAGTTAAGGATGCGACTGGCAGAGCCATTCAAATGTGTGCTAAGTATTTCCTCATCCAGACATCTAGTGATTTCCCTTACCCTCAATCTCTAAGCATGGTTTCCTTCAGGCTTTCAGGTGTCAGTGCTCTTCCTATTGCACTAATAGCTCTCTCCTTTCTCTATCCTGTCTTCTACAATGGAAGGATCTACTCTGGCGAGTCGATTTCGTCGCCAAATCAATAACCATCACCCTCAACTTTACTTTATTCTTTTAATGTATTATGTAAAGCATCCGTAAAATGCAATTATCCAGAAGGCGCATAGCACACGCTCGAAACCACGCCGATGACGCCGGGTGGGCAGAAGCATGTCAGACAGTCAGCATTCTCTCTCCGCTTTTATCGTAAGCGATTCTACCAATACCATGAGCAGCTGTAATAGCAGAATTTTATTGGTTTCTATAGATAAGATATATACAATAGAACTTGACCAAGAACAATATATACCGGAAGAAGGGGGCATTGTAGCTTTAGAATAAAAAAACCGACACTTTCACGTGCTGAAAAAGTGGGACGAAAGGACGTTACTTTGAATACCGTCCAGTAAGAGTGTTTAATTTTTTTTGTATTTTTGAATTTTGAAAAAATTTACAAAACAATTTGAAGAAAACTACAATTATTACGCGATCATATGGTACAGACTCCAAACAACTGAATTTCGTTAATAATACGAAAGATTATATAGATCAGGTCGGAACGAACAATATATTCAATGCCGCATGTATTTTAGCTATGCAAAGATCAAAAATGGTTACAACAGTTACGCAATCTATATCCGCAACTACGTAATATCAGCTTCCGGAAACTTGCTGTCAACTCTACTCATTGCCTTCAACGAGCAAGGTGGTAATTTTATTCTGCGTGAATTGCAATGTTTGTTTCAACCATTCATTTAACAGCATCCGCATCTGAGAAATTAGTAGTTGTCAATATTTTTGTTAGTTTCAATACCGAATGATCTGTTACACAATCAATTATCCCCTATTACCTATTATAAATCCCAAACATGTTTACTACTACAAAAAAATTATGTGCAAAGAAACAATTCTTGGCTTAAAACTTTTTTCTATCAATTTTCCCCTTAACGAGTTAGCGCGGATAGGTAGAATGGAAAATTTATAATTTCCAAAAATTCATTTTATCTCCACGGAGTATTTTTTCACAGAGAAAAAACATAGTTCATACCTACACGTGATCCACATATTCCCATGGTTTCATAATTTTTTGTATTTCCGGGCTCCTCGTTATCTCCATTTAGGCACATTATTTGATGTATACTACATGATCCATAATGGTCTTGAGCATATATTTTTCAAATGCATAATTACACTTCATTAGCAAGTCGTTTCCCTTCCTATGTAAACACTTGGAGTCTTTTCGCTTTAGTCACAGATTATTATATGAATAAAATTATATGAATTATTATATGAATAAAATGAATAGGGACACTAGTGCAATTGTGAAAGAAAGTATTTATTTATTTGTACTTTCGAATAAACAAAAGTTTAAAATAGGAAACTATATACTACAAACTACGGACAATTAATACATAGCAATAAATTGCAAAATATACTGTATGATACAAAAACACATGCTAATACAAATTATTCCATATGTAAAATGCGAGCATTGAAATAGGTACACTGGAATTTCGATACTACAATTAATACTTGGTGGGATACCCCTTTGCTTTAATGACTGCGGCACATCTCCTAGGCATGGAATCGATAAGATGCCGACATCGTTCCACGGGAATATCGTTCCAGACCTCCTCAACACATCGAAACAGTTCTTCGAGGTTTGAAATATTTTTATCCCGAATACGAAGTTTCACATCTTGCCACAAGTTTTCGATTGGGTTTAAATCGGGACTACAAGAAAGCCGATCAAGAAGATCTACATGATTTTGTCGAAACCAGTCCTTTGCAATCTTACCTGTGTGCTTGGGATCATTGTCTTGTTGGTACTTCCAAAGTACGGACAAATGATGCTCCGCATATGGCAGCATAACGTTGGATAAAATATCAACATACACGTGTCGATCCATTATTCCATTAATTTTGTGCAACGGACCAACTCCTATATAAGACATACAACCCCAGACCAACACATTTGCTCCAAACCCTTTTACTGTTTTTATTGTATGCTTAGGATTCATCGCTTCATTGAGGCCTCGCCGTACATATCTTCTGCCATCCGATCCCATTCTATTAAATTTTGACTCGTCACTAAACAATACAAATTTCCACTGATCTGCAGTCCAATGCAAATGATTTCTGGCAAACTGTAATCTTTTCATTCTATTTGTTTTGCTTATAAGCGGTTTATATCTAGCAATCCTACCATGTAATCCGGCTTCTTGTAATCTTCGTCTGACTGTCCATACACTAATTGGTCTACTAATCTCTGTAATTACCTCTTTGTGTATATCTGCCGCCGTTTTTAATGCATTCGCACGTGAGAGACGTGCTATGTGTCTATCAATACGAACCGTCGTTTTCTTAGTTCTTCCCTGTTTAGGAATTTTTTCGCAGGTTCTGTATTTTTGGAAATATTTTATTTGATTAGCAATCATATTTTTCGATTCAGATACTTGGTTAACTATTTTTCTCAAACTCGAACCGTTTTCGTGAAGTGTAATTATAATTTTTCGAAGCTCGGGCGTACAATATTTTCCACGACCCATTTTTAAAATAATTTAGTCTGTGCTACCGTGAAAATTAATTATTATGCGTTTTAATATACAAAAATCTATTTTGTGTAATTGCCTTTTAATAATATAATATTAAGTTACTTCTAAAAGAACTTAAAGAAGACTAAATAAAAGATTATGACTACTGTCCCTATTTAAATTCTCGCTTGCATGAGATCGATCGTGAGAAATGCAAACATAATATTTTAATACTTCCGAGAAATGCCCGGTGTGATGTCTAAGGCATATACTTTTATTCATTTCTAAGAATTTTATAAAAAAAAATTCTTTTGCTTCGTTTTAAATCTTAAATATATGATTAGTGTCCCTATTCATTTGGTCGCCATATATATATATATATAGTCTCACTTCGCGTCGAAACCAGTTGTTAGAATTATAATAAGGAACTGCAATTTGTCTTTAATTTTATTAAATAACTCTATTAATTCTTTTATACATCTTCTGCTTGCGAACGCAATCTAGATATTTGGGTAATTTTCTAATGAAGCTACTCTTCTTTAAGTGCTACACACTGTATAATTCCATATCCAAACTTAACTAAACTTCCCGGTATTCACGCATCAGCTATGCCTTATTCCGTGGAAACGCTAAACTAGAAGAGATAGAATCGTACGTGGGGTGGTTGAAATAGATAAAATGCGAAATATATGGTGGTACGGTGGCCAGGTAGATGGCACGTTTAAATATCGTAATTTATACGATATGTGTAGCAAGGGGAAACCGAGAATCCAGCACTCATGATAGGTCCAGGCCTCTCTTCAATTCTGGTTCAGACAACCAGCGGGCGAAGGCATAACCCACGCGGCGGTAATGCCGATGCAACGGAATATATTGGATGAATAATAAATTCGTGCTGAAAAGCTAACAGCGCGTGCCGAGCAATCTGAAATCCTCAACGAAATCGTGACCGTTTCGCTACGAAAAGGAGATATTTCACAATAGGTATTGAACTATAAGATACTCCCACTTCAAAGTCATGAGGATGCACTGATGAAAGCACATTTCAGACACCTCATGGAAACCGTATTCTTGATGAGGCGCAAACGTTCTTTGTGGTGTAAATACGAGAGAGATGTTATATGTTCTTTTGAAAAACGTGTACTTGAGTATTTTTCAAGACGTACAGTTATGGACTAAAATTAATACAAAGGCTATTTTAGATCATCAAAAACGCCTATATACAATAATCAAAATAATGCAAGCAGCGAAAGTAATGCTGCCTTTCTGCTTACTTGGCATTATCAGCACTCTTCTACCTCACATCGCAATTGTCCTTTCCGAACTGCTCGGGAGTTGGTCCGGGAACTGTACTGGTTGTTTGTCGCTGTCTCCTAAACGACGCACGCGTATTAATTCTTAACATTGGGAGACACCAACAAATTCACCTGACTCATCGTTTCGAAAGACAACGATATAAGCCGAAAACAATGCTAGAAACATATCCGTTGGTTTTCTCTCCTCATATTGCTTTTGCCGTGAATGATTGCACAAATACCATGTGCGCTGGAGTTTTTTGCAGTTTTGAGATGCTAAGTAAAAACTTGTTATTTTATTGTTTGATACAATACAACCTCAATTGCAACTGAAAAGGCAATTTCCAAGGTATCGTTGCTGAAATAATCTTCGCTACATGGTTAAAATGGCTAGAGTTAATGGATGTGATTGGAGGCTTGAAATGTCTTAAATCTACATGCGTATACTCTTGCTGACTACGTTTTTATATGTGGAGGTACCAACGACATTTTGAGAAGTTTGTCTTTAAAAAATATCCAAACTGTGAACGTACTAATAACTATATCAAGTACAAATCTAATGATTTTAGGGACACCCTGTTGGTCAAATGGAGCAGTACATAACAATCTTGTTATGTGTATAACTTTTATTGTAATTTGCACGACAACGTACGAAGGTTAAGTATACTACAGTCTGTTAGCTTTATTTATGTGAATTATTTATTTACAAAAAGTCCTTCAAATGTCTACAAAACTATATTTAATTCGATTTATTGTTGAGGTGGTGAGTAGCTAGAAATGTGGTGATAGCCTTGCATTATGATTATATCAATTTCAGTAACTTTATTCAAATATATCTTATAGACAACGTATGCAAATTTTCTCACTACTATTACTCCCGGATTGAAAATGAAGCACCGAAATATTGAACCGATTTCTAAAAAGAATAAGTTTAACGTTAAAATATTTAGTGTATATAAGTTTCCTGATTTTTATATCAGATTCTTTGTGCTGACTGCAATATCGGTCAGCAAAGGCGTTCTTATCATAGCACAAAATTGCTTAGTGGAATCTGTTAGTCTCTGAACCGACTAGAACAACAGCTACTTTCAGTATTCACATTGATTCTGTTTGGTGTAAATTAGTGAATAAATATAGTTGCACAGCTGTTCCTGAAGATACTTCGGATGATTTAAAGCAATTGCCGTTGTGGGTGAAGGTGATTCGGCTAGTGTTTCCATTTATTCGCCAAGGTAATAAATCATCTCCTGTCCTTTTAAGCACCGCGATACTCGTGATATCTGGATTATCAACGACATACTTTCTGCCAGCATTACTCTTTCGGATGTTTGTCTCAATCACAGTACAGATTTATTGATTCCGAATCATCGACTGAGTCCGTATAATGGGACTACCTTGCAAATAATACCTTCTTGAACCCTGAGTGCTTCATATTTTAATCCAGATGTAAACACTAATAAGAACTGTTTCACCTACAGAAGATTCGCTTGTTACGACATTTCTCTTCTTCGGGATATACTCTTTCCGGCAATCTCATTTGCTCTGGATGCCTCTGATTTTATATTACACTTATTATTTATTTTCTCTTTGCGTCTAAAATGGACTCCATCTTTAAAAAAGCACCACTTACATTCTACTTTATTAATTATATTAGTTGAAACTTTGACTTTATTTGATTCCGAAGCTGTTTTAGTAAATGCTGCATTAAACGATTGTTTAAGTGTAATCGAGTAATTGTACTGTGATTTTCCTATTTTATCCAAGTTTGGTACATTTGCTATTAAGTTACCTTTAATTATTTAAAAGCATTTCTATCGTTGGATGTGAGACGGAAATACGACATTATGATTAATATCACGCAGGATTTCTTTTTCTTACATTTTCATATTCGAAACGGTTGATTTTCTAAGCTGTTGAGTTGAGGTGTAATATAATAACAACATGCTGAACAGCATATGCGAATATTTGCATTCATAAGCGAGATACGCGTATACATATATCATTTCCAAAGCATTAAATTTTACAAACATTTCGCTTGATATTAAAACATTTGAATATTGGTGATCACCCCGCCTTAACTTTGATAACGTAAAGATTTTGGAAACAGATGCCAAAATTATTACCAAAAAATAATTAAAGAGAAATATTTAATATCTACTAACTACATCTTACATAAATGAAATAATTTACAAATTACATTAAGCCCCCAAAACAAAAACAAATAAAATCATTCACACGCAAGGAACTTCTAACGAATCCATGGTTTACCATATGAATAACTGTAAATGTATATCTAATGTGTAATTCGATGTACATATCTGTCCATATGGGATGCAGAAGTGTGTGAGCGTACATGAAAGCTACAATGGGGCTGTGACCACCAAAGCGAGTTGTTCATCTTGGACGCTCTGTACTTCATGTAGATTTATATATGGATGAAGAGGTAAGGAAACAGAAGAAAAAACAAAAAAGTACTTTAATTATATAAGTTACGTAGCCGATTAATTGTAAGAACTGGATTGTAAATCTTTGTAAATATATGTCTCAACACGTACAACAAAACGGGACAAATAAAAAAAATTTTCATTCTCCTCCTTTAACAAACGTCTTATATCCAATAATAAACATAAATACTCAGATAACTATGCCAAGATCAAGAGAAAGAACAGCAAGTTATTAAAATATATATTTTTTTGGAGCAATATACTTGTTCGAGCTTCGTTTCCATTCTGTAAAACATCCCTAGAAGTCTTCAGAAGTCAGGGTCTTCAGTTGCCTTGTCGTTTCACGATTTATCGCCCCATGTCGTTCCAGTGTCACCCCCATATGATCTTTTTACGTTTGGGGGACAAGAAGAAATGGCAGGGAGCTAAGTCTGATGTAGTAATGAGTAATTTAGCGTGCTGATCAATCCTCTACGAAGAAATTAATGGTAGACAACATCATGAACGTCAAAAGGATGAGCAACATGACTTTGATGTTTGAGCGATTTTTTCGACATTTTTTTCGTTCGTGCTGATGCGATTTCAGCTCGATATCGTGCTCGCGGAACCATAATTCGTCACCGGTGATGATCCTTTCATGAAAACCGGAAGTTTGAACGGAGTTTTGCAGCCTTTGGTCAAGGGTGCAAAGCTTTGAGATAATCTTTTCCACGTAATTTTCTCAATTTCAGCTGTTTTCTTCATACGAATGATATTCCTCAGTTGATCAACGGTCATCCGGGTAGTGAATCGACGATTGGAAAGCGCAACAGGCAGTACACGTTCAATGTTTTTATCAACAGAGAATATTGACGGTCGTCCTGCCCTTTTATCATCTTTGCAATCTTCACGGCCCTTACTGAAACGTTTTATACACTTGAAAAGAGCTATTTTCTTCAGGGCATTATTTCCAAAAACAGCATTGAATATTTTATTAATCTTCTGTTTTTCCCAAAGTTTCACCATATATTTTCTAGAGCGTAACCTAAATCTTCTATGCCCAACTTCCACGAGACACTTTCCTAAATAGTTATAAGTTTTGCTAACAGACGTGTAATATTACACATGGCATCATATCCTGCCGTATCTATGAATTTTATACATAGCCTTATACTTTTCAATACAACATTGAAATGTTGATGTTGATTACTTATCAAAAGAAATACTTCTTAATTAGTCAAAAAAATGTTTAGTCTATGATATGTTTTGGTAACTTTTAGCACCTATGCACATTCACAGCTTACAAAACACTATCTTAACCGTTTTGAATAGACCTTTGTAAACGATTAAGTCGGCAGTAACAATGAAGTAGCTTCCTCCCCAAATCGATTTACCCTACCGCGAAATTAATTTGTACTGTTTATAACATTGCCTGGTAAGCTCATTATCTCTTGCAATGATGACACCTTGTTACATATCCTTGGTTCATGGTTTAAAACGTTGCAATTTTAAATTACTACAACTTCTTAATGAATCGTACATTAAGTAATAAAAAAACATTTGCCATTGCAAAGCAGCTGATTCTATTGACAGAATTTATTAAATTCACCATAGCTAATGAATAGATTTGTCACTTTCATTCTATCATGCTATGTTGATACAACTGACTATGGCAGAGTTAAGCTATTTGTTCGAGTTCTTTTAATGGAACACCGAAAACAGACAAAAATTCAAATATAGCATACAAACTACTTCCACGTTTCCTTCTTTTTACTTCTGGTTTCACAACAATGCAACGTGTACATAAATATATATAATATTTTATTATATAATATTTATTATATATAAATATAATAAAACTCAGGATTTATTATATATTTTTTTTATGAATACCGTTTTATTTTTAAGAAAGCTATAAATTACAACGAAAGATTTTCTAATACCTTCACGTGCTGTTGATAAATAGTCCGTGTTTGTACTCTTTATTCACTAGAACACACCGGAAATACAACATTGTGATTAATATCATGGAAGATTTCTCTCGAAACATCCCAAAAGACACTTTTTACATTTCCGTATTCGAAACGGTTGGCCGCCTAAGCTGTCGAGTTGACGTCTAAGGACCTACGGTTCATGAGAAGTTTGTAATAACGTCAAAAGGAACAGCATATTCGAAGGTCTACGTACATTAACGAGATACTCGACGAAAATTCGCGTATATCTGTATTATTTCCAAAAGAATTAAGTTTTACACGTGGATTTGCAAGCATTTAACGATTAGTTACCCTTGTTACTAAAATATATATATTAGTAATGATGCGAGTTACAATTTTTGGTGGATACACCGATTATTTTACTAATATATTAAAATTTTAGTTTTTAACTTTCGACAAAAGCATTTAGTAAAAGCAACTAAAACGTTTTTCTTATTTCTCTTTTCTCAAATAGTTCTGCGAAAAACAAAGTAATAGAAACCCATATAGCAACCCACACAAGTATTTGCTTGATTCAACAAAAATGAACTAAAACTAATGGGTTTTATTAAGTTGCAAAGTGAGTTGGATATACTCGTTAAAGTGTTGAATGAACATATTTTTAGTTGAATGAACACATAATGATACTTCGTGGTTTGTCAGATGAACAAATTCCTTTCTCTCGGTAAATTCTCGCTTATATGTATTTATTTCCAAGACATTAAATTTTATACACGCATTTGCGAGTATTTCGTAAACTAGATGCGTTTGTTATTTAATTAAATCCGCTGGTTATTTTGCAAATATATCAAAACTTCAAGTTCTATTATTCAAACTTAGGGTGATATTACGTAGAGTGAACTACGTTTAACAACAGCAAGCAAAGCACGTCTTATTTCCTTTTTATATAGAAAGTTCAATAGAAAATAAAGCAATGGTAATTTAAAATCAGTGTACAGTAGCCGCTTTAGAACCCATTATTTTAACAAATTAATAAACGCCAGACAGAAAATCCACATCAGATACTGATATCAATGCTAAATAACAGATATTCATATCGATACACACTGTGTCAAAATGCTACCTCACAAATTGAGTTGGTCATTCAATGGTTCGGAAGCCCAGCAGTAAGAAGACTTGAGCTTGACTGGGCAGAGTTAAGGGCTGTGTGTTTAAGTCCCGCTAGGATCAAAAAATTTTCTTTGTGGTTCCGGTATACTCCTGAATCAGCCACCGTTCGCTATTAGGGTACAATTAATTGCGCTTCATCCTTTAGGGCGAACGGATGACACTAACAAAGCCATGCTCACTAAAAGACTCCTGAAGTTATGACAAGCTTCCAAAAGCTTGTACACCCAGTTGGACCGTCACCGCGGTTAAAATAAAAAATTATAGCAGTAAAGAACAAGTACTACGTCTGTATTATATTGATTACATATTGAAACATATGAAATATATGTAAAAATAATGATATATCGTAAAAGAGTGCCGTTAGCTACAATATTTAGCTTACAATAAAAGCTTAGAGGCTTAGAAATCACACATTACCGAAATACATGTTGGAACATGTATTTGGAAATTTAGAGTTGTCATTTTCTGATTCCATTAACACAATGCCAATTGCCAATAAACTTGTTATTACAAATAATAGCATTACCAGTCTTTACACACAACCAAAAGTAATTAAAAATTTAACACTGGTTATAATATTAACGTTATTACGCCGAAAGATTTTTTTTCTTTTTGTTGGTAATTACTCATAAGGATATGAAAGTATTTGGTAGGCAATTACATGAAAAAATATCCTAGACGGTGAAACGTCCTAACTTCCTACCCAGAAGTATTATAAGCCTAACTGACCAAGCCGTACGGAATACAGCACATGTAGCCGGCGAATATTAATGAAATTCGGAATTTTTTATCATTTTCATAGACCATTTTCATGCAGTAAGTTTTATCTCTCATAATTAAACACAGTACATAGATATACAAAATATATTTATTAAATAAACAGTTCCCTTAACAAGATAAAATAAATACGTACTCATTTTCATCTACATATGGAAAATGAAATACATAGATAGTATAATATATGGATTACATAATTCCGTTCATTCTCTGTGTATGGATTTAAATGCATCGGAACATTCAACGTCTAATGCTAGAGCCACCGCTATTAAGGATATTATAATTAGTGGATTGTATTTTAAATATTTGCCTAATAGAAAATATACGAATTTATACAAAGCAAAACAAAACATAAAAAATTTCCAAGTTATAAAATAAAACAAAAAGAATGTTTAAGCTCTTAGCATTTACAATATTATTGAAAAGCATTGTGTAAATAATCTACTACGTAATTTTTTTTTTTAATTTTCAGAAAGAGTTGAATTAACCTTTGCTAGATGAGACTGTTCCAAGTTTTCAGCTGCAAAGTTACTGCTGAAAGTACCCGTTACTGAGACTATGAAATTTTATTTTTCTTTTTTTATTCTTATCGTGTTCGCAGAACAATAATTCCTCATCAGTGATGGCCCTTTCATGAAAACCGGAGGTTTGAATGGAGTTTTGCAGCCTTTGGTCAAGTGTGCAAAGCTTTGAGATAATCTTTCCGCGCAATTTTCTCAATTCCAACTGTTCTCTTCATACGAATGATATCCCTCAGTTGATCAACGGTCATCCGCTCATGCGCATTCCAATCGACGATTGGAAAGCGCAACAGGCAATACACGTTCAATGTTTTTATCAACAGAGAATGTTGACGGTCGTCCTGCCCTTTTATCTTTTATTTATTTTATTTTTATTTTTATTTTTATATATTTTTTTTAATTTTCAGAAAGAGTTGAATTAACATTTGCTAGATGAGACTGTTCCAAGTTTTCAGATGCAAAGTTACTGCTGAAAGTACCCGTTACTTAGACTATGAAATTTTCTTCTTCTTTTTTTATTCTTATCGTGTTCGCAGAACAATAATTTCTCATCAGTGATGGCCCTTTCATGAAAACCGGAGGTTTGAATGGAGTTTTGCAGCCTTTGGTCAAGTGTGCAAAGCTTTGAGATAATCTTTCCGCGCAATTTTCTCAATTCCAACTGTTCTCTTCATACGAATGATATCCCTCAGTTGATCAACGGTCATCCGCTCATGCGCATTCCAATCGACGATTGGAAAGCGCAACAGGCAATACACGTTCAATGTTTTTATCAACAGAGAATGTTGACGGTCGTCCTGCCCTTTTATCTTTTATTTATTTTATTTTTATTTTTATTTTTATATATTTTTTTTAATTTTCAGAAAGAGTTGAATTAACATTTGCTAGATGAGACTGTTCCAAGTTTTCAGATGCAAAGTTACTGCTGAAAGTACCCGTTACTTAGACTATGAAATTTTCTTCTTCTTTTTTTATTCTTATCGTGTTCGTAGAACAATAATTCCTCATCAGTGATGGCCCTTTCATGAAAACCGGAGGTTTGAATGGAGTTTTGCAGCCTTTGGTCAAGTATGCAAAGCTTTGAGATAATCTTTCCACGCAATTTTCTCAATTCCAACTGTTCTCTTCATACGAATGATATCCCTCAGTTGATCAACGGTCATCCGCTCATGCGCATTCCAATCGACAATTGGAAAGCGCAACAGGCAGTACACGTTCAATGTTTTTATCAACAGAGAATGTTGACGGTCGCCCTGCCCTTTTATCTTTTATTTATTTTATTTTTATTTATATTTTTATATTTTTTTTTAAATTTTCAGAAAGAGTTGAATTAACCTTTGCTAGATGAGACTGTTCCAAGTTTTCAGCTGCAAAGTTACTGCTGAAAGTACCCGTTACTGAGACTATGAAATTTTATTCTTCTTTTTATTCTTCTTATTCAGGTATAAGAAAATTATACCTGATGTAGTTCCCAAGATACTTACAAAGACTTAAAAATCCTACAAAAAATGTTGGAGGTTATACTTCAAAATCGGGTGCTGCTAAAAAGATTATGTTGTTTTTATACCAAGGTACTCTTTCGGTGTCTGGAGCTTCATCGAAATCTGAATTTTCGAGTTGCCAGTTACCTTGTGAATAAAGAAAAGAAAAATTTACGAAGAGTAAAAACGAGGAACTAATAAGAGAAAACGTAAAATAGAACATTCTGGAAATGGACCACTTTGATAAATCCTTCCGGTACTAATGCGCCTTGTATGCTATGTGAACATTACCATAGTAATAATAATAACTTTCACAGATGCAGTTGGTAAATGTTATATTTAAAAAAAAACTAGTGGAAATAAACAGGAAAATTGTATATATTATAACACATCCATTCCATTATCTTCGCGTAACGAGAGTTTCGCGTTTCAGGTACGTATGAAGCATAAAGTAAAACGATAAGTAAAGAATAAGCGAACAACTAGAGCAAAACTTAAGCAATTAATGCGGAAACCTATGTTGCCCAGAAACCATATCGGCGATGTTCTAAATACAAATAAATGTCGTTGTTCTTGCGCACAGCATATATGTTAAATGTTTACAGATTCCAGTTACGACAATACAATTTCACTATACGGTACGGTAGCTGACTGGAAATTAATATGCTGTTCAATGTAGATATACAGATGGGCGATGTCAGTACACCGTTCAATAGAGCATATTACACGATTGCTCATGCACAATTGATCGGATGATTTAAGATCTGATGATTACAGATTCTGCATTTAATAATGTATGTACAAGGCGATTGAAATTTGGTTAAGCAATTAATTTTACATTGTTTGCTGGTTCCTTTAATTTCTTACACGTATTCTTATCCACTAGTACTTAAATTTCTGCTCATTTGACTACTTCCAGATATAAATATCTGTAGCACTTGATATTTTATATCACGAAGAGGTCATATATGCAGAAATACCTATAAGAAACGAAACGAACTAGCAAACAATGTAAAATTGATTGCTTTCTTCGGTTATTTTAATCGTACATGACTCAAATTAAACCCAACAACGCTTAACCGTAAGATAACATTTATTCTTGACTAGATTGTCGCTGTTTCAGTTTCAGAGTAATCTACAGAGATCTTCAACAACATCGTTTTATATTTCATCAACGGAAAAAGCAATCGTGCATTTGAACGTAGGGTGATATTTTATGTTTTTATTCTGTGTTTTAAGTAATACACAGAATTCATCTTATCCGTTGGAAAAATGGTGAAAAATTCGTAACTAGAGATGAATACTCCGTAGCTTGCTTCTAGTCGTAAATGAAAGTGTTACCTTTCGCTGCATATTCTAAAGTTACAGCTGAGAGCTTGATATTAACTCTATACACTTAATACTTGCATAGGTTTCCTACTTTTATCAATTTTGCATGGTAACGAGCTCGCCTATTTAGTTAAGTGTTAACTGTTGATTCTGCCGGAGCTAATCATCGACTACTTTTTTTGTTTTCCCAAAACCTAAATTCCCTGAATCCGCGTACACTGTGTTTCACAAAAATGTTCAAGTTAGTTCATATTGCTTTGTAATTGTTTTTATTTTGCTAACAATTATCGCAGAAGCGCTTATATTTAACGACCCCGAAATACAATTTGTTAAATTAAACTAACTGCCGAAACATTAAAATGCATTTATGAAGTTGTAGGCTTAATTTACGTTTCGGTAATATACAAGCCGTTCAGTTTGAAACCGGTTCTGTGAGTAATATTTCTGTTTTTATTACACTAATGGTCAAATTATAAAATAATTTAATTCGTTTTTGTCGTAGATTCAGGATCTTGTGTCAGAGAAACAATTGACTGTACCAGTTCATCGAAAATGGTTCCAAAATTGTTTTGTTTTTTTTCTATAGTGGAACACCTCGCATATTTTTATCAAATATGTGCAAATAAACACCCATCAGGTCAAATTCCATACTACTTGTTCACTTATCAGTTTCTTTTTTAATCATGTCTATTCTTGTTAACCTGTTAATCTGAATTATTTAAATCACATAATTTTTTGTTACTATAAATCTTAGTATTCAATATGGTTAATATTTAATTCCATTTACTTTTATGGTCTCGATTTTTGCCCAGAAAATTCTTGTTTCAATATCACATCTTTCTCATATTAAATTCATTGTTATTAAATGCAATTTGTTCCATTTTCAATATTTTTTCTAATAAAACTTAGTTGAAATCAATTCTTTTATTGCTTGGTACTTATCTACTTTATTACCCCATAACCGCACCACTTAAAATATCTTCGTGTTACGAAATAATATATAAAAGTGTCTGGTCTGGTAATAAAAGTTATTTTATGACAATTTCATTCAGCCACGAAATTTCAGTATCTAACTAGCCGTCTCGCTACAAGAGTCAACTTCTTCCCAACATACTAGCTTCATCTGACCATAAAATATTCGATAAGAATTTTAAGTTTCCTTGTACCATGTTCAATAGCCAGTGACAGTAATCATGTCTGTATCCAAAATCTCGATCTGTCAAAGCCCAATGCAGATCTGTGTGATAAACGTAGAATTAATGTTCTTTCAAAGCTTTATGAACGCGCCATGGTGTTACTCCCTGATCTCCCGAAATGATTCGAATACTAGAGTGGAGATAAGACTCAACATAGGCAACAGAATTGGCAATTCATTAGACCTTATTCGCTGACTTTGTCAAGCAGGGTCGCGCCTCGCTTGACCAGTGAGGTTATTAAAAAGTTTCCTGTAACAATGCCGCCTTTCAAGGTATAATTCTCACCATTCGATAGCTGCATTTTCGAATGAATGAAAGTAGAACATGATATACGCTTCGGTATTGCAATATTACGTTTCTTACATATTCTGTATTAATATTCGCAATAATCTACATATTTATGAACCCACAAGTATCACATTGACTTTAACGGCTTGTTTTCATGGGTAGCTCAAAAATCCTATTTGCCTTTACCTTCCTATGGTATGTAGTAATTAACATAACATTATTTGCAAAATTATAATTTTACAAGGAAAATTGATAGTAACATTCAGATCTCGCTATTCTCTTCTATTTTGAATCTTCATCAATAATAACTTTCAAATTTCGTTCTTGTTCAAATCTTCTAAAATTTTACTTTAGTAATATCAAGAGAGAAATTATGATTTTTCTACTTGTTCGTTATCTAGCAATTCCGAACATTGGAGCTATTTTTAATGAAGCACTCTTACTTTTATAGTCGATATATGTACTATTGCTAATATAGAACTGTTGTCCATCTTTAATATTATATGTCTATTATTATTATTATCTCTTTAGAAAACGAACTTTCACTAACAAAAGGTTTGTTGAAAAGTGCTTGAATGAAAAGTGATTCATTCCGCATTCGTATGTGGCACTTTATAAACGACTTTAATTTTAAAAACTTAATTATTAATATAATTATAAGAATTATTAATTGCAAAAATAGCTAAAAATTATTTAGAACCGGAATTTTTAACAAACCCTCTACATTTCAAACACTTTTCAGCAAGCTTTCTTCTCAATGGAATTTCGTTTTCTGAAGAAAATAATATATATTATAAAAACCCATACATTGTCTTTCCTTCTTCACAGGAATAAATTAAATTATGATTATTTCTGGCTCACGAGCATTACCGCTATGGCTAACTCTTCTCTTCAAACGAAGTTAGTCTGTAGTAATGCGTGTGCTACAGGGAAGATTGTACTTTAAAAGACACGAATCCTAGAAGTTCGAAAATTTAGGGAATTAATGTCAGTGTGTCAGATAGATAAAGTATTATAGCGCGTTGTTCTCTTCTTTTTCTTCAACTCTAACGTCGAGTCTCGCGCATTTACTGTGAACGTCTACAATAACTTTGCCTTCAATTCTTAAAGGCGACGTTAATCAGTGCCTAAAAGAATTACCAAACAAAAATACGATAAGATACACTTAGTTTTAGAATGTATTGGAATATTTTTTGTAAATCTAGTTTTGCAGTTTTTTCCTGCGATTTTTATTATAATTTTTCGCTTCTGAAGTCATTCATTTTTACCATGAGGGTATTCCATGAAACTCGTTAATTAGAAGTTTTGCGTCGGATTTCATCATTAATTTAAAATCGTTTTAAACCTAAAGTACACGTTACAAACAACCAAGGTTAAATTGTTAGCTAGATGGCTAAACTTGATTTTAAAAGTTAGTACTACATTAAATTTATTATAAAAATCATTTATTAAAAGAAGTCGTTACAGCATAAAACCTATTAATTTAAAATATCTTCGCTTACAAAACGCTTCCGGTTGAACCAGAGGTGAAAAAGAATCATTTTTAAAATTGCCCAGTGTATACTCCTTGTTACGTTCTCCCCGTTTGAAAAACAATGCCGCTAGTCGTCTGCTTCGATATATCTTTCTTGTAAGGCGAAATGACCAATTGATTATATGTAATTCTTATGTGTTTACTGGCTTAATCAGTTGCTCTTAACATTAAGTATGTAGATATACAAATATATTTATTAAATAAACAATTTTCTTGATAAAAATAAAATAAATGTGATACTCTTCCTATATATCAAGATTCAAATACATAAATGGCATTTGTGAATTTCATAATTCGGTCTAGCCCTAGAGCCACCACCACTACCGCAAAAAGATGCTATACAATTCAGGGTTACCCGGATGCTAGCGTTCCTATGTGATATACAACCGCCAATATCTTGCTCCAAGCTAGTGTCTTCGTGTATAAGCGGAATAATCAGAAACCAACGATAGTGCGGGTCTGAGCGTTGCGTGAAGCACAAGCGAAAGAGCAACAGCAGGCAGTCGTGTCAGTTCGACTTCCGACGAAATTTGGTCACTTTGTGCGTATGTGTACGTTACTTGCGGAAATTCTCTGTCTAGCGTTCGATCCGATACATATACACTGCGCCAAAAAGTATCACATAAACTAAAAAAGGGGATTTATAAACCAAGATATTTTTATACGTTCACAAAAAGTTTGCCTCGTGTATGTGAACTATAAAAACACTAACAAAATCATGGAACATAGCTTTTTTACTTTTTTTTTTCTAAAAGAACACACTTAGAAAAATGCATATGTGTAAGGTTTGTTCCGTTGTTTATTGAAAGTCTTCCTATACGGACAAATTTTAAAGTGCGAAGTCAGAGTTCTGTACCAACGCTTTTAAAACTAAAATGAGCAATTTAACTTCAGAACAAGTGGCTGCTATAGTTGCTTTAATCGAAGATGGACGATCTCAAGCATACGTTGCTAATTTGATGAACATCAATCAGTCAAGTGTTTCTAGAGCCGTAGCCAGATATAGGGAAACGGGCAATTACAGTAGAAGACCTGTACCAGGTCGTCCAAGATGTTCTACTCGCCAAGATGACCGCTATTTACTACTACAAGCATTACGTCGAAGACATGTAACTGCGAGACAATCGCAGAACGACTTGGCTAGAGTCAGAAATACTCGTGTGAGTACTCAAACTATTCGGAATAGGTTACGACAGAGTGGATTAAGAGCTAGAGCAGCTGTAACAGCCCCTCGTCTCACTAGAAACCACCGAGTGGCTCGCTTAAGGTTTGCCAGAGAACATGTAGATTGGAACATTAATGACTGGGCCAATATACTCTTCACAGATGAGTCAAGATTTGGTCTTTACACCTCGGATAGGCGTATCTCAGTGTACAGACGAGACGGAGAGCGCTATTCGCAGTGTAATATCAGACCTAGACCTAGTTTCGCTGGTGGCTCCATTATGGTTTGGGGAGGCATCTGTTTAACAGGTCGTACAGAGTTAGTACCAGTAGACAGAGGTACACTGACTGCTCACAGGTATATAATGGACATTTTAGAAGAACATGTAGTACCATATGCGCCAATTATAGGAAACGAATTCATGTTAATGCACGATAATGCATGACCGCATGTTGCAATAATCGTCCAGGAATACCTTAACGATGTTGGTATTCCAGTTTTAGATTGGCCTGCGGTAAGTCCGGGCATGAACTCTATCGAGCACGTGTGGGACCTCCTTCACAGACGGATACGAACCCAAAATGTTGCCCCAGCGGACCTGCATGGACTAGAAAATGCTCTCCGTGGCGAGTGGGAGAATTTGGATCAGGCTTATATACGGAGGTTAATCGAATCTCTGCCAAACCGTATGCGAGCAGTCATAAGAGCCAGAGGTGGCAATACTCAGTATTAAAAGCTACTGTTATGACATTTTTCTTTCCAAAATTATAATTTCTTGTTTTAATAAAAATCTCAAGTATGAGTTCTTGTTTTTATTTGGCCTGTATTTAATTTAAACAATCATAGAAATTATATCTCAGAGCGCATTAAAGTATATTTACAACTTTATGCTACAAACAAAGATTACGCGATACTTTTATGATTCAAAACTAAATTATGCGATACTTGTTTGGCGGAGTATATTAATAGTAGCTTCATCGTACAGATTACCTTTAAAGATATTTTTTAATTAACGCATTAACGAATTTTATATTTTTGCAAACTTGTTAAGAAATTAAACGTATGTTTACATTGAATGCATATTCGTCAAAGTTTAAATGATGCTGAGTACGAATTATATGAATTTATACGAAACAAAACAAATGAAACATTCAATTTATCATTAAATAGACACACAAAATATTATTTTTACAAATAAATAAAAATGGTTAGACTTATAAAGTAATATAAGACAAAATAAAATGTTTTTATTTTGGAACGATAAAATTATATGAATTAATAAGTGTAATAATTCATATCGGCATGTATTATGATTTATAATGTCTTTCGAATCTACGTAAAAGCAATACCTACTTTATTAACTTACTTTATTTATTACAAAGAAGTAGATGATGTACTTCTGAGTACTTTTTCGATAAAAGATGCACAAACTTCGTCTCATCAATAGTACAATAAGCGAATACCTTGTTATGTTAATCTACTAACAATGGAAACGTTGGAAATAGGAGCATATTGACCTGTTTGTATTAAAACAATACCATATTTGCATTTCAGACTTATCTTAAAGATAGTTTCGCATCTGCATGTTAAACCAACACATATATATATATATATATATATATATATATATATAAACATGGCATAATTTTTCCAAACATTATTGAAGCTCAACTTATCCGCTACTATTTAATTGTTCAAGCTTTCGGTGCGCGCTTCAAAATCTAGATGTAATTGTAACTTTAAAATAATGGTATGCTAAAAGTTCTCCGTACAGTTTTAAAATTCATAAATGGAGTATATTTTATGTTACAACTTTAATACCGCAGCTTTATGAAATAGTTCCGCTTCGAGAAAAGTTTACAAGTGTTACTCCGTTAGTCCTGAAATTTTCAGCGTTTGCTATTCTAACGAACATTAAATTTGGATAGCGCGTTAGAAGAATGTTCGAGAAGTGGTTATAATTGAAAATACCGTTTAAATTTTCATTTGGCGGTTTGCTGCACTTAAATACTACGAATGTACGTAGGGAATCAATCTTTCATGCGTTTCTGTGAGTTTCTCGAACAGAGCTCGTGTACTACAAAAGTTGAAGTTTGAAAATTAATTTCTTCTATAGTTCAATTATTGAATTCCTTAACTTCCGTGTAATATTGATTTTAATTTAATAAAATTCTGTCGTATTAGAAATGAACAGAACAGCGCTGTAGCTTCGAAAATGAATACTGAATTGAATTGAAAATATTGCATACCTTTTTCTTCTTATATTCTATTCTATTAAGAAACAAAGATCCAAGTTCAATACTTTAAAGGATCTTTTCATGAAGATTGTACAGCATTCAGTAGTTTACTTCAGGAAATTATTTTCAAATGTAGTTCTAGAAATCCATACCATACGACATGTTACAGCCACATTTCTTCCCGAGATTCTAGGGCAAAATTTGCCATTAATTGTGATAGTTCATTTGGCAGAAACTCCGAATACTATTTAAATTATTTTCAAAGAAACAAGGTCTCACCACATACTGACCGATTATGCCTCCGCAAACATTAACGCCCTCCAACCTTGATCCGCTTGTAGTAATAGTCTAAGATTTTAAGTTAAGTTAAGCACAATAATAAAAGTAATGGTCATTTACTATCCACTTTTGTGCTTTGTTGTTACTTCGTCAGAGATTAACCTACTTTATCATTAGCCTAGTTACAAAACTGAAAACGGCTTTCGAAGTCCTGTTCATCTACTTACACCAGTGTCCTTACTTCATTTTCTTTAGCTTTTACTTGGATCTTCGACAATTGCCAACAGAAAGTTTAACTTTTTGTCAATTTTGTGCTTCTTCTGTTCTTACCGATCTGCTTCCGCTATTGTGATACCATATCTACAATATTACTTTTGAAGTCATACATTTTTATTTGGGACGAATGCTCTTCAGTGCACTTTCCATATTCTAACAATTTGCCATTTGTTTAATTTTATGTATTATCCTCTAACCTGATAAATCTTTTAAGTATGTACATTACATAAACTTTTTTGGTTTGGTGACCAAAAACAACTCAGAGAACTATGCAACAGCGGCTTCCACAAATTCAGAGGTTTGTTTGTCTCAACATTCAACACAGGTGTGATGAACACGTGTCCAACGACAGCCCTGGAAGTTCTACTTGGAGAACTTTCACGTCAAGAAACAGGCTGTATTGAGTTCCCTCACATTCTATAGAGTGCAGGGATTGCAGCCTGGTGAGATTCCAACGTAAATTATTTGCAAAGGACGTAATCCCTATGCAATATAATTTTGATCAGCCTTATAAGAGAATCATTAAAAGCCGTAGCGAGTGGGCATCCACACAGTCTCAAAGCGAAAAAGGTACCTTGACATGGTACATGGACGACTGAAGAATAGAAGATGTATAAGCATTAGTGGGCCTAACTACCACATTCGTTATCAAGAACCTCGAGATAGGGCGCAGCCATAACTATATTCAGTGACAATCAAGCAGTTCTAAAGGCTATCGAAGCCTATTGATTCGAATATGGTCTGATATATGACGAACATATGCACAATTTAAGGGAATTGGGACGCAAAAACCACGTTATTTTGCGATATGTCCCAAACGACCAAAAAATCGAAGACAATAAGAAGACAGACAAGCTAATTAGAGAAGCAACGAATATGTTCTAAAAAAAAGAAACATAAAACAAGTAATTAAAGCACGGAAGGATTGCATATGGGGAAAATGTTCGGGAACAAAAACAGGCGAAAGCGTTCATATCAAGCTCGCCGAAGACAGAAAACTAGTGCTATCGTTCACCAAACCAGTAACCAAACCAAACCAAACTAGTAAACCGCCAGTAACCTTAGATTACTGGCGGAATTTCTAGCAGGTCACGTAGCCCTAAAATATCACCTATTCAATCTAGGAAAAGCTAAAGATGAAATCTGGCGTCTATGTCTAGGAGATCTGGAGACGGCGGAGCATGTTTACAAATGAAATTTGCAAATTTCTACTGAACTGAAGGATGAAGATCTTAGAGTGATATTAACGTTTATTAAGGCGCTTCATATGCCCTAATACATATAAGGACATTTTGTTGCAATAGATCTATTAAGGTTGCAGTAACTAAAGGCATTTGTACCATTGCCCAATGATACTTTCTTAACATCTCAAAGATTTTCATTATTCTGGATTACAGTAAAAACTGCTAAAGGTAAATATACGGAAACCTAACATGACTTGATACAGACTGTACTTCTGGATCACTTCTAGTCATAATATGCAGGCTAAAAATTATATCGAAGTTAGCAAAATTATAAGGTCCTTGTTAACAACACGTCTTGACTGAAAATAATGTAGTGACACGCAATAATTTCTTTGTTAAATTTAAACGTAGAAATAACTTCTTTTGTATATACGTAATCTTTTAGTTTTTCAACAGACACAGTTATTACTCGAAAACCACAAAACATTCAGAATTATGATTATACGACGATTCCAAAATATTAAATTGTTATCTTAACATGCAGCCCGAGTAATAAAAAACGCAAGCATGATTTCAACGCATTATATTCATAGACGATTTTAACATAACATTTATCCTACTCATCTGTATGTGTGCAAGGATTACGTCTTTTAAGATGTGGTAATGTGCTTTATGATGTGGTTATACGACTAGCAAGGAACACTCTATAATCAGCTCTATTACTTACCAGGTATCCCGAGTGTTGACGGTCAAATGCGAAAATAAGGATTTAACAGGTAATAAATACCGTTTTATGCCATGTCTTACTCGCGTCTTCATTTTACAACAAAAAATGTAGGGTGTAATGTTATCCAGAATCAAACATTGCTTACAAAAGCATTTTTGCATTTTCTTATACAAACTTTGGTTTCTTCACAATTTCAAAGAGAAGTCCGATTGTTTTTCCAGCAGTAATAGTCATGATTAGAGCTCCCCAAAGTGCGTGACAAGTCACAAGGCGTACCGCCGGGCGTGGCCGGGGGGATATGTAATGTAATATATAAGCAAATAACTCGCATCGCATTTCGGTAGTTTATTACCGTATGCGATCGGGTTGTGACGGTATGGCGGACGCGCGTAGTAAGAAACGGCCACAGGCCGACAAAGTGAAAAAGTTCTGTGGAGAATTTCCTGACTTAATATATAATGGAAGTAAGATTATATGTAAAATTTGTAATATACCTCTGATGTGCAATGATAAATATGGCTGTAGAAGACATGTAAATAGTCAGCAACACAAAAATAAAAAACTGGGTGTATCACCGACTGAGACAACTCAATTTATAATTGATTTATTTTATATGCTGACTGCGTGTAATTTACCGTTTTCCTTACTCAGGAAGAAACCATTCCGTGAATTTTGGGATAAATATAATCCAGACTTTGAGTTACCGTCGGAAACAAGCTTAAGGAGATGTGTGCCAAGTGTACGTACCGAAATTGAAAACAGGATCAGATCTGCAATAAAAAATAAACTACTGTAGTAGTAGTACATAGTCAATACATAGTAGTAACTATGTATTGACGAAACGACAGACCATAAAAAACATTCTATTTTGAATGTGATTGTACGTATACTGGAACCTCGTCAACCTACAAAGGGAATTTTATTAGCTAGTAAAAGACTAAAATCGTGTACTGCCGACGCTATCGAGAGCGTAGTCGTTGATACTTTACAAACATTTGAAATTGCCACTACTCAAGTATTAATTTTCATGACCGATGGTGCCGCGACAATGCGTTGTGTAGGTCGTTCTCTTCAAGAACATTATGGGATGATGTTACATATTACTTGTAAACTTCATGCTCTGCATATTGTGGCTGAAACTATTCGTGCAAATTTCCCTGAGGTAAATGCATTAATAACAAATACGAAACGAGTGTTTCTCAAATCTCCCAAACGTACCAGTGAATTTCATAAACAGTGTCCCGGTATTCCCGAACCACCAGAGCCGATTCTTACGCGTTGGGGGACATGGCTGAAGGCAGCGTTTTATTATTTTAAATACTTCCGGCAAATAAAATCAGTCGTCTTACAATTCAATCCCAACGAATCTGCGGCTATTAAGGAAAGCCAGGATAAATTCCAAGATATTTCCGTTGAAGCAGATTTACAAACCGTTTACAACAATTATAGAGAAGTACTTGAGGCAATAAATAAATTACAAAATAGTGCACCGTCCCTGACGGAGTCAGTACAAATATTAGATGACGTTAATACACTCCTACACTGTATAAATAACAAAAAAAATGATATCGTTACAAGAAATTTTGAAAGTGTTATGAAGAAAGATACAAATTTTAGTAGGTTAAGACAAGTTTGGGAAGGTAACTCTACTGATCCAGTGACTAAATTCAAAGATTATTTTAATTACGCGTGTATTACATCATTAGACGTCGAGCGTTCATTTTCAAGATATAAAAACATTTTTTCAGAACGACGAACATCCTTGAAAGAAACGACTGTGGAAACATTCCTAATGCTTCAGATGTTTGAGAAATCGGATTGCGCTTACGGTAACAGTTTTAATGTGCCTACCTCCTCGTGTGCTGACTAATACTATTTTCCTTGTGCATTAACACCCACTATATTGGATACGGCTAATTACAAAAGTAAGCGTTTTAAAATTCTTTATTTCTTTTGTTTTTATGTACTTTACTTATGTTCCTTATCGACGTCTATGGTGCGCCACGCAGTTGGGGAGCTCTAGTCATGATTTTGGATAAAGTAGCAACAAAAATAGTTTTTCATTCTGCTAAATTACTATGTTAAAGATATTTTAACGTATGTATAAACAAACATGGAACTATTATGGCTCTAGAAGAATAAGAGGTTAATAGTTCCTAGTGTATCAACGATTTCGAAGGTTATTAAGAAATAAATTTGAGAGGAGGGATAGAGAAAAGTTACAGTAATAATAATAATAATAGAAAACATCGTAACAAAGTGAATGAGGAATTGGTACTGATCGTGATAAATCAAAATTCTTTGTATAATGTAAGATACATCTAAGTAACTATCTAAGTTGCACTATTCAACAGTTAAATTTTAAGCAAGCATGCTTGTATGTATCTTACAAATCTCGCATCCAAACAGAGGGATCATCCACTCGATGGTGAATCCAGAAACACTTTTCCTGACCCGCAATTCGCGATAAATGCATTTTTATTTTAGATAATTAAAAAGAATTTGAAAGTACCCGTACATTGTTCAATCATCCAATATCACCAAAGAAAATTAATAAGTTTTAACAGCAGAATAATAGGATCATTTGACATTGTGGCAAATCTAACCTCGGATAACGATTTAGAACTTCTGTAGAATAATGTTGATACTGCCTTGGAGGATGCAATTCATCCAGATCAGGATCGTTCCATCTTCCTGGAGGATCAGAGCTCTGCCTATTTTTGGTTAAATGTTAGGGAATATTTGCACTTTGTTTTGTTTGTTTTTAACTAGTAAGTTCAGTTGAACGAAAACAGAAAAAGCTATACGTTATAGCTTCTGTTAAGAGAATAGGAAATCATTTGGAATAAATTACTTGCTACTGTTCGCAACGGACCGTCAACACCCGATATAAAAATGCTCAAAATTTACAGTAAGTTGTATTTCGCATTTAATTTAAAATAGTTACCTAAGCAAGTTGTTGCTTTTGTTTTTTCTAAGTAACTAGTCCGGCTAAAGCGCTTTATATATACAATTCAAGCTTCTAGAAACCAGAGACTGATATACGAGGGTCACAATTACATAGATTTTAATCAACAGGCAAGTGTATATGCTTGCTGAAAAGCAACCACTTTGACAGCCTTTTCAGTACAACCGTAGCGGGTCACCAGGGCAGTACATACAAGCCCCCAGAGACGAGACAGTATCCTCCCGGTCTATTTAGAAAATATGTGCTACTTGGCAATGGCAAGACATTTGGCATTACATACTATTCCATTAAGGGTTATTAATTGCGAATTCGCATTTGAGAAGAAGTAATAATAATATTTAGAGATGTAACTTTTTATCAAGGTTACAGCAATACAAAAACAAAGATGTTGTCTTGAACAGATATTACTACTCATTGTTGTTTGTGCGTATTTATTTGAAATAACGTTCCACCTCATTCATTATTCCGCAGTCCAATGTATACTGTCCAAACATTATAAATTCTAAAGAAGGAATTTATAAGAATTGAAAAATTCAACGGGAAAACTTTAAGATCCATAACATGTGACGAAACTTGGATAGCCGGAAGCCAATGAAAGTTGTTCGTTCGCAGTGCACTTCCAAGAAAACAATTTCTTTGCCAGAGGCCATCGATAAAGTCAAAGAAAAACATTCCATAACATTACGTCATCGGTCACTATGGCAATGCTAGCTTTCACACAAAACTTTGAACAATTGATTATTTCCAAGAGAAACATATTGAATTAATGTGTCACGATCCGTACTCACTTGATTTATCGCATGACAACTTCTTCCTGTTCCTGAATGTCCAATAAAAACTGCGTGGAAAGCAATTTTTGTCACATCAAGAAGACCACTTCACCTTAAGAGCGAAAAAAAATGTTTCGAAAATTGATTCAAACACCTACGAAGAAGTACAAAGAGTAAGTTGGTAACGGTTGTAAGGAATGTTATCACTAATGTGAATTAGATTTCACAGATTTAATAGTCGACATAGTCGATTCTTTCTCATCTCAAAAAAAAAATAATCTTTTCAATCACTGGTCGAATGACCCAGGAATATAAAAAGACGCTAGTTTTTAATTTATTAATGATGTTTCTTCAACGGCGACAGATTATGTTGTCATTAATTTTATTCTATGTATAGCCTCCTCTATAGAATAGGACGATTATTGCCTTCTACCATCTATCACTTTCGGTAGCTTAAAAAGTCCCTTTCTTTTCTTTCAGATGGACGTGTCTACAAGTAAAGCAAATCCGTTGTATCCGGAGCACGATGTCTTATAAGGAAGAACAAAAAAAAAGACAATCTATATAGCGCTTAGCCGGTATCGTAAGCGTGATTTATGAAAATAAAAATTAAGTCGGTGTGTGCACCGTAAAGATAAGCTATATACCAGGAACAGCTTTGTTTTTATTTTGCGCCATGCAATTTGATACGATATAATAATATACGTGCAGTAGAGAAAGTGCATTGTTCCTTTTAACTAACAAATTGAAAAATCACGAATAAATTTGTTTGTTTCGACACTCACGTTTTGTTAATTCCCCCTATCTATTTCCATACAGTCATGAATAAATTTTGCATGGATCTTATAGCGAATTTCTACTACCGAAAATAAAGCAGAAGTTTAGGGTTTGATATGGGGAATATCGGCTTGGAGAATCTATAAATATGTAAATTTTTCACTGAGCAATATGTAAAACATCGCACGTACAGCGCCGTGATTTTCAATTTAACCGATATATAACCGATCTTCTAAATGTATTTCCGCGGGTACCTAGATTTCTTTTTATTTAATGTTGCTCATAATTCTATCTTACTTCTTTTGTAAAATATATTTTCGATTTTCTGTAGTTACACTGATGTTTTCGAATCACAGAAATCTAGAAAAATTTAAAGAAATCTCTATTTTTAATTGCGCCAATTAAATCTTTCTTACAATATAACGAACATATTGTCTGAAATATGTTGATGTTTCAAAAAGCAATAAAAGTATATGTGCGTTTTATTTTTAGAGTACTTTTACAGTGAATTCGGATTAAAATAATCTTTTGAAATTAAAAAAAATGAATGAAAAAATAAGAATTTGAAGTTACTTTCTTTCAAGACGTTGTTTTGCTATCAAATTCTTGTTTATCTGTCCGCGCAGGAATGCCAATCCAAGGACTAACTAAATGGTTATTGCTTTCTCAAATTTCCAAACATATGCCACCAAAGACTATATCTGCACCCCAGGGAAGGTGCCAAGCCATATTCACGAATTGTGACTTGTGCATTGCCACGTACCAAACATACTCCTCTCTGGTCAGTTTTCTACGTCATTACTGCTGAATGTTTTGTCGTAATTTGTGGAGGAGTTCTGGATAATATGCTTCATTGCCTGTGGTCTATTAGTCTATTAGAAGAGCGTTCTCATAGCCCGAAGAAGTCGTAGCCATTACTTTTTTTGTCGACCGATACACCGTGAGTTTTCTTAGTAATGTTCTTCCCTTTTCAATTCTATCGACTCATCAATTATAATAAGAAACCGTAGTTTCAACCTCGTGACAATCGTTTTCAGCACGTCCAGGGGTTTCTGTATAGAACTTGTAATAGTTAATATTGCATTTGGAGCGAGATATATCAAAACAAGGCACTAGATGTTTTAAAGGAAAGGAAAGGACTGTGTTTTTAAGGATTGGTGAGTGGCCCACGTGGTTATCAACATGCGAAACTAAATTAAAAAAAAATGCAGGCGAACAATCTGTTTCAACATATAAGAAACGATTAAGGACATCGACCATTGCTGATTAGCAGAGAATCGAAAAAGAAAAAAAGAAAAAAATACTAAATAATAATATCGATAAATAATGATAGAACTGTGGTGTAGTGTAGTGAACAACCCATAAGTATCGATAACAGCCGTACCACACAAGTTTAATTAATTAATAATTATTAAACTTGAGTGTAATTAAAGATCCTATTGTTTTTTACAATAATATCTGATTAAATTAAAATTAAAATGGATTTGAAATTTGTAGTGTTTTGTCAAGCGAATAGGAAAAATATCGATATTTATAGCAAGTGCAAATCTGTGTTCTAAACGTATTAAAATAACTGAAATGTAGAAGATGCAATTGGCGATTGTTGCAATGAAATGAAAGATAATTCGGAAAATCGAATAGACTAAGTCGTGGTATTTTGCATTTCAATAACGAGGTAAATTGTGCTCGATACTGTTATCATTTAAATTCCATCTCATCAAAAAAGACGCAAATTCTTCAAGATAATTGTTCAATTTTCGTTGCATGTGATAAAACCTACAACATCAATACAGTAGCAATTCTAAGCATTTATTGTTACTGTTGATACTGATAAGAATTAGATAAAGAAGGTAATAATTGATAGCAGATGGCTTAAGACAAGATAGGAACAAACTGATTTAAAAGTTTTTTTAACTAAAATAAACAAAGCATATTATGGACAATATGTACTGTTGGAAACAATGCATGTTCTAAATAAATTGGGAAATAATAAAAATAATAATAAGTAAAACGAGAATGTGTAATGAACGTACCCGGGTTCAAGTCGTAATTCCAACTATCAATAGTCGATAGCTCTAGCACAGTTTAAGAGGAAGACAGCGAGGAATTCAAGACGAGAAACTCGGAAAACTAAAAACGGGAGAGAGCATATGTTACAACGACAGCCGACGAATTGGTTCTTACAATGTTTACCAAGGTAGTAGTATAAAAATATCCTGAAATGCTGAGGGATGTTTGGTAATCTACCTTGCACATATCGATTTTGCTTCTTCTATTCTCTTCTAACCGGTTGATGGTTTGATTTGTTTTAAAATTAACTTTTTGAAATAAAAGTACTACATATTAGGTTTATATCTTTTATTCTATTTTCAAATATGTTTCGCAAGTTCGTCCATAATACGTTTTAAGTTATTATTATTCTTATTATTATTTTCCTTTCTTTTGTATTTAAATTAATATGTTTGCGTCATTTTAGATTCTTTTTTTCAGTATGTCTAACGTCAATCTTGCCTTTTAAATTTGTAAGATTATTGTCAATTAATTTGATGTTGAGTTTCGAAGAAACAGCCGCATATAACAGACGAAAGGGAGCCTTAGGAGTGAAATTGGATCAGCTTTAAATCTAAAACATAGCGCATGCAGATGATATGACATATATCATTCGAAAAAGTTAAGATAAAAAAGAGGTGAAAAAAGATATAACAAAGATATGTCAATATAGAATATTTTGGTAAATACTGCTAAGGTGGCGAAAGGAAATGTAAACATCGATAATTACGAATCTAAAAGAAATTAGTAAAATTCTCTCAGCAAATTATAAAGTAATAATTTCAAATATCAAATCTATCGTCGAATCGGGCAAAAATAAAATTAAGATAACTTTAAATACTCCTTCGTCGGCAAGTCTTCGTTGAATTCGGGCGTCCTTAGAGATAAAGGTGTTTCTGCCTATATTCCTCAATTCTTGGTTAAAGATGTAGATATTAGTTTATCTGATACAGAATTACATGAATTAAAATATCATCCATGACTAACTATCCATTTGAAATGTTATTAGCAAAGCGAATTATAGCAAAGAGTGAAACACGGTGACAAATTTTGCTACATCCTTACAAACTCCTCTTTCATTTTAAGAATAACCTTAAAAGATTTCTCTTAGAGTTCTTGTTTTATTCAGTTGATGAATACTTGCGTATGTAAGTATATACCGATATTATCATATCTTTTTTTTTCTCTCCTTTTTTTAACTTGTTGTATGCACATTTGTGTCAATTAACAAAATTAAAAAAAAAAACCGGTGATCTCGTTCAAGAGCCAAAAATTAACTTCATTTGTATCGATTTGTAAAGTTATTTGTACCGTAAAATCTTACGTTCAAAAAGTTGCCGCTGTGCCGCTATGAGCACCTTAGTAAACAATATAAACCAAAAATAAGATTTAATAAATGCGGGAAAATTGTCAGAAATTTAAACCTATGGTCTATTCTATAAAGGGGCACATGTAGCAACAGATCACAAACAACATTCAGAATATAAAAAATAAATTATAACAAGCAAAAATATTTCCTGCGAAGATTTTAGCATTAAACATACTTCATCATCATTTTCTAATACAGTGACATCGCTTTACATTTTTAATGACACTTAAAATTTTCCCGATGCAAGTAATAATTATCCAAAACGTAAAGAACTTGCAACTGGTCCAATCAAAGCTTTAATTTTGACGAATAACTAGAGATTGTAGCGGATCCTGCTGATCATAGTGACGGTGGGGTACGTTTCAAAAATAAAAATATACCAACAATGAAAAGACTACCGGTTTAGAAGCAGTTCTCAAGAAACAAGCTGAATCTACATCTACTACCACAATATAGCGCAGTAAAATGTAAGCTTTTTAATCTCCAATAAAGATTCATTCATCATCAAAGTTTCATTTATGACGATAATATAAAGATATATTAATTTCACTTCTTTTAACAAATTTCGTCGAAATCGACACACGATGTAGAGGTGTTGATATCTTGGTGCATAAATCCAAAATGCGTATGTATATCAAGTTTCTTACGAAAAAATGTTCCTTTGCGCTTCTATTCTCTCTGCATTAAGTGAAATAACAATATTTCAAAGCAAGACTGAGGCAACTTTTTCAGAGTACTAAGAAATCATGCATTATAAGAGAAGATTTTAATGTACACCACTTAGCATAGCTGAAAACCTATTAAATGTTATCGATCTGACATCGTGATGAGTAGAGATGACAAAGGCAGGTGGAATTATTCTTTTTTATAGCGACTGGATAAACTCGTGTCTATTCGCCTCGTCAGAATGGATTCGTGTTGCCTACCGATGTCGCCGAGAGTCGACAAAACACGAGTCTGTCTAATCCCTGCAAAAAAGTAATAATTTCATCCGTCTTTATCCTCTCTAGTGATGAATCAGTGATAGTGATGGAACGTTAATTCCATAATGATTTTTCCAGGACTAATAAGACTTCAACCAAAGCAAAATATTTAAGCGTTGGTACATCTTGATGAAAATGCTGACTATATGACAATATCATAGGCAATAATTATATTTTTTTGGTTAATAAATATGTTGGAAGTAGAAACTATGTTTTCCGTTTTATCCATTCCCTTTTTATTTGAAATGTATTTGTTTTGTAATGTGCGCTGGAGTTTTTTTCACTTATGAGATTATTAGTAAAACCTTGTCATTTTACTGTTTGATACTTTATTAGAGCGTAGCTAAACTAACATTTCATTACACTTCTTGATGTTTCTACATGTTAAGAGGACTCTCTTTTTCAATCTACTGCAACCCTTATATATAAGTGTCCCTACTACTAACTAGTACAATAGTAGGGATGAAAATGTGTTCGTCACCGAAATTACTTGCAGTTTAAGTGCCTTTGGAAAATTTCAGGCTAATAAACTAATTTAGGTTTTATTGATTTCTCAAACAATTCAAGTAATTTCGGTTTACAATCTATCATTTAATAGGTTTATGGCGATTTCCATAAACGCCCGAAATCCAGGAATTAAACTTAACCCAAACGGATATGACTAAGCAAACGTAAATAACATATTTACCTAAACTAATACTATGCTAAATACTAAAGTAGCGTTAAATAACCCGAACAGTATTGTAGTTTAATCGGCAACTGTACCCGATTTAATATGGTCAACAATCTGATAACCAAACCAGGTTTAATTTAAATACAGATCGTTTATCAGTATTGCAGATTATGAAGTGGAAAGTTCGTTAGCTTAGATTGTGGAAAATAAATTTTTGCGTTCAGATAGTTTTGGAGTAGCTGAAACTATGAATAATTGAGAGAATCCGAAAATAATGTGATTTGCATGTAAAGCAATGTCCAGTTGTCTTATATTCTCGTCCGATATTCTACCAGGACCATATGGTGCGGAGAGTATCATAAGCGGCGCATTTAGAAATCAAATACGTGATTTGAAAGCAGCACTTCAATTAAAACTAACCAATGTAGATCGTGATATAATATGCTGAAATTACATTGACCAACAAGGTTTTTACCATAAGTTAGTAACTGATGAAATTGAACAGCATATATAAGGTAAAATTGATTCGAAAAGCGGCAACATTAGCTTAGCCCTGGTTACAGAGAAAATGTCTTTATAGCATGGCCGGCAATCTGGTCAACTGCAACAATGTTTATAAACTTTCTAAAGCTTTCGGAATACATCATGATCCCAGCTCTTGGAAATTATTCACAGACCCTTCAAAGTCCAGCCTAAAAGCAGTTTTGTTGCATAATGGAAACCATTATCCTCCTACTCCGATAGGTCATGCTGTTTCTATTAAAGAAACTTACGAAAATCTGAACATTTTATTAGAAAAGATAAAGTGCAAAGACTATTCCCGGAATATTTGTGCAGATTTTAAAGTAATTGCAATTATTTTGGGTACGCAATCTGGTTACATCAAATACTGTTGCTTTCTATGTCTTTGGGAAAAACATTACCATAAGCAAGAGTGGCCACTACATCAGTTTATACCAGGAAAAGACAATGTACGACATCAGCCTCTAGTAGAAAATGAAAAGATCATAATACCACCTCTCCACGTGAAACTTGAGCTCCTGAAAAACTTTGTAAAGGCACTGGATCTCGAAGGTGAAGGTTTTAAATACCTTCGTGAAAAGTCTCCAAAATGAACACAAGGGAAACTGAAAGAAGGTATTTTTGTTGAACCTCAGACACGAGAAATAGTAAATGATGAAATCTTTGAAACCAAATTAACAGCTAAGGAAAAACAGTTTGGTTCTCCATGGGACAAGTTTTCACGAATTTCTTGGGAAACAAATAAGCTGACAACTATGAAACTTTAATAATAGATATGTTACAAGTATTTCACGCTGCTGGCTGTAATATGTCCCTTAAAGTGCACATTCTACATTCTCACTTGGATTTTTGTCCGGAAAATATGGGCGACGTTAGCGATGAACACGGTGAATGCTTCCACCAAGGCATCATGGGAATGGAAAAACGGTATGAGGGGAAATGGAACCCTGTTACGTTAGCAGATTACTGTTGGATGTTAAGAATAGATGCTGTAGATATTGTATATAAGAGACGGAGCAACATTACTTCGCCTTTCTAATTATAAAATTTGAAGTATACATTAAATTATGATCTAATCTAAAAAGCCTTTTCATTGAAATATAAAAAGAAAATCGAGCTAACTTGACATTCTGTTTTTTATTAAAATAAATGTTTATATGTTTTCTATTGAAATTAGTATAAATTATTTTATGGCAAAATCAAAAGTTAAAATTTGTTGGACAGTGTTATTAACGCTTACTCATGATATATTATTTATCACACACTCCAGTCCCTTGTACAATAAAAAGCATTCCAAACCGTTTCGATACATTTTTTAAAAACCTATATTTCAAAATTACATAAGGAGATTTAAAGCGCTCTCCCTTAACGACAACACAATACAAATTACAAAAGTTCGGTTTCGCCTTTCAGCAATCCTTTCAACGTTGATCGTTCGATATTGCTTGACAATGGGGCATTTGATAAATTTTTGTGGTCTTGCTTGCAGAATTTCGCCCCGAACGAAATGCAATGAATAACCACTTAGAGGGATTGAGATGCAGGAATGAAAAACAGTGACGCATCAAATTGAGTACAACTTGGAGAGGGGAAATACAACATTATCGTCGAAATAAAGTTGAAAGTGATGAGAGAGATACTTCTAAAAGAAATAATGGACTTTCGGTTTCTTTTCAGAATTTTTTTTTTGTGTAGAGTGTGACGACGTACATACTGAAGTTTTTTACAAATACTCAAGTACCGATTTGTGTACGTAAATAGAGCATACAGTGCGGCAATGTGTTTATTTTTCCTTGGAAGCTAATAGTTTAGAACAACACAATTGAAATATGTGTCAAAATAAAATAATTTTAAAAAAGTCGAAATTAATGCAATGTAATATATTAAAGCAGTAATGCCAAATATCATCTACTTACTATTAGCTAAACTATTCTAAAGAAAACGTACAAACAACACAAGAGTAAGAATTTCTAAAAATAACTATATTCCCTGAAACAGCAATTTTCCTGTTTAACCAAAAAATATTCTATATTAGAGCTTTTCGGTTTAGAATTTGCATCAATTTTGAGACAATTGCTAATATAACTAAAAATTAAACAAATTCTAGTTTTATTCTCCAAAAAATCCCTCTCAGATAACGTTAAACATTATCGTCTCCTAGTATCAATCTGTTTCATACAGAGATTTAGTTAAATGTATATTTAAACAACTGACTCACACTACAAGGGATACCTTTTAACCTCTCAGAGAAACAGTAAGAGAAAATACATTTTTTTCGTATAAATCGTTTCATTGCTTTTCAAAATATCCGCTATTAGATAAGATTATACACTTTTGCATGCATTCGAACTAAATCTTGAAACATTTGTCCACCCTAAAGGTGGTGTCTACAAAACAACAATATCCAAAGAAGCGCTTGCAACATGTCCACCACGACGAGAGAAAGAAGCGATCATTTTCTTGGAATTGTTTCGTGAACGAACAACTTTTATTGGATTCGATTCATCAGAGGGCGGGAAACAGTTGAACATTACGAGCATATACACTGAAATTGACAATATTGAACACACATATACTTAAATATGAAGACAGTATCGCTACTTTCTTCTGAGAAACGTTAAATTAGAAAAATAAGCATTTTGTTATTTCATTTCCTGCTTATTTACTTTTTATTTAAATGTCATCGTGCTCATAATTAATACATTACATGTTTTCTTTTTTATTTAGAATGTACGCAATTTTTGTAGAAGAAATTAACCGGATTAAATTAACACTGGCCACCCTTATTGTTAAGTGTAGAGCTTTCATTGCCGTTCACTACTGTCTTCCGTAGAGAATATATAAAGACCTAAACAGGTTATTAAGAACAAAGACGGACGAAATTATTACTTTTTTGCAGAGACTATACAGGTTCGTGTTTCGTCGACTTTCAGGAACACCAGTAGGTAACACGAATACTTTCTCATGAGGCGAATAGACACGAGTCATCTAGTTGCTGCAAAAAAAAAATAATTCCATCTACCTTAGACCTCTCTAGTTATTACACACTTTCTGAAAAAGCCAGCAGCGTAATCAGCGAATCATCATGGATAAACTCAACAATAAGACCCGGAACATTGTCTACAGTTGACTTTACTAATATCGAAATGCTGACAAAGCACATGTTTGCTGAGTAATTTGTTTCATTTGTAGCCGATATTTAAAAAAGAAATATTTCAAGCTCTCTGCTTGTTAAATGAGAAAAAGAAAGAATAAATGTGAAAAACAAAATGCATTAAGGAGAGAAATATCAACATCTACTTTTCATTTCTGTTAGATAAAAAAGAATCAACCACCAATGTGGCATTAAGGAAAATGACGAACACAAACCAACTTCTATTTCAAACGATGATTTAAACGAGCTTAAACGTGTAATTCCGGTTTAGAAAACACCAGAGTCTTAGGTCTCCAAATTGCGAACTAGATACTTCATCGAATTCTGAGAAAATTCGAGTATATAAAAAAAGAAAAAGAAATGTCCCCGGCTCCTCCACCAGATATATCACATGCCTAATGATTGGGAATACTTAGAGATCATTCGCTAATACCTATTTGAAATGTTTTAAAATAACAAAGCCATCACCAGTGTAAAGCTGTTGGCTTCTTCAGGATAACTGAACTGATAATCCGTTGTCGCATGCAATGTTGAATACCATTTATGCATTCGATCGTGAAATTTCAGCTCCATTGTGCGCAACGGATCTACCTAGTAGACCTTTCCATGTGTTGCCGAAGTGTACCCTTCTTCTCTGTTAATTATCCAGTTCTTTTCTATTTCTATGGCTTCCCTGATGAGTCTTTTTCCGTAGTTCTTGGTAGTATCTATCACTTATACGTTGTTGAAATCCATTCTATGTCCAGTCTCATTTTTTTTTTAATCTTGTGTCCCTTTCGTGTTCCTTTATTCTTCCCACGATAGCTCTTGCTACCCGACGTAGCACTGACATATTATCTTGTAGACTTCTCTTCTTCTGTGCGACTGTCCTGTCCTTAGCGAACGGTAGATGCTGCTCGATTAACTTTACAGTCCCGAAATACACTTGCATGTCGTGTTTGCTCAGGATTCGTTCAACATTTTCGGGGAATTCTGTTACACATGGTAAACGCGCCACTATGGTATTGTAGTCTTCCTCAAAGACATCTTTTTTCTAGTGGCTCTTCTCATCTCAACGTCAGTATAACAATTCTTCCTCAGTGCTTCCTCCAGATGCATCTTCTCACTAGTTAGATGTAACTCGTTACTAATGGTTTCGGCTTTGGATGATGAGGATTTACTATAGTCATCTTCTGTATGGGATGATGGTGAGATTTCTTTTTTCTAAATATTGCGTGTTGTAGTTTTCCCTCTTCAGTACTCTTTACCATCATTTCCTTCCTTCTTCATGGTGAATTTAATAGCTGGATGTTGCGAGTTGGGATATTCCACGAATTGTTGTAATTTTTCTTCTCCGTGTTGCTATATTATAAACGTATCGTCGACATATCGTAGCTAGTACTTCGGTTTCGTTTCGTGATATGGAGATAGGCGACTCCACATCGCTGTCTCATTCATCTGCTCGTAATACTTATAATAAATGTTTGTTGTGTTTAATAAAGAAATTTATTGAAAAATAATTCTACCTTTACTAAATTTCGCAAAATCTTCATCGTCAATTAAATAAACTTAGCCTTCTTTTCATTCACAATTGCATGAAAATTAGATACTATCATTGTGTTTAACTGGAAGTTAGATTAGTGAACGATATATGTACATATGTAGCTACAACAGAAATATAAATAATTATTTGTACCTGTATTATAAGCACTTCGGAAATTATTTAAATATCATTTAATTTTGAAATGTATGAAGAAATACAGGTACTATTGCAACGTAAAGACTAACTCATGATGAACAGAAGACGTATATATTGTACTGCAAATATTTATAGATAAACACATTGATTTACTTATTACATATTGTTTTCTCTTTGTTAATATTTATCGCTTCCTCAATTAACTTGGCAAAGTGAAAAATTGCGTTGTGCTTATTACTTCCTTTTTTTATTGTAAAAGTTCTGAAGGAAAGATGCATTTTAACATACATAGTCAAAGAGAGCAAAAGGTAACGGTACGTAAGTGACGTTATGAGCAGTTAGATATAGCCACAGTTTGATGACAATCTCTGTCCTCAGATCGAAATATTGAGTGATCTGGTGAGCACAGTTGATCTATCCATATTTCCATGGCGACTGCTGCAGTATGAGACAGTAAAAGAATACTTTCTTTTGTTCAAATGCGATGGTATTTCCATAATTTCCGTTTTCAGCTTCACAAGTAAAGATGTCTAACATGCCTCGTTTATTGTTTCCTTGTTTCCAAGACAATCGATTAACACAACTGCTTTCACCTTCGTTGAACTAATTCGTTTTCCATAGGCCACTGCTTCCTCAGGATTGTACTAGTGCAGCCAGGTTTCATTCATAGTTACTAATTTACGCCAAAACTCGACTTATTTCGGTTAAACTGTTTTAGCAAGTATTTGGATACGTCATTCGAATGCGTTTTTGGCCCTACGTAAGCAAACGCGGCACCCATCGCGCAGTTGACTTTTCATGACCAAATCGCTAGTCAATACATGACAAGCATGTTATTCCGAAATGGCCACAGCCTTCGCTATGTCTGCAACATTAGTTCGACGGTCATCTAGTACCATTTGGCGAACTTTCCCAATGTTACCCGTACTGGTTGTAATTATTAATACCACCATATTTAAATTCTGTTGCCCAAAATTTCAATATGGCAAATGATAGTGATGGAGCAACCGTAACCAGCGCTTATCTCTATTTTCCCAGGATATTTTTGAGAAGTAATTTACTCCCATACTACCTTTCATGATATCAAACGGTACCCAATTTGGATTTTTAATCGGGGCACTAGTACCGGGCTATTTTTACATACGGAAGTAAATGAAAGTACTAATAAAGAATATATGTGTAATGCATTACACATAAGAAAGTGTTTGTTTAAATAACTAAAGTTGTATAACATCACATTTAACAGATTGGTGAATCCTGTGTATAAGTTGCAATTATTGATTTGTTAGGGAAAAGACATTCTTCGCATTGACTACAGTTATTCAAGCTTTCAGCAATCATCAATACATCATAGGGTGGGAAAAACCACAACTCATCTACGTAATGGCCGTATTATTACCAAACTCTTTGATTTTCCCCGGCTTATACTATAGAAATCATCCACCATTATGTCTGCTGTGGTGAAGACTGCGATAGCATTTTCTTTTTCTATAAGAGGACTCCTTTATCGGGCCATTTTATCGAAAAATCGCCCTCGCACCTTGATATGGGAACGAACCGTTTGAAAGCTGGGGATTTGCGTCTGCGTATGGAGTAATTTATTGTTTTAAATTTGGTCTGTATTTACAGGGTGTATGTATAATACGATGCATGAAAAATAATACATTTAGGCTTGTCGTGCGTTTAATGTAACTTCTCCAAACTGACCCCAAGTTCACGAGTCCATCCATTCCAACTTCTGGAAGACCAAGTATAGTTATTGATGATGATGTTCGATTAGATGTTTTTGATAAACCACCAACATCCGCCGGAAAATTCTTGGAAGGAAATCTTGAAAGGCGACAAAATAATCATTAATATCTGCAGACTGATATTGTTGCTCCTCGCACTATCGAGTGCTTGAAAATCTTTGAATACCGATTAGTTAAATATAATCAATAATAATTATCTCCTAATTAACACGGTTAGCAAGAGATCTACCAGCATTGCTTTGGTACGTATAACAAAAGAAATATTTAACAGTATTAATAATCACTATTAATTATGATCTATTCAGGGCTTTTGATCTGGTGCATCACGATATTTTGTGAAATAAATAGTCTCGATTGGATACGCGAAGTAGCATTGAACATATCTTGGGCTGAGAAGACATTACACGGCGGTTAGACTTGTTGTTGGTGGGGGCTCGGTGATTAACCGCTGACCACTGACGGTGTATTTTATAATGGCGACGATTTTTATAAGATGCCTAATACAAATACCTTAAATATTTGTCAAATGTAGTAGCTAAAGAAATTATTCAATCATCGCCTTTGTACTTTTCGTATATTGCTTACACAGTATGAGGTATGAGGCTGTTAGTACCGTGTAGATACTTGTAAGTTACGGCTTCAATTTTACAAGTATTCTACGTTTATAAGTGTCTACTATACGTATATACTATATATACGTGCAGATAGGTACGCGCGAGGGTTGCGTAGATTTAATCCCGTCGTTTACGGGATTAAATTTTTATGAAATAAACACGACGTGGATCGGGCGCGTGCAGCCATTTTTCAGTGCTGCCGGTTCAACGGTTTGTTAACGCGCTTCAGCGATTTATTATATTTACAGAAAATATGTTCATCCTTCTCGCAAGTCGTAAATCAAGTTGACGTGAATTTTTATCAATTCCCGGATGTATGATTTGAGACGTGTCATTCGAATATATACTCGAATAACACTTTCCGGTTATACTTTTCAGTGGGCGTGAGAATTGTAAAGTGTAATTTACATGGTTTAAATAAGGGAAGGATATTTTTACGTTGATAATGACGCGCAATAATTGCATCAAATTGCCCGTATCTTTTGATGGTTGCTAAACTTTAGAAGTAATTGTAAACGTTTTACCATTTGAAGCATCATCAAGAAGAACTGTTTTCACCGCTTAAATAAGTCAAGGTTTCAGGTGAGTTTCTTTTTAGATTAAATAATGTCTGCTACTATTACAATTAATTGAAGTTATTATAAAAAGAGTAGAAGATTTTATAAGGAAACGTACTATAAATTATTTGGAATTACTCCGGCAATAAGTATTGGCGATTTTTAAGTTATAATTGAAACACAGAGATTAGTAGAGAGGATAAAGGCGCATGATGAGCCGAATAGACACGAGTCTCTCTAGCCTCTGCAAAAACGGAATAATTCCTTGCTTCCTTCCTTAGTCATCTTTAGAGATTAGTATGACGTATTTTTGGAATACATAATGCAATACTGACATGAATTTGTAATTGCAACCTAATTTTTAAAGATTACATTTGTTCATTTTGTTTTTCGCATTCTCTAAATCGTTATGAAATGACTGAAAATTTGAGATATTTTTTAAATTTTATGGTCTTAAATTGAGGGTCCTGAATCAGGGAATGTCGCTGGACACTCTTTCGGCAAATGAAAAGTTGTTGTTAAGACATAGAGATGAAATTAACTACTAACCTTAAATATTATAATTTTTCACTACGTAAACATCAGATTCATGTCCTTCGAACGCCACTTCTTCACAAATAAAATTGGCGTTGTTTTTAGCCATTGTTTGATTACGTTGGCAATTGTTTTATTCCATTATTACCTATGATAATTTTTAATCATTTAATATGTATTACTATTTAAATAGATATAGAAATGGACGATTTTCGCTGTAGCATGATGCAGAGAGGCAACTGATGCTGAGATTCTGTATTCTTTGATGACACTCTTGACCACGTGCAACACTACAACATTAAATTATACTGAGAATTTTAAAGAAAGACTATTTGACAGAGATACGACTAATGTTCGCACCGGAACTTGCTATGAAAATTTCTGCCATTAATTTAATGAGAAAGACAGATAAAGTCTTCCCCGCGATTGTCGTTAGCTGGATTTATATTAATTTCCTATATTAATTTTAATATTTTTACACCCCTTTAATATTCGACTAAACATCAGGAATCTTTCTATATGGATTGGGCTTCCTACCAACAAATGGACGCTTATGCCCGGATAGGTTAACAATGTAATTTGCCAAAATGAGAAGTGAATGACAGCTAACCTCATTGATGTTATTTTGTAACATTACAATGTATATATAGGGAAAAATCACAAGGCGTTAAGCCCCGTGATCTTAGCGACCAAATGAAATTACTGCCCCAAGAAACGAAGTTGCCAAGAAACATTTAATCCGAAAATCTGATACTCCGTAGCTCATTGATGTCCTTTCCCAACCTCTGCAGTTCTACTGATAACAAATTTTCAAGTTTCATCCAATTTTGCTGCGAATCAACAATGACCATTCGACTCTGTTCTTTGAAGAAATAAGTATCCTAAAAACAGATACGCCTCACCACACTGTGACTTTTTGGGAATGTAAGGATCACTTTTGAATATGCCGGAGTTGCCCTGTCGACAAGTACCGTACGTTTTGTTTGTTAACATAACCCGTTAAATAAGACAGTACTTCATCGGACAGGATAAAATTTAGCGAAACATTCACATCATCGCGAAGATAAGCGAAGGATTCCGCGCAAAACTAGCTACGTGTTGCGAAATCTTGCGATTAGAGCTCTTCGATCTTTAGGAATGGGAATCTAAATCTTCGTGTAAAATTCACCGGGTACTTCTATTCGAAATGTTTAGCGCTGCTGCTTGTCGAACTGCCGACCGAAGCGAACTTCGCTATACCGCTAGTCGTACTCTTTCAATATTATTCGGGGTACGAACTTTTCTCAGGGCCCGGCGGTAATCATTGTTAACGTCCCCAATTTACATAAAATGTTGGTACCATTGCATAATTGTGTTTCCTACCACGCCGAGGAATGTTATATTCTCACCGAAATTGCCGCATGGATTCGGTTCGAATAAACGCCGTAACGCAAAAAATTCGCTGTGTTCCGGCTAGGAATTCATTGTTACTAAAACTGGATCACGTATGGAACAAGTTCCGCACCATATTTTGCCCCACCCGTTGTTAATAAAAAACAAACAAAAGATAAACTTAAGTGTCGTCAGCGTTTAAGTGACAATTGCGGCGGTTCAAAACCAAAGGAAACTGTGCGGTATACACATCAAATGGAGTCAGGCTAAAATTCGTAGCTTCTGGCATTTCGTAGCGTACTGCCACAAGATTTTCATATACTTCTCCGATGATTGATAATATATACTTACCGGTCGTAAATCATTCTCACTATGCACGTAATTAATGGGTTTTATAACAGCGGATTTCTAAGTGTTGGGATAAGTTTCGTTCATAGCTAGAAATTTGCAGGATATGCTCAAAAGATATGGAATACATAGCTTAAACATCCGCATCATTAACGACAGCGTTACTCTTAACGCCATTTAGTGATAGTATATATTTTCCGGCAGCAACTTTTTAATTTAAAAATAGGCCAACCATTCGAGGGGTAATGGTGCTCTTCGAATTGGATTTCTAACGTAAGATACAAAGTACTGGTTTAGGGTATTAACGTCTTTCGGGTTATTTGGTATCTGAGATATTTTTTTTTGAGATTAAGACTATCTAACAGCTTCGACGAGGTGTTTTTGTTATTAGTCACCTTGCAGAAATTTTGCGGATAAGCAAAATGCCTTATTGTTAGCAGCAACAATTAACTGTTGGATGTTATGTTGCCTAATCGAAGCGTACTTATTAAAATTGATATAAATAACATGTATCATTCTTAGCCGAAACTGAACAGCGGTAACATAATTTCATGTTAAAATTGTTATTTGAAAACTTTCCATAAATTGTTCAAAATATGAATTATCCTCCGCCTACGCTCCAGACGGGCACGCTGTATTTGTTTCTTGCGTGCTTAAATTTGTTATTTATACAAAATCATTTAATGGTAATAATACAAAATCTATGCGTGTATTTTGTATTTTTGTCAATTACTACAAGCATCAAATTAAATAAAACCCGGCATAAATAATCTCAATTCACTTGTAAATCAGGATGTATCAATTTGGTTCATCTTATATGGAATATTTTTGATTTATTCCAACATTTACTATATTCTTCTAAATATGGTTGGTTCTGGTGGTCTGATTTACTTTATTTGTACAAATTCTAAATGTTTCGTATTTCTTATTCTTAGTTATTAACCTTAACTAATGTAATTGCCATAAGAAATAATATGAATTAATTTATCTTGGAGTGCGTACTAAACATTTAGCTTCTCCAGCGGTCCGCACGAACAAGACCTTTCCGGTATTCAAAGGAAGCTATTTATCCACATTAAATGAACTATTGTTGCAAAATTTCTCCCCAGGAATGTTCATTACGGTCGCAATAGCATTTCATCGGCTGCCTCGGCCTGAGAAATTTCGTTTTATCTCACACTTCGATTAATTTTATAACAAGGTACCTGCAATGTTTCCATCCTTTTGTGGCCTCTTTCATACCTTTGATTCTAATAAGACGGTCGGTATTCGAAATAAGATAAGTGTAAATATATGTATGTCGTACGAATTCGAATAGAACGCTGTTATTGAAAAACGAAGGGCAGTACCCAGAACAGTTTTCGTAATGTTCATTGCCTACATGTATTTGCTTTTAAATTCGCTCCTGCAATGGTCGGCGATGCAATGAAACTCTGTCGCTTCACTGGCAATAAACTCGAACTTTTATTAAAGGTAGAATAAAAACAGGCGGTGTGAAATCGCGATCCTACTTTTTGTACACGATTCGAAGGCGAAGCAGCAAAAACGTGTTTGTTTGACGGTTGTAATGAGACCCTAGAGATTTTTCAATGAGCTAGAATAACGTCGACTGTAACAGAAACCATAGTGTACATAGATATATTTTCAACATGAGATTTAGATCGCAAATATTGAAGTTATAACGGCTGAAACCCGCAGTACGTAAGCGAAATGCTAAAAGGAAAGCTAGAAATCTATTCATTACAAATCTACGCTCAAAAAAAATGGGTTAGTTCTATCCCAATTATATGGTTATACGTTATATTTAAAATAGAAACCACTCCAAGGAGTTCGAGTGACGAAGTTTTTGGGGATCGTCCCTACGTTATTCCCTTATTTATGCATATTACAGGTTGTTGAGTATTTTTGTATTTTCCAAAATTTTTTTCCATTTCTCCCTAACTTGGGTATCTAATCTACATCCCGCTATTTTTATTTTCTTGAAATTTTCATCCACATCCCGTTTTTTACCTTTTCCGTTTCAGAATTCGTTTCACGAGTGACTTTTCCTTTCTTCTCATCATATTCTCGAAGCTTTCACTATTTTGATTGCCTTATTGCCTTCGCCTCCTTCTAGTATTTTTATCTTATTGTTCATTGATCGTCTATCTACTTCACGGACTTTGTTGGTCCATGAATATTTAATCATTTTCCTTTCATACACTCTTAAAGCTTCTTCATCCTTCTTCGTTTTTGCAAATAAATATGGTATTCAGGTACTTAAAATTTTCACCTTCCAAAATTTGTATTTTTCTACCGTAATGTCCTCTTTAATTCTGTTATTGGCTTTTTGTTTTTTAATTGAATTCAAAACTTTTGTTTTTCAAATGTCAATAGTGCTTCCTTATCATTGACATATGCTATATTTGTGTTGTTTCTTTGGTTTTGCTCTCCCTTATGACTTCTTGCAGTATTGTATTGAACAGTGCTGCGGACAATGTATAGCCCTATTTTAGCGCTTTATAGTATTATACAGTCTTATTCGGATATAGTACGAAAAAAAAAAATTAGGTGAAAGAAACGCATGAGTAATGCCTAAATACAAAATATTATGGTTCTATGTGCACGTAGTAACGAGAAAATGATTTTTCTTTATTCGAGTCCGACTCTGTCTTAGTTAACATATGGGAATCTCCGGCAGTCGCTGAAGCAGCGTTCGGATATCCATTTAGTATGCACATAGCATTCACCGTCATTACACGCAATTGCAATGGCATCCTATACGAATATCGAATACACCGATATGATTTTGATTTATGGCGAAACAGGACAAAATAGTCTTGCGGCAGAAAATTTGTACGCGGAACGGTTTCCCAATCGGCGGCATCCATCATCCGAGACAATTGTGAGAACCGTGTATCGACTTCGAGAAACAGGATCAGTAATTCCACGTTTCGAAGGTCGTGGCCGTCATATATCACGTAGAGTTCAGCAAGCAGAAGAGCATATTTTAAACATCGTAGAGGCGGAACCAGGCATAAGTACTACAACTTTAGCCCAGCAAGTAAATGTGTCCCAAACGACGGTGCATCGAATTTTGAAAAATAATTTACTTCATCCGTATCACATCCAGCGCGTGCAAAGATTAACGGAATTAGATTATCCTCGCCGTCTTGCCTTCTGCGAGTGGTTTCAACGTAAATTTTACTCGTGTGCATAATAACTTTCGTCGCCGAATTAGAGCTCACGGTAGACATTTCGAACATTTTTTACATTAATAAATTATTTTGTCCTGTTTCGCCTAGATCGGTCCTTGTTAGGACCACCACAAATTTCATAAAAAGAAAAAGAATGTATAACTACAAATAACTCAAAACCCGACATTTCGGATGCATTAACTTTAAACATTAAGAACGCAAATCATATGGTTATCGGCATATTCAATGTAAACACATAAACACTTCGACATCAGCTGTCCGGCAGTTTGCATTTGCATCTGGGTTAACTTTGATTCATCAGCGGTATTTGTATAATATAGGAGAAACAAAGATATGGACCGGCTTTACCTGCATTTTGGGCCCTAAAATTTGAAAAAAATGTATATGTTACAAATAAATTTCTTTTTAAATTTTCAGTAACACATTGATAGGTAGTCTTCAGATTTCGGTAGGTTAAGTGCTATTTACAGGTAACCCTGTATAATACACTTAACTGTTATTTTTAATTTTAATGAAACTAAAGCATGATAAAGTAAGCGTTGAAGAACCATGTACGTCTGTGGTAACTAAAACACATAGGCACGGTTGCAAAATCTATCCGCTATAACAGAATTCCTAAAATGTGCACTAATGATGAGCACGTAGTCAACTAATTGTAAATTTGTAAGCGTATGAAGCTGTCCACTCAAAACTGAGTGAAGCACGCGTCCACAAGCTGGCAACCTTTTTTCCTTATATATTATAAAATCGACAGTAAAGTACCGAAAACGAACTCCTTTTCTCTTACAAAATTGCTCCCAGCTCGATGAACAATCATTTCGAAAACCTATAGCTTCACAATTTCTGTACTGCTGTTTAGTTCAGCAATGTACAGATGAAAGTAAATGGTAATTAAGTCAGTTTGAGTTGTTTAACTAATGCCATCGATACTCAGTGGTTTAACTAAATTCTACTGCAGACATTTCTGCAAGTTTTTAATACCTGTAACTTTTAACTTTTGTCTTTGATATCTGTTCCATCAAGTAAAATCATATACTTTGTGATAAAAAATTATTATAATTCATAACAAAAATCGTTTTTTTTTATGTTAGTTTAATCTCAGAAACTGCAACATTTTGTATAGTGGCATCTGTAGATGAACAAGTTCCAAACCGATTTATTGTTCCTGAACTCGCACAAAGTAGATTGTTAAAAACTAGAACGTGGCAAAATAAATATAATGCCAAACAATGAACCAAAATTGACAAGCATTGACGAAATAAACAATATATAAATGCTAACTAGATAAAAAGTTAAAAAAGTCAAAAGACTAAATAAAAAGCAAAAAAAAAGCAACGAAGCGAGTAAAATGGAAAATTGTTAAAATTAATAGCGAAAGAATAAATTTTAGTTAGCGCCAGTTATGTAAAATACTCAATCTGAAGGTGCAGTTGTGGTATAGGTAATTAAAATAAAGTTAATCAAAAATAATTTATTCATTAAGAAAACAAAGACTATAAAGCTCGAAATGGTATCTATGTAAAGAACACAAAGGAATGCTTAACATTATAACAATAACAATTAACCAGTTTTAAGAAAAACTGTTTCTAACTGTTGATACATGATCAACAGTTAAAAATAGTTTTGCTTAAAACAACTTAGTTCTAGTCAGCCTTCTTTTAGGAGACGCCCACGAATTATCTAAAACAGAAAGTAACATTTCTACAATTCGCATGAAAGTAAAACGTCGCTTACCATCATCAGGTGTAAGCGAAATTAGCTTCCCTACAGGCACCTCAGTAAATTCAGATTTCAATCTTTCGGAACGTCTAGTTTTCAATGTACTTCCTTCAGGTGCATTAACTGGTTCCTGAAAGTAAATGTTTAGAGGATTATCCAACCTATGCGTTAACTTTTGTTATAGTGGTTCACCTCCAAAGTTTTCGCCGCAGGAGCTGCCTTTCTTATGATCAATCCCGCTGAACTTTCTCGTTTCTTGGTTTCGTTCGTTAAAATATCTATACGTAAGCTATTCCTAGCTTTTGTTGAATTTCTACTTCCAGATTTTAAAGTGGGTTTTGGTAATTTTTCAGGCGACCAAATAGAAAGAAAGCCTCTATCAAATGTATTTGCAGCAATTGGCTTAATTTCTTGTGCTTCTGGTTGTAATTTGGCTTTTTTTCTCGCAGCTGGAAACAGAATCAATTTTTTTCACGTTGCTTCCTTCTGAATATAATAATAATTATACAATACATTTTGTATTGCCTAACAGAAAAATCATTTAAAGAGTAATACTTACAACAAACAAAAAATATTCACAAAATAATATAAAAGAATAAGAGGCAAAGATAAGTGATATAAATTAAACAAATACTCTACCAAGATAAAAAAAAGTTTTATCTAAATTGATCTGCGTTAACTACCGAAGGAGTCAATACAAGATCTATTGACGCTTTTTGCCATGTTTATCAATAGAGAGTTAAGTAAGATCGTTTCAGATCCATGCACATAAAATAAACTGAATTACAAAAAAAACTGGGCTGTGTTTTAAAGTTTTAATTAGGAAATTTTGCACCATGCAACAGCTTAGAGATTAGATAATTTTGTATAGAAAAATCTAGGCAGCCGATTTCGTGTTTAAGAACACATCCTGGCCCCCTTTTTTTCTAACCTTATAGGTTAGAGATTGTATATTATGCGTCCTTAAGAGACAAGATCATTCGAATTCTCGAGAAGTGAAGAAGATAAATGTAGATTTGCAAATAATAGTTATGGCAAGCGGACATCGAAAAGAACATCTAAGTTATTTTCTTTTAAAGAATTTGAATTTCCGGGGTGAAACCGAGTCTCAATAGCATAAGAATGCCGACGTTTCGCTTCCAATTTCATGGAGCTTCTTGTGGGCAAATTCTATGGATTGACAAAAAGGCTACGCTCTGTGTAGACAAGCGTAAAATTGGTTGAAAAACCAAAAAAAGATTGATGAAACATTTACTCGTCAGACACTAAACACCGTACATTGACTAAAATAATATTATGATATCAAAGTTTATTCGTGCGGGTTGGTAAAGGCACCATTCCCAACACTAGTTCCGTATGGTCTATACGAAACAAATTGAGCAAGTAAGACACTTTGATACGCACTAACGAACGATGACCTCATCGTTGTTCACAGTGAAATAGACTCACCAAACAGTCACGCGATGGAAGCAATGGTGTTCACATTGTGCGAGACATGTTTCCCACTTAAGACTTATTTGGCTACAATGCCTATCTTACCAACAATGCCATACCGTTGATTCGATAATACATTTACCTTTGATAACATCCTTCAAGCGTGATGAGGCTCGCACCTTCTTAGTTTTGGCAGCTTTTTTCGCAACTACAACCTTCTTTTCCGAAATAATTTCTTCCCAATTATTCGACCTAAGTTTCGCTAAATTGTTAAAACGGTGATTAAGATTCTCAACCTGAAATAAATAATTAACTCATTTAGATAATTATTTCATAATTATTATGTTATTGTTTTACCTGTATGTATGCCGTGTCCCAGTATCCGTGCATATCTTCGCAAGTTACTGGCATTTTCGAATTTCCACCTTCGCAAGAAAGAATTAAGTTGCGAAATTGCTTAAATTTCTTATTAATGAGTAATTGAGATTGACCGATTACAACATTTATCATATCACAAGCTTCTTCTGGAGGTTTCTGCTCCTCCTATTAAAAAAGAACATAATACTTTCTATTCCATATTTGATTGCCACACAAAATATACTTTGTATAAATTCCATTCATCGCATAGACCCTGTATTCTTGATATCTCTCCTTCCAAAAGTTTGTGAAAATAAGCAGCGCCAGCTTTAGGTCCAGTATTAACTTCCAAATCGGGTGAACTGTCACAAATACCTGCAAAATTTGATTATAGCCGATTTAATAGCTAAATAAACCATGAAAATTTACCTCCTTTTGATTTACGAGAATGAAATTCTTTTCTTGCACTATCTTTACCTCTACTTATAGTAACAAACGGGCTAATATATACAGCTGGATTGGCTTTAGAAACTGGCGTGTTAATTTCTACAAGGGCATTGGATTCGACAGTTGACGAATCAGTCTGCGACGTATTTGCGTGATCTTCAATAGTGTACACAGATGATAATTCGGACGCGAAAAGATCGGCCCCCTCTCGTTCTCTAAAATTTGCGGAATCAATTAAACGACATGCATAACGATCCGTTACTAATCGTATTGGCGGAGATTATTACTTTACACCTCGTAATAAAAAGACACAAATTTTATCCAGTTGGCTTTCTTACGTACAAGCAACATTAAAAAATTACAACCCATATTTTTCACATATTTATTTATATACCAGAGATTTAATTAAACAAGATTTAGCACATCAAAGTCTGATACGGTAATTAATGCGACGAAATTGTTCAGGTGTTTCAGTTTCTACCGAATACACTCTTTGTTTTAAATCATGACAAAAATAGCAATTTAACTATCTAAGATTATGAGAATGCAGTGACCATGACAGTGAAACATGTTAACCAATCGATTATTTCGAAAAATTTTAACGAGTATCGAATGACCAGGGGTACCGTATACTTTGCTTAGCGAATAATGATACATTAATTTAAAGCATCTTTGAATTTACTTATATCTCAATAATTTCGCTGACGTATGGCATAAAGATCAAATGAGTTCATTACAATTGATTACAATACAGCCCGCACGATTGTTCTTTAGTTTAAAAATCACCATCGTATTCTCATAAAATGATTTTAAACGGCAGTCCAACCAATGTCTCGAACTTTCCGACAAATTCTTATAGAAACTTCCTCTGCTATTGTTGGTATTCTTTTGGAGCATTACGAAAAATATGCACATGCCAAGTTTTGAAACTATCGCAACGCTGCATCTTTACTTTTGAATTCGTTCGATTATAGCAGAAACTGTTAATGCAACGTTGTTGCGTAATACCGTGCATTACAAAAGAAATAGTTAATATAAGCAGATTAAATTTAAGCTAGATCAAGACAAAATAAATCATTGATATAAGTTATCAAATTCATCAAATACGTACAATTTCGCTCTACTTTATGTGAGCGCAGCCGAAGAACTATGAATTATTGTGAAAATAAATTCATTTATTTTATTATGCCGTTGCTAGTGAATACTACGCTAATACTCTGTGTACATAAAGTAAGGAATAAATTCGATTAAAATTCAGGGCTTTTTCTTTCAGAAAAATGCTCGGACACGTATATTATTTCTTTTTAACGCGCATTTTTTGAGATACAATTCAAATGTACAGTGTGTTCCAAAATTGAGATACGACCCCTAAGTTCACATTTTCAAATGAGAACCTCCATTTTTTTTATTGCATTTATGGATTCTACGTAAAATTCTGAATATTTTTCATGTAGCATATCCTATGTCGATATTCAGCTGTTTTCGAAGAAATAAAAAAAAATTGTTTATGATAAAAAAGATATAAGTCTACAATATAGAATGGGCTGGTATTTTGTACATTGTCAGAAGTTGTGTTCATTTGTTTCCTTAGTGATTCTACTTGCTCTTAATTTAATTTAATTTAATTTAATTTAATTAATTTAATTTAATAAACAACATTCCAATAACGTCAAAAAATTATTAGCCATGGAAAACATTGGCATTCTTGACTCATGCTCTTTCACAACAAGCTGTATATTTTCCGGCATCTAATAGAGAAATTGTTCTCATAAAAAAATGTATCGTTCTTTAATAAATTAAACATGAAGCTATGCAGATAATTTTTTCGTTCAAAAACATAAGTGCTACAACAAGATACTACAAACTTTTGTTTTGATAAAGCTACGATATATAAAGCTAATGTACAGATATTACCTTTTTTGGTATAATTCCAGTAACATTTGAAGTAACAGTTAACAAATCCGTTAACAAATAACAAACAACTAAAATAACCAGATAAATGTTGACTACAGTTCAGCATAAAGCGAACAGATTTATTTAAAGCATTGCACGTAAAGTTACTTCAAAATGCTCGCAAATATTCTCCAAAAGCAACACAATACAAAGAATCATACTACACGAATTTTGTATGAAAAAAAATGATGTTAGCTTCTAATAGGCTTTAGAATTGGTATAAATAGATTTGCCAAGTGATTTTAATAGATTTCTTTGAAAAAATAAAAGATAATAGTGTTTTATCACAGCACTCTGTGCGTTTTAGCAGAAAACAAGAAAATTAAATAGCATGAATCAAACTTGGCAAAGATTTCGGTGGGCATTTTGCAATACATGGCTGAAAACAGCAAGAACGATTGAGTAAGCTTTGAATCGCCCCTCTAGCTTGGTTGTCTGACATGTTTAAGATATTGACTGTTAGTAATAATGACATTTCACAAATCATATAAATTATCTCGAAAATTGAGATAGACAGCTATAGAGAATACTGCTAAAAATTGACAGAAATTGGGGGGAGATACCCAAGAATGTAATAATATTCAGGGTCCAATTTAAAAGGCCTTAAACTTGAATTGTGGGCTGCAAAGATTGAACACACTGTATCCTTGTACGTGATTCCTGTTGTGCAGTATTTGCCTCTAAACAAGAATTACATATCGAAAATCTAAACAAATTACACACAAATAATCTTAATTCTTACCTGTTCACTTCTTCTTTAATAACTTTTTTGCTCTTAAGGGTTGTCTTTGCTGTACTTGTTCTTTTTGCTCTGTTTGGTTGTTCAGATGTTTTTTCTGATTTACGTGTATTTGTTGTTCTATTTTTTGTTATTTCTCCAACTATTACATTCCTACTACGTAAGTCATATTGATTTGTATTGCTTTTACTATCCATATTTTCTTTGTTGTTCATTTTCTTTGCTGGTGTCTTTTTATATACTTTCAAACTTTTCTTTGGTGTTTTGTATTCATCCTCGTCACATTTAATCGTAACCATTTTAATTTTTTTCTCCGCTAAGTTACTAGGTCCTTTAAATTTATAGTTGTTTGGCGCAAACTCGTATTTTGCCTGTGGAAGATTTTTTTTCTTGTTCTTTTCTTGGGTATTAATAGGCTTTCCCTTAATCATTTTATATACATTTTCAAGATCCGATGCCCCTACTTTTATAGAAATATGGGTTACTTTAAATATTGGTTTAGCTTTTGATTTTCTATTGTTTAATTTCTGTTGTTTCTGTTCTTTCCACTGCTTCAACATAGCCAATCGTTTTTTAACCTGCGGATCTTGTTGTGGTGATACTGTATGTACTTTGTTTTGTGCTGTTGGGGTTTTATATGGGGAAAGATTTTCGCTAATTAATCTCTTTTTAGACATTATCCTATTTCTTATATCCTTCCGATTTTCTTGCAATTTATTTGCTTTCGTTCTTGTTTCTAAACGTTTCCCGAATTGGTTTCCTTGATATTTATGCAATCCTTGCAAACCAGATTTTAAATAATCGGAAACGTCCATTCCTGAATACAAAAAAAATTATCCCTAAAACATAGGTGCCTAAGAGAAATCAGAACAAAGCTGAAAAAGTAGTATCTAAGGGAGATGATATTCTTAAAATTAGTAAAAAGGGGTAAATTACATTTGCAAAATCGACTAATGGCAACTGAAAATTACGATATTGCCTAAACCTATTTTTAAATACATATGTAAATACGTATTTAAAAACCAGCTGTTTTGCAAAAATAAGTCGAGATACAATTTGATAGACATTTGCTATAGCAATTGCTAAATATATGACCCACATCAAATTTAAAGCACGACTATTTTAATCATTTCTGTAATAGAATGATGCTAATAAGTCTTTTAATCAAGTATAAATATATCTATAAACTTACTAATTTGTTAAGAGCACCTTCCGCTCGATAAATTCTTTACACTTCTTGGCAGCTTCAGATACCGCAAAATTAACTGACAATTTAAACGAGACGTTTTCATTGGTCTATCGAATCGGAATAACGTTCGTCTCTCCGAGAAATCTCGATCTGCTCCATCATAAATTATGATGGAGCAGATGAATTATGATTCATAATTCAAACACAGAACAGTAACACTAACAGAAGTGAACCCTATATTTCTCAGATGAAACCTTCAACCTTGGCGCCATTTTGTCTTGTTGCGACTTCCAAAGTTAGAGGCCAGAAAGTAGAAAAGTTTGTAAACTTATCCTATTAATACCATGAAATTAATACGAAACGAAGTAATTTTAGAAATAAGCAATAATATGAGTGTATTTCAGTAAATCTGCATATTACAAAACATTATTAGAGCTTTGTTAACTTAAAAGTTTATTCAGAGAAATATCTATTATTATTTTCTTTTTTGTTCAGATTATATTTGTATTTTCAACTTATAAAGTAATTTGAGCCTTAATAAGATCCAATAAAATAGCTTTGTTAGGAGAATTGTTTCAATTTGATGTTTAATGCGCATGTCTGATTAGTAAACGATTGCACACCAAATTCGTTTTTGCTCTTCTATGAACCCTCATACTAACTTTGAAATTTGTAATCAGATGTCGCTATCAGCTGCTTAAATATTATTAGAATTTGACATCGTAACATAACCTCAAACAGAATTAATTAAAGATGAAGGAGGGTAAGTATTCAAATGCATAAAGGACATAGTTATACATAGTTAACTTTCTTATGATTTTTAGACAAATCAATGATTATTATTGTTTAAATAATAGGTAACGGGGAAGAGAAGGATGTAAATTGGTCTCAAAATGCAACAAAACCGTTACTTAAAACATGAATTTCAAAAGGATGTTTGAAGAGATTCCCAACATTGCATTGGGTGCTTTATACAAATGTACCCGTCTCATTGTGAAAATAGATGGACAGTATTTATAGTCTTATTCGGACAATACTAATAGAACTGGGAAAAGAAAGGAAAAAAAAGAAACAATTTAATATTCAGAAATTATATTTAGAAAAGCAATGTTCAATCTCTTTCAAAATAGTTTAACATTATTAATACTTTTACTCTCATCTCTGTTTTCATCTTGATATTCGATTGTATTAATGGCAGGAATTTCTACCATGTTATTTTCTGGATATGCTAGTTCAAGGTCATTATCTAGAGGTAAATTGTGAAAAATATAGCTTGCTTTAATCAGGTGCACAGTGTCCTCTGTTTTAGGTAATTTTACATTATAGAGTTGCTGAAATTTTTGTTTTAATGTACCTATACAGTTTTGGCGAAATACTCAACAATACAAATGACACGAAAAATGTTCAGAACATTCATATCATTACATTGCAGCATTGTCATTTCCAGCAAATTATTATTTTTGACTATTTTCTTTGTTTCAGTAGTATTTCTTATTTACTAAAACTGGTATCCTCAAAAAAAAATATTTTTACTGGTATCACTAGACATATGTAGGAAAGTTACATTTAAGATTACATATTATAGGTACTATTAAATACGTCATAGGAAGCGGACTAATTAACCAACCATCGTATTTAAGTCAAACGTAACTTACTAAATTGTGTGTCTGTGCACCTATGGAATCGGACAGACGTTAATGTGGTATTTATACCTAAAGAAGGAAAGCAATCAGCCGCAAAGCTTAAAATATATTGATCTATCAGTTTCCCTTCATTTCTGGTTAAAGGAATTCAAAAGGTGCTAGACCAGTACCTAAGGAGCGAAGTGCTCATAACAAATCCACTTCATCACAACTAACATCCCAGCCAGAAAACAAAAATTTGCAACCACGGTCCTCCAATATGTTACTAGGAGATTCCAGGGGTCGTTAGTAGAATAGAAGAAAAAATGGCTTTGTGCATTCTTGGAAATAGAGAGTGACGTTGACAACACTTTCTTCGGGACCATCGAAAAAGCGGCTTCCTCCAGAGGATTAAAACCATGCTGCAAAAGCGATGATGTTGGGATCGTAGACGATAACAATTAGAGGCGACAGAGGATGCCCTCAAGGAGGAGTCTTGCATGCTCTGATCTGGTGTCTAGTTGTAGATGATCTCTTACGGAATTTGACTTTCAGCGGATATGAGGTGGTAATCATGATTAAAGAGTCCAAACGATGTGCCCGACCATCGCGCACATCCGCATATTTCTGCAACAATGTAAACATGTTAGGTAAGTTATTTATGTTTTTTCTTGACGTTTTGTAAAGTGATTCAATATATTTATTTTTAAATAAGCGCACTGTTATTCTGGTAAACTCGCCAATGCTCGGGCACATCGTTTGGACTCTTTAATCATGATCCATCTTGCTAGGATTAATGCCAATTCACATCTATATTCAGAAACAGGCTATATCGAGTGCTCTCACTCTTTGTAGAATGGAGGGACTGCAGCCTGGCGATCTTATAGTGTACCTTAGAATCGTCGAATATGCCTACATAAATTATCTGATGCACATTGCAAAAGACATGATCCTAAAGCGTCCGGTTAACCTTAAAGCAAAAAAGGTAACCTGACATGATACATGGAAGACTCAAGAATAGAACGTGTTGGAACAAGTATAGGCATTAGTGGGCCTAATTACCACCTTAAAATGCTCACAGGACTCCACACCAACATATTTCAAGCAGAGATCTCTGCTCTGAACTTTTGTGGCATAAAAATACTCGATATAGGAATACGAGGTACAAACAAAACTATATTCAGTAACTGTCGGGTAATTGTAAAGGCTACCTAAGCTTACTCCTATGAATTTGACGGATGTACGCACAATTTAAGGTAATTAGGACATAAAAATCAGGTTACTCTGTGATATAACCATCAAGGGATCGAAGGCAATGGAAAGGCAGACAAGGTGGCTAGAGAAACAACCAACATGCCCTCCATTGGGCCTAACTCACGTCAGTTTTAACGACCTAAGTTAATAATAAGTGTTAAGTAATATAATGACGTAAAGTATCAAGGGCCTAAAATATATTGATTCCACCGCCAAACATAAAGTTGGCTCACCAAAAAAAGTTATTTTCCTAAGTTGGTAAGACGACGTATGCATTTGCGGATGTTACGTTCTATTTGATCGTCGCTGTGGTCGGCATTACCTCATATTGTCCAACGCTTTATTTTTCCAGGGATAGATAACTTCTGGACATTAGCGTTTCATTTGCAATTCAATTATTTAAACATGTATATTATTTATGCTAGTTAAAGAGAAACTTCTGACAACGCTTTATTAATCTTTTTTGTGTATTTAAATTTATACTTTGTATAATATTCTTATGGCCGACCAATACTCTCTATAATTTGCGAAGTAGGAGATGCAGAAATATAGAATAAGTTATTTTTTTTGTTTACTTGTTCTTTCAACCATTATAATTAATAATTTGTGGCAATTTAATGTAAAATATTTTAAATCTTCAAGTAATTGTTATAATTTCTAATACAGTCACTACTAAAATCCGTTATTATTGCAAAATTTACGTCATTATCATTTTCTATAATCTTGTGCACTATTAGCAACAAATGCATAACAGAGGCATATTCATAGCAGGGTTTGGCAAAATTATTTAAACAAAGCGATAAACTTGCCCCACAATGCATCAAATCTTATTGCATATCAATTATCGTTTTTGTTTGGACTCGAAACGAGTCTACTTTAGTAAAGAGACTTCGGAATTGGGTGGAATTGGATAAAGCGATAAACTTGCCCCACAATGCATCAAATCTTATTGCATATCAATTATCGTTTTTGTTTGAACTCGAAACGAGTCTACTTTAATGAAGAGACTTCGGAATTGGGTGGAATTGGACGGTTAAGTCTAGCCAGAACACAATTTCTTCATTTTGAGGATGTAGATTGATAGAATCAACTAATTTCGTCAAACGTTCACGTTAAGAGTTGTAGTCATTGTTTCTCCCCTCTATTTTCTGTGCTTTTTTTTAGGAGATTGCTTTTTGTTGTACTTATTTCGTCAAGCATCTTATTAACGTCTCTTTTGTGAAACCAGGATTATTAGGATAGGAACGTAAACAACATTTTTTCATTGCCCATAATGATTGTGTCTCTAGCAAAATGAACATCCTTCAAAAATCGACAAAATCCAAAAATGCTCAGAGGCAAAGCTTTGGTGTATTTTGGGCACTTCTAATTTAAGTCGAATAAAGTTACGAACAAACATTAAAACACGGTTTTCAACAAAGTACAAAAGCGAGGTCTAGCTACAACCAACTGTCAGTAGGCTTTGATAAGGTATGTTTTTAAATTGTTGGATATACGGTAATTCGGAAAACATTATCGTTTGCAACCGCGCGTATAACTTTTGGTTTAAGCATTTTGGTGACTAAATTACAAATAGTTTTTCGTTAATACCAATTACTAAATCTTGCAACAATTTTGTAACTCTTGGCCACAGTTAAATTATTCGTATATACGCTGATGATAACATCACAGAAAGGTGAAACATAGAACATAATTCAAACTTCTTGAAAAAACATAAAAATGCATTTATTTAAATGCCATCCTCGGGAATTCTATGTGTCTGGCATGCATTTTCCTTTGGCTTTTGATTTTGTGGAAAAAATAAGAATGTTGAGTTTGTTTATATAAGCAATCGTATGTATGTATTTACAAAGATATGAAATTATATAAGGACACTGTTCAAAAGAAAGTATAGTAGTACTAAAATGAGTACATGAATATACAATGCACAAACTTCGTTTCAAAATGTTTGTTTCTTCCGCTGTACGTGGCATTAGTCATATGAATTTCTTAATAAATATGTATTCCTTTAACTAACTTATGTAAGCAATACGAACTCAACATAGGCCGCATGAACCATAAATACTAAGCCCTAAACATAACTTACTCAACGTACGTACAACGCATTACTTTGGGTTGTCTGTTAGATTGTTAATCAACGCTCTTAAAAGTCGCGTGTCTTTGATTTAAGTACAAATATATTTGCTTCATTTTATTTAAAATGAACAAAAGTGTTGAATCAAGGATGAATGCAGCTTATAAGTAATGGCGACGCCGCGTGGTTTTAAGTTCGGTGGTTCGTATGTGTGTAACTCGCCACGTAGGAGATACTCAGAGAACGATGGTAGTACTGGTCAGTACGTAGATAGTACAACGAACGCTTTAAAAAAATATATCATCTTACAATCGTATCGAAAACGTACTTGACGATTAACAAAATATAACTCGGTTTATCCACGCTCCTGCATGCTAGGCAATAGCTAACACTCCCTAGTACATATTTGTTTAGGCATCTCTCGGCTAGATGGCGCAACATGAAGTGATGTTCGTATTATAAAAGTGCTGTAGTATTAGTAATTTTTTCTTTTTATAAAGAAATTATTTATATTTGATTCGTAGTTTATACTTCGCAGTTTATTTTTTAAATTAAAAGAAATAATAAAAATGGAATTCGAATGCGGGCGGGGATTTAAATTATCCAATATAAAACTAAAACAATTACTTATGTGGCAGCTTTCTCAAAACTATCACCATTATACAACTAATTTTATTTTTCAAGTTATTTAATTATATTACATTAATATTAACTTTACAATAGTTGCCAAGGTAAGCGATATTATTTCATCTATATTTATGGCTCCAAATTTCTTCTACATCTAACACTACAAATACATCACTAGTAACATTGCACTCTATTTTTAAATAACATATTTATAATATCCATTTGCAAAGCTACTGCTCCGTATATTCACGGTGATTGCGGTAATGCCTTTGCTTCTCAAAAAAAGTTTATATTGTAAAAAGAACTTTGATAGAATCCATATGTTAGCGGCAAAGATGTTTCCAAACATCACCTCAATGTGTTATATCTTCAAATTTGTTTAATAGCAGAACTTAAGAACAATGGAGACCCGTTGATCTAGTCGATAGCTATCAAATGCTCTTCTTACGCCTCCATTTCATTTACATACTCATACAAAAGACGTGCATTACTGGATATATGTATAGGTCCAAGTGTATTTCATCAGTTAACAAACGCAGTATAGGTTTAATTACTAATACAGCACAATAATCATACAGTTTTTGGTATCAATTTAATATTTTGGTCAATTTTGTTTCAATACTAAATCCAAAATGCAACTTCATAAGGCGAAATTATATTCTTTTATCGACTTTTCCCGCAAAACAACCATCAATTAATATTCGATACTTCATTCGGCCAAAATTATCAGCCATTCCATATAACACTGACAACAGTGTTTTCGTATTGTCGTTTCTAATATTAAAGATGAATGCAGCGTGTTTCTACCTTAAGAAAGGCAAGCAGCATTGAAGTCTGTTAAACTCATTATACGCGCAGCAAACTGTAAATTAGAATCATGAATAGTTTACTTTCGAGTAATTATATTTTGCTAATATTTGTATCAATAATTATTGTCATTAATACACCATAGGATTAGGTAGGTATTAATAACTAGCAAGTGGAAGGAGCATAAAGAAATAGAGCTATGAATTGCAAAATTCAGTAAGAGTTCAAGAGTTTGACAAAATTCTAAAATCAAAAGAAGTATCAAGAAAAACGACAATAAGAATATATAGAACAATGATTCAATCAATTTAATGTGAGATGCATCTTTAATTAAAAAAAAAAAAAAAAACAGAAATTAGATATCCAAAAAGGAAAAGTGTTACGAAGAACTTTGGGAAAAAAATACGAAGCTTGTCTGGGAAAGAAGAATTAACACAAAACTCTACTAACGATTTCGAGGGAAACCTACTGGGTAATTTGTGAAAATTTTAGTGGTTGGGGCACCTTGCAAGAATGGAAACTAGGGTGAAAAATGTAGCTTGGAAGAAGCCAGGAAGAAAGAGGAAATGCGGTAGATCGAGGAAAGGACAGCATAAGGCAATAAAGAGAGATTTGGAAAAGAAGAAATGGGGAGGTAGCAAAAGACATTCATTCCTGGAAAAGAATCGCACAGCTCCAGATCTAAAGGATCTTCTTCTAAATTGTTATATTTAATATTGATCGTATAAATCATTGACTTGAGTTGATTTTGTTATTTTTACAACAAGTAAATTGCAAAATGATCATTATTAATAGTAATTATTCAGAACACTGCAAGGAGAAAAGCAGTTAGTAGGTGACCGAATTACCGAACACCCACCGCAGCGCATGATTTGAATGATATCTGAAATTCAAGGATTTTCAGAAACTGCTTGTTCCTAAAGTAGTGAAACTAAAAAGAAATTTCTCAAAATTCATTCGTAAATGATCATTAGGAATACTTTCTGTTTTAATTAGTTTACTAATTAATCTTGTGTAGTGCGGAGAGTGCCGATACTTTTGTGTTGTTTGCCATACCTTGCCACAGATTATTGACAATCCATACTACCTCCACAAATACAGCACCGAACGATATCATTGCTTAATTTGAATCTTAGTTATTTCAAATTCTATGAAATATATAATAGCTAAAGGTAGGTACTGTGTTTGGAATTTTACAGAAATGATGACCTTGATCTTTTGTAAATTTTTCCAGGATCAGTCATCGAATACTTGAAAGATACAACAACCAAGATCATGAATCATCGGAAGATTGTAGGTTATTAAAATGCGGAAGTGAAATATTATTAAGATATCAATAATCTTGAGAAATAATATAACGTGTAATTCTTACAAAAATTATTTAGTCTACACCTATCAGAAGCAACAAACTTATAAAAGAAGACAAAAGATACCCTTGCTCGGCCGAGAATACTTACAGATTTTTAGCGGTGATACAATAAAGCTCTAAACAAGAGCAAATACGTGTTAAAACGACGAGACAAAGGCAAATAATGTTGCTCTTGCAATGCGTTGCATGTAAAGGATTAATCATTTGGGCGTGATTAGCTTGCGTACACCTGCATGTGCTTTTCACACCTACCTAGATGCCGTGGTCAAATATTTAATTTGATCGTTTCTTTAGCGGAAATCAAATTAGGACGAATTAGTGAATGGTCAGGTGCCTGCTGTTGCTGTTTTATTAGTCTTACTCGTTATACACTAAATAATGAAAGAGCGAGCCTGTTTGTACGTTGATTAGCGTGCGCGTTCGCACTGTATATACACTAGAAAAAAGTAAACGTTCCGCTAATTTGCGAGAGGACTGCGTTTCTCTTCGCGCAGAGATGAAGGAGGAGGACGATGGGTGGTTATCGCGAATGGGAAGTTGATGGTAATTTTCGGCAACGACGGCGTTGTTTAAACAACCACGTGTCTAATTTGAAGCGTTTCGATTTGCACGATCGGTATAATGAATGCAACGGTAAATACGTATATTATCGCGGACGTGCCGAGAGGAGACGCGAGAATTGCGTTAATGAATTAAAGAGGAGAAGAGAAAATTGTAGGTCGCCACGCCTAAACAAAACAATTAGCGAGTATTCAGAGAAGTTCAAAAGTATCGGCCGTATTGTGTAAATCGATTAATTCGAAAAAAAAATGTTTAATTTTTAAATTTATTTAAATGAACACCTTCCTTCTTTCCTTGCATTAAGAAAACAACAAAGGATCCAATTAGGCCAAATTAAGCATGGAGAAGCAATTTCCAACGGTATTCTCTTAAGACGAACCTTGAAAGGACAGATGAGTACGTTTGCGTACTGTCACGATAAAACCGAAATTGAATGTGGCAATTTTCAGGGACAAAATTATGCCATCGCCGTTCCAAAACTTAATCACTTTTCTAAGCGTTCGGTTGGCATAAAAATTAATTGATCCACTTGATCCTTTGGTAAGCACCGTTTTTACTATATTTTGCTCTCTAGATCATACTGATAAACGGACGTTTCATTACCAGTTACTAACCGATAAAAAAAGATCTTCATAATCTGCATCGAAACGGATGGATGTAATGTTCCTATACTAATAACACGTTGTACCTTGGGCAGATTTTCTAAATTTATTTTATGAAATATATATTTTAAAAGGAAGATCTCAAGGGATTAGCAAATATGCCATAAATGGCAACTTTTTAACCGCACAGAAGTGTCAGTGTACTCCGCACCACACAAATCTACTTAATTAATTCGGGACAGCTGTTTCGAGGATACGTCGATCCTCATTTTCAGTCAGACAACGTATGATGTAAAAAAGAAAGCTTCTAATTTTAACATGCGCGTTTCATCTTTTCCTTCGAGGTTAATATAAATAAAAACATTTTGAAAGAGGGGAGCTACACAAAATAAAGTTATTTTAAAATATAGATGTATAAGTACAAGTTTGGTATTTTAAATAGAATACTGTGTAGCATTACGTGTTTGTGTGCAGCTCTTAAATACATGTTTTTTTCCCTATACCAACCTTATTTTTGGAGATAATCGAGATAATTTGAGACTCTTGCGAAATGTTACTATTTCTTGAACAGCCTTAAACACCATACACGTTAAATTAAATTCAATTTAGTATAATTCGAAGTTGTTGGCAATATATCGAAAAATGGCGAAGACAAACTGTTCCATAATTTATTTTCGAGTATCGCGACGAAATACCATTAATGTGGAATTTCGTCGTGGCACTCAAAAAAAAATTGTGCCTTAAGAAATATTGCCTTAAGAAATTGTTCCAGAAAGTTCTTTTATAACATTTCTATTTACAAAGGATGACCCTTAATGCCGCTTTCTGTTTTGGAGAAACCTCACATTTAGAGGGTAAGAGTTACACCCGAAATGTGCTTTAATTCCTTCAAAGTTCTTTCCTCCATTTTTTATTCTTTTCACCCATTTTCTGCTATGTCCTCCCTTTCATTTCTTTTTTAGGCATATCTCGTATCCATTCTATCCTATTCTTCGTCCCTACTATATGTATTATATATCTGTAGCATTTTCCACTGCATTTATCTTTTTTTTGTAATGTACAGTTTTCACGTGCATAGGTTATTATTGGGATTGTTATTGTATTACACATTTTTTTTATTTTTGTAACGATATTAATTTTTCTGGGTTCTTGTCTTATTTAGTAAGTAATATATTCTCGTTGATTTATTCTCTCTATTTTCCTATCCTCCATAGCATACCATTTCCATATAATTCTTGTTAATTCTTGGTTTCTATATGCAGTAATTGTATTAAGTTGCTTGGTTTATTCTGTTATTATATGTTATTATATTAACTGTTCTCTCCAATATTGCTATAAATAATACTAGCATTGGACTGTCACTTTGTTTTATTCCTTTATTTATTTGAAATTATTCCGATTTTTGCCCTACAATTTGTTATATGTGCTTCTAACCTTATACCTGAGTTTTAGAGCTTTCCTCTGAACCTATCCATATTTCTTTAATAAAAGCAAGGTTAACAGATAATTTATTTTAATTTCGTATTAATGTTAACAGCTGAGACTATCCCTGAAAGTGTTTAAAATTGTTACGAAATAGTGTTAGTGACAAGATGGATAAGGGCCTATTCCTTGAAAATATTTTCAACTTCACGTCTCAAAATTCTATTGATTTTATCGGCGTGGCTTCTCGAAGCTTTTAATTAGAGAACTAATAGTAGTGAATTGGACTTCTATGAGAAGGTAAAAGAATTATGTTGTACGAAGAAAAGGAAGTCTTGAGCCTTTAGATAAGTCTTGTGTCTACTTTATCGAAAACGAAAGCTTCTCTGGTGATAGAAAGTACAATTTCTAAAGGAAATTTCCTTTTTTGACTTATTATCTTTGGAAGCGTAAGGAATAAAAGGGTAAATCTAGTCAAAGATGGTAGTGAGCAAATAGACATTAACTGCTTTTGTATTCCATTTTCCATCCAGGAATTCGACTTTTAGATATGTTGAAGCTATTTTCGAGACCCGTATTCCTGCTTGTCCTTGTTCCTTCAGTCACGCCTAGGTTACACAAGTGTTTCTTAAGCGTACAATGTTACAAATGTGTACAAATTTAACACATATCTGTTTTCACCTAGTAAACTCGGGGCTATGTTTAATCATAAATGACTTAACGCGCATTTGATATGAAGCTATTCCTTACCTTTAATTATCTGTATGTTATGCCTACAGGGATTTCGAGCTTTTGTCAGTGGTTGACGAGCTACTTGCCTTAAAGTTCCCGCGGTGAACCCTATTGTTCTGGTTCCCAGTTTAATTAAAGTTAAGGATATACAGGACCTATCCTTGGTGTAATTCTGCAATAGTTTAATTTTATAAACATTGTTGTAATCCAAGGTGATTACATTCAATTCGTTGTTAACTCAATCGACGACAACGTTGGATTCACTAAACAGGCTTGCATACTTTAATGCTAAAGTTAGTTAATATTCTCAAGTTCACATTCAGCAGACAATGTAGTTAATAGAAAATGCCTTGGTATCTAGTTTATCAAATATGCAATTGTGTAATTGTTGTTAACGTAAAAAGTGGCACAATATAATAATAAATTGACGACGAAATAATGTAATAGAACGTTTACTACTCAAAATCTTTTGTTTTCAGCGCTTCATACCATCAGACAATACTTACTTGTTTTGACTAATTCATATGTACTACTTATACAATGCCATATGAGTCGCTTAGAAAATAATCCGATCTGACTTATGCGCTTATCGTATGATAAATAAATAACCAATTAAGCAAATAGCGCACTTACATCTGCACAACGATTACCATCTTCCATCTTCTTTCTTATTTACTAGATGGTCCAATCGACAGTTAACTAAATCTGTCGATGGACTATTGAAAGGAAACCTGAAATAGAAAAGGGTGACCTTATAATTTTATATATTACAGCACGATGACGCGCAAAATCATAAAAAAAATCCTCCCGAGAATACGATTTGTGTAAGTTGATGGTGCGGGAACGAAATTTTGAATAGAAGGGTTGATCTCTGATACATCATTAATATTAATTTTTGTTCTCCCGGTATGTTTTTTGTATAAAATCAAATTGAAGATAGCGCAGAAAGGGTGAATTGTCAGGAAAGGAAATGGTTTCACACTTGTGCAACGATAAATTCTTTTATATTTAGGATGACTTGTAAAAATTCGTCGCCGTTGCCATATTCATTCATGCCAAACTACGATCCATGTCATCGTGAATGTGATTCTGTAAAAGTAATCGTTGTATATCTCAACTTACTCTCTTTATAATCAATTTAATCTAATTTAAGAATTACATAAATTTAAAAAGGCCTTGCATATACGCATTACTCTGATAGCAATGCAAATCTAGCTATGGCAATAGCGCAAATATGGCAGCAAAATATTAGTTGTTTTCAAAACAACAATTGTATTCGCGTCTAAATGAAAACACTGACGCACCTACCCTTTCAATTAAATGATAATTATTGTATTATATAATAAATCTAAAACATATATAGCTATGCTTCCGGAAATTGATATTTTCCTTACCGATACAATTAAACTAAATTAATGAAATAAAACTGTCATTAAACACCGGTGGAGATTGAGATGTAATACATCTGCAGCCATGAAAAACATTTAAATGTATTACATTTGCGAAAGAGGCTCCGTGGTGTGGCAGCTAGAACGCCTATTCGGAGGACGGATGGAAAATATCGATTAATTGTCCAAAATGGCAGAATAAGAAAAAGCAAAGCTTTACATGCCGACTTTCAACTTACTTAGCCTTGGCTATCATGATAAGGATGCCATGCGAAATTGCAAGAAATGAAATGTGAAGTGGTGGCTGGGGTGGGTAACGTTTGATTTCGTTTTGCCTATGTTAATCAGTACAAATCGTCGACACAGGAACAGACCGATAGTCATAAAGGTACCCTATGTCTCTTCGTAGATGGATCAAAAACTAATAAAGGAACTGGAGCAGGAGTTTCATCTAGAGAAATCATGGCTCCTAATAATAAATATTTCAATTTTCTAGGTGAAAATCTTAACGCTCACCTTGGTAGTATCCCGCTTACCTACTACTAACTAACTAACCCATTTACCAACAGCAACCAAGTAGCTTTGAACCGATTAATAACGCCGAATCTACTATTAAAGCCTGTCTAATGTAAAATTCTAGCAAATACGTGCACTCATCAGCAGCAAAGCACTTCTATATTTATTGTTATAACGAAGCCTTCTGGTTTAATACGCTAAACTGGATCACGTAAAAAGTTATACTATTCATCAATCATAGGATATCTAATTTAATCTAAACTGCTTGTTCGACGGCGTAAGCGAAATATCAAACGACAATAGAATTTGCACTATATTTTTGCAAAATTCATTATTGAAACTGATCGCTGTTACTTTATTTACAATATTCCATTAACACCTAACCCACGTATCGACAGCTAAGCTATCATCTGCAATAAAACTGAAGTAGCAAACTAAGACAAAACTACAATATTTACTCTTTTTTAAAGAAATTATTCGCAAGCTTTAACAGATTCTCAGCAAAATTTTGGTAACCAAGTAGATAGCATTGATAAATCGCGAATTTATAAAAGTTTACGTAGTTTATATCTGAGTAAACAAAAAAGCAATTAGAATTAGATACAAAGTGTATTTGGTTAAACTTAAATTCTGAAGGTTTGAGAAATCTAAACGTTGATATCACAAAATTAATCAAGAATGTGATAGCATTATACAATGAAATTGTTATCAAGGCTTGAAAATTTACTAAAAGAACGCTTTTTAGTGAATTTAGAATTGGGATACCTAAATTCCAGCCGTTAGTCTTTGTTGAAGCGAGCAGTGATCGGGCATAATTGAGAACCTTAAAAATGTGCAAACAGCGTAATTTTAGATTAAACAGTGGAGAGAAAATATGGATTGGATATCTCAAAAATCTAAATTATTGTTTACTACATTAAAGATTTGCTAATTCTATTTTACTGCTAAAGATAATAGTTTAGCGATTGACAGGTACATACGTTCAAGGATAGTAAAGTGTTATGTCAAGAGTAAGAGCAAAATGCTTTTCGAATACGTAGTTTAGATTACAATGTTGTTTAAACAGACTGATTGTCATGTCATTGGTGGATTTGCGTACTCACTATTAAAACATTTTCCGAGGGCATTGCTAAAAAATCGAGAAATTAATGTTATTGGAAGCAATTAGACTGGTCTATTTAACCGATGAAACAGAAGAAAGAAGTCATACAAAAAGGAAATCGTAAATTACACAGCAAACCTCATCTTAAATCGATCACTGAATTTAACTCCTATTTGATGAGTCATCTATCTTCACAGGTAAAATGTTTCATGCCCGGTAAAATCAAATAACCGTTACGTTATAGAAATTAAAATCTTCTGGGATAGGGGCAGTTACAGGCGCTAAGCACCATACTTAAACTGCCATAGATACCTCGCCGGTTCATTCAGTTTTTTTCTTTTTTTATTTAACATATTTTTTATATATTTTTACGAAATAATTTCAAAATAAGTCAAACGATGTATTAATAATATTTTATTTATAACAGAATAGAAAAAACACAACACTTATTCCTCGCAAGTAACAAACTTTGCATATTTATATACAGATTGTGCGTCCGAAGAAGCCGAATCTAATGGATGTGTTCCTGGTTTATCTCTTGACATTGTTCAAACGGTGAATCGACATTGTTCGGACAATACTGAATCGACATTCCGATTCGCTTCGATCATTTGCGATGTTCACTCGGAGTCAACTATCCTTAGGACGCGCAAGCTGTATGATGTACATATGTACGTAATAAGTATTTAACGAGTGTGATGATAATGAGATTTGAATAAGAACAGATGCATGAATATAGACGTGTATATTACAACGCTTTTATTATTCAATAATTTTCTAATTCCGGCAAGAATTGCTGTTGAGCAACGGACGACAGCTCCATGTCGATCGGTTTCGTGTCGTCGTACAAGGCTGGAGCTTCGCATAGTATTGCAAACGTTCCGACAATTGACGCAATGATGAATATCCAAAGGAACAGCCGATCGAGAACCATTGCGACGAATCCCCAATCTTGGTCTTCCTGAAATAAGGATAAAGTAGTTGATTATTAAATAGAACGTTCGAAACTAAGAATGAACTATATGACTAAATTGTAAAGAACACCATCTTAATGTAATTCAGTTTTCACGAGCCTTATAAAATGGTGATAACTTCGTCAGTTCTAAATACAGTTTTGATAAGAACTATAGAACTTAGATGAAAGACAGAGCACCCCATACTAGTATGCCGTACGACATCACTAAGTAAAACAATAAGAAATATACTGACTTTTTAATACTTTTAGATGATCTTTAAAAGTTTACGCATAATCAACATGTGGTTCCCATCTGATCAAACAAAGGTCCCGAATGTTTGACAAACTCCGGGTTATTAATGTTGGAAATGTTGTGATCTCGTTTTTATTAAGGGATAATGGATTTGTTGCAAATCACCCATACGGGCTGAAGATATTTGAATAAAGACGTCACTATAATCCTCATACTTTACTAAAGAGGTAGTATCATCTAGAAAAAAGCATACTTTTGTTAACGAACATCATCAAAACGCCGTTAATAAATATTAAAAATAGTACGGGCTCCAATATAGATCCCTGCGGGATATGAAACTGAAGTAAGTTTAGAAGACGTCACGCCATCTACACGAACCAACTAATATACGTGAGATATGAGTCAAAATAATTTAAAGATAGTTGATCAGTATTATAGCATTTTAATTTATTCAGTAATGATCAACGTAATCAACAGCATTAGAAACGTTGCAGAACACAGCGGCGCAGTAAAGGTCAGACTCAAAAATCCAATAAAGTGTATGTAAGAGATACGCTTTTCAGGTATACCATTAGAGTGACTATTTTAAATCTATGACTTAATAGACTATCGATATGCTACTATCACAATATTGACAGTACAGTAAAACGTGAATGCGAAAACACCAAGTCACAAATACATGTTTCAATTTGGTCGTGGCTGACAGTTGTTGTTCGCTGTACTTTATTATTACATATAAACTAGTCAACAGTCAGCGGTTGTCAGACTTAATGATAGTATCTTTCTATTTGAACTTCAGGTTTGCCTTAATATGTGATTATCAAATACAAGGCGTAAGCCAATACATACTTAGTGTATTTACAAGTAAAATTTCATCGATTAACCTATATGTCTGCAAACTGGATTTCTTAAAATCGCCTCCCAACGTGCAGGCAGATATATATAAAGACAATGTTCATTAAAATATCAGCATGTGGTCCATAAAATCTCCCTACGCTAATATATTTGCTGTATTCTTTTTACTAATTTGTATTGGATTACTTTGGGACACTATCTAAATTATTTAAAATGATTGTAATGTTTTAGCTGTAATGAGATGATATTTGTCGATATCACCACAAACTCAATATGCTACTTATCAAGATCAGGTTGCTTCATATAAGTATAAGTTGTGTTATTCTCTTATTTGTCTTATTCTAATTTTATTCTAATTATTGTAATTTTCTTCATTGAAAGTATATTTCTAAAGAACAAATTCTGGTTTGCTAACCCATATCAAAATGATCAAATTTCCTTAACCCGGTTCAATCAAATGTTTTGCGCTTTTATAACGATTGGAAACAAAGAAAATAGAAATTCTGATTTACAACTGGCTTAATCTTATCTAAGTTTGTCTTCCTTCACCTTTATTTGCGAAACATTTTCTGGTATATATAAATTGTGTTTCGACTGTTGACCACAAAGAGGATTTGGTAAAGAAATTCTTAAACCATTAAGTGCATACCATAAAGCATAAGTGTAATCAGCCTTTGTTTTAATGAATTTTCAAGTTACTAGCTGATCCATAATTCAAGCAAAGAATGAAAACAAAACGGTTTTATATTTAGCGGATTTGATATACATAATTCAAAATCATGTCTGTAGCATCACATTAATAACCTTGTGAACTTTTAATAAATTTCTTATTGCTTTGCTTGATCATTAGAATTGTCTCTACATTAAAATATCTGAATCTTACAGCATTGAACTGATCCTGTCTTTGGATATGGTGTTGGATGAACATGACGTTATGTATTGCTTTTTCTAACTCGAATGGATATTTTTTTCTAGTTCCGGAATCGCTTTCGTCCAATCCTGAGAACACTGACGGTAAACCGTTGTATCCAAGGCGGCCACCAATTGCCCCGGCGAAACCTCTTAATCTGTAAAGATGCCATAAAGAATGTAACACCTAACTGAAAAGGCAGTATTTGTTTTCAACATTATTCGCAAGAAATATATGAAAGTATTTTGACAACAAATTATCACTAATATTCGGAGAAGAGTAAATTAAGGATTGGATGTTTAGACTTGTCGTTGTTGTATTGATTTGTTGATTTCGCTAACAAGGAACGCATCAGAAGTGCAAATCACCGATTGTCATGAATCTTTGTCAGTTTGTTGATCCCGTCGGTTATTCTCAACTGCACCCTCTCTCTGTTACGATAGAGATTCATATCTACGATTTAATCTGTTATTAAAATTCGCCTTGAATTAATTTTTTCCAAAATGACTTGTGAATGGCTAAAACTTGAGAAATCGTTTTAATAGCGAGCGAGTACTATTTAAAGAACTCTTCCAACTAGTGCAGATTTTTCCTCTACAGGGAGTTTAAATAACGATGGAACAACTTGTTATTCTTATTTGTTCGAATTTCAAAAAAATGGTACTGACGACTATATTTACTATTAGAAGTACAAGTGTGTGCAAAGGGATCTCTGGTAATTATACAGAATGTCCACAAAATGATAAACTTTGACGTCCTTCCTTTAACGAGATATCCTGTACATCGTTGTGGGGTTATATCGATCTAATTTCGTTTGATGCACACTTGAATGTAATAATTTCAGAGAAACTCAAATTTAGATAATAAATTGGTTTTAGGCCCAGATACAAATTTGCTCTTATAAGCACATCAAGAAAATGCAAATACAATGAAATAATCAACGCTTACTTTGTGTACAGTGAATTTTCTTATAGAAGCAAACAGAGTAGCAAAAGCTTCATTTCATGTTAACGAATTTTCCACTTTAAGGTTTCGAATAATTATTGGGTGCCTGTAGTTTACATCGTACTCTATAAGATTTAACAAGTTTTAAGATCTTGGAATACCACATCTTTTAAATGAAAAGAATAACAAACAATTTTGGTTAATGTTTGTTTCTTTTATAATTTAGTAGACCCTTGCTTTAACAGAAAAATATAAATTAATAGTGCGAAAAGTCAGAACTTAGTCCAATTTAGTCTAGTGGACAAGTTCGTACGTTTAAAAAGAAACACAAGTAACAATTGAAAACACATTTTACACTAAAAAACATTAAATACAACTAACAATAAATTACAATGTAGGAAAGAATATAGAGGACATTTTGAAACTGTTTGCAGAAAGTCCTAAACAGTCTTTTTGGAAAATGCCCTTTTTACTAAGCTTAAAGTATTCTAGTTCTTAGTTTCTCTAAATCCTGAATAGTATCAAGCACCTCGAAAAATTCTGTAATTTTTCCTGTACCATGAGGAGCCCCATCGTGCTGAAAAATTATATTGAAATTTATTGGAATTCTTTGTGTAGCTGGAAGAACTGTGACTGGATGCATCTTCCACTGTTTAATAACCGTGGAAGGAGTGTTCACATTCACGCTTTGTGTCAGCATTTGTCTTTCTGAAAAGAAATAGAAATTTACCCTCTTCCAAATTCTAGCGCTTTGACTATTGCTTCCATTGAATAAAACGTTTTCTCATGAGAGGAAAGAATTAAATTTAGGAGATTTGAATTTCCATTAGTTCTGTTTATTCAGAGTATATGCAAAATTCCATTCTGGGAAAATGCTAAATCCTCCTCTAGAAGTTTCTGAAAGTTTTTCAGGTTATAGCTTTCAACTCGTAGAAATAATTGTTACTATTTCTAGAATCCTCAAATTGATCAAATTGGATAATTTTGTTACTACACTACTCTTCTCATTGCTCTTCTTCGATTGACAAGGGCACTTTTTCTTCGAGCACTTCGGTAAACCTTGCTTTTATCTTCTTACTATATTCCAAATTTATGCATGTAAAGGTGTTAATATTGTTGTAGCTTCTCGAAATAGTTCTTTGATCGAACGATTTAGAAGCTTTATTACTACTATTGTAGACGCGTGCTAGGTAATCAAGTATAGCTTGAAATGTATTATACTTGTTTAAAAATTTTCTTCGTCTTTAAACCTGGCAACCTAAACAAATTATTTAAATTATGATAATATCAAAGAATAAATTATTTCGCCATTAAAATGTGCAATTTGAACTAGTAAAAGTCTTAAAACTTGTCAAATCTTGCGGAACATTCTATAAACCATAGGTGTGCTAAAAATGATCCTAAAACTTAAAGTGGAGAAACCAGTTAATACGAAATTGAAGTTTTTACTATGTTATTTCCTCGGAAGCATCTATAAAAAGTGCACATTTCGTTCTTTTTTTGTTTAAACACGAGGAAAAAAATTTCAATAAAAAAGTGGAGGTGATACTTCCGGAAAAAATAATAGCGAAAAAAAGATTAAGTTGAAATTGCTTACCGGTCATACCTGAAGTTGCAAAGGAACAAAGTCTATATTATTTCCTATTTATATGATACTGTCCATAATATTAGCTGCAGGAAAACTGATATCACCTTTGCTGATGGTTTTTAAGGAAGCGGGTAGTCCGCGACAACTTATTCCAGGCTAATATAGAAAATTTAATATTGTGATCAACAACTAGGTTTTGTTTCTAATAGGCATCGAGTGTTAAAAACATCTTTACCTAATTAACTAGTGAACTATTTACAAAAAGGTTTGTATCGCGAGGTTCTTGTGCTGGTTGTTGCAGAGTCTCTGTATCAGCTGACAAAATAGTTTTTCTAAGAACGACTGAATTGCTTTTCGAATACGGAAGCGATTCGTGGATTAGTTTTCTGATTATTCCCGAAGTTTTGCTTGCTACTATTGACATTAATTTAGATCACCAAAATATGTTAATGAAATTACAATTTTTGGTCCATGGCCAATTATTCTCCCCGAGAATTTTACCATATTTACCACAGGTTCGATACGTGGGCAACCCATCTTTATAAAATGCGATGTACTGTAATATTTTAATCGGCGCATACCTACCAACTAACGACAATTATTTCTATTCGGGTACCGAAACTTATTAATAGAGAGAACAAAAGCGAGTGAAATCATACCTGTTTTGCAGTGACTAGACAGACTCGTGTTTTATCGACTCTCGGGGACATCAGTAGGCAACATAAATCGTTCCTTATGAGACGAATAGACACGAGTCTGTCTATTCGTCTATTCTATTCGATGTCTATTCGTCTGTCTAAAAGGGTATGATTTCACTGGCTTTTGTCCTTTCTACTTATTAATACTTATCATAGCGTCAGAGGATTTTAACGTGTAAATTTTTGTGTAAAGTCTTTCTTAAGTGCTTTTATTACTACCATCTACGTGCCATAAAGAGTAACTGTTTCCCATCTGCCAAGGGTGTTGAGCAATATACCGATAAGGTTTATAAGCGGACAAAAATCAATCACAATCGATCAACACTTCAGGTTCTTTCCTTGTAATATAAACACAGGCCAACGCAGTAATTCCCGAAAAATATATTAACTATAATATAAATTAACTTAATCACATTACAGTTACCTATTGGCTGTACTGGTCGGGTGTAGTCCATTACAGCCGCTTCTCCTATTCCTAGACGAGCTGGACGATGTCGTGGAGGAAGACGCGGTCGAAGGCATCGTCTCCAATTCCTTCTTACTAATCCCACGATTGGTAATCTTATTTGCGGCAAGTTCGGTCAGCAGATCCTTAGGCACGCGCATCAATAGTATCTTCGGAACACTCTTGATGAAGAACGATCTGACCCAAGGCGCCATCTTATGCGTACTCGGTTTCCGATAATGGACGTTTAGTATGATGATCGTTATCACTACCGAAAGTCCGACTAACACCATTGTGAATAGGATGTACTTTCCTAGGAGAGGTAGAGCGAGAGAAGTCGACGGTATAATTTCCGAGATCAATAGGAAGAACATCGTCTGCGATAATAGGATATTGATGCATAGCGCAATCTTTTCACCGGAATCCGCCGGTAAATAAAATACCAACACTGACAAGTACGAAATGCCTACGCACGGAACTATCAAATTTACGGTATAAAATAACGTCTTGCGCCTTAAAGTAATATTGAAGAAAATATCTGTAAATCACATAAATATTTAAATTAGTGTAACGTAACAATGTAAAAATAATTTTTTTATGGCATTCCCAACATAGAACCGAAGACTTTATAATGCTTCGAAAACGTTTAGTATTTTTACTGGCTTCTAAAACTTTTTACTAACGCTTTTGTAACTCGAAAAAGTAGCAAAAACTGTTTATCTTTAAAAACCGTTGATCATATTTAAGTGTTCCACTAAAACTTGTAAAATTGTACAAATTTTACAATTTCAAATCTTTATGGATCAGAATGTTGTAAAATCTGTAGGCACTTCGGCAAATTTCTAATTACTTTTCTTAAGCTTGAAGACATAGAACTAGTTCTGAATGGCCAGTTATACCAAATATATTTGGTTGTTAAGAATCTTGGACCTACTTGGATAATTAATTATGAGGAATTATTTGTGTAGTTTTTTCTTCCTGCAGTTTAACCAAAATTTTGTAATTTTGCTGTATGCAATTGCATTTTTTTATCCATAATTTCTAATCTCTCGAAGTAATAAGCTATTTTTTTTTTAGTTTATTCTCATAAACATAGTGATGAGTGAAGCAGATAAAAATTTGGAATTCAATTTCATTGCCGCCTATTTCGTGTAGATTTTTAGACATTCCAAACAGGTTTTATGCTTGTAAACTGCAGAATATAAAAGATATGCAGAATTAAGTCTTCTAAACCACTACGTTGAGAAAAAGAAAAAGCCACATAAAATTGATTATTCCTTCCAACCAAATATTTAACTTTATTTTTCGTACCAGGATATGGTTCCGCACAGCAAGGATAATACTTTTCATGACGTTCTGCAGGTACACTCAAAATATCCCATTCCACACTTGGATAGTACTCTCGCAGATCGATTCCCACCTCCACTTTATCTTCACCAATTTTTTGATTTATGTGCTTCAAATCAATCTACACAATATACAAAGAGAAAGCATCCAAGTAAGCATAAAGGCTAAACTCCCGTCCAGAATTTCTTGTACCTGATTTCCATCGTACGTCCAAGAGCCGAATTTCATGAAGCACGTCTGCTGATCGAACGGAAAATACCTAACGTCTATTTCGCAGGACGACTTGAAGATAGCGGGAGGTGTCCATAGAACTTTTCCCGTATGCCTGAGAACCGCTTTCGTCATCGTCGTAACAACATATTCTCCATCAGCACTAAAAGTAATAATTGCTTGCATTAAGAACATTCCATGACCACTATTATTGACTTTGTGAATTAGTTACTGCGTTATTAGAAAAGCAAACCTCAAATTATTACACCCGTTTCACACCCGTCAACATTATCAGATCCCTGTACATTTATTTTGCGCGTTCTTCGACTCGTTATTAAGCAATTAGATTTAATAATCTACACTGATATAGGTCTTGTAGCAACCTGTTTTTCCGGTATTTAGCTTCCCTGAAAGGTGTTATTATGTTTTCTGATTCTCCCCGTTGTCCACTATAATTAGATATATAAAAATTTACATATAAATGCATATCGGGTAATTGAGTTTCATCTTTAGTAAATTGCTCTCCACATGTATACAAGTTATATTTATTCTTTTTATTATTTTTTTATGGCGCATTGCGATATAAGTGAAAATACATACAGTCTTGCTTATACGTCTTACACAGCCAATACATCAAAGTTTCTAATTTGTTTCCTATTTCTTATAAGTAACTAGCTCAATTATATATTGTAATATGTTATAAAAGTGTCTTATTGAACTTGTATACCTAATCAAAAATTATTATTTGATAAACTGTCAGGTTACCTTGCCATAGTGACGTATGTACCTTTGTCTACTAACTATATTACGTTTTAAAACCCTAAAATTATTGAGTCCGTAACAATACCGTGTTCTTAGTGCTGCGAGATAACAAATTAAGCTTTAAAGTAACGGTTGTTTGAATCCGTTTGGGTTAATTGAAAGTATGTGCTTTCGTCGTTGCATTAACACTTTTTATATTTGTTCTTGAATTTTGAATCATAACACACAGCGCTACTGTGTAATTAACATGGTGCAACTACCGCCCTATTACAATATTGTTCACGGTAGCTAAAGTAACAGAGAAGTGTAGATTGTAATAGAGTCTATGAATTCTTATATTCTAGTTGTGGAACAGCATGAGTTTCGGAAGTGTTGATCCACTAATACGCTGCGCTTTTTCAACCTGCTTCAACCAGTCAGTATCTTGATTCTGACTATAATTGCTTTATTCTTGGACCTTACAAAGGCTTTTAATTTAGTTGATCACTCGTTACTACTTGATAAAATAATAATAAAGTAATAAGCAACAAATCGTGGAGATTTCGGCTTCTCGATCGTCTCCCGCGTATATTGGAAGGGGTGTTCCCCCTCTGTCCCTTTTATTTCTAATATATATGAATGATTTGCTGAACATGTATAAAAATGGTAGCCTAGTATTATGTGCAGGTCATATTTCGTACTTATACGAGGGAAAAAGCGGTAAAGTACAATTGCGACCGCTAATTTGATGCTATATAAATTCTATAACCGGTTTAATGTAGAGAAAATTAAACTTATAAAAAACAATTTTTGTTAATTTCGCACCAAGGACGTTAATTACCTAGTAATTGTAATTCTACGTTAGTTAAATAAAAAACATCTGTTTTTTTTTTAAGTTAATTGAATAGAAAACGTCTGTTTTAAAAAAAAAGTTTTTGCGTCTTAAAATGGGGTGAACCCGCCTTAATAGGCGGTGATCTTGGCTTGCAAGCTAGACACACTCGCGTTTTGTCGGCTCTCGGGGACACCAGTAGACAACACGAGTCCATTCTCATGGGTCGACAAAACACGAGTCTGTCTAGTTTCTGCAAAAAAAATAACAATATCATCCGCCTTTGTCCTCTCTAGTCATCGATATGTTTCGCAATTTACATGATTACAGCATATTGCAAGTAGAAAGGTCCTAATAAATTATTATTGTACCTGCATTCAATGAAGGCTTATGTTTAGCATTGCCTGTTGGGGAGCTGATCCGTAATTTGTATTGGTATTTCGCGTTTAAAAACGCATAGTAGCGTACCATGCCTTAATATTCTTTCCGTCTTATGTCTTTTTAAATTGATCAAATGTACACAAATAACTGCCATTATAGTTAGAGGTTGCTTGCTCCGAATCAACACTTAACGCTCTGCGAACAATCTTATATGTGCTGGAATTGCACTGTTTAATCAGTTGAATATCTCGTAACGAATTGCCTTTACAATTTTAGTGAACATATGAAGGGTTCCTAGTCATATGTAACTTGATTTTGTTTACATAAGTATTTTAATGTGTTTTGTGCCGAATTTCACTTTTACATTGTGATTCTATTTGCCTTTACTTATTTACTTGTTTTATCCATATATCTATGTAATATACTTTATGACGTATCCAATACCACGTTATAATCTAATGAATAAAAAATATACTATTATTGTTAAAAATGATAGCGAGGACTGTGGCGTAGTGTGGTAAACAATACGTAAGTATCGGCACCTCCGCACTACACAAGTTTATTTATTATATAGAAATATATAATAATTAGTCCGGGACGGCCGTTTCGAGGGCGCGAATGGTCCTCATCATCAACCGGTGAATGGATGAGGACCATTCGCGCCCTCGAAACGGCCGTCCCGGACTAATTATTATATATTACTATATAATAAATAAACTCGTGCGGTGCGGAGGTGCCGATACTTATGTTTTATTTATTATTATTAATGTTGAGATTCGTTGTCACAACTGGCGAAAATTGCACACCTGCACACCCATACGTCATGTGTCATGTCTCATCTCACGTTTGGAGGAATGGGCGAAACATAGTTACAAATACCGCTTCGCTTATTGGCGCCATCTCACGGCCAGCCCATGCAATTTCTATCCAGATTTGGACAGGTTTGTAGCAGTCGCATGGGTTGTGGATGCGATTTTTGTCAACCGAATAGATATAAAAGCTCAACTGTGCTGTAAAAGAACGCGCTGTATTATATTGCATAAGCCATTCCGGCAATACGCAAAGACTAACCAAAATTTGCATCAGATCCTACAATACCGTACGGGCTCAACTGCGATGCAGTATTTGCAACATACTTTAGCTATTTTAGCTATTTAGCGATTTTACAACTATATCATTGTCCCATAATTGCAGTCTCTGTTGGATGTTCTATTATAATCTAAAATTTAATTATTTTGAAGCTGTAAAAGGAACTGTCCTCAAAATTTTAAACCTGTTATTTTTTTTATTTATATAATTTCTTTCAATTCAAAGAAAACTCTCTATGTTTACTGGGTTAGTTACTAATAATGACTAACAAGAAAGAAGCAGTGATACTTTTATGTTACCCTATAAATATATAAGATTTCATCAAACCCTATCGTCTTAACTTATGCGATGAAGTTATCTCAGAACCATTGAAGTTTAAGAAGGAGACTTCATATCTTTCATAACTTTCGAATTTTTTGTTTAAAAGAATGTCTATAATATATTCCTCATGTAGCCTATGTTTTACACTATACAAGGTCAACTGGAAACATTTTTCGATAAAAATTTTATAGATGCAACAATTTCCGACAAATAAAAACTATATAAGGTTCTCCTTTAATCACCGAAGATGAAGTATCATAATCTAGCCGCAAATGTTAGAACATATTTGTAGAAATACATACTTATTGTACAAAACAATGTCTGGTAACCAGATATGTTCAGATGGCACATATAATTCTGTAACTCCCCCATATTCTGCTGGGTCCCACATGAATTTGTGATCAATCCATTCCTAGAAAGCAATAGATTTTAAATAGCTAAAAAAGTAAGGAACGCCAAAATCAAACGTGATCATGGTTTAGACTGTGTCATGGTTAATCAACTGCTGACACTCGATTTTTGTGCCTGGTATGAATCCCATGTGTTACAGTGATTAACCGCTTCCTTCTCAGCTAGCTTGGCCTCCGACGTGGTTTACAAGTCCAAACCCGGAACACATTTAATTTTAACTAACTCTGGCCGCGGAAGCCCACGTTATTAGTTTAATACTTCTACTTACATGTTCTAGCCAGACATTTGTGGTCAAAATTTGGTCCTTTAGATTCTGTAACAAGAATGAAGGACCATGATGCAATTAGAAAATCTACTTGTAAGATAACTACGTACATACGATTGCCGATATCTTTCATATAAAAATGCAAGTTTAATTTTTCAGTATTGTTTTAGCAGAATCATGTCGAATCTCTATCAACGACTATCAGGATCTACTTTCATTTAACACATTTGAAAAGGGTCCGTTTTCACATTTCTCATAAAAGCACAACGTATACGATTAATAAGTACATGGTGAGGTTTTAGTGCGATATTCTTTGCACAATTTAAAATTATTTTGATGTACTTGGGTCACTTCGTTTAGGATTATATGCTACTAATGACAAGTGTTTTCGAAATATTTACGAAAAATAGATTTTGCAATGTCACTACAAACAACTATAATTTTCATTATTTACATTTTTGTTATTTTCGTAAGTGGGAATCCTATATATTTTTGAATTTTAAATTTTTAAATACAAAATTCTAACAAAATTACTTTATATATTATCTCCTGAAATATATGTACGTATGGTGTTGAGCTATATTTGGGATCCCTTAAATATTCTTCCTATTCCCTGTGAATTTCGTTTGAGAATTAAGTAATTCTTTGTGTAACGCTTAATGCTTTTAAGAACAAAATTAGGAACTAGGAATGTTCCACTACAACATGGAGCAAGAGCTTTTAAGTGAACAAGATATCTTATTGTCAGTAGAAGTTTGCCTGCAGAATATTGTGATTCATTAAACTTTGTTGCTGGTATATTAAGTAGATATCAATAATTTGGGTTTTCCTTATACTAGATTAAACGTTTTCAGCACCGTTTTTCATTTTTGAATTAACTTTGAATTAACCTAAACCATGTCTGGTAGAAATAAAGACTCTTCAAAAGACAAAACAAATTTGGAATACGCTCGAAAAGTGGTGAAAAGTATGATATACTGTAAAAGCCTTGAATTTAAGCGAATCAACGTTTTGAGCTGTACAAAAAAAATGAAGCTAAAATGAAAGCTTTCACTCCTGCCGCTAATTGGGAAAAAATGTCTTCTCCTATCGTCAATAATTGAGAAAATGGAAAACGCTCTTAAACTATGAATTGAAAGATGTTCAAGAAAGCGGATTATACTGGTCACTAAATTTTTATATGAAACATTAACCTTCAAAAATGCTGAACTGCTTAACGGAAAATTGAAACTCTGCCACTTGACCCTAACTTTGTTGACAGTATGGGGTAGTTTAGCCATTTCAAAACACGTTTTTCATTACAAAACCAATCCGCAGAAAGCATGTCAGCTGGTATAGAAGCTGCAGAAGGAATTATTCAGAGGAATTATAAGAAAATACACGATTTTGTTAAAATTGAACATGTTCCGGCTTTAGATTGTGCCGTGGTAGTCAATCGAAAATTCGACCGTAATTATAGATCACATTTAGTGAAGTAATCCAACGTGTACACTCACACCAGAAGCGAAACTAACTAAGCAAGAAGCAGTTGATCACGGTAAACTCAACATGTGAACCATGCCTGAGACGAATATAAGTAAAAGAATAATTTAACAAACAATTATCGAAAACTCCTTTTCGAGTTCGATTAACTTGACTTTTGACATTGATTGACAATGTCCAAACCCGGAACACGTCTAGTATTAATTTGCAGGAAGAAGGAAAAAGGAGTGGATGCTCACCGCATCATTTTGCTGATGCTCCAATGGTGGAATAAAATGGCCAAGAAAACATCTATTTCAGAAAATGGAAAGGTTATGCCAAGTTTTATGATATAAAGAAACTGTTTAACATTACTTATATGTTGTAAAGCCCCAGATAATCACATGGTAAAATCAATACTGGTTTATAATTCTTTCAAACTTTGCACAATGAAGGACCCAAGTAAAATGATGATTTGCGGCAACACATAAAGAAGCTTGAACAATTACTGACTCGTTAAAAATACATCTTTTAAACTGTTTTCTATCGAGTGGGAAAAACTACTATCATTAACATGTTTACAACACTTTGCTTATTCCAAAAATATATGGTCCGGGTTAATTCAAAATAAAAACCCAATTGGGCAGTCGGGAAATAACATGGATGGGATACTATAACTTGCTAAGTCTCTAACAGAGGAAGGCTTTGACGATATTACTGGTGGAAGGCGAAATTGATGAAGCAGATCTGGAACATTCCAAGATAATTCACGAGACGATAGCATAAATGACGACAAAGACAACATTTTACTGTAAAAATTGCCTGGACTTAGCTAAACAGTTGAAGTTACATTTCTTAAATGGAGATCTTTCAATTGAAAGAAATATAAAGTTTGAAAGAGGACTCTATAAATGCTTAGGATCATAAAAAGGAACTTATGAAGATCTCTCAACTAAAAACAGTCTAATATAACTGATTTTTTTTTGCATAAGTAAAGCCTAGAAGTCTATATAGTGCTGACGTAATTTCAGGGAATGAGGACATCCTTTCCCACTGAAGACGGCCTCGGTTAATGGTATACATTAATGTAATATTTTTCTAGAAAAGTGCTTTATTGATAAATATCATTCCCAGTTCTCCAAGAAGTCCCATTACTTTTAATAATGATAGAAAGGGCTGTGACGTATTACGGTAAACAACACCCAAGTATCCGCAACTTCCGCATGACACAGATTTAATTATTTATATAATAATTAATCCGCGACAGCCATTTCGACGATACGAATAGTCAACGAATCAACCGGTGACCGGTAATTAAACCTGTGCGTTGCGGATTTATCCGTTACCCATTACTTTTGTTACTTTAAAAATTTTAAAACCAAAATTATTTCGATCAGATATTACAAAAAATATATAACGCATTATACAGCAAAGTTAATTGCCAAGAAGTATGTTGCATTTACTTTTAGTCGCACAAAAACGTTTATATGGGAGCTCCACAAAACGTATGAAACCGAGAAAATATTACAACTCAAAACTGTTAATCGTTATTCAAGCGTTTCTAACATAAATGGGTTGTTAAGATTACGTTGAATTTTCGTCTTTCAGCGTGAACGTAGTATTTAAGTTAGCGTAGTAAGATCTTAGATTAAATTAACATGAATACATATATAGATCTACGCTTATCAATACAGTTACTATTTACTAACGCGTTAAGTTGATCAAGTAATCGCAATTCTACGAGATCATTCACTCAGGCGGAAACTATTTATTTGTAAACGTAAATGCGAGAATACATCGGCATTACTCAGATAATGTGCAAGATTATAGCCGCTATCTGCACCGTAGTGTACGTAGTTAGTGGCTTGCTGTGTAGGTATACGACTACTCAACCGTCATCAGGACATACCAATTCAATCAACTGCGATAATCTCAAGCCCAACTTTACGAGAACGGTATCCGTGTTGTTACTAACAGGCCGGATCAACCTGTTGTAATTACTCAATAAATCATCGTACAATCTCTTCGCGTCCGGATTCGATAGCACATCTTCTATAACACTACACAACACTACCAGAACAGGATATAAATATACTCTCGATAACATCGCTCGGTTCCGTTACGATTAACTTATAATTCGATATCACATGTACGTTTCGAGTAAGAAGATCGAGCTTACAAAGTAAGGTTAACTATCACATTATTAGATTATCGGTAGTGGATGTATTCTTCGAGAAATTGTTATTTATTGCAATTGTTTGCCTACGTTATGCTACGTGCAGATGCATTTTGAAATAGTTTGAGTAGCGTTAGCGTGGACGGCGCTTCAGAACTGAAAGCTCCTTTACCGGAGCCTGGATGATCAATAAATTTGCGCGTACTCTCTCCTGCTGCTGCAGAGGTCAATAGTAACCAAGCTAATTTTTTTTAATGGAATTAGTTTGTTACATATCTTCCGCTTATTGCACTATTCAAACTTATAATATAATTATCAGGTACTAAGGAAAAAATTAGATACATATTAAGTTAAAAAAAGACATAATAAAGAATAGGTCCATATCTGTTGCCTTACATTTCCAGCCTTATCGGATGTAACGTCAAGGTAAATTTTTACGTTTCTGGAAAGGCAGACAAAGCAAATCTAACGATATCACACAAGTTGTACTAACTTAAGGAATATTACGATATGTGGCAATAAATGTCTTGTATGTATGTAGTCTGCTTTCATTGTTATGCAAGGTTGACTAGGAAAGGAAAGGAAAGCATCAAATTATCTCCTGTTGTATCTAGTTGATCCAAATAAATACCAAAAATTAACTTATTGAAAGATTATCTACCGAAAATGTTAGTAAAAACGGCATGCTACACATAACTGTTTAAAAGGGCTATTTAAAAATGAAATAAATCTCAACGGTTCACATTTAAAAACCAAGCTTAGCCTCTTTGCTAGAGCCAACTTGTCACTACTCAATAAATGCTTCGCTTGGGTCGTCTCTACGGCTTCGCTGATCCACTGTTCAGGATCTGGCTTTCCGATGCTAATTGCCATGCTTATTTGATTCAGTCACACCCGAACTTCAGGTAGTCTATGCTATGTGTCTCAACCATAGGTCTCATTAGAGAGTTGCTGCTGGCCTCTGCCTTCCTCCAAGAGTTTTTTGAGACGGTCTGGTTATATTCATCGAATGATGGTATCTCTAGCTTTTCCGTTCGTAAGTTATTGCCTTGCCCTCACAGATTTTCTCTTGATTTCCGCCACGTGGTGCATCCAAATCTTTTGCCCATGGCTAGCTCCAGGTGTCTCCCATCTCTAATTGTCGCTAACAATCACTTGAGCTTCGTGGAGCTTTAGCAGCAACGTATTTGCTGTCATTAATCTTCAATCCCCATTTAGTGAACTAAGCTGTTAGTTAGTTGATGCAGATTTCCTCCATCTGGCTCCGCCCGAGCAGCCGCTTGTCCTTGCATGCACTAGGGTGTCGTCGACATAAATCGGTGGTTACCGTCTTCCGGCTTAAAGTTAGGTGAAGGTCGAGCTCAAGTAATCCGACTCAGTTAGGCTCACAACTGTCGGCCCTAGACGTGGAGAGATACTTAAAAATTAATAAGATACTGATAACAACATTTATTAGAAAAAAAATTAAAAATTTTAACATTCTAACATGAAAATTACTACATATTAAGATTTAAAGATAGGAATATTTATGTTTGAGCTCGGTGGAACTTCGAGTTAAGACTTTCAAGAACGGGGCCATGAAATTAACCAATTTACTGAGTAGATATAAAATTTTCTATCTGGCCAAACAAATATGCAATTTTAATTTTAATATCAAATTTAAAAACATAAAAGCTCATTAATTAATTTTTAGCTTTCATCAAATTAAGCTGTCGGCTAGGGATTGCGCTAACTTCGTTTGAAAGACAAAAATGTTGTCTGTAGGCGTCTTTTAATCATTAACATTCTATTTTAGTTTTTCACTCAATATCTGTTAACAACAAAAATAAATGGATCCTCCACTTTAAAATAATTTTTAAAACGTGAACGTGCATAAAGAGTTATCCACGTTGGATACCCTTGTAGCGGAGCTTAATATCCACAGTGGCGTAAGTAAAATAGTATAGAATAAGTTAATACAGTAATATGTCATGGAAACAATATTCTCAATCGTAAAGCTGCACGTAGGTCCCTCGTAAAAGGAATAACTATGAATAAATGCGATAACAATTATAATAAAACTGATGAAACCTTTTAAACGTTGAATACAACCTTCAGACCTTTTGCTAACTATTCACGCATGTACGCATGTGCATGCATAATGTGTTCACGAGTGTTAACTTGTTCCAGGACCATTGCATTTTATTTGTTCTAAATATAGAAATAAGCATACAATAGGTAACCGTGACTATTTTTATCGTGACATGCGCGGTATTCACGTGTGAACTCTTTATTTGCCAACAAAAGGTAATTATTGTAATGAGTATTGCGGTACTCTCTTATCATTTCTCAGTATTGACGCACATATTATTGTTAACATTAATGACCTTGGGTAGGCGAGACTTGGATAATTCCGAAATAGAAATAAGCACTGCTATATAGTTACTGTTGTCCAATTTAACGAGACAATATTTCTTCTAAAATTAAAAGTTTTATTCTCCGGCACACGGAAGAATAGTTTCAGCGAACCAACCAATTTAGATGACTGGCAACATGTATTTCGAAATGGTTCTGCTCCTTATGAACTTAAATAGATCGAGGCATGCAGAGAATGAACGCTGATTATTGCTTTTTCACCATATTCTAAAAATCAATCCAATTATTATTATCGTTCTTTCAAGAGGCTATGTTTGTTAACTTTTCCGCTAATTGTGAAGAAAGCGCTAACTTCGTTATATTAGCAAAAGTTCAATTGAACAGTACCTATCGATTGCGATATGTACTGATTAGTTTGTTTATCCAAATATGGCTGCTTTCTCTATTTTGAGATTTTGGAAATTAAAATGGTCCTTTGTAATTGGGGGTCAGTTTCGTTTACTAAATATGTAAACGGTATTGTTGCATGTACATATCATTCCTGCTTTGTTTATATGTTGATTTATTGAAAAATGGTAATGTCCTGAATATAATAATATAGGCTACTGCACCATTTATTTTCTAGAAGGCTATTAAAATTGTAAGAGACCTTACAATTTTACTGTAAAAGGAACTGGAAACTGTCCAGATTCGCCATATGGCTTCTTGTTGTTATTCTTCTCCAAGATAACATCAATTGTAACTATTCTGAGGAGTTTATTACATATACGATTTATCTGGTAGTCAATTGAGAATTGATGCGGAAATGATTTTTGATCATGGAAACGGGTTGCTAGAAAATTATTTCAGCCTCGGAAGGAATACAACGAAAAGATTCCGTTAACATATCTCTTTTAGAACATAACAACAGAGCGCTGTTATATATTTTTGATGGCTAGCAGAAGATGTACATATGTACATAACGCAAGGACCAGGCAGTTGATGGTAACAAATGCAATATATAAAGTTTTATATATATATAATTATTATTTTATTATAATTGTTAATTGTCAATACGTATTTCATCGTCCATTTTAAAGACTGACTTTTCAACTTATTCTAGCACGTTTCCATTGCATAGGGAAGGAAGCAGTAGTGACCATTAAATTAATGATTGTAGTTAAAAGCTTTGCAAGTATAAATCTAGCGTCGTGTATAAAAAGAACTATCAAATCATCACCAATGATACCGTTCTGGAAAATTTTGACAAAACGCTAATTATTTCTTCTTGAAAAACAGATTATCATATGAAGAATTCTATCAATATGTACAGGACAAAAGGAAATTTTAAGGTAAATGCATCAATTATTTCTTATTCTTCTCATTATCTTACGATAATGTTTCTTTTAAAACATGTATTTTCTAACCATTTACAGCTGTTGGGTAATATGTTGTAATTATTATAAATTGTTGGGAGACACCGCAATAGCAATGCAATTTCAAAAATACTTTTATTTAACTTATAAAAATAATATTTAAACGTTACAAACTAGATATGTTAGGTAAGATTAAGTTAGTTATTAGTCGTATTGCATTGTTCTATATATATGTTAAAAAAATTAAGAAAAGTGTATGTTGTGGGTAAAATAGAATGTCTGTAAACTAGCGATTTGTAGGTAAAACGTAACTAGCATAACTAGCGGCTTCTATCTTCAATTGGCTCCAACATTCTTCCCCGCCCTGAAATTTCCAATTTCAACATCCTTCGGCAATGGGCGATGGAACGTACTACTTCCTTTCGTCTTGTTATCACGATAGTTACGCGATTCTTGCTGTCAATCCCAAGATGAAGCCTTAACATTCTACCTACTGGCTCGTGTTGCAGTGGAGTCCTAATTTCCTTTATTAAGACCAGATGGTTTATCGCTGACACGTTGCAACCGTTTTTAACCCATTTAGCTCTTGTTTGTAGATGGTTGAGGTAATTTCTATTCTAGTGCCTTCTAAAAATGTCAATATATTTGCGTTAGCTATTCGTATTGTTTCAGACAGAGTAATCGAATCTGTCACATCTATATGGGAAAACGTAAGTGAAAATAACATTTTTTTATAAAGTCATAATAAAAAAATGATATTAAAGTCATGGGTTTTGGGATCCTCAGGTGAAACTTTTGGCCACAGTTTCTTATTGCTATTTTTGAGATGTAACCAAAGTATGCACTATGTAAGCTGTTGTAGTAAATTCCAATCCCTTTGTTGTGTACATCTATAGGACACTTAACGAAGCTCGTTAGTTAAAAATTTTAGTGATGTTATTATGAAGGAAACTCTATAATAACTAACATAATAACAAACTATGGAGGACATTTTGAAATAGGAAAAAGATCTATTAATTTAACATATTTAAATACGATAATATGCTTTTTAACATCTTAATTGATTGTACACATCGCATTTAAGTAACTTGTATTAAGACACCTTACCCCTAAAATCAACTGTTTGTGAAATATTTACGATCACTCTGAAATTGTAGCTTTCCGATTCAACCGGAATTGTTTCGTAAGCGAAAATTATTAAATTGATGAACTTCCACCACCAACATCCTTAAAACTTGTAACTAACGAGTTTCGTGAGGAAATTGTTCGTTACATAATCTATGCAAATTTACTCTATATACTATAATAAAAAACACATTTTTTTTAATAGTGACCCCGCTAAAATTATAAAAGAATGTAGAAATATCTTTTAATTCTTTTGTATGAAATATATAATGAAATGGTGTACGAGACCAATCAGTTTAGGATAATATTTTAGAAATTTTTGAAAGTGCGTAATGTATTATTAAAGCTAAATGGTCCCTTCATATTACAGTAAATCAAACTATGGTCACAGAGATCACAACCAACATATAAAACTTACTCTCTTAGATTAATTGTAAAAACAACAATTGCTTCCGTTTGTACCGGTTACATGAGTCTATGTGAAGTTTAGTAAGTAAGAAAAGCAAAAAGCTTTTTCTAAGTCAAAAAGCGAAGTTGAAGTGTTACTTTCACTAGTATATAAGGACATCATCAATATGTCAATTCTAATAACCGTTATCTCAATCTTATACGCTTCCGAAGAAAACATTATTCATTATTAATTGTACACTTTAATGCGAGCTTGAATCGAGCACACGGTCAGCGCCGAAACCGTGATGGAAATGCAAATGCTTCGGAAAAAGGCCGAGAAGCGAGCGTTGAAGAACTGTACCTCGTTACCGGTGTCTGGGAATGGAGGCGAGAAACATTATTCTTTCGCTAGAGATATAAACAACTTTCGGCTCTTCAATGGGACCGCTGTACGCTCGCAGTAAAACATGCTTTTTATGGTCGCTACTAAAAGAATGCTACGGCGAATTTGGTAGGTTTTAAATTAGTTTGGATGACCTCACGTTTCGATTCGTGGGATCGTAGAACATCGCCGCGTCGCCGCCGCGGTTTCTTTTTTCCCTTCCATTTTTACCAAGTCGTATTATTTGCAAATATGGAGCTTCGGATAAGAAAGAAAAAAAATGGACGTACGCTATTGGGGGCAACAATACGTTTGTTTTAAACGGGACAAAACCGCTAAATGCATGTAGCAAGCTTATTTTTATTACAACATAAAGTATATAAACTCTAATTAATTGCGAATTAGACTATTTTATCCTAAAGCTCATCAACTACTATGGAATGATTGGGATATGTGGGAGTTTTTTGAAGTAATGGGAAGAGCAACAAGCACCCTTAGAATTATAAAATACATAGAGGTCAATAGCATATTTATTAAAGAACGCTATGATTAAAAGGATGTTAATGTATGAAATTTTGTTTACTTTGTAACTAGACGATAAATTAAAATAGGATAAAAACGCATGAGTTTTTTGCATTATTTTCGCGTGTACAATACAATCCTGAAGTTTGGTCCGTGCCCCCCGATTCACCCTGTATATTGTCAGCTTCTGATATAAAAATAAAATTTTAAAGGTTTATTAATACAAACCTTTAGGACTGAACATACAATACATACAACTTTAAGCATTTTCAGTTCGACTTACTAAACCGAACAGGCGTTCATAGATGTAAAGGATTTGGTTAGCGAATACCTTGGCGATATTTATGGCGTGGCTTTGGCGAAATTATATCCACCAATGCAAAGCGGTAATCATCGACATACATTTAAGAGGTTCGTTGGCATTCGCGTTAATACGAACATTTAGTTCTCCACCTTAAAAAAAATGTAAATTTAAAAATTAGAAGTGGAAACTCTAACGTTTGCAGGAAATGTTCCCGTAAAAATTAGAAAATCAAACAAGGCCAGGAAGTTTTCAAATTTTCAAAGAGCGTATGAAAGGAGTTCGATAAATTCATGACCTTGGCAAAAAAAAAATTGTGTGTAAAATTCATTCAATGTTTTTGTTATCTTTTGCATCCCATCTAAAAAATATCAACCTTATAAAATAGGCGATTGTTTCTGCAATCACTTCCTTTAAGGCAATTATTTCCCCACGAAGTCATTATTATATTTCGAAATAGGAAATAAGCGCTGTGGACTATAACTAGCGAATAATTAACTCGCGAGTGCAATGTCTTAATTTCATACCATTGAAACGATCTAATAATTTGGCATAATCCTCGCCACTAATCGTTTTGCCCTTTTCAGGCACTCAACATATGCCGCATACGTCGACAAATAAAGTGCCCATGGTATTGTTGATTAATAAAGTGGCTTTGGCCTTCCTTCACGCCGGTTATTTCTCAAAAACCACTATTTGGACATTATTTGGACTATTTGGACTGTGTGTACTGTGATGAATCCATTTCGTTCAATTCATCAAAGGACCTGATATTAGATCCTTGTGCTACATCAGATCTACTCCCGTGCTTGAAAGATGTAAAATTTTTGTAACACTTATTGATTCTGAAGAATTCAAGCAAAGAGCACATTGGTTGAGAAAGTTCAAATGTTTGCAAATTCTGAAGAAGGAAATAGTGATCGGTCCAATCAAAAGTCTGAAAATTCAAGAGGATTGTATTTCAAGATTAGTAATTGTAATACGCTGGTGCGTTGGTTGACAAATATCATACCACGAAGTTGAAGGCACATTTTCGTAAGGAGAATGGGTTTAAATGCTCTAAACATTTTAGAAAGCAAGGACATTAGCCAACAATCGTTAACATCAAGCGAATTGGCATTCCTTGCTACGGGCAGAGAACGGGATAGTTTCCAAATTGACGGAAATATAAAGGTCTTCAGTAGAAAGGTCTGATATACCGATTTTACTAATGCACAGTTGCTTCTGTATTGTGGTACGTCCCCGTTTGCAACAAACAAATAACCAGAAACGCTTCAAAACATTATAAAGAGTGTCTTCTATGTTACCAAATAACTCCTATTGGCAACTGACGTAAGATTTCCTTGTTTTGGATTCAAAATATTGAAATTTGTCACGGATAGTATTGCTTAAAATTGCGTGCTTGATACGTAAACAATAAATAATATTGAAGGAAAACGCCGACTATGGATTTTTCATTTAGAATATTATAAAGAACGTGGAAAATCCTGTAAAGTAGTTGACTTTTGATTTAGATTATATGTGTATTAAGTGCAATTTACAGTAAACGATTGCCAATGAGTTTGGGACAATGTCGAAAACAGGAATAAGTGGAGTGATAAAAATTCCCAATTCCAATGAATTTTCAAATCGTTTCTACGTAAATTTTGTGTAGAAGATATTAAATAATTCCGATTGGGGAAGAGACATACTAGCCCCCATAAAAAAATTATTTAAAACGTACATACGTATCAGTATCTTGCTATACCACTTCTAACAAGATATCATCTCTTTTCAGCATGAAGGCCAGGGCTGCGTAACAATTTAAAGATTTTCTTTGTGCTAACCCTTTGCGCCGTTCTGTGCAAAAACTTTAAGAATTCGAAACCATCTTCTTTAAAAAATATATGCAGTTCAAGGTGTTGCACTCAGCGTATAATATGCATTGTTTATACTGTTCTGTACGAAATATTAAACGGTTTGTGCCGAAGCCACATTTGACGAGATCTACAATTACAATAAATACGATGTCATTAGCACCAAACATCCAACCGCGTAAATATCACTATTAGTCATCAACATAAAATAATTTTAGTGCAGCATGAATTGAGTGAACTAGCTTCCCCCACTGCGTTAGAAAAAAATGTAAACTAAAGAAGCTCTACGTTGATTTCGGTGGAATTGTAAAAACCTCTGGTTGTGTAGCTTACGACGCGCGTGGGTAGTAAAACCTGAATATTCAGGGAGAGCATTTTCTACCTGCTAGACACCTTTCATCCTTGTTTAAATTTTGGATTATTATAATTTATCATTTGACGAATATATTAGCTACCTTTCCCTGTCCAATAAAGCTTTCCCTTTTTGTAAAATAAAGATAGTCTTGACAATTCTGCTAAACGACGCTTTCTCGGAACTACGCCCCGTTTCCTTTCTGTTCGCGGCATAAAGACACGCATTCAAGAGACCATTCTAATCGTATTTTGTCTTCCATTCGACCCCTACGAAACCGAAGAAGGAAGATAAGCCAAACTCAAGGTAATGGACCAAGACACAATTAAGAAATGTTTATTCATTGAGTTATCTTTAAAGTAGGCGGTCATTATCGGCTAAAATTAAACACTTTTAAACAACTCTTTGTAAGTACGGCTGCATTCATCGAAAGCGACCGCTTTACTTGGAAAAAGCTGTCGGATAGAGAGGTCGTGTTTAATGAATATAATTGTGCAGTGGCGTACGTAACTATTCCCTAAATAAATCTTTTTATATTGAAATACCTACGACATATAGGGCCGCTACTTTCGCCCATTGGCACTAAGAAACCGATTGTCCAGAATCACACCAATTGCTGATCTATCGGTGGGTAGCGAAGGTTGTCCTGTGACTTTTCGAGCTGTTTATCGCCGAATCAGAGCTATCGACTTGTAATCTTATCGACCACATCTATTGTTATCACCAACACCAACGTTTAGAGTTGTGATTGAGAAATGCGTGTGGTGTTCAATAATGAATGTCTATTACGTATAGGAACGCTCGAGGGTCGGACGAAGGCGCGAGAAACTTTTCAATATTCAATTTTTTTGTCGAAAACCGTGCACCGAATCGTGGGAATTATAGTGTGGGATGCTATAGCATACGGAAGTAGTATTGAAATGAAACTTAGCATTCTTTCATTCGTATAGCTAAGCGTGAAATGGATAACTAGTCTTATGAATCTCAAAGCAGTATCATTCATTGTTCGTATTTCGCTTTTATACATATAACGGCCACTCGTTTTCTTGAAAGACGCCAAATACGAATGAAAGCAGTTGTTTTAATCGGATCTACAGAAACAACACACAACGAAGCATATAATTAAATACTATGAATTAACATTTTCAAACTTTAACGTATAAGAGAAGCTAGATACATCTATTGCCATTACCTGTGAAAGCGATTTGACATAAATACTACTTCATTCATGAAAACTACATCCGGTTGCGAAGTCTATTGGCTGGTAAAGGGCTACGCTGTATTTAGGGAAACGTTAAGTGGCAGATTGGCAAAATATTCACCAGTCAGATACTGAACGTTGTGCATTGACTCAAGTAATATGATGATATGAAAGATCAACCAAGCGCAATAATGAAGGCCTCATTCCCAGCACTATATGAGAGTAAGTCCCCATTAGTATTCATCCGAAGCACCATTGACGCGTTTATATCGTCAGCAACTCGAAAACCCACTTTTCCAAGATGATAATATCTATCTCTACGTAGCGCAAACTTCTGTAAACTGGTTCAAAGGGACACAGATCCCTTACCCTCTACCAAATCGGACACGTGCGAAGAACACTGAAGAGCTTAATGAATCTTCCGCGAACACTGCCTAGCATGAACGGCAGGTTGAAACACCATAGCTCAAGAGAACATCAATTATCTATTGAAATCAGTGCCACGGAGAGTGAAGGAACTAAAAACTAATAGGAGAGGAACAACACATTATTAATAAAAATATAATGAAATAATATTTGACTTTTGTTCTTTTTCTTTGAAGTTACAGTCGTTATTAACCGTTGTTTCAGTTAGTTAAACGTTTCTTCCAAATTACCATCTTGGTGTTGCTATTTTAGGACTTACTTAATTTTTTATCAAAATTCTACGGTTCTAGAAGATATACTTTCATTCGTGCTTGCCGTGCAAAATCAACAGAGAACTTTCGTGATGAGAGGACAACTAAATTAACAACAAATCAAGAGATGAATCTAATTGATAGCAATTATCCGTTGAATTCGTCCGTCCGTCTTCGTTCTCATATACTTAGCACCCCTTTCCGAATACCGTTGACGACATAGTCTACAAACAACAATTCTTGCTGTATTGTCTCGACACAAAAAGCACTTACGTTAGTCCTTCCCTTGACTACTTTATCATCTACTATTCATTGAAAATATTTCATAAGTACGAGCTATAGTACGTAGTTATATTATAGCTACAATTATTAAATGGTATCCTCGGTGATATGTTTCAACGACAAACTTGACTCCAACATGGCAAACTGACAAAATAAAAATCAACAATAATTATGAAATTAGTTAAGTTTAAACCATTATAATATTTTAAATAATCTTTAAGCAGAATTTTGCAAACGATTGAAAACTAAAGTAAGGTACAGAATGTTTCATAAAAAAACTTTGAACAAATATATGTTATATTACCTAATGCAATATTACGTGCATCTTATTTCTGATTTAGTCGGTAGACATAGTTACGTCCTTTTGCCACCAATTTATTCCAATCGGACTTCAGAATAAGAAAAAAAAAACGTTTTTAACGCTTTTATTGACAATAGCGCGATCTTGCAAGACAGCGCAGATGACTCTTACACGAATCCGGTATATGAATATTTGCACCATTCTACGAAATAATTTGCAATAATCATTTTTTCAATTTTCTTATTGACATTGATAGCGCACCTTTAAATGATTCGTCACACCCATTAGAATGTAATTACCGATTTGCATCTTGAGGTATTATATACTGCACGTTCTAAATAATCATGACGTGGCTTATTACACGTTGTTATCTATAAATTGTTTGCAGCCTCTCGATATTAGTTGCGTGCAATTTCTCAGACAGGCTCGCGATAACGGACAAATCAATACCTGTAAGTACCGTATAAATAGAAAAAAATAATGTAAATTTCTGTATTATTTCAAAAAAAAAGGTGTAAAAGTGACATGCAGTACTTGTTCATCTACGATATCCTAATTTCTACTTTTTCTTAGTTTCCACTGTAGTTATCTTCTAACAACATCCTTTCAATCTACCTGAACATCAGAAACCGCCCCAGAAAGACAGGAAGATACTTATCGCGGGCTAACAGAAAATCGCTGTCAAAAAACGAACGATAATATTTTTTACTAGCCTTCAACAATGACAAGACAAGAAAATAGTAAATTATCTTTCCTCAAATCTTCATATAATACAGGTGCGAAAGGAAATACTGATATATGAGCCGATGGTTGTGTTATGCGACACGCATACTTTTACAAAAAGGATGTCCTCCTGACAGATAAAGTTCGACGAAAGACAACGTACAATACGCGGAATTTGAGTAACACAAACGGAAGTAGAAGGTGATAAAGTAAAATTGAAAAATAAACGTAATGATTAAACGAGGAATACTTCTATACATCAATTTACAATAATACGATATTGTGTATCTATTGAACAGTTGCTCTCATGCCATTACAATTGAAATATCTCAGTTAAAAATTCAAATCGAACATCTCGTAAAGGTTAGGTCTCGTAAATCGTAGAAAACATCCTTTGATATGGAGTATTGCATTATCCTGTTGGAATAATAGACGCTTTTATAACAAGTGCCTGCCGCAGTGATCCGGATAATAAATTCAAATAACATTCTGCGTTAATTGTTGCACCTTTCAGTGGACAATTCGTAAATATAATTCACTCCCAATCTCAGCGTACAGTAAGCATTAGCTTTCCAACAGACGGAACTGCACGCGCATTAAGTCGAGTCCTTCTTCCGATTTACACCATTCTTTGGATCGACCTTTGGTCTCAGAATTGAAACAATGAATCTACGTTTCGTTAGTGGTTATCATCAGTTGTCAAAATTCGACACCGTTACAGGCTAACAGCTCTTAAAGTTGAGGTCAAATGTTAGACTTAGTAAGTTTCTGTTCCGGTCCCAAACAATTATGCAAGATGTCATAAATTTATCGTGTATCTATTCCTAGGCGTACACTAATTTTAGTAGGTCCTCTATAGCAGCAATATTTCTTTTGTTTACCGACGTATTCGAATGGATCGTTTTCTAATGATGCTCTACCAGTAATAAAATGGTCGATCCACACATATCCACACTATTGTTAGAATCTGCAGACTCACCAAAGACTTCTTACAAACGTTGAATAATTTTTAAAGTTTTTACGCTCTCTTTTCACAAAAAACAATTATCGCTTATTATTTGAGATTTAACTGCGTCTTTCGTGGTTGCAAAGATAGTACTACGAAAACGTGTCTATATCAATCAAACACCTGACTCAGATTAAACTATATTGCACTGGTTAGCTGCACAAATACATTACAGTTTGTCTATTTCATTCATATTTGTCAATATTTTATTACATCTCTAGTCTCCTAATTCCCTTTTTGAATACCTAAATGCAGTTACATATACATGTATCCTTCAAAGAATCCGAAGCGCAGATACGTTTCTACGAGACGAAATTGCGCACTTGACTCAATTTATTAAATATGGTATCAAAACATCTGCGACAAATACAGGTTGTTCAGTATTGAACAGCGAACTTTACCAAATTCAAACGCCAGAAACGCAATTCCACTGTATAGGGAATTTGTATCTTTAACATTCTTATGCAATCATGGCTCTAATATACAAAGTGATAAAGCAATTCCTATATTTGAATATTACGTCCAAGTGCATTCGGGTGTTGGCATTGTTTGGTTACCATGACAAAAATAACCGAAACATATTGACGTTGCAGTTCTTAACGGATAACTAGAAATCGTAAACCTAAGTAGCAACTTTACATAAAAAAATGATTAATAATTATGTATCAATCATGTATGAGGTTGGAGATAACGCAAGCATTTTATAGATTGGTAGAGATAAAGAAATAACAATACGTTTGTAACATGTATAGATATGATAGATGTTGAAAAACGACATTAGAGGCGCGTCTAGTATATTGTAGAATTAAACGGAAAAAAAAACATGTTGATTCAAAAGTAAACTATTCTTTGATATACGTAAATTAATAACACGGTTGTCGCTTCATTATACTTTGTCAAATCTAATATAAATAAAATATGCTTGAAATCATATTTATGTAACAAAAACTAGTATCCTATTAAGAGTCAAAAGAATAAAGTAAAACAATTAGTAATAGAGGCAAGATGGAGATCTTGGAAGGAATTCGTAGAAAAACTGGAACAAGTCTGGAAAAGAAATCAAAAACTTTTTCTAGAGTACCTAAAAATACTAAGAGCGAACAAAATCAATAGTAGTCAAGAGTAATGGCAGTCAAGTATTCACTGAAGAAAATAAGATTATGGAGCGCTAGAAAGGGTATTTTGAAAAGCTTTTCAACTCAGAAAATATGAATGGACATCTAGAACCTCAGTGGAGAAGCGAATGAAAATGACAACATGAAAATTAAAGGAAATAATATCGAAAAAACTTTCGGTTCCTAGTTCTAAATTACCGAAATGTTTAAAGGAAAGGGTTAATAAAAGTAAATTCTAATAAATAAATCTTCTGAGAATCGTGGCATTGTCCTTTTATTTATATCGATTTAAAAATAAAGAGATAAATTATGATAAAAACTAAGTGAAACTATAATTTTTTAAATATTTTGATTATACGCGAAGAAACAGGTGCAGACCGATGCAAACTCATCACTCCAGCATATACAGGGTTCGCCAATCAGTGAGCTTTAATTGCTAACAGATTAAAAACTAATCTACAGCTAACTGTCAAATAGGCGTAATTTTTGTACCGATTTGTTCCTATTTAAGCTATAATGGTTTACCATATGTTAAATCAACGAACGCTCGACCTCTGAACTTGCAAATTTCGCGCAGAGCTTTTCGTCGAATATCAAAAAGTGATCTGTAATTCCAGGCACCCTTACAAAATTCAATGCAACGCAAAAACTGATGGAAGAAGGTAACGCCGTGCTCGGTTTCATTTTTGTCAACGATAAAATAATAACGCAAGCATTTGAGGCAATTGATAATGAGCGGTGAGGCTCATTTCCATTTAGATGGCTAGGTAAATAAATTAAGCTCCAGACCGTACTTCTTTAAGAGTAATAAACAATCAATCGCCGGTTAATACAAGATTTTTTTTACAATGGAGCTTTCTAGGCTTGGAATAAATGACCCATTAATCAGTAGCAATGAATGTATTGAGAGGCATATTTCTCGGTCCGCTAACTTCAACATTCAGTGATATTCCTTAACCGCTCTAGTTCCCTGACTTCTGTGCTTCAAACTTTTCCTTAAAGGTTTCCTACAAGGAAATGTTTGCAAACATCATCGACGCACACTACACGAGCTTAAAATACAATTGAGATTGAAATTGGACTGTACCTGCTTTATTACGTAGACTAACCGAAAACTTCATTGCAAGTTTGCAAGCAAAGTTTCTATTTGAAAAACTTTTATTTAAAAAATAACTTGACCTAATATAGTATGAGTAATAAGATTAATTTTACCTTCTGGTAAAATTAATCTTCTCCTAGACACTTTCGGCAATTTAAATAAAAATTAACATCGAAAAAAATTGTTTTTGCGAGATTAAATTTGAAACGAGGAAACTAAACTTTCACTTCGTAATTTGCGTTGAATTTATGCGCTAGAAACATAGATTCGCAGAAACTGTAAGCATCTTTTAACTCGCTTGTTTGCGATTGCAATCGTTTGATCACGGCTAATTGGTATATACATTTCGAATTGATATTAAATTTCAATCAGTTTTCGCTATTCCAAAAACAGTATAATGCATGCCACGAAAACTCAAGGACCTCACGGATAAAGTAATATTTATAATTTTATGTATATTCTGGAAAGTACCTTTGGCTTATTAGAAATAAAAATGTTTTTTTTTTTCAAATAAACCACAAAGAATAATTAACAATTGCTTGCTTAAAATAAACGTTTCGGGAAATTTGTCAATCTACCTTTAGCGCCATCAAACATCGATTCATGTAATACAAAATTGAAAAGAAAAACTTGTTTATATAAACATCATCTGGTAGTTAGGAATTTCCAGCGATTTAACTAAAAACTCCTCTAATAGGTGATAATTACCGTACGTAGCCGATGTAAACAAAACAAAAACAATTTAATTAGAGTGAAAATTCAAAAGTAATTTTTGTCGGCGTAATATAGAATCGAGCTCGTACGCAATACCTGCAATCGAACGCTTCACAGCGTATGTACGTACAATACGCGCGTGGCGTAAAGTATGTTTCAAAATAGAACCAGTTTTCTAAGCAATCATTTGCAAGGACAATAATGCGGCATTTCAAACGAAACGTTTATTTTTATCATCGGGTATGTGACAGTTACTCATAGATTATTCTGTTCTAACACGTGCCATAGCCACGGAATGACAACATCAACATTTCCCTACCCGTCAAGGAAAATAACGGCGACGTATATGATATGCAGAGGACAACCACACGCTCGGTAATCCGGGCCATATTTATGTCCAGCGTGTGGATGTAAATTGTAAGCTTTAGAACTGTGTAGTTAGAATTCCAGTGGCTCGGTTTTCCGGAAAAACATTGTTGAGAAAGAAATTTAACTAGCTGAGTAGTTGTAGTAGCATCTCTTTTTAACTTTAATTAAAATATTCAAGCATACATTTATTGTTTTAATAAAGTCTTTTGAACTGAAACAAATTGAAAAATTCTTTTATACCTGGACATAAAAAATAAATCGTGCTATACAAAGTCATCTACGACGATGAAAACTTAGCGAATAGATACTAAATATAAGGATATACTTCTTCAAAATATTTTCAATTTCATAGCACTCTGGATCACACAAGAAATGGATATTAAGCTCCTTATTTCAATAAAGCACACGGTATATAGTGTAATGTTACAAACTGATGTCCAAGCTAAATAATAATAAAGATCCCTTTGGGCGGCAGAAAATAGTCGTTTTTTTCTTGTGGCAAGGTTTATATGCCGAGTTACCGAGATCAACTGCTTGCCGCTCACCTAATTTCGTCTCTGGCGTGGTTTACACGTTGAGTTACGGTGCCAATGGTTGCCTACCACCTTCCCTCTCCCGAAGAAGCTCCATATGATTTCGATTAATTATGACACGATCCACGCGCGGAATCCGTTTAATTTTATCTGACTCTATCCGTGAAAGCCTTACGTTATCACTCCAAAATTCACCTATCGATCATCACGACCCTGGATTTCACCCGAATAATGTCCAATAAACATTTATTTCACAATTCTTTCATTTTTTCCCTTGTAAAAACATTATAATATTAATCTTATACATTGAAGCCCATTGAAATGAAATGTGAAATATGAGTCCGGGATATAGCAGCATTAAGCAATTAATTTGTCCTGAAAATTATTTCAGCTACAAACTTCAATTTAAATGTGAATACCTTCATTATTAACTATGCAAATTAGTTTTGATACAAACTTTTAATAAATTATGTGTTATGTAAGCTTTCCAGCTCAGATATGAACCTGTTCAACTAGCGAAAGGTCAATTTTTCTAATACTGTTAACAATTTCTGCATTTATACTCAAAAAAGGAAAATAAAGGCAAAATAAATTTTACTATCTGTGCTTAAATTTATTGGTTTCGAAGTTACATTATTAATAACAATAAAAACGGTAATATTTATTCAAGCAAGAGATTTACATGAACCTGAGTAATAAATTTTTAAAATCGTTGTCCAAAAATTAAGTAATAATTTAAGTTAAGTAATTCGTTTCAATTAACGGACGCTAAAACGTTGTTTCACCACCAGACCAGAACGTTTGTACCTTTTAATCTACATGTTTGGAATATGTAGATTAAAAGGTGCGAATGTGGAATATGTGAACACATGGCATACCAAGATTTCTCAGTAATGTATGTATCTATCAAACGAGTCGTGAACTTCCAGTCTAGCTCCGCGAACAAATTCTACGTTTCTACCGCACTTTAAACTATGTGCTTGCAAAACTTTGACAGATGATTACATGTGAGTGAGTATTTGTGCTATTACCTAACTGTCTGCTGCCACTGATTAATACGTGAAACGGGTACAACAAAATTCTATCGCCACTTGTTCTCTTTCAATTCGCAACGAAATCTAATCTAAATTGTTTGCACCATGGGTTATGGAATACCGCTACTCCATATTTGAACTCCCGTTTCTTCACATATGTTTTCTATGAAAGCTTTTCTGTTTCTGGCTTATGAAGAAGAACTAGTCTAATTATTTACACCAGTCAAAGGAAAAATAATGTGACTGACGCAAATTAATTTGGTGTATTCCGTATTTACACCGTAGTTACATCCTTCGACGTAATACCAAATAATAATTTTGGTATTATGTCGAAAAATTTTTTTTCGAGAATATGAAGGAACACAAGAAATCCAAGTAAAGATCTTGGCCGATAACTATTTTAAGTATATTCTTTAACTTTAAAACATTTTTGAAGTCGTCAAATTGTCCGAATTTCCAAAGGGATACCCTCTAGAGATTTCTTCATAATTTTCTTAATTTAACTGTATCTCTCCAACTTACAACTTCATTTGTAGATTTCGATATGCTGGATCCATTGAAATTTGCACCGATTTTCTATCTTGAACGATAAATTTTAGAATATTTTGGAACTTTGATCCTTATCTTTAGCCTTTTTCAGGGTGTAACTCGAAAAATAGCCTTCAATATTTTTGTTGTGATGATGCAAATGAAACGACTTCGTATATCTTGCTAATTGTATTGTAATGTTACAACGAAATGTTTACGAGGTCATTAGCGGCATCCCCAGAGCTCTTTTTAACATTTTACATTGTTTGTCTATCGAATATAAGAGTCCATCTAGTGGTACAAAGCCCGATTCCTATTAGAAAATTCCTTCTTTTGGCCAAATATCTTTGGAGCGTAGAAATAAGGAAATTATTAGTTTTTCTTTTTTTAACAAAAGTCTTAAAACTGCTACCTACCGTACCTTTAAATTGTACAAGTTCTCATAATCGTTTTGCAACGCCTTTTTTGAAGGAAAAGGTTAATTATTATACGTACCATGTCATATTATCAGCGATACTCTTTGTATTATAGAGCCAAATTTCCTTCCATCACTTTTCATTTCACATCAATCGATAGCTAGATATTATAACATTGACCTTGTTGAGTAATTGCAGTAATTAGATTGTAAGTGCCAAACTTTATTTAATAAAGGTTATACACTTCAAGATGTATACGCAATGAATATTATAAGCACCTTCGCAATCATCTGTATAATCAAGAATCACAATTAATCACTCTGTGATTAATTGCGATTGTGTGTTTTGTGTTTGTTGTTTGTGTTTTAAAGCTTGTTTCAATGTAACTGGAACGACTAAGATACTTTTGTACCAATGTGGCACATAGTAATCTGATAGCACCAAGAAATATTACTGATTAATTTCACGTAATGGCAAAATTTAAGTTTGCGTTTTGAATTGGTTCGTAGGAAGAACAAATCTTCCATTTTCCGATAAAAATTGACATATTGAAGTATAATAACAGAAACATTTTGAATTTACAGTTACAAAACTCGACTTATTTCTCGTGAACCTTTCAGACCTGATGCAGTGTCTTTCGAAAACAATGCGTGCAAAGTCCCTGCAAACAGCCTTCATCTCGATTTTAATTTACGTAGGTGTATTGCATCCTAAATACAATAACTTAATATTTGCTTTTCTCTATTTTTCCAGAAATACTAACATCGACAAACAATGGATAACTGAACGCCAACGGCTGAAATGTTTAAGTGTTTGTCGGCACGTGCACAATTATAATACCAGAATATTTTCACGGGTAGCGCCATCTTTTCATTATCTTATCTTAGATCTTTTGATACTATTCTACTACATGGTGGAAACAAAAACAGTTTTTGAAAAAAAAAAATAGAGATTTTTGAATGAACCTATTTTTGATTAGAAAATTGATAACGGAAATAAAGTTCAGACATATACGTCTACTGAAACAGCTACTTTTTGAGTAGCAGGCCTAATTGAAGCCATAGAGCAGTAGATATTTAGAGTTCCTTTGCTTATTCGTTTGGTCGTGCTCAGCAGGGCAAAAAGGCTTCAGCAGAAAGTAACCTTTCAGCAAAAAGACCGGGAGGTCTCTTGGTTGAACGGTCGGATGATTGGACTAAGGTTTCCCAACGCGTTCATATGTAAAAGAGGCAGGCGATATATTAGCAACTGCTAGCTTGTAGAACTAAAACGAGCTACCGATAATGTTAGTATTTGGGTAAGTCTTGCTGTTCAAAACAAGTGGACCTAATTTAGGCGATGTTGCGTTGTAGCCAAGGGGACCGAGGCCCCCACACTCATACGTCCATAAGATCCTCAGCCCCATTTTTCAGCTAAGTCATTTTTTACTTCACCGGAATTTTGATGATGGAGTTAATTAAATATTTAATTACACAAAAGTTGAACTGCGGTGTAATTTGTTTAATACAAGTTAAAACTTTTATAGTTCGTTTTTGCGCCAAAATGCGTTTGCAAGTAAATGTAAAGTAAGAATTGATATACAAGCAGTTCTTAGGTATTTCGATGTTTAAACTGATGGTGAACTTAACATGCAAACTTATATTTACCAAGTATATGAATTGATTAAAAAAATGCTTGCTTTTTTCTTAGTTTAAGAATTACGCTGAGTTAAACAAATTAATTTTTCTCTCGTACAATCTATTTTTAACTTCATTATTTCATGGGCGGGTGATTACTTGAAAATGGCGTTGGTAATGCAGTCAAGTATTACAAGAATTGTCTTTGATTTGAACGTAGTCACGAAATATATAATGAGGCGCTAACGTAACCACTTCCTCCGCTATACTAACGTATGAACGACAGAAACTAACGTTTCGCAGAATTTTGACAGACGTTAGAGTTTCTAGAATAAATGGGTCGATTTCTATTTTGTATGAGCTAACTTTTAGCGTTATCGACAATCCAATTACATTTCTGGTATCTCTGGAAGTTATGCAAACTTTTGTTAACGATAGATCAATCTAATGACACCACAGATGCAGCTTAACTGAAAGAATATTGCGATATGCAGGAACAAAAGCTGTGATAATTTGCATCGTTGTTATAGAAAATTGATTAGGAATGTGCGCCAAATTGTCTGATCCGATAAGCTTGTGTTAAAGAACGTAATTATATTTTATGACTGAAATGTGTTACATTTGATAAACCATTACCCCCTAAAAGACATTGTGTCAACTTCATCGCTCTAACGCTCACCTCTACTCTACGCCACTGCACGGATCCCGCAAAAATTCCAGCGCTTGGCTGTTAGCCGCCGTTGTCGGATGAAAACCGAGGCGCGAGAAACTAAAGTTAACCGCCGCGTCATTCACCCAAGAGTCCCAGCATCAATCGTGAATAAGAGAGGAGGACCACGGCCGGCGATGGCAAGAAAAGGCGAGAGCGAAACAGAGAGAGGACAAAAACAACAATGGGGCTTATTATCCGTGACGTTCGGCGGTTGGAATAACTCTCGACTCGATTCCGACCGGCCCGGCCGACCCATACCTACCTCCGGGTGACCGAGCGGCTCGAGTCGAGTCGAGTGGAGCGGCGTACGGCGCGGCGGCGGCCTCACCTCGATATCTACCTGAGCATCTCACGGCCACGCGTAGAGACTCGTGTGTTCCCACGGTCGCTTGGCGCGCGGCCACAAATCAGCAGGCCGCGAAAACGTGTACAGAATGTTCTTGGTGCAATAATAAATGACGCACGACAATTCCACTAACGAAAATCCGATAACGGCGGTCGGTGTTCCTATTTCGCTACATACATGCACATATACACGCGCACATACATATATCTATGTACGTCTATGCTTTACGTTGGTATATAAATGCGATATATACTTATGTATGTATACATAGTTACGCGTGCGTACATAGAAAGCGAGACGATGTACGTTTATTATTCACGTTCGGTTTTAAATAGGACAGATAATTACGTATATACAGAGCGATACATGGGATTAACTCGTTTAAAATTAACTTCTGTTTTCTTTGCTATTAAATAGATAATAAAATGCTTTAATTTAATAGAATCCATTTTGTTATAAAAATAAATAGTTGCATTAGTAGATACATTTAATTATAAAACGGAAAGATATTTCCTTTTAATTTTCTTTTCTGGGCCAGTAGATTGCGTAAATAATGTAGTAATCTTAAAATTAGCGGTCGAAGTCTTCACACATTGCAGTAATTTAAGAACAATTTAAAGTCATTTTAGAGTCTTTAGGCTCTTTATACCTACGTCATAAGATATGTGCCACAATTCCCTTCGTCATGTTGAAAATATCTTGTTCTCAGATGAGTCAACTTTTACATTAATCGGGGAAGTTAATAGACAAAGCTGCCGGTATTTGGCAAAAGAAATTCCCTCAAGATGGATGAAAGAACAACACACCCAGTATCCTGAAAAAATTAATGCTTGCGCGGGAATTATCAAGAATCAAATCATTGGGCCTCACTTTTGTGATTTCTTACAACAATATCTAATACCCAATTTAAGAAATGTATTTCCCCGTGCTAATGACCCGATGTTACATGACGAAAATTTATTGTTCAATGGCAAGATGGTGCACCACTACGTTGTGTAGTTCAGGTTAGGCGATATCTCGATGAAGTAGCATTTCCCAGCAAATGGATTGGGACGCGTAGATCATGATACTTTTTGTGGGATTATCTCAAAAGTGTTGTGTACAAAACTAAATGCGAATCGCTTAACGACTTAAAAACTAGAATTAGAAGAAAATGTGCTGACATTAGTCAAAAGACAATAAATAGGGTCCAGCATGAATTTATCGATCGTTTGGGATACTCCCAGGCATAAGAAGGGTTTCTGTTTCAGCATTTAATTAAGTGAATAATTATTGTTTCTTATTAATTCCAATGTTTCGATGAAACCATGTTATCCTTTACCAAAAACAAAACAGTAGTAGGTGTAGCATTTTTTTTTAACGCAATTTCTTCGAAAACAGTTGAATATCGACATAGGATATGCTTTGGTTAGTATTCGAATTCTGGCATTTCGACATTTTATGTTATTGAATCTTTGTATCAAAAAAAGGACTCCATTAACACAACTTTGTGCGAAATAAACAGTTTCCAACCGTTTTCAATAATTTATATTTTACATACATCTTTTACAAAAACAGGCAAAATCCGGCCAACGCAATTCAGCGGTTGGTCGGATTCACAATGTTAACATACAACATAAAAAATCAACGTTGTTAGGCGAAATATTAAAAATTTCCAGACGTTAGATCCCTGGAATTACTGGTAAACAAATGGACAAAAATACTTGAATTTTAATATCTTGCCATCTTACCAATGAATACAAAAGCGGATGGAATTGTTGCTCTTTGGGCCGACTAGACAGAGTCGTGTCTGTTCGTCTCATGAGAAAGGGTTCGTATGTCTATTGGTTTCCTCGAGAGTCGAGGGGTGGTTCCACCCGCCTTGGTCCTCTCCACTGATAACATCATTAACGATGACAAGATTTCAGTTCTAAAGTTATTTCTTATTATTAATAACATATTTTTACATCTTCCTGGAGAGGGTCCCGTGTAATTTATACTCAATAAACATGGCTATTTCTATAAAAAAAATCAAAATTTTACAAATACCATCTATACTGCTGCAACATTCAATTGTTGAAACGTTGATGTCACTAACGTTTATATTAATTCCTTCCTGTTTCTTCCGTGTTTAAAGATTACCAGTCCTAATAAAACTTCTGTTTTAGCTTTTGCGCGTAAAAAGCCGCTATCGTCTATGAAGTACAGATTACATCTAAGATTAAATAGAGTCCAACTCACTATAGTTGATAAAATTTAAAATGTTGGCTTGCAAGTTCCTACTGAGCTTCACAAGTTTAAAAGTACTTTAAGACCAATAAGAAATGTTTAAATACTGCAACAAGAAATCATTTATGCGATATGTTACCTAAATTACTGTGACAAGGTATTCGGTACTTATTTACCTTAGGACAAGGATGCAGCGAATACAGAATTCCTGACTTGGTTATATTGTCAATTTAATGACCAGATATCTAATTTCTCTAAAACACTTTAGTATTAGAGATAAGGATGCCTTCACATAAAATTGCAATTTTCAATAGTTCAATTAACTGGGTATCTGGGGTAACTGGGGAATCAATACATAATTAGCTAATGAACAATGAAATAAATTTTCATTTGGACTGCGTCAATTGGAACAATTAAAAGACTCAAGAAAAAAAGAAAATGATTTTTAAAAATTTAATAAAGGACTTCATCCGAATTAATAAGCTTACCAGTATTCGTAAGTAATCTCTGCTAGAAGATTGTTTTTCTTAATTTTGACCAGCTTGATATATTTTCGCTTAATTTAGTCTAGTGTTTTGTCAATAGGAAGTCTTTAATTTTTCCTGAATCTATCTCTTCTTGTTTCATGTAGCTCCTCTGTAGCACGCGATGAGAGAACTATTTACTGCTTCATTGATCAATTTAACAGCGTTTTCGTTTCCTTTGATGCATTCATGGCTTGGAATCCAGCATTGAATAATCTATGCCTTTGGTAACATGCATAAAAATATGTTTGCTTTAACTTACGACTTGAGCTTTGCAAGGCGCAGATAGTAAAGTCTACATATCTTTTTATGTAAGATGAGCTGAAAAACTTCAGTGAGATAAGGAAAATTTTCAATTGAAAATGTTCGCGATACATTCATATTTTACTGACAAATATCATAGAACATTACAATGCAATTTACCGCACGCCAATTAACATCACAAAAGAAATGAGTGGAGCGAAGAAGGTATTAAAGGGTACATAAATCGAAATAGCTGATATAAGGTACAAAGCACTTTTAAAGAAGAAATCCAGAAATTTTAGATAATCCCGTTTCAGTCGTAAACACTTATAACACCGGCAGCCTACTCAAAAACGAGTAGATACCTTTGATATATCTGTAGGATAATAAAATTACAATTACGCCGGTAATGTTTCAGGCTACTCCCTTGTGTCCCATAAAATCCATCCCGATCAAATTAATGGGAAATGGTTCATAAAATATTTAACGATGCAAAGCCAGCGGAGCCGTAAACGCTTGTTTTTTTTTGCCTATTTATTTGCCAGAGATTACAAGGGCTTCACACACGTGGAAACAGTTGCCATGGATAATTAGAATTTCACCGACATTGGAAAATGCAATGGCAAAATGAGTGATGATTACCTAAAAATTGCGTCGCCAATACGCTATTTCAAAACTTGTATAAGAAGTCGGTAAGCCAGACAAATAAATCACCTTGTATACGCCTCCGATCCTTACCAGAAGTAGAAAATAAGGAAGTTCGGCGTAGATCACATCATTGGATGCGGATAAAGGTTAACCACAGTCGCACGTAATCTCGCTTAATTGTACTTTCACACGACGAAATAAATTATAGCCGTGGGATGGTAGAAAAAATAAGGATATAAAAGATAAATATTTGACGTTACAAATCTTCTTTTTGTACATTAATCGTCCTCAAGTCGTGTAAATTTTTTACAATAAACGTTCACTGCTCTATTTTTAGATATACCATTGTCGTGGAGTGTATAAATCAAAAGTGTTCTGGAAAAAGTTAGACTGAAAGTGATTCACGAGCATTTGAAAATCGATTATGTTTGTTCTAGGAAATGGCGTATTCATTGCCCAAAATTAAAAACGGTCATTAGAGAGAGTGTAACGTATGTTCCAAATTATTAATTTACAAGATCTTTAGATAGTTCAGTTTCCTTATTAATTAACCTAGGACGTTCATGTGTACAGTCACGTTTACATCTGCACATGAGTACTTGAATTAATAATTACACAAGTACATTTTTTGCGCATTATCACGGATTCGCGGGATGTTAAAAATTTAGTATAATTAAACTATTTGAAAACTAAAAAAGAACCGTTATCAACCACGACATATACCGATTCCTATACGAGATTAATACGTTTCGTTACCTACTCTATTAATAGATTGGCGGACACACTTTACTCATATCTCGAGTGTTTTATTTTTCCAGATCAGCACTATCGGCTCTTTTTTTTTAGTTGTTTGTCGTCAAGTTTACGATAAGACTGGTGGAAATATTGCTTAGTATACATGTTAGCTAATGGATGCAATCTCTACGAATGCGTTTGTAATCTAAATCATCAAAAATTTTGAAATATTGGAATAGTTTTTGAAAAAAGCACCTTTGGCCAACTCATTATTTTTGTTACTATTACCTCTGACAATATTTTAACTTCTACTTTTGGGTGCAATGACATTTTATGTTTATGCTCCTTATTTTCGAAAAATTAATTTCTCCTTGCTTATATTTAAAAACAAGTTAATAATAAATGACAAATGACCGCTAAATTGTAACGCTAGGTACCAGACTCTATAAATTAAAAGAGCAAAAGGATTGGAAAAGCCTGATTTCATGTATTTCAAACACCACAACTCTTCGAGCAGAAGATCCTAAGATAATTTCGATAGAAAAATTACAAAAAAAAAAGAATCATTTATTTATTTAATTGTTTATTTATTCTAAAAATGTTGTTTCTTTTATTCGAATTTCAAAATGTAGTGAAAAGATAACAGTCCCTTTCCAAATCTTGAAATCCAAATAAAAAACTTTTTGAAAAGATAATATGCGATGATCAACAATAAAATTGCAATATGTTTAATTATTCGGTAATTGTTTGTGACTTTAACTTAATTCTTCAGATTACTGTAGACTGCTTATTTAGTGCAGACTCAGATAAATGGAAACTGAAGCGTCCGCTAATAAAATAAGGAATACAATTGTGGACTTCACATTTAGTTCAATGGTTCACCTCATTCACATGGTTACATTCAGTTAGTTGCCGAATCAATTATGTGGAATATTACTTTAGTCCCAAAGCATCTGCATCAAATTCAAAAAAGGAACCTCAACAAATCAAGAATCACAATTCTCTTGGAAACCCATCAAATCGTCATTTTCCCAATTTCCACTAACCACAATTTTTCACAATCACGTTAAAGAAATACAGTTTTCTGCTTTTGTCACATGTTATTTGTAGGATTCATCCAGAAACTGGAGCAAAGAAGGCTCGGAAACACGATTAACAAAAAGCAGCAGTTTTGGTAATAAAAACGATGGTGCGTCGATGTCTAGCATTTCAAGGGTCAACTGAAAAATTGTAATGGAGATTTTTTGAAAATTGTGAAAAACCGGATTTGATCTCATTGATGACAAAGGCAGGTGGAATTATTCCTTTTTTGCAGCGACTAGATAGGCTCGTGTCTATTTGCCTCATGAGACTGGATTCGTGTTGCCTATTGGTATCCCCGAGAGTCGACAACACACGAGTCTGTCTAATCTCTGTGAAAAAGTAATAATTTCATTTTCTTTGTCATCTCTAGTGATTACTTTCGCGGTATTCAAAACGAATTTGAGTGTAAAAATTGGTCTACAATCGAAACACTTTTCGACAACTGTTGACTGAACATCGGACTTATCAATCGTCTTACAGACAATAAACAAAGAGGACCTCATATTGTAGTCTAGGATCATTAGGGCGTCACATTTGAGAAACAATTGCGGAGTCTACGTTGAAAGGAAAATAGATAAGACGTACACTAAAATAAATTTGTTAAATGTATAATTTTGGAAATTTCTATATATTTGTGGGCGCAGATTTTGCATGTAATAATAACATTTACATATTAGTATATTCAACACATTACTAATGGTGAATTATTTTAAAACTTTTTTTATGTAGCTGATATTCTTTTACATTTATTATTCCAATTAGTATCAGAATGCTGTTAGCTTCACACATTGTTTGCTTTCCCATTGGTTTGACTTACAAATATCCCTGAATCATTAATTCATTAATTTATTAATTATTAATTTCATTATATACCTTAATATGGGATACTCATAATATCCACATTGTACTTTAAAAATTCAACATGGTACGTATATGTCCCAGATTTTCCTGAATTCAGCGGTTTTCTACAATTTCGAAGATTTTCAAAATTTTCTGTTCAACCTTATAAAGTTGAATCATTTTTATAAAATAGAACCGTGGCGGTAATGTTGATAATAATAATTCGATATGCGGTATTTCTCTTTTATATACGTATGTATATATGTATGTACGTCTATGGATCGGTCTACGGACTAACGATCGCTTTCGCAGTACCCTTTCTCAGTAAATCTTGCCAAGGTTCTTATGTTTCTTACGCGAGCCTCTCGACTATATCAGTACTTACTTGTTTAACAGTCGCGCGATTTTTGTTTGTGGAATTACACTCTGACGCAAACGCTTATAATTCACCGCCGTACAAGTGTTTACAATTACGCGGCTCGTTGTTATAAGGTAGCAGGTGGTTCGAATGATTATTGCACAATTGCTAAAAGGCAAAAAAAAAGATTGTGATGTATTAGATTAGAAACAATATAATCTGAAGTAAGATAATTTGTGCATCTATATATATATATATATATATATATATATATATATATATATATATATATATATATATATATATATGTCAAACTTTCGAAACGCAGTGTAAGGAAGATTTATGACAAAAAGTGATTAACTTTTCTAGATTTTATCAAACGTCGAAAGATAAGATCTATTTAATGACGCCGTGCTATTATTTGTCGTTTTCTTTATTTGTAAGCCTCTAGAAGCATGCCGGTTTGAAGGTCAAGATCATCTAAACAAAATATTCAGATAAACGTGTGCGATAACTGTTTTTCGATCGCGCTGAAATTATACATCTGTCTCCACTTTACGCCGCCCTTACTTGGACTAGACTCATACCTCAACAAGTACAAAATTCTCTAGCACAATCGACAAAGCATTTGTTCCGAAAAATGCAGTACAGCAGCCTTACAACATGATCTCACAGAGCATCAATGATAAAAGCCATCAAAACCAACATTCTGTGATTCTCTCTGTTTTTTTTTATTTTTCTTTCACATAGTTCTACTTTGTTTTTGTCTTTCATATTCATTGCGCAAGCTTCGCAAGCATAGATTACCGTTAGCCTTAATATTCTTGGGTGGGTTTTTATCCCCACTCAACTTGTAACCGTTTTTAATCTTAAAATTTTTGTTAACACTCTAGTAGGCTTTACTTCCTTTTGCCAACCTTTCCTTTTTTCCTTTTTCTTCCTCGCCCTTGTATGAAGATGTCACCTCGAGGTAATTTGTTTGCTCTATCTTATCCATTTTGCATTGTCTGGCTTTTATTCCAAGTTATTTGAAGATGTTCTTTAATTCCCTTTTGGGCCTCGCTTTCGTATAACATATCAACATATAACTAGGTATTGACGTCTGCTATAGCATACTATCCCGTCAGACCGTTTCGAAGTAGTTCCCTCTTTACTTCAAATCCTACTTAGCTTTGTCGGTAGATTTAGTCGGTTTTTTATTCGGTCATGTGTTTGTTGATAATCAATGCCTTGCAAAAATGATATATTTTTTAATGAAAAAAATGTTTTGTTATACCGAGTGTTCCGTTAAGGCTGTACTAAACCAACCTCGTTATTTTAAACGAAATTCCTTACATATAATGCAATTTTTTCATTCTTCGCCCAATGTTACGATGACTTCACGCAACATACTACATTGAATTGTTTTTAAGAGGATGAAGTTTAGTATATCCTTCACATTCCTTACGCACATTTGTGAAAGTCGTTCTGCCTAAACTATGCGTACACCAGCTTTCAGTATCAATATTCAATACATTCGTTAACATTTTTTGCGCTTCTTGGGAATTTATTGATCTATAAGAGAAACGATTAAATAATGTTGAATTGCTTCTTAGAACTGTCATATACTTAAATTATTGTGTTAATTATTTCAGTCTGTTTCCATAATATTTTCTACATATTAAGAACTTAATATTTGCATAAACAGTAAATATTTTTTTATCATTTCTATTCAAGTCTAATTAGTAGATACTTTTCAAATCCTCGCAGGTGTTTGTCAAACGTAGGATAGAATGTCTCTTACGTTACAAAAAAATAAGTAAATGCTAGAAGTAAACTTTGTGATGTTAATTTAAAACTTTTTTGCAAATTTTGTTTTACCGTCGATATAAAAATTAATCACATTTAATGGGTGAGACATCCAGCTATTATTGATGTATCCATATTCTTAGCTAATAAATATGTTATTCTAAAAGAAAAGGAAATTATAGCACCATTAAGTATCTCATCCTCGATGTTAACCATGTTAAGAATGTAAATATAATTATTTCGTCTGCAGAGGAGAACTTTAAAACGCCTTTAAATAAAGCTTGCCTTGATTTCGTTCCGTAATTTACGGAACCGTTAATGCATAGCGAGAGAGAGCCGCAGGATCGGTGTTTTTCAGCCTTTGTTCTCGGCTTACAGCCCCGGGGTTCGAGCCATTGTGGCACGTGTGTCTGATTACTAATGCTGTCTCACTTCATCGGGGCCCGTTCGACGAGATTTTCCCGTCGTATACAGGATGACCCATTGAAAGATGTAATTGTCAATTTCTAGCAAAATCTATAGAAGAAATCTGGAGAGCAAATTATTAACATTAGTAGGAGCAACTTATTTGAAAAGTTTTGATATGCCAGCTAGGGCGTATATTAGAGAGCAATACATAGAAATTATAATTTTTTGAATACTACATAAAACAATGAAGTTGTACGACAGTTTTTGAGTTATTTAGAGTATTAGAAAAGATCGACGTACGTAACTTAGATGGGACGTAAAAATATAATAAATAAAAAAAAATAATTCCGTATATACACAGTGATCGATAAATAGCGAACGAAGCATCTTCTTTGTTGCTTTAAAAGGAACAGCCTGTAATCCTTTTGGTTTGTCTACCTAGAAATAAATCAAACAAGACATAAGTATGGGTGACCAGTTGGTGATGTCCATTCGTGTCCTCGAAACGGCCGTCCCGGACTAATTATTATATGACTATATATAAGATAAACTTGTATGGTGCGGAGGGTGCCGATACTTATGTATTGTTTACCATACTACGCCACAGTCTTTGTTATCATTATTAAAAATAAATCAGTGTAGCTTCACATGCTCATTTCTAGAGAGGACAAAAGCGGATGACATTGTTATTTTTCTAAAGAGACTAGATAAAGTCGTGTTTTGACGCCCGTAGGCAACACGAATTCATTCTCATGAGGCAAATAGACACGTGTCCATCTAGTCACTGCAAAAAAAGGAATAATTCCACCTGCCTTTGTCCTCTCTACTGATTTCACATTCCGAGGTATAGTATAACTTTTAATTAATGAGCACCAGTGAGGAGTTACTCTTCTATTTAGAAGTTAAGTAATAAAATTTTTAAAATTAAAATTGGAAGTGATACTCAATCCGTTTAACATTGACGCGATCGCGATTTATAAGGACATTGCAATAATGAGCACCTTTTTAATTTGCCGCTGGCTCATATTGAAGTCAAACAGAAAGCGGAGAATTTCGAAAGGTCCAAGAAAGTTAGCCTCGGTATTTCCCAGCACAATATTAAAAACGTTTAACGTTCCTTCATTAAATAGTTTCAAGGATATTGTTTTTATTTTGCTGGAGATGTGCTAATTCGTGAATGCCATGTGTTCGCCTCTATCGTTCCTGATTACTATTACAGTGCAGTCGTCAATTAAAATTTTAGCAACATTAATATTCCATATAGAAACAACTGTAGACGAGTAAACGCGATAGCAGCAAAAGTGAAAGCCAAATGTAACCAAAAATATGGAAGCGTAAGAATAACCATGAAATTCAAATATTTGCATAAAAACACAAAACCAAGAAACTATCTATCACAATGAGTCAAGCGAAACGATAAATAGGTGGAAATACTTTAGAGTGAAAGATGAGATCATTTCATGGAGGAAAAAAACACAGATAAACAAGTACTAATAATGAATTAAATTAGTTTTAGGGGAACATATAATATAAACAATTTCATCAGAACAAATAACACGAAGGCGAGATTCGAGTGAGAAAAAAGGAACAGAGGAATTAGAATGAAATGGATAAATAGTGATTTGAAAAATAGAAAATAAGAATACGGGGAATGGAGAATTGCAAGAGAATCAAAAGGTGCCAATGTACAATTAGTATCTGTAAATTTCTCCTAACTCTACCAACAACGGTGTCCCAAAACGAATGGAACGTTTTCGAGGTATTTTCTTTTGATTAAGTATATCGTTACAAATGTAACCAGAATATCAAAAATGCATTCGGCTATTAAGTAATTGCGCGAAAAATTAAAAGAGATTATTAATAACGATTTTTCTGTCACTTATTGTACTTCAAATTATAATAAAGATAGTATGACTTTCGAAAAAATTATAATGTTTCATCCAAATTAAGCGAATTGGTATCAACATCCAGTGAAACCATTTGCTATTCTCGCTAGGACATGCTGTATATACTCGTACGATGATGCCGCGATTCCAGTTAGCGGTTGGACATTTTCCTCCTTTTTTTTTTATTTACTTTAATTACAGTATGCGAGAGAGGAGACCTAATCAGACAACGTGCAACGTGGGATATTCCGAATGCGACTTTAGGTCTCTCCAACGAGTTGCCTTTACCTGGATCGAAACGTTTTCAGGTAATTGCCATCAACATCTATAATTCGAGGTAAATGCGTTCGAGCCGGGATTTTTACGATTTGGCCTTCATTATCGCGTTAAAATCTTTCTTAAGTGCATCTATACGGACGCGTTAGTACGAAAAAATATTTGCATTGCGAATATTATAGTTAATTAGCTGGCACCCTACGGTTTATGTACGCGAAAAATTCTGTGGATGTAAATTATTTGAAATAAGCATTACTTTTATCTGGCGAATATATTTCGCGGGGTAGTTGACTTCGAAAGCAGTGAAATAAATGCTCGAATTCATTTTTAACTTTTACATGGGTGGTGATTTACTGCATTTTCAGATTGAGCCAACTACCGTTAGGGAGTCGGTAATTTTGTAAGTGAAATTTCGTTTCAAAATGTGATGCAATAAGTTGGCATCGTTTTAATCTGAACGATCTTCAAGTTTTTATAAAGCGATTCCACTCCGTTTATGGACTTATGTAAAACATTATCTGCGATTCTCATGAACTATTCCATTTAGCGTCATCTTGCATTCTTCCAAGAAATTTTTCATTTGGATAATTATGGTTGCGGTTTACCAAAAGTTAGCAAAGATTACGAAACGCTAAATTACACATGCTGTCGTTTTTAAAAGAATATTTCAACGATGGGAGAAAAAAGTAGTATTTTTTTTTCAAATTATTATAGTTGTCACCTTGTTGATGCAAAATTTGTTCTTCATTTTCTGTTTTTTTTTTCCAATTAAACGATATCTCTATTATTTCCTTGGTGCTTTATGTGTATGCTTTTCTCGAAGACTTGTAGACTGTAAAATAATCTATCACACTATTATGAGAATAGAGTAATGGAGAATTCATTGTTCTGATCACAATTGCGAAAGGATTATGATGACATCATAGCTGTAAAACAAGAAGTTTGAGAAAATATTCTTTGGTAGATTAATGCATAAAAATTAAATTGCTGCGTTTATGCGGTTTTAAAAAAGCAGCATTATTTTTCAACACACTGCTTAGAGATGTTTGGATGAAATTGTCGAATTATACTGCTGTATCAACCACTACAGAAATAGCCAGTAACTATGCCACAAGGTCTGCGAGGGTAGCACAATTCGACTTCGTGGCTAGGCACACCAAGGGTAATCTAATCAATATAGATTAATATACAGCGTTAGTAAAAAGTCCCGGAACGGTCGAATAACTTTGTTATTTGAAAATTATGATTTCTGAAATTTGGTATGGGGGTATAGTTAATATAAACGCATTTTATGCAATACAGTTAATATTTTTTTCACTTCCGGTTTAATCGGCAATATGTCCAACTTTTTTTTTTAATGGAACGCCCAGATGTTTTTGACACTTTTGAATGCAAAATAAAAAACTACGTTCAGGAAGTATTAAGATGTTTATTTTTATTCACAAGAAAACAGTTAAAAAATTAAAAAAGTGTCCTAATACAGAAAAATCAAGATACCTGTCTATTCAGGTTGCGATTACAATAATTGTTCAAAATGCTCTCCATTTACAATTTGACAAAAATGTAAACGGTCACTAAAATTTCTTATTGAATTTTGTATTTGTTCTGGAGTGATGCGATTGGCTTCTTGAACTATTCTCTCTTCCAATTGTTCAAGATTATGGGGACGATTTTTGTACACTTGACATTTCAAGTGATCCCAAAAGAAAAAATCTAATGGCGAGAGATCTGGCGAACGTGCTGGCCATTCGATTGCTCCTCTACGTCCGATCCAACGTTTCGGAAAAATTTCATTCAAATAATTGCGGACATTATGGACAAAATGGGGGGGAGCTCCATCTTGTTGAAACCAAAAATGTGCATTAGGGTGATCACCTATGTTTGCATTTGGAAAGAGGGCCGCAAGTGCTGGAACAACCTCATTTCGCAATAAATTTAAGTAGACGTTGGCAGTTAAATTTCCTCTTATAAAAAATGGTCCTATGATGTTGTTTCCAACAAGACCAGCCCAGACATTCACCTTTTGAGGACGCTGTGTATGGACTTTTTCAATCCAATGCGGATTTTCAATTGACCAGTAGCGACAATTATGTCTGTTCACAGTGCCGTTGAGACAAAACGTTGCCTCATCTGAAGAAATGATGTGATCTAAAACATTAGGCTGCTGCTCGATCAATTCCGTCATTGTTTCGCAAAATTGTAGTCTACGATCTGGATCATCTTCAGTTAACTCATGGACGGGATACATTTTATAGGCTTTCATTCTTGCTGATTTAAGAATCTTATGAGCAGATTTTTGAGAGATCTCATGAATTTGACCTAATTCTGTTGTGGACACGTGATGATTTTCTTTCACTGTAAGTAACACATTGAAACTAGTTTCTTCATCTGTTGCTGTTAATGGACGTCCCCTTCTAGGTAAATCCTTCACCTGACGAAAGACTTCAAACTTTTGAATTGTTCGGCATACCGTACTTTTACTAATGTGTCGATCCGGATAAACAGTATTAAACAAAATACGAACCTCTTCAAGAGAACGTTGATGATCACCGTACCCACGCATCATTAATATATCAATTTGTTCTGATTCAGTAAGTTTTACTGCCTTTTCAAATGTGTCAATGTCTAAAATGAGTTAATTTATAGCGATGCAAACGTTAAAACGCTTTTAAAATTGTCAAATGTGACGGCAAAAAGAATGCAAACACTAAACAACAACTTTTTTCAAAGGTATCTTGATTTTTCTGTATTAGGACACTTTTTTAATTTTTCAATTGTTTTCTTGTAAATAAAAATAAACATCTTAATACTTCCTGAACGTAGTTTTTTATTTTGCATTCAAAAGTGTTAAAAAAATCTGGGTGTTCCATTTAAAAAAAAAGTTGGACGTATTGCCGATTAAACCGGAAGTGAAAAAAATATTAACTGTATTGCATAAAATGCATTTATATTAACTATACCCCCATACCAAATTTCAGAAATCATAATTTTCAAATAACAAAGTTATTCGACCGTTCCGGGACTTTTTACTAATGCTGTATTTAATGAGGTAGTTATCATAAACCACTGCGAACGCTGTATCGCAGCTCATCAGTAGACTTCAGAAATTTTCAGTGATTATAGTGTCTTTATTTAGATACTCTCATCCAAACATGTTAGGCCTAACATCGTACATACATACGAGAATTGGAATTATAGCTATCACCTTCTACATAGATGTACTGATGAGCTGTGATACAACAAAACGCGTATCCACATAGTGATTGGTGGTAGCTGGTTCATTAAATATATTCATTTATATTACACTGCATAGAGTTTAGCTGAGAAATATTATTAGAGGTGAATAGTAAAGATAAATAAATCTGTTTAGTTGGTTCAACGAAATAGTTAGTTGTACTGATCATTATAAATAATTCGTTTAGCCATACTTTATTTTTGAATGAAGCTATCCGTTTCTTTTAGTCAACAAAATTATTTGTTTGAAACATGATATTTGTTTGCCTATATTCAAATAATAACCGAAATTTCACTAAACTAAATGGAATTTCGACATGCTTGATTGAATTAGCAAGGGATTATTCCATGTTTGTGACCATTAATGAAGTGAATATTGGGAATTTAAAATCCTTGAAAAACGAAAGTGATATTTACGATACATATAAAATCCGCTAATTTCGAAATCTACAATGACTTTGTTTTAGCGAAGTGACGTAATAAAAGAAACACAAACGTACAAAAAGAATTGTCACGATTTTGTATATCAACAATTTTGTATATCAAAAGTAATAAATTGCAAATTTCCTGGAAATTTTCTCTGAATCTCTACAGACTCGACATCCTTAAAGATTTCGACAGTTTCCACAACAACTCCTATACAAATAGGGGAAAAGAATTAAATAAGGCTGATCTTTTCAGTTTTCTTCCACTTACACAATTGCCTACATAAATTACACTTTTAATTTGTTTTACCCTTTAGACTTTACGAGAAAAGCATTGTGTAATATTTGTATTCCACAATGCATATCCACAATTTGTGTATATTTAGAGCACCAATATCGTAAAACTCATATTTTTATAAATGTAAAGGTACTAATAGTATCGTGTTGTCGGGCTTAGTCGATGGTAAATATCATTTCACTTATATTAATATCGGAATAAATGGGTGAATCAGCAACGAAGATGGTTCCCGTAAACAGGAAGTTGTCTGAAATTGTCTACAGTAATACTTTACATTTCCCAGAATCTGAATTATTTCCTGAATTAACAGAGAAAGCTCCACACCTCTTTGTAACTGTTGATGCATTCTCTTTATCGCAACTTTAATGAAGCCATATTCTCAAAGAGATCTAGATCCCGAACCTCGTGTTTATAATTATAGATTGCCCCGGGCAAGAAAAGGTGTCGAAAATGAGATATTTTGGTTAATTATTGCAAAGTACTGCTAAATCTTATTAATTTCGATGTTACAGAAGTTATATCTCGTCTGCTTTCGCATAACTTTGGCAACTGCAAAACGGAAAGTTTACACGGAATCGTAAGATGTTCAACAACTTCTTCAAACAAGTCAGCAGTGCCGAAACAGAACATCAAAGGATGTCAGGCATACTTGTCGTTAATATCACTGATGTTAACATTTGGTTTAACTTTTTTCTTCTATAGTTCAATTATTTTTTTAGAGCCGTTTGTATTGCGTTTGTGTCTGTATATACTTGACGATTTAACTACATACGTACAAACATTCATATTTTTTTTATATAAGTTCAATAGTACCTCATACTGTTCTCTTGCCCACAACGTTTTAATATTTCAACTAATTAACTTTACTAAAAAACAAACAAGAAAAGCTGTTGCATAAACTGAAAAGAAAACACGTTGTCGTTTACCGCTCTTTATAAACAATATTATGGGTGTAGATCATTAATATTGCGAATAAAAAAAGACATCAACAATGCGCACTAATTTTGGATATTTTTAGGATGTAAATATTAAATGTTGTTTAAAATGCTGAATTACACCATCTTAAATTTTGCACACAAAATTTAATAGCAAATTTAATACAAAATTTATCGCAACGTGCATTATTAATACATCTTGAGTGTAGTTTCATATGTACATCTTGATGTACCAAGGTAGTGACATATGCAGCGACCGCAAAGAGTACTACAATACAGAAGAACAGAAAGCTCATTGGAGCTTTCTGTTCTTCTTTCTGATTTGATAGTAGGAAATGTAAAAATCTAAAATATAAACAAGTTTAAGTTTGGTTATTAATAAAATATTGCAATTAACGTGTCAATAAATAAATCCTCTAAAATTCCATTTCTTTAAATGTCAAACTGTTTTTTACGCATGCTTAAGAGCTAATTGCTCAAAAGTCAAGTTCATTGAAAAAAAAAATAAATAAATAGAGGAGAGCTACACATGTGGTACTAGCAGATATTTCTTCGTTGCACTATCAAAATTGAAGTAATTTAATTTACGTCAGTTGATGAGCGCGAGGATGCTAAAATAAACACCTGTGTTAAGGAAGACGATACATGTAATAAATTTATTTCTTAACATTCAACAATCTCCTTTTAGCTCCATACACTGAACCCAATGATAAAACTTTTCCAAGCCATCCAAACAATAGGATTTCTCCAACTGTGCGAAGTAGGCCTCTGTTTCGGCAATTACTTTGTCATTTGATACGAGTAGCTTTCCGCTAAACTATTTCTTCAAGTTTTGGAAAAGAAAGAAGTCGCGTAGCCAAACCTGGCGGATATCGTGGATGAGGCATTTTTCGTACCACGGCAGACTTCCGGCTTCGTTATTTTCTTTTAAAGAATTTGGGTTTCCGGGTTGAAACCCCGCCGCAATAGCATGAGAATGCCGACGTTTCGCTCTCAGTTGTACGGTATTCTTCGTACAGCAACGACACAACATGCTGCAGCCCGGAAGAAGTTCTATACAATTAAGAGCAGGGATTCTCAAGCAATTATGACGCGGTTTCAACCAGAAAATCCGCATTGATAGCTAGTTTTACTGTTACAATTACTGACTGGGTTGGAGTTATCATTATGCTACTGAATTTTCTTCTTTGCTGAGTTTCTTTTTCGTTCAGCGTCAAATCTTTCTAATAAACCATCATACAGTCCTTCCTTTCTCCAAATAATCAAGATTGGACGTTGTAAATCTCAAGAGATCGTCGCCATAACCTTTTGGGGGTGGCGTCACTGTATTATTAAATAACAATTGATTTCAATGATCGATAGTAGTTTAAAGTAAAACGAGTGCTTTTAGATATGACCGTAACGAAACACATATTCGGCAAAGTCACTTAATTTCGTTATGAGGTCGAGCAGGACTATAATAGTGTTGAGTTGTAATTTTCATTCAAAGAATTTTACAGTATCTACTCTTCAACAATCATTCCTCTAGAATTTTGCAAGTGGAAATGTTGAAATCTTTGTGAGAATACAACTTAATTTACGATGTTATTTTGGTAGCATTTGGCTCCATTTCATGCATCCATATCATAAGTAGGTTACATACAATGTTTGATCTGACGAGATTCGAATCACTTTAGTCTCATGAAATACGCATTCATTTCGTTTAACACAACCAAATACTACGCCGCGCACTTCCTCTTGATTGATAGCGGATATCATTCACCGCCGTACGAGTAATGTATGTAAATGTCTTATTTACAAATCCTTTAGTGCAGCCCGTGTATAGCCGACGTGTTTACTGACGACGTACGCTGCCAGAGAGAGAAATTCGTTCGAGATCAGGTTCGCCTTGGAATTTATACCCGCACGTTGCGACGGTCGACGGTTACTTCTCTGTTCGACGTCCGTGTACAAAACGTAAGTACGTATACGTGCGAGGAAGTGCTATTGAAGGGTTATATAGCGACCTAAGCAGTACTAACACATTGCAATGACGTACTATCTTTGAGAATCTAGAGAAAGAAGATAGTGCCAAATGTAATGATTGAAAAGTAGCAAAAATTATGGCCACCAACTTCGTTACTTCCAATATTGAATAATCCTTAAATAGACAATTAATGCCTCTAATAACAGGCAAAAAGGAAGGAAGTGATTTATTTGTAACTTATTATCTTAAGGAATATGTTGACTAGTACATTTAGCTCTTCAGGGTGAAATATCGAACAAAAAAAATAAAAAACACCTAAACTCGCAAATAATAAGAATAATAGGAATTCATTCTAAGTAAGTCCTTCGGATATGTCTAGATTCTTTTTATGGATAATAGGAAGGACAAATGATGATTGTATGCTTTAAAATCAAGTCTAAATTGATTTTGTGTTTAAAAAGATGGTTAAAATTTATGGAACCTGACTTTCCATAGCTGAAATAAATACAGACCTTCATCATATCAAACGTACTCACCCAATTTGAATTTCCCTTTATTATTCAATATGTTGATGATTCGTTGCTAACTATACCCATCAATAAAATAAAGTACTGTTATTAGTAAAGTTATTAGTAGCTTCAATCAACAACTTAAGTCACTGGAGACATCCAAAAAGATAATACTTTACCTTTTTTATTTACCAAAATCATTAGAAGCAACAACACACCAACTCAGACTAGTATCTTCTAACTTTTACTAGTAACCTCTTTTTTCAAGCTCGTTGCCATTTCAAGAAATGAAAAGAAAAATTAAATTAAGTACAACAATCTGCAGCCAATATATGTGAGCGCTCTTGTCTTTGGAAATCCAGATAATAAGCTGAAAAGAAATCTAAAAATGTTGACAACAAAACAAGTGAATACTGGGCTCTAACAGAGGTACAAGAAAAAATAATATAAACGACAGAGACAAAATACCACTGAGGAGTGTTAGGAAAACGGGGTTACAAAGGAGGCGCAATAAGGATATAAGAAAGCAACTGGTAGTTAAGTCTGCGATAGAAAGTATTAGAGATAAATATTTGGGTTGGTTCAGGCAACGTAAGGTAAGCATGCAAGGCAAAACAAAAGTGAGTAAAATATGGAAAACAGAACTAGAAGGAAAAATCCGGTAAGGAAGACTAAAAAGAAAATGGAACAGTAGTGGAGAAGAATGGAACATTAGAACTCAAGAAAGAAAAAGTATGAGCTTCCACAAGGCCCCTGAAACTACCAGACCGCAAATTTCTTCCAAACTACAATTTCGTAGGCGTTCATATCTTAGCTTCAATATTTTATCTTTAAGTCAGACTTATCAGTGACCCATCATTTTATGTTTCCGTGATTTTGGAAAACTTGGCAGTCAAAACCAGTGAAGGCCCAAACTGTTTCTCTATTGAAGAGGAAAAGTGGCTAGCTAAGGCTATCTCTAGCAACAGACAGAGGCTATCCTTATGATTCAAACGATATAAAAGAAATAGCAAAGTCTTACTTGAATAAATGTGGAAAAAGGTACCTCAATTTCAGGAATGAAATTGAGGTAATTCAAATTCGCGTGAATGTTGTGGCTTATAAGAAATCTGAAAGAGCCGAGAAAATTATATACTTTCTTATTCAGGTTTTCGGGTTGTTTCCAGTTGATGGTTCCATACGATGGAAAATATGTTACATATCAAGAATAGAGTTTTATCATCCTCAAAGGCAATCACAGCGTCAATCTCCTGTCGGATACCAATCAATTGAGTAACATACATTGTAATATTTTACCATACAATAACAAATAGGTTGTTTTTTTTTTTAAGAACACTGTAGACCTTGTTTCTAGTTAACTATTTTCAGTTTTCTTTCTCAATTGCCTTTATAACAGTTCATATTAAAAATTACCATTAATCGTAAAACTGCTTTTTGCGGTTTAGCATTTGAGTCAGTTCTCTCCTCTCGTTGAGTAATGTTGAAACTTTATTTTAAAATGATTTTAATATAGGCAGAACAACTCAATTGATGTTGTTAAAAGAAATTTGCTTGAGGCAACTATTTATCTGTATTTTGTAGGAATCAATACGATATTTGCTTGAAACAATATGATGTTCATTTGCCTGCATTCAAACATACAGGATTTAGTTAAACCGACTAAAATTCGGTGATTCATACAAAATTGTTCCTTTTAACACAGCGTCCTACAAGAGAGTCGCTACATAGTCCCACGATAGTACGGTGCGGTACGTGTGAATAGGAGCGCGCTAGTGTTTGCCTGCGTGCATCCGTGAATGTGGTTGACGCAATAGCGCGCGGGTAGTGAAGCGTAGCAGACAGACTGGCACGTCCTTTGGTAACAAACGCGAACCGCGTGACCGACAGACACGCGAGCCCGCAGCGCCCATCAGCCGGACACCCACACAAAGCCGGAGCCCGACCGCCCGCTCGCTTATTTACTCACATATACATACGTACGTATACGTATATTGTGTACCATACATACCGACTGATCGGACAAAACAACGAACGAATGCCTGGTCCGTCGGTCACTCGACACTGATTCGATCTGCGACAGGATCTGCGCCTTTGCTCCCTAACGCGCTCCCCCGTAATTCGAAAGTGCATTGCACAGGATGTTTATTTACACTTTTAACCGCTTGAACAGTTATTTGGACATGAAATAAAAACGAAAATCATGTTTTTACTTGCAACTTCATGAAGCTTCTGTGGAATGTTATTTGCAGCCAAACTTCTGGAAGTAGTTGAGAGAATTACAGAATTATATGTTTTTAACAACTATGCTTTTCCGTATATACAGAGTCACTCACGACGAAAACGTGTTTCCGAAGGTAACAAAAATACTTTTCTGAAATTTTTGTGGATAACGTCACACATAAAAATCTATTTTGCTATTTCAGTGATGATTAAATTGGAAATGGATGTTAACCTTCTTGTTTCAATGGTATATAACGATAATAACATACGTTTGTTATCCAACAGGCTAATCCCCAGTAACAGGATAATCAAAATATTTGGTTAATAAAAGATTTTAATAAGATCCCATCGCCTGTTAGCCCTCTGGATCAAGAGAGATGAATGTCGGAGCTCATACCATGTTAGTCCTCGGGAGTGGAAGGATGAAGTTATTATTGCATTTTAAGCTCAAACTTGGCACAAGAAAACTCGTTCTAATATAAAGGGACAATCGATGTTATTTCGGAGCAATGTACCTTACTAACAATCAATGATCCTGCGAAGCTCTTTCTCTCATAGTAAGTTTCATCAACCTTAAATGAAATGAATTTGAGGAATTTAGGGATATGACTTTGAAGGTCACAAGCGTATGGCAAATACTAAAGTATCCACTATATGCTCGTAATGTCTTCAACAAGGAAATATGCTAACACTCAGAATAAAATCCAAAGATTTCATTACTTCAGAACCGATACTGTTAGTATGCGATTTAAAAGTGAGAATGATATTAAAAAGTACACGCAAATCTTCAAATTTAAGATTAAGGACCCAAATTTGTAACTGTACAGAAGCCCTGTTGATTTGATTGAATAACAGAACAGGTATTGTTGCAAATGCAAACACATACTATCTTATGTAGTTTAGCAAAATTAAGTAATATGTAAGTAGGCTGCAGTTCAATAAAAGTACACGGTTACTCTTTTCATGCACTGTAATAATTTTAGCAGCTTTCTAACGTTTATGAAAAGTACAAGATGACGTAGAAAGTATGATGTCCTGGTACCTAGACCAGGGTCAACACCCACTAAGCGTATTCATTCGACTTCAGTTATGTGACATTCGGCGTATTTAACGCTACTTCTTAGCTTTCTAAATACATAACCGTAAGGGAAAGTAACAGGTACTCCTCAATGACGCATGGAAGTGAGCCTCATCAATCACAAGTTAGAAGGCTGCTTTAATTTAATTCTCTATGGTTTTATTGCCAAACGCTTCTATTCACATCTATTATAAATTAATAGATAGCAGTAGATCGATGATTAGCTTCTTGCTTGTCTAATTTTTCAATACGTCTCAGCATTGTCGCTATTTCGGCTTGAAATGCTGTGTCGTCTAAAATTAGGATTTGATGAAATTCCGTTTTGAACAACTTATTTGTTTACTTAATTTAGATCTGTATAGTTATCATGTAAGAGTTTCGAAATTGTCGTTCTGCCTATAGAAGCTTGGCGGTATTACGAAGTAAGAATGTACGTAAGTAAGAAAAAAGATCCCTCAATAGAAATTATAGGCAATTCATCGTTAGGTACTATCATAAACATTAAGACTATGGGTGTTGATTAAGTGAAAACGTAATTTCAGCTTTATGACGATTGAGATTTTTTATTTCAACCTACCATTGAAAGTCATTCTAAAATTGGAAATTGAAAAATTACATTAGGATAACAAAAATCGACAATTTGCCAACAATAAGGATGAACGTAGATTTATAATTCAATCCAAAGAACTTGTAAAGCTAATTTGATCAAAATAATAGACTTACAATCACAAATACGTTGACGTAAAGTTTTAGTGTTGTAGAAGTTCCTTTAAGTCAAGTCAATTGCAAGCAAAATTTTTGTACAAAGTGAAATAATGCAGATTATCTTATTTATTTCATTTACAACTCGAATGATTGCCGAAATAAGTTTCGCATGTATCAGTAAAATTAGATCCGGTTGCCATTTAAACTCCGAAAACCTTACGCATCCCGGAGAACTGATCTTTTTTTTTTCGTTCTATTTGTCCACGGTCGCGCGCTGTAAGAACAAAGAGAGCGTGAAATTGTGACCTCGAACGAGTCGCATGATTTCAAGTAACGATGACGTTATTTCCCCAGTATCGGATTACGGAATACGCCATTGGATTTTTGTTTTAAAAATCGTCTGCGACTTCAATTTTTGTGTGACATTGACTGGCCATGTGTGACGAAGCAATAACTCTGGAACAAATCTCTTTTAAGCGCCGGCTGCGGAGAGCAAAAAATTGCGAAGTACGTAAATTGAGAGTAGAATAAAAAACAATTGTCAAGTCATGTTATCATTTTGAACTTATTGGTCAATGACGCGATCTAGCAATGGACGTACTTTTGCAAAAAAAATTTTGATATTTGGCTATAATCATTATAAAAGCATTTTTCTCATATCTATTATGGCATAAAGTATAAAGTTCAAAGAAATATTTTGAGATTATACATTAACAGAAATCAAATGATTAAACATATACTAAGGGAAACTAAAGAAATTTTCTACTTTACAAGGTACGAGCAGAAGTTAACGTTTAGAGTGGACGCATGTTTCGATAGAGAAGCCATAATCTTCATCAATAAAACTTAACTCTTGTTGTAGTGTTAGTACAATGTCGTGCCAAAGGTTTTAGTAAAGTAATTCACTCGCATTTGAATACTCGTCGCACAACATTAGAACTAACAAGGACGTATGATTGTTTCGGGTCTGTTCTTGATGTCGTTTACAAGTTTTTTTCAGTATCTCTACTTAGACCATCCAAACTAGACCCATATTTCTTCATATGATTGCCTTTTGTTCTACGTTGCAAACGTAGATATTTGGCAGGGTTTCTGAAATGTCGAAACTAACTAAAAGTTAGGAAAAAGGATTGATAATTAATTTGCTACACCGAATACATATTTCACATTGAAACCCGTATTTTCGACCATTCAATTCCCAAATAGTTGTACGAAAACAAACGCAGAAGAAAAATGCATGGTCTCCCCTAACTATATCCTATATTTTACACAGTTTTCATGTATGTTCAGTGACACACTTAGGTGAAGTTCGATGAGCAAATTATGGAGATTAATTGCAAATTGATGTTTGGAGAAGGAAATAAGTAACCAAACTTGATGCAATGAAAAGACATGCAGTGTGTCTTCCTGAGCAAATATGAAGAATATAGGTACGTTATTGCACCAAATGAAAGTCTTATCTATTCCCATGCATCAACGCTCAACTCACACTAGGCATGTAAGTAAAGTAGTACAAGTAAAGCGAAACGGGGTGTCAAAGGAACAGAAAAAAGGGAATAGAAAGTCACGGGAATGTAAAATAACGCAAATCACATACTTGAAAGGGAAAAATAAAACGGAGCCTGGACTGCGCAGAGAGAAGTCAGACTCTAATTTGAGATCTACTTGATTACGACGAACTTTAAGTTTAAAGACGGTCGGAGGGTAGGGTAGTCACTAAAGTATCAATAGTGGTTTAAGGAAACTGTTTGCGCAATGGATACTGATCGAATCGATCGAAAGCGTGTTCCAATGCAAATCTCGCAAGAATATTTAGACCGTTGACAGAACCTGGCTGCTCGGCTCTGAACAACGCAGTGTACGTTTGATTTTACGTACATGTAAGTTATGGCAACTTATGGTTTCCTAAGAAAGAAAATTTGCTTACTGATTATCTTCTCTACGACCAAACGATAAATGGTAGATACGACGCTAGCCTTTCGAACAAATAGCAAGTAAAACTCGAACCGCACTCGAAAAAGAACCGCAAGAAAATCATTTTTCACCGCGATCATCCATGTCTTCATATCAGTGCTCTCGCAAAAGCAAGAATTAATCAATTGCTGAATGATTTGTTTCCACATCCGCCTTATTCTCCAGATTTGGCCATCTCACATTTCCATTTATTTACAAATTTAAAGAAATAATAGACGAGTAGGGATTTTCCACAAATCACAAAGTAAAAGCCATCGTCGAGGGCTATTTTGCAAGCTTGGATGGAGGCAGTTTTCACGCTTGGATAAAATCTTCAGAGCAGCGTTGAACTAAGCGCATTAAACATTTATATATGTTAAATTTGATAATAAAGTTTTATTGTAATAATTATCTATGGATTTCGACATTCTGTTAAAATAAAACTTTCGCTGGTATTGAATTCATTTGTGTTAATTACAATAAGTACCGATTCAAGTAATTTCTTCAATTTTATGTCAGTGTAACTAAAATTGTTCTTTCACTAAGTATAACCAAATTATGATCGATTCTAGATGTGAACGTCCGCACCATAGCTGTAATTTATCAGGAGTTAGTTTCGACGTAATCGAGTTAGATTTATTGTTTAATACTAACTCTTGAATGTACCATATAGAAAGAAGAAGGAGAATATGCCATATATACTTTTAGCTCTGCTCGGTGTAATTTTAACTATAAAATTGTGCGAATTATAGAAGGTAGAAAAATTACATACTGTTCTGAATTACTTATGTACACAACTTAGCTTAACAAAGTAGTATATATAAAGTAATAAAACATTAAAAGGTACAAATGTTTTCGCAAAATAATAAAATTCATGATATGAATCAAAGTTAATACAAACCAACCTTGATAAGTAAGCATAGTCTGCAAATGTAATAATAACTTAACAACACCAGCGAACAAAGTTCGAGGATAAACCATATACTTCATACTTTTACGGATTTTACGGATATGCAATAGCAGGCCACAGATAAGAGAAACATCCTCATTCTTACTGCAGCGTTACCAGTTTCATATCTATAAAATCATTAGTATTAAATTCCCATATATTATCCCCGAAATAAAAAATGGGACTAGATTCTCAAATTAGGCTACTGGTTTCAAACAATTAGAAAAATGTTGGATAGAGACCCTTATATTTATAAAACAAGAACAAGTTATATTAACAATTAACCACGTTTATTTAACAACAACAAAATGTATAGTTGCCCGGTCCTCTCTTCCATTTTTTTTTTAAATTTTATAATAATGTTAACTCAAGCCGAATCGTTTACATTTATAATATTATTTACGGTATAACAAAAGCTTATTTCAAAATTAAAGTATTTTGTTATTAAATCATGAACATAATATAAAGCGATTTATTTTTATTTATAACGATCCCAAAATACTGAATTTCGTTTTTCCGAATCTTCTAAGCAGAGGCATCGCGTTTATGCATTTAAATAAAATTAAGATAGAAATGCACAAAAATTAATGAGAATAATTAAAGAATAAAGGAATAGTTACAGAGTCAATTATACTTTAATTATTTCAATTATATTTGAACGTAGTTACATGTTCATATAATTATAAAGAACAAGTAAGTAAGTGTACCAACAAGCTAAACATATGCTGATTACACGAAACGATATGGACATCCTAAATGTGTACATATTAGTGACCGTAATGCGGTATCTCTACCGAAGATAGCGTTCTAATAATTTCCCTTTTTCGCTCTCCCATATAATAATTTTAATTGTATTTAATTGATCCACAGACGCCCGTCGTTGAAAATACATATTTGTCATCGGACAAAACCTCGCGCGCAACGTCAATAGAATTATAGTGTGTGGGATCACATGCTTAAAACACATATGCTGGCGTCAATGACAGCGTGCGCTCATCGGCAGAGCAAATAACGCCCACTTCGCCTCTTTAACATGCGATCTCTGCGTCTTCCCGCGCATTAGTCATCTTCAGCGGTTATATTTCTCTTTCGAATTGATGCTACATCGTGTGTAACGCGGTTCCAAAAAAAAAAAATTGTAGCATCCTACTACGTGCGCATTCATAAATATTATCGAGCTATGGTATATGACTTACAAAAGGTTTTTTTAAATAAATCCGTGAATGTTAGATTATCATGAAAATACTGTCCGTTATAATTATCACTTTTACGTCACCAAAAATCGTAACATTACAATAACAATATTAGTGGCGCCAATTGTTATCAACAAATATGAGGTTTATTCTAGAGGTAGGAAACCCCACGTATCAGTATTTAGGATTTGTCCAGTGTAGGTTGTAGTCTTTATGGTTTGTTATTATGTATTACCGACTTCCTAATTCGATGACTTCTTACTAGGATATGATACTATAGTGACATTTCATTAGCGAAATTATTGTACATCTGAATTTATTCTGCGCATTTTTGCAGGGAAATATTACATTAACTGACAATGAGCGATACTGCTGTTCCCCAGGAAAGAAATATACCTATGTACATATTGCTATTAATAAAGTTCCCGGGACAGGGCGAAGGAAAAAACGAGAAGGAGGTCAAAACAAACTCGTAATATACAATGTAGATTGGATAACGGGTACCTTAGTAGAGGCACTAAATATCATAGCTTATTTTTGGGGCACATTTTCCTGCCCTTCGCTGACGGCTATGAACACTACAGTGTAGAATTTCTAAAAATTAGTGTAATCGGCTCTTTAATATTTTTCAAATATACGGACCATCTTAGGATGAGGAACGTGACATAAACAACAACATATAGCACACTTTCTTGAGCCTGTATATGTCTGTACTTATTTGCACCTGTTTTTTTTTCTATCATTTTGAAATATAGTGTTTTTTTAAGTTGTTTACCTTCAGCATACTTTCTATTTTTAGTTTCTCTTGTAAGATCTATTGTAGGGAGCTTATATTTCTGTGTTGTTCATCATTCTCCTGTTATTGGCTTTTGATTGGCTGAGAAATACGTAATCGTCGCTATTATTACTACTATTATGACTATCATTACTATCATTTTAATTTACTAACCGCGAATTGCAATGAAAGCATTGGAAACAATAAAGAGAAGGGATTGCCAATACATATTAGCGACCCAGAACAGTATTTAACACAATCCGACTTGTCGTAAACACTGTTCACCAGATTAAAGCTAAGCATTACGATACCAATGTAACAAGAAATCGGTCTTTAAAGCTCTTTATAAAAAGTGTTAGTATGCCCAAGACTTTACATTAGTGCAAACAACGGAAAAGCGGAAAGACATTACTCCCAAATATATTATTCTTAATTTCGCACTTCGCGAGGCAATATTGTGAACAATTTATTACGGTTTTTGTCGAATGAATAGCGAGGCATGCGCGCAGCAAGGTAATCTGGCTTATCACGAGACAACGTGATCCAAACTACGTGAGACCATCACCTCAAGACATCTTTGATGCATTGTCAAAAAACTAACTGGCGTTGGCTCGCTCGAGTCAGCTTCTGCTTTAAATTCTAAAGATTTAATTAAATGTATTAGCGATATGGCTAAACGCATTTTTTTCTACTCATCCGAAATCAGCCGATGAAGTTATTGAACAGCCACTTTGTGATAGTTAAGATATTCTATTCTGAAATTTATCGCGATATATTTTATCACCAACTTTGGCTAGCACAGTCAGTAAATGTTTTAATTCTCTTTTATAGTTCTATAACTGCTTGTCCAAACATTTTCATAGCCATAACAACGTTATTTTGTCTGCTGATGCGTGGCAAAGGATACATACAAAATTTATTTTTTCAGAGTGGGGCAAAACAACAGAAAAGCAATTCCAAATCGTCTACAGTGTAAATTTATAATTTATAACATAAATATCTCTTTATTTGATTAGCACAAAAAATTAAAGTATATAATATGATTAACTTGCAACAATTCTATGGATTAATTTTATGTATCATGTAGTTGAGATCTCGTTACTCAACAACATTAATTAATCTCAATATCAGCTAAAAACTATATACTAGTTATATCATTTAGCATCGTTATTACGAGACTTTAATCCTTGTAGCGGTAAACAAAACCCAGAGAAAAATAAGAGTTTGGAATAATTATGAGTTAAAAGTGTTGTCAAATACTGTGGCACTGGAACAACCGAAACACTTCACTATTACCGCTTATCACAAGTACTTCACTGAAACTGTACGCACGTTTCAATAGCTCAGCTATTATTTTCAGCAGCAATACTGAAATAACTAAGTAAGCCAAGAACTAACCTACTTGTATAAAATATCGTAACGGTTGACTGACGGCGGCTACGCTACCGTCAACAAAGAGAAAAGGCTGCAACTTAACGGTCCTGAATCTAAATTCATTTCTGTTTTTGTAAATTGCTGTTTACATTCATAATTAAACATATATTGCAAAATTTGCTAAACTACCCTTTTTTTAAAGTTATACGGTCAATGTTAAAAAATCTTTTCTAAAATTGACCCCAAAATTGTTTATTAGAGTCTTGCCCTGTATATGCTTGAAAACAGACATTATATTAATAATGTCTGTTTAAAAAATAATTAATAATTCAGATTCAGGACTGTTAAGTTCCAGCCTTTTATCTTTGTTAACGGTAGCGTGACCGCGGTCAGTCAATCATGGCGAGTTAGTTATTTCAGTATTGCTGCTGAAGATGAGAGCTTAGCTATTGAAATGTGCGTAGCGTTTCAATGAAGTGTTTGTGGTAAGGTCATAAGAGATCACATAAGTTATAACAAAATAATAACAATTTCTTTTATTTATTCTTCGTTAGATACAAAAGCATCTATCATACCTAGATATCTAACAAAACAGATGCTTACATTTCAGCATAAATTAAAGATTTGGACTGAGTACACCATGTCTCGCAATTACACCTACAGTAATATTTTAGAACAATTGTTGCTAAGGCTCAGTTCTGTTTATATTCCAGATAAAGCCGTCAAAATAGTATCCTGGACGGTTGCTTCCAACATTAGTATTCGTGTGGTGAGCTAAGCTATCATAAGGACAAATAATCCCTTTCTAAATAAGTATTTTGCATAAATGGGACAATTTTTTCGCTTTAAATATTTACTTACTGATAACGATGAGGTAAACAATAGTCTAACGATAAGTTCACTGGCCGACCTAATTAACTACTCTTGTGGTAATTATCAGTATACTTTAAGATTGTAGAATTTATAATGAGTATCCTGATTAAAACAGTCCGATTTAAAAATATATTCAAAAACTACGCATGCCTTTTGTATCATTATTGAATGAACAATAACGACTGGGTCGTTTGCTTGTTGGTTCTCTGATGTTATCCAATGATCAATGAAATCTAAAAGACCAATTACATCAACTAAGTGGAAATTTGAATCCTACTTGTTATTATGATGAGTTTAAGGAATGCCATCAAATAAAACCCAATTCTAAAAAGTTATGTATGATTTTACATAAATAATATTTATAAAAGATAAAATCAAGTCGATATATGTATATACCTGATAGTATGTTATGAAATAATATCTATGAGTCTCTAGTGGACATTATGAATTATGTAGTATCGCGTATTAGTAACGTGGACACTAGTAACTCTTTTATGTTGTGTTCAGAAATTTCAGTGCAAGTGGGTTACTTCAAGCCATTGAATATTCAGAACCAAGTCTTGTTATAAGTAGAGAGGACAAATCAGGGTGAAATTCTAACTGAACTAATGAAAATTCTAGCTGCCTTTGTTTTCTCTAGTTATAAGTCATAGCTCTATTTCCTTTTTTCTGATTAAAGATTCCAAGCAGTACTGCAAGGTCCACTTCTATATTGATTGAGGGTGAACGGTTTTGACTGGTCCGGCGTTCTTTAAGCACAAGTTCAGTCACTCCTTAAGTTATAATTGTTAAAATTCATTATCGATATACGTACGACGCCATCTTGCCACCTATTAGGGATCTGCCATTCTATTACAGAGATCTGCCTTACCAGCATCCGCCATTTTGTTACTTAGTGCCCTAGTTCACATTGAATTCCCATAAGACGATTCCAAAACCAGCGAATTCCTTCTAATCAAACAAAACCGTAACTTGTCTTTATTTAACTTATATTATCAAGGTATGTAATGATATTCAGGCTTTTCCATTTAAATGTTCACAACTTTGCTGTATAATTCTTTCGTTATTCACCCAGTACATACCAAAACTGTTTCAAAACTTGCTCCCGATGAACCTCCGTAACAAAAATATTTGAAAAGTATTTTATTGCTTGTATATAAGCCAAACAATTAATTTTGAATTAGACAAAGATTCTAACCTCCTACCATTTGCACAATAGGCGCCATTTTACAGTTCTACAAGGTAGAGACATCCTCTATATAAGTCCAAACTGTAAACATATGTAATCACGAGAGAATCAGTAGCGCCATACAGAATGTATTCCAAATTTATGCCTAGCATGTTCCTATTACCTACGTATGTAACTATGTACCTAACAAGTCTCAGTAATCAATTTAATAAACGAAATGCAAATACACGCCAACGTAATCGTATACTAATATCAAGCGTCTTCATAAAATAATTCCAGTCCGTAGTCCGCTTTGGTATCCTCGTATTCGTATATGTATGCAATCACGTATAAGCCCGATATTTTTCTCAGTGTGCGTAACCTTGCTCGAGCCGCGGTGGGTGGGTGTTCACGGGTGTTCGGTCGCGCGCCTGGGAACTTGCGCGCCCTCTACATTCTCACGGCCTTTGTTACTGGCACACCACACAGCCTCCACACACAACAGACAAACACATCCACTCTTACCGCGCTCTGCTCTATACATACATATACTTGTCTCCAGGTCTAGCCGGCCTTGTTTTGTTCTTCGTTCTTATTTCAATAAGATCGCTGCCTCTGCGTCCTCACGAAGCCTCCTCGCGAACGAGCGCAAGTCCGGTTTTCGTGGGCTTCTTGTCGCTGGAGGTTTTATGTATTATGTGGGCATAACGGCGGTCCTATGTAGGTTTGTACGAAGACGGTCACAATAACTGCTGAAACGCTTTTGATGGTATTAACGACAGAACTGGGCGGCGGATTAACTCGTAGAGCACGCTGAGAATAGGCTATGAATTACAAATAAATTGGCAATAAATCAATTAACAAATGACTGTAATTTTGACGTTTTCGTTTTCCATTGAATTCATTTATGTATTATATAAAAAAATAGGATGATATATATAGATAATCCAGTTATGTATTACATGGAGAGAGGACATTAAGATCAAACAACAGTAAAACTTCAAATTTTTTATAAGAAAACTATTGAGGAAAAAATTGGAAAATGTTGAAAACAACCGAAAGCTAAGCTTCACTAATTAAAAACCTGCCACGCTCGAAGTTCTTCAGAAAAAATAGCGATAATGTTTCATCATTAGTTTCACCATTATAAACCTGATTTGCGTTTATAATAATCGAACAAGACAATCTCGAGATGAACGTCTAAGGTTCTGACCATCTTTATTACTTTTGACACTTTTCGATAACATCGGAAGATTTCACTAAGTAATCCTAGACTAAGGTAAAAAAAATATTGTTGAGAGAACTCTGGGTGCTTTTGATTAACAGATTGAACTTGTAGTATGTAGCCGCTGTAACAGTACTAAATCTAGAATAATATAAGAGAATTCAACAACATTTTCAACGTAATTCCAAAAAGAAATTATTAAAGAAATGCCGGAAACTATCTCCGACCCTGGCCAAGCTCGTCCAGGTACAAATTTGTAATTGATGACGTTACACGTTTTAAAATAAATAATTGCTTAAATAAAACTTTTAGTTTTAAGTTAGAAATTAGACAGAACTAAAATTAATTTATTTGCGTTGAAATGTAATTGAGTCTTCGTATAAATTTCCATATTTTATTTACAAATAACAAATGTTCAGTGTTCATTTGGTTTTACTTTTGTATCATATGAAGAGGGTTTTTTTGCTTTTTAGTGAAACGGAATATCAGAGAAGTGTCACAGAATTAGAACAATCTTTGTTTTTTTCTACGAACTTTACTTATAGATAAAGAAATTAATACATTTCAACTTTAGATTGTTACATTCTGTATATTGACTAATGATTCTGACACAAGAAAGCTAATTTCGCGTTGGATGCTAAAACCGCATTCGAATAAACATTTTCAAGGCTCTATTTCAGCAGCGAAATAACTCGGAGCTACTGGCATCGACTAATAACTGTAGATATCAATACGCTTCTGAAGCCAAGACATAGTCGAAACAGTGTACTACGAAGAGTGAACCGGCTTTGAAGGAAACAAAGACAGTTCCGTCAGTTGGAAAACCGATGGTGACGGCTTTTTTTAGAGTAGTCGTCAATTGTCACGGTTGGTAGGAAACTCTAATTTGAATTTGACAGTATGGAGATGTATGGATTCGTTGAATGTTATGAAACTTGTTTTCATTGTCAGCGTTATCAATAATGTGGTGAAGTATTATTTTAGGAACTTTGCCTCAGCTCAATCTTCATATACGACGCTCTGGCGTGGTTCAGGGCTGCGGCCAGTGACATAAGCACGCTGGAAACTCTTTGGAGTAATATGTTGAAGCTTCTCACTACTACCAAATGACCTTCAAATGTCGACCTGTTCAACTCCTGCGAGGTCAATCCAAAATTATACAGATTACCTCAGGAAATTTTGCAAATCCACTTCTGAACAGGATTATCATCGAAGTTAATGCGTATTGGAAATAGATTAGTAAATGATTCTACCAACTAATCGAAATGTGATAACTGATAACAACAGAATAGAAACCAGCGCAGAATTCGGTCTACTTAGAAGCGACAAGCAAGGATGCAAACCATTTTACCTGCTGGAGAAGGGAAAACCATTAATAAATCGAATCTCTGCATAAACTAGTAATTTTAATAAGTCAACGATCTAGTGCAACAGTGGATCGTGCAATACACTTCATAGCTTCAACTTCAACTTCTCTCGCGACATCAACCCGATGAAACATCTACGAGCTAAACTAAAAAATAAAACATGTAAACTTTATAAAAAAGTAATTTTATAAAGTACTGTGTTTTGTTGCCTATCTTTCTTAAATGTTTTAGATACTCTGTAGAAAAGTTTTTGGTTTATGCGGTTGTTCAGTTAGGTTTAAATCCTAAAATTTTCCCAAGATTTCAGTATTCTTCATAGTTCTTATATGCTCTTGATTTTAAACTTTTTTCCATATTTTTTTTTGCCCTTACTTTTCTTTATCTCCTTTATTTACTTTTGAGAACCTACAGATCTTCCCAGCTAGTATTTTTAAGGTATTTCACGTTTGTTCTACATTCCAGGATTACTAATAACATCATATTTTTTTATTATATGTAGACAGTAAAGAATCTGCCAGGTAATTTTATTTAGAAAATAAACAAGAAGACATCTCATTTCTAATTTTATTTATACATGGCTTATATTTTGCTTTTGTCTCACAATCAGTAATTATATGAAGCGCTGTATATCGTCCACATTTAAACGAAGCAAGAAAAGTTTTTTTTTATTACCGAAGCAATTGCAAGCAAGAAATTTAAATTCCTACTAACTGACTTTAGCTTTTCAAATCATGTATGACAGCTAAGTTTTCATTTTTACTCTAGCTTTTCAATGGTTGCCTTATTTCCGACAATTGTCACGATAAACGAATGCGCTCTTGCATGTGAAGAGAGTCAGTATACAGAGATGCATTATCGCGAACGGTACCGTTCCGATGCTAGATACAAAAAAGCTTTTGATAGCTTTTTTGTAGATTATGAATCGATTTTGATAAATTATGTCTACGTCATCTCTAGTCATATACACAAAAAATAAAATGCAGAATGTATCTGATTCGATGATTAAAAAAAACTTACCGTCTTAAGCGTCGTCTATAATTTGAAAAACTGGGGAAGCCAGATTAAATATGTTTAGCGTAAGATACCTTTCCAAAATTATTTCTGCAAAACGCGTCCGCCGTGAAGAAAATATATTCTTGCACAAAGAAAACTATCGCTCTGTATCTAGTACATCTTCTTAGTTCTATATTCATTTTACATGGTGTGATTATGCATAATTATCTGCTAATAAATTTTTAATTTTATTATTTTTTTTCACACATTCTATGAAAAAGGCATTATCATAAAAACTATTGCCAATGTGACGAAGTTGTTAGCCAACACCGCATTACCCGGAAAATGTTCTAGTAATAGAAACAAAAGATTATTGTTGGGCAGTGTTATACTTGGATCTTGTTCCTTTCTGACGACTTAATTCAGTTTAGTTTAGTTATGAGGCCAAAAACAAAATTAAGAGAAAAATAATATAGCATATTTTGAATTGCGCTAACATTAAAATGTGGGTAAAACACTGACGTAAGCATCCTCATATGTGCAGCTATAATGCCACTGTATGTAGGGTCATTTAAATATTTCAATACTATTCACCGAAAGCCGCTTACCACTTCTCTAGTGCCATTGTGTCCACATGCCTCTTAAAAGGGCCAAAGTGCATTCTTGGTTTTACTACGGCCATTACGTCATTTGATTTACACCCTAGTCTCCAAGAGACTTCAAGCTAATTAAACATCGCACTTATAGTAGCAGTAATTAGCGGCAGTACTTTAGTTTGTAACACTTTATACGGGCTTTACTTTAACCAAGTTGCAACCAAGAGCATCATTGTGAAAAAGATAGATTTTGGTATTACATCTTTAACTGCATAACATTGCGCAAAGGAGTGACTCACGCAAATTAAAGAAATACGAAGGACTATATCTTATCGTTCATTCAGATCGTGTACACTGGTTTCGTTATAATTACCTTTCGGTATAAAACCGTAACGATTTTCGAAAGCTTCAGCAAAAGTTTATTGCTTTTAATTAGGTCTGTACAAGTCTAGGCACTTAACGAAAGTATCGACGAACGTGTAACGTTTTATGTACGTCGATTTACCCGTGATTAATTAGTTTTAAATGTTGTTTTATGCAACAGATAATGTAACAATGTTATAGAACAGCTACACTTTTTTTAATGTAAAAATCGCATAAAAATATAAAATAACGCGAATACTCTTCATAACTGACAGATTTAATAAGCACGGGCCATTATCTAAAGTTAAAAGAAAACAATTCCAGTGGTAATATTACAATTACATACTGCTAACTTGTATTTTATCACTTATTATTATCTTTTTAACAAAAAAGTATTTAATTTTAGAGACGATACGTGTTATAATAAATAATATCTTATATGCTCCCTCAAATATTATAATAGCAGTGTGAGTAATCCGTGTAACATATGTATTATTTTGCAAACAGGTAATTACTATGATAGGGAAGTTATATATTTGCATAGTTGGTAATTCAGTAGGTAAATATTTGTACGTAAAATTGTTGATACCTTTGTTCCTATTGCGTAAAGCTATGTTACTATTTGGTCTAGATAAGAAAAGAAATGGTCAAAATAGAAGATATAAGGGCTTTCACTGTATTCTGAACCCCTTTTGTAAACGAAGTTTCAAAGTTTCTGCTGGTTTAAAGAACAAGTGTCGATAATGAGCGAACTCGCTGTATCTTTCCTTAGGAATCAAGTGCTTCGTTTAAATATGCTTATTTTCTGCCAGGTCCTCTCGAGATGAAATTCAATATACATAAATAAATATAAGTATTATATATATTACGACAATGTGCTTTCCTCATTCAAATGCAAAAGCACCGTCGTAAAGATTACGAGAAACGTTCAGCCAATTGCGCTCCGGCAACGTTGGAATAGTTGCAATAGTTTGGTAGGATGATCTATTACTAAATTACATTTAACCTGCGAAATTATTGGGAAGGCGAAGTAGAATTTCTCTTCGACGTTTTTAATAGGAAGGAGTTAAAGGTAATAAGCAAGGCACGGATCGACGGCTGTGTCTATCGATTATGGATCACCGGCAAGCTATAATCGTTCAGCTTTGGCATGCATATGCGTGAACGCTTGAGACACTCGCATCGGTCAGCACAAGTTGTGCGGTCGTTTATCTAACATTCGGCGAAAAATCGGAATTGGATTTTTCTGTGCCGTAGATAGGTTCATGCATACGTGAAACGTATTTACGTACTAAAATAAAACTAATACAACAGTTACGTTAGGCTCGCATATTGCAAACTTCTTGTCTGAAATAAGTACGTATTAACGTGCTCATTAAACATAAAGTGCTTAGTTCACATGGAAGATTAGATAAAATATTAAAATCAAAGTAAATTATCTCGAGTAACGACATTAATTAACGAATTCTGAAGGAAAAGGTAACAGGTTACATCTGCAAAGTATTACTTATGTAATGTAAGTTTCAATTTTCTACTGTTAGACTTGTACGAATGCTGGTTAATATATCTTTAAATATGGAGAAGCTAGTGAGAGAAGCATATTAAAAAGAGATTTGTAAATAGTGTATTTAAAATCAGGTTCATTGTTCTGACTGTATAGATTTTTCAATGTTACAAAATCGTGATTCCACGCAAAAACTGCTTCAATTTTTTACTTAAAGAAGAACCAAAAGTACCAGAAATATTCTTTAGCTTACTTAAAATACACTCCGCCAAAAAAGTATCGCATAATTTAGTTTTGAATCATAAAAGTATCGCATAATCTTTGTTTGTAGCATAAAGTTGTAAATATACTTTAATGCGCTCTAAGATATAATTTCTATGATTGTTTAAATAAAATACAGGCCAAATAAACACAAGAACTCATACTTGAGATTTTTATTAAAACAAGAAATTATAATTTTGGAAAGAAAAATGTCATAACAGTAGCTTTTAATACTGAGTATTGCCACCTCTGGCTCTTATGACCGCTCGCATACGGTTCGGCAGAGATTCGATTAACCTCCGTATATAAGCCTGATCCAAATTCTCCCACTCGTCACGGAGAGCATTTTCTAGTCCATGCAGGTCCGCTGGGGCAACATTTTGGGTTCGTATCCGTCGGTGAAGGAGGTCCCACACGTGCTCGATAGGGTTCATGTCCGGACTTACCGCAGGCCAATCTAAAACTGGAATACCAACATCGTTAAGGTATTCCTGGACGATTATTGCAACATGCGGTCGTGCATTATCGTGCATTAACATGAATTCGTTTCCTATAATTGGCGCATCTGGTACTACATGTTCTTCTAAAATGTCCGTTATATACCTGTGGGCAGTCAGTGTACCTCTGTCTACTGGTACTAACTCTGTACGACCTGTTAAACAGATGCCTCCCCAAACCATAATAGAGCCACCAGCGAAATTAGGTCTAGGTCTGATATTGCACTGCGAATAGCGCTCACCGTCTCGTCTGTACACTGAGATACGCCTATCTGAGGTGTAAAGACCAAATCTTGACTCATCTGTGAAGAGTATATTGGCCCAGCCATTAATGTTCCAATTTACATGTTCTCTGGCAAACCTTAAGCGAGCCACTCGGTGGTTCCTAGCGAGACGAGGGGCTGTTACAGCTACTGTAGCTCTTAATCCACTCTGTCGTAACCTATTCCGAATAGTTTGAGTACTCACACGAGTATTTCTGACTCTAGCCAAGTCGTTCTGCAATTGTCTCGCAGTTACATGTCTTCGACGTAATGCTTGTAGTAGTAAATAGCGGTCATCTTGGCGAGTAGAACATCTTGGACGACCTGGTCGACAGGTCTTCTACTGTAATTGCCTGTTTCCCTATGTCTGGCTACGGCTCTAGAAACACTTGACTGATTGATGTTCATCAAATTAGCAACGTATGCTTCGAGATCGTCCATCTTCGATTAAAGCAACTATAGCAGCCACTTGTTCTGAAGTTAAATTGCTCATTTTAGTTTTAAAAGCGTTGGTACAGAACTCTGACTTCGCACTTTAAAATTTGTCCGTATAGGAAGACTTTCAATAAACAACTGAACAAACCTTACACATATGCATTTTTCTAAATGTGTTCTTTTAGAAAAAAAAAGTAAAAAAGCTATGTTCCATGATTTTGTTAGTGTTTTTATAGTTCATATACACGAGGCAAACTTTCTGTGAACGTATCAAAATATCTTGGTTTATAAATGCCCTTTTCTAGTTTATGCGATACTTTTTTGGCGGAGTGTATTATTTAATGTTGTGATTGCTTCTTCCAATTTCAATGATTGCGTTTCAAAATATTTTATATTTTTTGGTATATTGTTAAAATGACCTTTAATAAATCCTAAATTAGTTTGCGAAAACGAATCGTGTAAAATAGTTTTGCATTGGGCTATACTTTCCACGTCTTCATCTAAACTATTTACAGCATCTGAAATTTTCTTCAAATTGTCGAAGTAGAAAGGCCAGGTACATGATAGGCGAAGGAGGTAATGGAAGTAACAGATATTTTTCTTTATAGATGGTAACTCTTGTTGGCGCTTTCAAAAAGATTTTCTTGGTGCGTTAATGACTTCTAGCGAATTCTGTGTAAAGCAGTGCATGTAATATGTAGCATATTTTCAAATTTACTTTTTAGTAATTTACCAGCTTTTATAATACAAACGACAGCATCACTAACAAACAACAGAGTTTCTGAAAGTTTTTCCAGAGCATCCAATGCTTCGCATGCTCAGATAGAGCATTGCCACAAGGGTCCAACCTGACACATTTGCGCTTTCTATTGTTTATCAACGATGTTTCTGGTGTTGTGGAATCCGGAATTTTAATGTTTACTGATAATATTAATATCTTCTCATGAATAACTTCGTACGACGGTTCTGTGAAACTACAAAACAACCTACAATTGATATCTAGCTAGTGTGATTGCGATAGATTTAATCTTGAACACAGTAAAATAGTTACACTAACTAGGAAAAGGTTCTCCAGCCGCAGTAGTGCTGGCCTTTCGTTATTACACGAATTACTTAATAATAAAGTTGATTTTCCTTTTCTGTTGAGTAGATTGAATTTTCTTGTTTATTTCATACATTCGATGTAGGTGCGTGTATGAACATTTGATATACCAGAGAATCACGAGTGTTTTTTTTTTTGTTAATTTGATAGTAGATATATTTGTTGATTACTTGTGGTTTCACAGTAACAAAATGCACGAATTTTTCGATTTTCATATGTACTTACTGTTGGATAATAAGCATTATGATTATTATTAAGAGCTAAAAATCATAATTTTTATGCTAATTCAAAATTTTTCTAACAGATGAAAACCAACTCTTTTATTTTCAATTATCTATTGCGGTGCCAGTGTAATAAACACATACAAATATCTTATCAAATGTGAGAGATTTGTGATGTACATATGAAAACGCTTTTAACTTGTCGCATACAAAATCTTTGTTGGACTTTAGCACAGGAAGCTGCAATCTAAAGACACCATAAAGATACATATTTCGTAATCATCAGGAGCGCGAGCGATGCTAAAAAGTATGCGGGATGGGCTTACCGTCAAAGCAAATATTTTCGTTTCAAACGAGTTATCCTAGCACATAATAAATATTTAAATTGCGTCTTTTAAATTGGCGCCTTATTCATCGCCCACCCAACTCGCACGAGATTGGCATATGCCACCAGCGCGCCGAACGAGCATCCCCCGCAACCCCTACGGATCTCTTCGCATGTCTTTCTACACCAGAGCGGTGCTATTAGCATAGGTGGAGGAGACCCACTTTAAGTAGCCTACGCACCGTCCGCAGCTGACGCCAATGCACGGTATACAGTGTGTCTCAAATTGAATACGTTACTGGTTTTGGGCGCTTCGCTATAAAAGTAACGATAAGGAGCTTAAATATATTAACCTGGAAAATCGTTTGGTATTTTGTTGATGGGCTTTGTATAACATTAATAACGAACCTGAATCTTTTTAATCTATTTTGTTCAGTGATAAAAGCAACGTTCCATAAAAATATATGTATAAATAAGCACAATTTCCCCATTTACTCCCAATACAATGCTCCAATCATTAGAGCTACAAATTATCAAATTCATCACACGCTGATCATTTGAGGTGGTATTATTGCGAATGTCGTAGTACGCCCTTTCCTCTAAGCCTACAACTATTTAGCTTTTCTGAAAGACAATCTTCTTGAATTGCTTAAGGATGTTCCAAAGGATATAAAAACGCGGATGTGATCTCAACATGAAGACAACACGATCCCAATAAATGGACGGAATGAGGGGATTCAGAGCGTGACCGGCAAGATTAGATGATCTATTTCTTTTTGTGAGGCTACATGAAAAATTATTAATTTTTAATTGCTGACAATTATACAAGATATAAAAATGATGAATCCATAGCTAAGAAAACTAGAGGAATATTGAACTTCTAGAAGCTGTAAAAACAGACGAAAAGAGAGAGATAATAGATAAATTGGAACGCAATAATTGCGTTAAAACTAAAATTGTTGTTACTTAACTACCGAATTCGGAACGATAAGTCGGAGATGCAAAATGTTTTAAAAACAAATAATTTTAGGTATAGGGTAATTAACGCCAAATAATACCAACAATTCAAAAATTAAGAAACATATTAGATGTTTTGAGTAGAGGAATGAAGTCTTTACAATATTGTTAGAGGTGGCGTGTGATCAAAATGTCCTCTTGTTCTACGTAAAAATATACCTAGGGCCATAGCTTACTTAACACCTAATGTAGAAGGAAAATCTTCAAAATATATGTTAAAATGCACAGTGTTCGAATATATTCGAAAAATGCTGCTTAACTTGCATGATGATTTAGTACTTCTATTTAAAAGAAAGAAGAACTAATAAATGCAACCAGACAACTAGTAACTATAACTAGGAAGAAAGGAAGAAAGACAATTACAAACACAGAGTAGAGATTAACCTCTTGGTTAATCTCTACTCGAAAATATGGAGTTTATATGGAGTTGTTATCTCTTGCGCCTGGTTATATATTCAATATCTTATTGCTGATCTTGTATCCGTCTCCGAGATTGAAGTTGTGGCCATTCTTCATTATTTCTAATGATTTGCGTATTATCCTCTGGAGATCTATGGACAACGAGAAACAGCATGTGCACCAATAGACTATATAATATGCTGAATAGACTATATAATAAGCTGAAAAAAGAAGTTTCCATAAAAAAAGACTATATAAAGTTGTCCCGATAGCCAAGTTAATCATACGGATTGAAAGCGCGAGCGATGAATAAAAAAAAATTAAACAACGATAGAAACATGGGAGAAAAATATCCTATCGAATTTTTGGAGAACCAAAGATCTATGATGTGTTTAAGGCAATAAAAAGAATATTTGATAAGAATACAAGAGGAAAGGATGGTAAAAACGATAGATTGGAAGAAAGTGCCTGGAAAAAGGAAGAAACGAAGACAAAAGAAAATGGAGCGAAGCCAATTCAGATGATGTAATGGCATTATTTAATACAGTCAACAATTATGTTTAAGATTCCTTTAGCACCTTGTTGCAATAAATAAATGTTTTGCTCAGATCAGCTCTATTAGATTGACATTTTTTGCAATATTCGACGAAGGTAGTTCAAATATTTAATGTCGCTAAGAAGTTGGCCCCACTGCAAATAATTTGACATCCAACATTGATTGATTTGAGGCACATTGTTTTGTAAGTGTTTGCTATCATCATCATTATAGCATACTTTACGAAGGCCGTGCCGACAGTGTATTCATCGAACATAGGCGCCAAAATTCTTTCCATCCAAACCCGATTTTAGGAACTCAGTATTGCTGGAACTTGAATAGGGGACGGTAAATTTCATTTTGAAAGGAGGCGGTTGATCTCCACGACACGGCCCTCTACTTCATATTTTTAATATTACTGTTACTAAAATACTATTTAAATACGTTGAAATGACGTACATTTAAAACAAAAAAGAAAATCAACCAACTTGTTCTCTTCAATCAAAGACATGCTGTATATACGAATGCTTTAAGGTATACGAGACGTGCTCTTATTACCTGCCACGTGTTGCGCTTCATTCACCATTTAAATAAATAAATAATGACATGCACGGCCTACAACGATGGCTTATAAGCGCTGGTTTGCGTGTATAAATATTTACATACTTACGACTATAAGCATCCGACTAGGTGCGTGCGTATATTTGCCGAAATCGTACTGTTTGTTTTTTCCGTTCGTTAAGCGTTTAGCCTGTATCGATAAGGAATGATGATGCGGATCAATACCAATTTATATATTCCGTGCGCGCTTGCGAACGTAATTTTTTTAATGATCGCGAATTAATTACCGGTGAACGTAGGCGAGCTGTAGCTTAGCATAACGGACGCACCACATCAGCGAGCGCCGCACTATACAAATTAATCTGTCCCATAGACACGCGTACGCTAAAATTGGAAACGTGCCTTTAAAGATGATCGCGATTTTACTTGCCCTTGCATGTAATGAATGGTGCAAGAAAACGTGTAAAGTTTATTACAGTGATGTGTTCAACATTTTCTACTAACTAGTTCAATATTAACAAACTATTGCTTTCTTATTTGGATGTATTTAACACAGTTTTTACATCATTCTATTAAGGCAGTTTTAGACTAAAGAAAAAAAATATTTACTAATATTTATGTGCACACACATATCTGTTAATGTATTTTCAAAAGATATTGGTCGAATGCGACTAGTTGCGCGCGATTCATTCTTGTTCTTATGAGTTTCTTTGGACGACTGGATGAAACCACTTACGTAGAATTTCGTGGTCATCAGGAACATTTTATATACTCCTAATTTTCGCATTGAAACCGCATCGTCCTCTTAGCATCCGCCGACGTTTCGACTACACTCTTATCGGTTATCTTCAAGCTGTTACGGCATACTGGCTGGTGCCTGTTTATTCTGAAGTGGATTATATAGGACTTGTTTCGGGTCAATACAACGGAAAAGTTATGGATTAATGAACCCTGACGGTTGCTAGGAAGTTTAATCAGTTGGGATTTCCACTTATGATCTAACGGGTAGCAATCGTCGCGACATACATTTTTCTATTGCAGCAGTGACGGTTGTAAGACAGGATGCGAGTAAAGCTAAATTGCATTTGGTGACCGGTTTCTAGTCTATGCTCAGCCAGCGCGGACCTGGTTACACGCAAACAATCGCGAATAATCCACATGCTCAGTATCACGAGGGCTGGGCGGTCGCTTTGTTTCATCGATATACACACTTTCTCACGAATCTAGTAGATATCAGAAGGTTCTAGATGATCGGGGTCTTTAATGGGAAAGTAGTTTGAAAATGGATTTAAAGATGGTTTTTATGTTGTTCCTGAAAAAGATCTTCTACTGATGCTACAGGAAACACCTTAAATGTAGAATAGGTACGCTTGCTTATAAGAATTAGGATTTTGTAAAGGTAGCTGGTATACAGAAGAGTTGATGTAGCGGTTAATGATCTTTCTCAGAGTAATTATTGTGGAGTTTTCGTAATTCGGTTCTTGAGGAAGCGAATTAGGTTTAGATGTGGTTCTTTGGATAGGAGAGCTGATAACGCTGCGTTTATGATCTGGATGGTAGTGTAAGAAGCCTTATATAGACCCCTCTGGAACAAATAGTTCCAAAAGAGTGCGAACGTAGTATCGACAGAAGTTACGGGAAACCAAGAGGGTACCGAATATGATTTTTAATGGCGCAAAGAGAACTAGCTTCTTCGATCATTTTGTTGATAAATACTACTTGGGGCACTGTCACTTAACTCTAATAATAGTAAAAATAATTTTAACAAAAATGCATATGTAAGTAAGAAAATATATGTAATACTAAGGTATATCCATAATCTTTTATACAGACAAGAAGGAGCTTCACACTTTTTAATATATTTTTTATATTGTAATATGGATAACTGTATTAATAAATTTTTTACACATACGAACTGTGTTCTGGGTGTTCATCAAGAGGTGGTGAGTTATCAAACAATTAAGCAACTATTTCATAAATTCAAACAGAAGCAATTGGCCCTCACTCTTCGCATGAAAGATTCACCAAAGCAGACGATTTGTGCGGTATTGTTCTTCAAACGTAACATCAATTCGATTTCTTCTTTCGCTTTTACTTTCGCTGGGTTCATTTTTATTTTTTCTCCAATTACACTATATCTTCTTTTCTATCACGTTATTCACGTTTCATGCATCAGTGTCGGTCTTATATATTTTCTCGATTGTTTCTGTTTCAAGAATTTCGCCATTAAAGTATAATTTGCTGTTGATATCTTATCGATTATTTCTTCATATCTTCAATTTTTCCTTACCGTCAATGATAGTTGTCAAAAATATTTGTAACTAGTCACCTGTCAGATATCTTCCTCGTTTAGTTTTACTTTTATCTCTCAGCGTTCATTACTGATTAACATTATTTTTGTTTTCATTATATTTACAAAACGAGTTTTGGATTTGTAGTGCCTCCTTGCAAATTCCCCTATTTTTCATTAATTTTCTCTTCGAGTTAGGCAGATCTTTAAAGTTTTATCGACTGCATATAAGTAATAATTAGAGCTCCCCAACTGCGTGGCGCACCATAGGCGTCGATAAGGAACATAAGTAAAGTACATAAAAACAAAAGAAATAAAGAATTTTAAAACGCTTACTTTTGTAATTAGCCGTATCCAATATAGTGGGTGTTAATGCACAAGGAAAATAGTATTAGTCAGCACACGAGGAGGTAGGCACATTAAAACTGTTACCGTAAGCGCAATCCGATTTCTCAAACATCTGAAGCATTAGGAATGCTTCCACAGTCGTGTCTTTCAAGGATGTTCGTCGTTCTGAAAAAATGTTTTTATATCTTGAAAATGAACGCTCGACGTCTAATGATGTAATACACGCGTAATTAAAATAATCTTTGAATTTAGTCACCGGATCAGTAGAGTTACCTTCCCAAACTTGTCTTAACCTGCTAAAATTTGTATCTTTCTTCATAACACTTTCAAAATTTCTTGTAACGATATCATTTTTTTTGTTATTTATACAGTGTAGGAGTGTATTAACGTTATCTAATATTTGTACTGATTCCGATTTTAGTCTTTTACTAGCTAATAAAATTCCCTTTGTAGGTTGACGAGGTTCCAGTATACGTACAATCACATTCAAAATAGAATGTTTTTTACGGTCTGTCGTTTCGTCAATACATAACCACAGTAGTTTATTTTTTATTGCAGATCTGATCCTGTTTTCAATTTCGGTACGTACACTTGGCACACATCTCCTTAAGCTTGTTTCCGGCGGTAACTCAAAGTCTGGATTATATTTATTCCAAAATTCACGGAATGGTTTCTTCCTGAGTAAGGAAAACGGTAAATTATACGCAGTCAGCATATAAAATAAATCAATTACAAATTGAGTTGCCTCAGTCGGTGATACACCCAGTTTTTTATTTTTGTGTTGCTGACTATTTACATGTCTTCTACAGCCATATTTATCATTGCACATCAGAGGTATATTACAAATTTTACATATAATCTTACTTCCATTATATATTAAGTCAGGAAATTCTCCACAGAACTTTTTCACTTTGTCGGCCTGTGGGCGTTTCTTACTACGCGCGTCCGCCATACCGTCACAACCCGATCGCATACGGTAATAAACTACCGAAATGCGATGCGAGTTATTTGCTTATATATTACATTACATATCCCCCCAGCCACGCCCGGCGGTACACCTTGTGACTTGCCACGCACTTTGGGGAGCTCTAGTAATAATGAACTTAACAGGATGCACGTGCCCAGCCTCGCTAGCGCCGGTATTCGAAACCCCCATTTTGATCAACTGCAGAAGTGCATTCACTCACATGCAATCGCATCAGAAATCCTGCATTAACTGATATTGCGCTTCAAGAAGACTATGGTATACATCAATAAGTTTATATAAGCTTAACTAAGTCAACTACTAAAGCGGAGGGTATATACACTAGTAATAAAACTAATAAAGTTTCGGATGATGATTAAAAGAAAAATCGTATTGTTATTATTATCGCTACTTTCAAAAATGCGTATCTGGTACAGAGAAGAACTAGTTCTTGAATACAATCTCAATAAGAGCTTAAATTAATGATTGCAGAAGTGATTATGTAAGAAGTTCCAAACGGGCGGCCTTTTTACCATTACTAGCTTCTCCAATTTCATTTACATAAAGATCGATATACTTACCAAAATTTAATTGTTTCTTAATTGTATAATGCACATATAAGCCAAATTTGTTGTTTTATATCGGAATTGGTTCGATATAACTGATTCAAAGATGGCAATATTATTAAAACGTCATACATCGTAAATGCAATATATCAAATTTTCTTTTTTCGATTTCCATCTCCAGAATTCGATCTTAAGAGATACTGATATTTTTTTGCTGTTTTATCAGTCATTTAAATTTAAGGCAAATATGATCTCAAAAGGCGCTAAAGCTGTGCGTGGAATCTGCGAGATGAAGATATAAATCTAATTGAAGATATATCAGATCAATAGGCAGATTAACCCTCTCAAGGAGATGTTAAAGATTTTTGGCGATTTATATCGATTAATAATTAATGAACTTGTAACAACTTATCAAACATGTGATTGTGCTTATACTTCAAAATATCATCATACAAATACGTAATTTTATCGTAATATACGCTTTAGAATAAAAACCGCAAAGAATTTCGGTTAAGTCTGGTGGATATACCTCTTTCTGGATAAATTACTGTTGGCCGACTAAGATGAGCCAAGAACAGCATATGGCCCAACGTAAACCGCTATTTAAAATGTCCGTACATATTGACACCAATTACCTACAATTAACTGTACCTAATTAGTACCATACCCTATTTCGCCATATTGCTTTTTAATACGCGCACGTTTTTTAATAGATTCAATATATGTACATATATCTACAAACGACCACGCGGTACACTTTATCTACGCTGTAGGGCAATTTGAATATGTGCTTCGTATTTTTTGAACCGCGGCCTACTCACGAATGCAAATTACAATCCAAACACATTCACACACGCACACACACATAGCGTGACGCCATGTACCGTCTAATGCGTAGAAAGCGGGTGGCATGAAAAAAAGTCATCATCGAAATTCATAGATTAAGAAACAGCGGGGCTCTTCACAACAACGGCGCACGAATAAATTTGAATAAGGAACGGTTAGCCGTAGTTATTAAAAAAGCAAACACCTCGACTCCTACCTGTTAGAAAGTATACAGGCGCGCGCGAAATTTTTAAAACGTAATGAATTCTTTGACGAAACCCAAAGAAACAGCATCGTTTAACATTTAAGCGACGTCCAAAGCTAGCTATGTTCAATTGTATTGCAATTATTAAAAGATTAAAAGATACTGAGACCCTTCCTTTTATTTAAATATAATAAACAAGCTTAGTTTTAAAATTATTGAATTGCTCGAATTAGCTCGATGGAGAAGCATTTTTTCGTAGAAACAAAGGTAATTCACAAATACATTATAGATATAGGCTCTCGATAGCACCACAGTGTTCCGTATAAGATGAGCAGGATACGATACAGTGAATGTTTGATCAGATCTGTTTTGTTTTATCTAAACGATAGAACATTGAGAATTAGAGTTGCGCTTGTAACACCGGCAGCGTGATCGATCGGATTGAGTTCCACGGGGTTCCTTCCTTGGGCCTGAGTTGTTCTTAATATATTCCTAAATTCCCCGAGGTATATCTTGGCGTATATGTCGCATATATCTTGGCATGGCAATCTGCAATAGATTGCCATGCCCTTAGAGAGAGAGAACTCAATTGTCTCAACACATTAAACTGTTTTGGATAAGCTCCGAGCAGAAAAGTAATTAATTAAAGCAGTAAAAAGCTATGTGATACACCGAAATGAAGGGGGACTTCCTTCCAAAAGCTAACGTTCCATAATCTCTGGTTTCCGTGACTAAATAAAGAATCTGAAAGTTGTAATTAATAGAAGATTGTCCCGGAAACAACAAATTGACTGGACAAAATCGAGATTATTAGACAGATCGAGACAGTTAATATTTTTTTAACCAATTTTTTCATACCAAATTTCAGAAATCATAATTTTCAAATAACAAAGTTATTCGACCGTTCCGGGACTTTTTACTAACGCTGTATATAATACGTATTGCGACCACTTATCGCATGCAACATCCAAGCCCGACTTGCAGTGGCACCCAGTTCCCTTAAAAAAGTACCTATAGAGTGCGGCCAGGACTTCATGGTTCGTTCATAACATGCAATCTAGAGCTGATCTGAAGATCTCTACTTTGGCGGAGCATTTTGGCTAGAAGCGTCTGGGGAAGAGCTACTGTTTTGGACAACTCGAGGCTGGTAAGGATTGTGGAGGGAGTCCATTACCTAGACGTCGATTCGTGCGGATTAAAATAGAATTCCCATTGGTGAGAAGGATAGTGGTGGTTTATCAACCGGGGAGCACCAACGTCCAAGAAGTGGTCGCAACGAAGTGTTAACAGAACGAATAGGCTACTATTCTGGGTCTGGTAAATAACGAAGGCCGATGGTTCAATATCTACATTTCAGGAAACGTTTCTTTAAAGTACATTAGAAATTAAACGAGAGTTTTCGCTACGTATCAAGGATTTATATCGAAACACAGCGCCTTCATCTTTATCATAGCACTGCGTGTTTCAATAGATATTTATTATCTATTGAACTGCTAACTAAAATGAGACATCAGTTCGATTGCTGAAGATGCTAGCTTTGATATGGAAACGTACGGTCATTGTTTCTAACCTCTCATCTTCAGCAGTTAAACTAAAGCTGACACTAGAACGGTGAACAAATAAAACCTAATAATTTGCAACTATTAATAAAAAAATTATAAAAATTTATTATTAAAATCATTTAATGATCTATGAGATGATTATTAAATGATAGCCTACAATGTATATTCGGATCTTCAAATATTATATGTCTTTCTAATAAAACGTTGTCAAATTTTAAGTGAAATCAATATTTGTTACTTTTGGGTGTATAAGTTTATATAAGTAATTAATACCAGTATTATTCTACGCATTATAAATACCGTGAATATATTTTTCTATTGTTGAAATAACTTTTCAGCAGTATAACACAACTCGAATGTAATTTAAAACACTGTTTGTGCGTAAGCGTTCTCTGCTCTGTAGAAGCGTACCTCTATAACAATGATATAATTTGTTTGTAATAAAATGTTAATTTGTTGAAATATAACAATACAATAAATAATAATAATAAATTCAGCTTCAATGAAATATAACTTATAAAATAAGATAATCAGTAACCAACTTACCATGTGACTTGAAATAATCAGACATTGATCTTTAGTCTCAATATGTTCGATATGATCTTAGGAACTACCAAGTTTCTCGTAACTCATCCAACTTAAGCTTCTTTTCTATCTAGAGCGCCTAGTTTGTTGTTGATGAACATTTCATATCTTCAATGATTATGTTTACTCTTGTGTATCAGGATAACTTTATATTAGAGATGAATGAGATGAGAGAAATGAGAAGGCAAAATTGATAATAATCCTTTTCACTAATTGCAAACTGGCTCTTATTGTAAGCAAATTTGAACTCACATGAAGAATTCAATTCCTCTGCCGTTTTAGATGCAAAGCACAGTGCTTTTTCCGCACCAACCAATTCGATATTTTTACAACAGCTAATTATACGTATTTCCAGATCTAAGGACAAAAATTCACTAACCCTTAGATATTGCGATAGCATAAACGAAGGAAAGCTTACAATTTAAACAAAAAAATTAAAAATTAAAAGGACGATTTAGATAAGACCAATTTACTAGCACGGTAACGATTATAGAAACTAAGAGCTGTTAGTTTCTATTGACTTCTTCAGGAAGAAAAGGAAAAGATGGAAACATCTTCCTTTGAGTTCCAAAAAATTAGCACTCCCTAAAGTTCCTGGTCAATCTGCTTACTTTAGTGCGCAAACCAGCTTGCACTATTCTAGGCAAGGTGTTGGGATCTTCCAAGGGTATGCTGAATCCAAACAGTGTCAATTCTTATGTGTGAACAGTATACGATGGAAGTGGATCATTGCCATGTTGCATTGCATTGGCTGCAGTATGAAGCTTTACATGACATATAGCGAGTACATAGAGATGGTTAGTGTTTACAAAACTGGATATGATGTTTTGACTAAATACTTGGAGAACTGAATTGCTGAAAATTTTTGAACAACCAGACTATTAGCATTTCAAATTTCAGAGTACTAAGCGAATGATTAACATATAATGAATACATAGAAATGGTTACTGTTTACAATAGCGGATATGATGTTTTGATTAAATACTTAGAAAAATTGGATCGCTGAAGGTTCCAAATTTCAGTCTGATGGTTATGAAACGAATGATTATTGATCAAGCGCACCAATTTTACAAACATCAACTGTGCATTCCATAACGCTCATGCGTGAGAGACTTTTTCCTCTCTTGAACACATCGAATTAAAGCGCTTTGATTTATCTCGAAATCGATTGATGTGAATTTATCGAGTTTTGCTTCTAAGCGTACAAATATCCAAAGTAGTTGAACAAATAACTGCCAGATTTAAAACAAGACTGTTTGGATGATTGGATTTCAGCAATGTAGAAGTAGGCAAAAGCCACTAATATCTAGAAAGAGAGAAATTATGCAACATCAAGCGTGGTTCAAACAATCGTTAAATAACCATCTTACTTTGTGGACTTACTTTATTTTTTCTAATTTCTAAATAGTAAAGAAATTCCCATCTGCAAAGATTTTAGTTCGTAGAGAAACGCAATGCGTGAAATTCAACTCAGATTGTTTGCAAATAATACACATTACTTTCGTCCAATTTGTCTCAATTGTTGACCCTGCACGGAGTAGTATTGTGTTCACTAACCCGGTAAACTTAAGTACGTAAGTACATAATCAGGAAACTCTCTCTAGCCATTTCCACGGCGATCACGCTCCCGTGGATTCTCGGAACTACGGCAGGAGTGGGCGTTAGAAGTTGTTTATAATAACTCAATTAATAATCAGGACGCGTAAACACGCTACTCTCGGTTATTACTGCATACTATCCGTGGATATCTCTCGTTCACATCATCGCATAGGTTGGCACGTTGCGTTGTATGTTTGTACAGCGTTCCGATACGGTATTTACTTATTTAATGAATCTCAAACAGGGACACCGATTGTGTTTGGAAGTGTTTAGCGGTTAATTATCGCGCCACAAGGTACTAACGCGCGTACGAAAGGAAGAGAGAGGAGAGAAACATTATCTCATGTGATTCTTATTAGTGTATCTATTGGACGTTTGTTACATAGACTTAAAGCTGTCGATAATGTTGTAAATATTTTCGTTTCGGTGTGGGAGAAATCTCAGATCATCAAAGAGATCTACATACGTAAACGTGCGATCGAAAGTCGTTTTATTTTCGTGGAATTCTTATTGAATATAGACTTATCCTATGAATGAAAGATTGTGTACGACGAAAGTTTGACATAATCTTTTAACTCTTTACTTAATTGTTGACGCCAAAACGGTTTAAGGAAGATTATATTACTATATCCCCAGTTCTCTTTTTTGTGAGTAAGCACTGGATAATTATTAATATTTACTGTCCAGCACAATACAACTCCAGTAACAGTGTTAAATATAAAGATGAATGGCATAAATGCAGAGATGTATAAAAAAATAATATAAGACAAAAAAAAGAAAATTAGGGTATGTATTGTATTCCTTAAATTATAAAGTAATCAAAGAAAAATAAAAAATAATAGGAAAAAGGCAAAGGGACTAAAGCTGAAAGAATGGATCATTAGACGGGAAGTTGACATTTCTGCACATGTGCGATAACGGTGCATTATATAATAGATTAGAATGTGCCATATTGGTTTCAAAAGTGTTAGTAGATCTATGGTTGTATTGTGGAATTACAAAGCAAATTTTGGAAAGTAAAGCCGGCGAATCAACAGCATTGTTCACCAGCCTCAACAAGAACTTGGCACTAGATGTCTCTCTCTAACAAGATAGCGAGCCAATATATAGACTAAACTTCCATAATCAGTGCCGCGAGGAGGATATGTATCATCGTATTTGAACGAAAGGTATTTCAGAAATCTTTTCGGAACACGTTCAATTTCTAGCTGAAGATAATGATAATGATGATACCAAACGAACTATGCATATTCCAATGTTGAGCGGACAAGCGAAAAATTCACAGTCTTCATTGCTGCAACGCATTATGATTGGAAAAATGTTTGCATGTTCTAAATAAGATACCAAGATAGCTTCTATTTGCGGCGAAAATGTCAGTTTATGGTCGAACAGTACGCCAAGATCACTAAACAAGTTATCCCTACTGATGGTATTATTTGCGACATAATAGTTAAATATTTGTGAATTCGAAGAACGAGCGAAGGCGAGTACAGCGCATTTATCAACGTTTAAATGGATTCTGTTTTTACAACACCATTCATTTATAATTGAAAGATTTTTCTTCATATGTGAGGAGTCAGATGGAAGCACGACTTTATTAAAGATCTTTAAATCGTCAGCAAAAGCAAGAATGTTGCAATTCAAAGATAGTAAAAGGTCATTCAAGTAAATATTGAAAGGAAGAGAACCTAGGTGTGAACTCTGAGGTACGCCACTTGATGTTTATGTGGGAGGAAAAGTTGAATACTATGAAGGAAAGTTGGCCGATATAGTAAAAACGAAAAAAAAAAGAATATCAAGGCTAACAGTTGAAATTTTCACATAGTTGCTAATGCTACAAATTTGTAACCGGCATGAGAAAACGATAAGAAGAGACCACTACTTTGTTGGATCGCGTCAATTTGTAACGAAGACCTTTATAGAAACCAATGGGAGATTACAAAAAATGAAATTGAAGCTACTAATGGAATGCTCATAGAAGCCGAATATAAAATGTGTACACTGATGGACCTAACTACTGATTATTCCAGAACAATGCTTTCCTTGTCTCACATTTTGGAAAGAAGATGTCTTATAAAAAATTTTGTTTTATTTAGCAAGTCCACAGTAACTACCAAAATTCTAAAGTAATATAGAGGACGATTAGAAAACGAAACAACTTGAAATTGGATGATTAGATTTGATGCTGGATAAAAGTTCAAATATGTAATCTGAACGTTGTATTTCAAAGTTTCTTTTTTGTCTTTATTAGGATTATAATAAAATAAATAAGAACGTTACTTACGGGACGTTACGGGAGAGCTTACCAAATAGCAGCAAATAATATCGATTGTCGCCCATATGCTAATAATTAGCTAATAAAAAAAAATGTGCCAACATTCGGACAATGAAAGTTAATAGGAGTACGATGAAACACGCTAATAAAACTGTTTTTTTTTTTTTTTACTATCAATATCGTCTACCACAAATTAATAATTCTGAATTTGAAATGCCCAAATTTGATAGGACATGACAAAATTCCATCCAAATTGTTAAAGTACTACTTGCCAAACCTCTAGCAACACTTATTAATAAATAGCTGAAGCCCATTCCTACTATACATTAATGAACTGCCATACTTGGTTCAGCACAACATTTCTTTAAACGTGGACGGTGTAAATATAATAATATAAAATTCCGTGGACGCTGCTTGGGCCTTTGTATTGCAGGAATCATTCATATGAATTATTTTCCATCTGAAAAGAGGTGAATCTTGTAAAGATAGCTCCGAAAAATACGATACGCCGCAAGTATACGTTTCTGTAAATTGTGTTCCAGGATTAATAAGGAAATTTGATAGAATAGGCGCTGTAACAGATTTGAAGAAGCAAGAAAGAAAGCACATTCCTGATGAAAATTTTTCCGCCATGCCATTATTATTGTTTCTGTAAGTTTTCGGTGAAAATCGTTAGGACAAAGGGAACGTGATCTATTTATTAGTAGAAGCCACTTACCAGAAATCTTACAAATTGGTGAGACTACGTAAACTTCAAGGAGGCAATGATGAATTTTGTTTAGTATTTTGTTTGTTGTTGAGAAACTGACTATGATGAATAAATATTTCCACTGCAACATTATTTTCTCTGACAAAACAACATTCACAACAAGTGCAGTCGATTACATTCATGTTTAGTGCACAGGAATGTACAATAAAATTATTGGTCCTTAGTTTTTTCTAAACTTGCAGAAGGGAGAAGCACGCCGCTTTCAACATGACGAGGCACTTCGAGTAGACATTTTTTTAATAAATGGATTGGACAGTTTTGGCCTATTAGATTGTCTCCTCGGTCTTCACACAATACTACACTAGATTTTTAAGACGGAAAATTACAGAAGCTGTAGCCAACGTAAATATTGTTTGTTTTCTTTGTTTTTGAGGATCGTAACAAATTGTAACCAGTTTGTGTGTTATTTCGGAATTTTGGTAGTGGCAAAACTTTTAACCAAGAATGACATTCAAATATAACATTAACACTATATTTTACTGTATTTGAAATGAAGTAAAACTGTGTATTACCATTTTGGTAAAGTGCCTCCTGAAGCATATATGTTCCTTCACCTGGTGAATTAATTATTTTAACTGTTCTCGATAAAAGACACTTTTGTAGTGCATTTTTGCGTATCACTCAAACGCACATAAATGTTTCTAAATGCTTTTTTCCGATCATTAATTATTTCTAAGTTGTTCCCTATAATTTATAAAAGTAGACATTTGGTAGTGGAAACAAAAAGATATTCAGTTATTTTTAACAGCATTAAATGAACATTCACTACAAATTGGTTACTATGTTTCAAAAGATGTGGATTTTTGATACGCATAATAAGAGTGCTTGCCAAAATTTTATGTTAAAAGTGGAAGATTACCTAAAATTGATTAGAATGTAAACGGTGTGTAGCTATATTAACTTTTTAGCGTTCTTACCAAATGTGACTTATGTCAAATCTCGTCGTACATTAGAAGTACTAATGATATACAACCTTTCACTAAATTTATTTTGATAATTTATTTTGATAGTCCTTCACATACGAAAGTTAGTGCCAGTATCTAATGTTACATCTAAGTCTATTCATTATATATTTTCTCCTGACTTATTTGTTTGCAGTAACTGTACTGTATATACATATAAGAGTGCCTACTGTGCATAAAAGTAGCTCAAGAGGCGCAGTGTGCCAAAAACGAACCCTTCACTTGCTGCCAAAATACAGATGTTGCGCAAGGTCTGCTTTCAGTTCTCCGTCATGTCAAGTGAGTTATTTAAAACGAGAAGTGCCGCTCTAATGTTCGGTTTCTCTTAAAACTTTCTTTCATCGTGGCCACTAATGGAACAAGCCCGAAAGATAACTCCCAGGAAGGACGCGCGCACAGTTCGAGGCATGCCTACTTAACATTTGACTTCCTGTTTCCTGCCCGAAGAAGTAGCATGATGTTAAATAATCGTGCCAACGCATCCTTCCAGTTTATTATATGTTATTTCAATAACTCTAATACTCAATATTATAGCCAGAATAAATAGCAAATGCTCTTGGCAATTACAACATGTGTTATCTTTTAGTTCCTAAATATTGTTTTGACCCTCGGTAGGTATTTAACAACGTATACCACGAAATGATATACGTTGTTAAAGTGACTTGATACTTAATTTAAAGTCAACAATTTTGAATATGAAAATACAAGAGAATTAGAAATTATGCATTAAAGACATTAAAATTCAGAGAATGATTAATATACCGGATGATTGACTTTCGACACTCATCAAACTGACTTTCATATTATGCTTCAACTGACAAAAAATATATTTTAACATTGAAGGAAATTTGATATGATATGTAGTATTTTTTACCAGTAAGATATTTACAACAACCACATAATGTAATTTTTCTGGATTTTGGTAGAAACCGGGCCCTTACCGAGCCGAGTAAGGCTTTTGTTAGGAGAAATTTGAATAAAAATCAACGGGATATTTTATAAATGGCGTATTTTTACAAGATTTTGTAAATTTGGTAAAGTAACAATAACAGTAATAATAACAGAAAATAAATCAACAAACCAACGATTACGATACGGTTCAGGTTCATCTAATCTGCCGTTTTCATTAATGCACAATTGCGCATGCTTTCCGGGCTTTTCAACTTGCCTTTCAATGGTCTAGTAAGAATGACATAGTTTACCTCGAAGCTTTTCAGTGTTTTGTAGGACATCAACTTTAGAACCGTAATTTTTAGCAACTCCCCATTAAAAATAAACTGAAAGACTTATATTGTACATATTTAAGTGTATCTACAATAACAAATGAGCAATCCCTTCGAATGAACTGTTCATCTGATCTAAATAAAAATTAATTTAAATTCGTTAAATTTTTTTGATTGCGGTTCAGAATAAGGGAATTGTGAAGAATTGCTTATGTCGTGAGTTTTCAAACCGTGGAGTTGTGCGGCCAGCAATCAGTCAGTCTCAAACTCATGAACTCTCTATTGAGCAAAAATTCTCATCATCAGGTCAGAGTTATTACAAACGGATAAAAGTTGTCGAATTGTTAAAGTTAAATATCTTACTATTAAAAAATGTAGAAAATTAACGTTTTTGCTTGAAATCGGTAGCTTCCAATTTGTTTTTATGAGTTTGTGAGATTATGTTCTATTGCTTACTTATGAATCACTCACACCTAGTCTCTGTGAATTATTTAAATACATTAACAGTGAATAAATTGAACTTCATTTTCAGTGAATGAATTCCAGCTTATTTGCAGCAGTTTATTAAATAAAGTGTAAATTAAATCTGTTAGATGAACTGCAGTTCGTATACAGTGAATGAATTAAGTTCATTTGCAATAAGTAAGACTAAAAGCGAACCTATTTACTTGCTTTTACTAGCGGTAGCTTTTCTTCTATAAACGCCATGCCCTGAACAACATGTATTTCGTTGAAATATTTAATATTTATTTAAATATATATTTTTTATTTATATAAGTAACTAAGTATTAGCAAAATGTAATTTTGAGATTTTACCATTTATTCTTCTTTATAGAAATATTTGCTTACATTTTTCTTTCAAAGTATGTAAACATTAAAACATCTAAAACTACAATATATCGACGCATCGGCATTGACAAAAGAAGTAATAAATATTAGAATAAACATAGTGTATCATAGTGACAGCACGTACGTAATGAATATGTTAACAAAGTAATTATTTAAAGAAATGCAAACCTCTGTAAGTAAGCAATGTGATGTGGAAGATGGTTCAGTTGGAGGTCCCGTACTAATCGCGGGAGATGCCTGCAGTAGCTTCTATATTACGAAGCTTAGTGCATATCTGGTATTTTATATAATCCTTGTAAATAAATACATAATCATCAAATACAATCAAAATATGCCGTAAATGCTTATCAGGCGTAACTGAGCAATACTGAAATAAAATTTTAGTGATAGATCTATAGAGTATTTGAGCAAATTAAATGAATCTCTATATTTATACTCACTGCGCAACACCCTATCTGTTATCAACTAAACTGAAAATTGCAGTCAGCAAGAAGTGCAAACATTTGTGAATGAAAACAAACGACAAAAACACGCTGATCTAATGCATTTTGTCGGGAATGAATGTTTCACTTAGAATAGATAAACAACATAATGGCATTGCTTTGAGCTCAACCGCTAATAAACTCTGGTTCATTCACAAATTATTTTTCTAACAAATAAATTAGTACATTTAATTCACTTAAACTGGTTTATTTGCGGCAAGCGCCCATATGAACTTACTGTGTACATGTATAGAAGAATAAGAGCCAAATAAACCCCATTATTTGCAATGAACTAACGTTTATTAGCAGCTAATGAATTTTCCATAAATGAACATAAAGAGCGGCTCATTTGTTCAATATTGTTTGAGTATGTATGTAATGTAGGTTGACTTAAAAGAATATTGTTATCAAAGAAATGCGAAAATGGTTTAAGTACATTTTCCCATTTAGTATTTATTCATACGCAATTGGTCCTACGGCACGATTTCGCAGTGTGACCATATAAATATTTAATTCAAGACGAGGTTATGGTCTCCTTGCACTTCTCACTGTTTCTGTATTAAAAAATCCAGAATTCGTAAACTTTAATTGATAGCCAGGCGATTTTGTTTAGAAAATATTCATCGTTTTCTAATCTTCCCACTAACCAGTCGCCTCCAATTATCCCCAGCCTCGTAGCTGACATGAAAGACAAGTCGATGATAATTCCCTTCAATTTTACAATGCACTCTTAAACATCAGGCATCGCACTGTTGCCACTACTAGGCAACACAACCACAATTGCAGAACGGTTAAATCTCTGTCCTGAATCCTTCTTTACTTACTATTGCATCCTGCATTGTTCATATTATATTCTCGGAATTCTTTGTCACTATTTCAACTTTATTGACTTACTTAACTTATTGTTTGACTTGACGTTTCGCTGATCATGCCGTCAGCTTCTTCAGAAGATTTCTAAAGGCTGCGTTTGTTGTCTCTTGCTCCTCGTTATATATACCATTTCTATTCACCTTTGCTGATCCATAACCGTTTCGTTCCGATGAATCGCATCGTTCCTTGTATGACGATTCCATGTGTTGCTGATTTGGTATCCGTCTTCGCGATTGAAATATTGTTATTTCTATCGATTTCCGGATAGTAGTGGCCGATCCTGGCTAATACTTTAACGTCGCTTTAGGCTATACGGTGTTCTCTTTATTGGTGCAGTACACCGTGAGCACTAAAAGCTTTATGAAGAACTCCGAACATTTCATCGAGATACCACAGCAACACAAAATAACAAAGGAAGATTTACTTTTCGCGTCCAATCATTTTTCATCATGTACCAGTGAGAAAGACACTAGACCATTTCTAGGTGTCCTAGTAGAACGCACTGACAAGATTCAGACAGACCGGTACCTGCATGCGACATCTCACCACCATCCACAACAGAAGAGGTCCCTCATCAACACATTGTTAAGAAGACCGGAGAAAATTACCGACGAACATCACAGTGCTAGTGAAATACAACACATCGAAAACGCTTTGCAGAAGAACTGCTACAGAGCAAAAAGATATAAGGAAACCTCGAGAGCAGAAAAAGGACGAAGATCGACAACAACCAGCAGGATACGCATAGCTTCCGTACATAACCAAAGTCACCAACAGCCTAACAAATACCTTAGGAGAAAGAACATCAGTTGCTCCCTCCCAACAAGGACGTGTTACCGAAACTACAACCAAAAGGCCAAAAACCAAAAACAACCGAAAATCGGTAAAACAGGACGGAATATTCAGCATAGAGCAAAAGAGCATGAGAGAGACGCATACCATAGACACATTCAAAAATCTGTAGTGGCAGAACACGTGCATCAACAAGGAGAACACCGCATAACATAACCTATAGCGACGTTAAGCTATTAGCCAGGACCAGCCACTACTACCCGAGAATAATACAAGAATCGATAGAAATAATGAAGAATACCAATAACTTCAATCGCGAAGACGAATATAAAATCAGCAACACGTGGAAGTTAGCACTACGGGGTCGTCATACAAGGAACGAAGTGATTCATCGGAACGAAACGAAAAAGTGGTGAAGTAAGAGACAACAACACCACTCTTCAGCAATCTTTTGAAGAAGCTAACAGCCTGATCAGCGCTACGTCAAGTCAAATATTAAATACGCGACAACACCCAAAAGACATGTCTGATATGAATTACGGTCGTGAAAGCCTAACTCAACAATTAATTACTCTTATTTCTTTACATTCCCACTAAAAGACACGCTGTAGCCTTTCCGCTTTAAATATTTCTGCATTTTTACCAAATTATTTCCAGAATCTACACTTTTGAAAGGAAATATTATCATTAATTGTCAAATTTTCAAAATTAGATTCTTAAAAATTCAACAGCAGTTTATATCAAGTGTTTTAATATATGTATATGCATAAATAATTTCAAAACAAACATAGATAATATAACGCACTGCGCAACCGTCCCTACTTTAAGTTGCTCATTTCGAATGAAGCTTAATTTGTACGAAGCAAATAGTGGAACAGGAAATATTTACTCCATCAAACATATAACATCTATATATACATGTGTCTACAAACAAACAAAAGGAAACAGGAAGAGATTTTGTCGCATGCGTGCCCTTACATAATGCCCTAGGTTCATTGAAGAGACCCGATTCTAACCCTGCGATGTGTCGCAAGTAAATTATTACATCTTGGATGAATGTTCCTTATTTTCCGGTTCTGTTTTGTATATAATATGTAAGTTGTTTGTAGGTTTGCATCTATTCATTCGAGAAATAAAGAACCAAGCCGCTCTCAGAGTGACTTTTGCTTCCCTCTATTACACTGTATATCTGTACTGATTTGTACCTCTTAAATACACGATGATTATTTTAACGTGCTAGTTTTTGAAAATAAAGCAGCTGCTTAACAAATTTGATGATCTAGAAGGAAATGGTGCAATAAATCTCTTCAAATCTCGTAGCATATAGCTTTTGGGGCTAGTAGAATAGACTGCTAAAGACAAATGCCTGGCGTGTTATCTTATCTTGGAGTATAACGCTCAATAGAACATCGAAATCTGACAAAGGGTGGCTAAAAGCTTAAGGTGCAGAGGAACGCTGAAAAGGGTGCTAAAACAAAGAAGTATTGAAGCATGTTTGGGATACCCAAGCTGTCCCAATGTGAGAGCTTTAGAAATATTCCTTGATCTATTCTTTAAGTAATAAAAAAATATCTCTAATTTAATATAAATATCATTTTGCGTTGCAAAACTCACTCTATAAAGCCATATATCTGGTAACCCTATTTGCTTCAAGCTTTTACTGACCAATATTCTGTTTATTTATTGCCTTGTAAAATAACAATTAAACACATTCTAGAAGTCTTCGTAATGACAGCAACAGTTCTTGAATCTTTTACGTCAGAGTATTAGAAAAATGTTACTTTCCATTATCAAAACATTAACCATAAATACAATTAGATCCATAAAGATAATTAATAAGGTAAACTTGTCGAATCTTTCTGTAAGCTTTACAATTATCATGTATTGTTCAAATTGTAGCAACGAACCATTGCAAAAACTTATTTCTTCTCAGTAGTCAATTAATAAATTTAACAATGACAGTCTTATCTTCTATATTACAGGCTGATTTACAAATTGGCGAACCAAGTTTTCATTAATCAATGTTACATCAGCTGTCATCAAGAATTTCTGTGGATGTGTTGGAAATACCCTCGTGAAGTGGAGAAAGACGCGACTTAATTTCAAATTTTGATGTAATTCATCTTAGATGGACATCATATACTTACTGCAGTTGTGTTCATAATATGCTAAGTCACTTTTCGTCCAACGTTACAAAATGTGCAATATGCCTCACTGAGATGGATTTAGTACTTTGTTGAAGGGCCGTCGGCAGCAAGTTAATTATTTCACTATCTGAAAGTTCTTTTTCAATTCTAAGGTTTTATTTATAAATAAAAGCCTTAGAGTTCTATAATATCGAATTGAAGTAGGTCTAGGTAGGTAACCTCATTTTGTATGCACCTTCTCTCAACTTGCCCAATTCCCCTTCATCTCTTGTTTCGAAGAGATGAAGTTCATCTTGTTCATCTTTTGTCTGTATGGTGAACCAAGTTTTATAAAGCAATTTTCTTTTCATTTTTTTTTATTATTTTCATTTGGCTAGGAAGAATACTGTACCCGCCTTTCTTCGTAGCAGTTCATGTTGAAATCATACACGCACTAACTCATGAAATGGAAACACCAGCGTTTACCAAAGCTTGAAAGTGCGATAGTTGCAGTTGGCGGATTTTGGTCCTCCGACTTCTTCCCGTATAATCTTCAAAATTCTCACTAGGCTTCCGCTTGCGATTATTTGACGACAAATTTATTTCTCATCCGATCATGCATTGAATTTAGGACAAAATTTTCTTTGATTGTATTGGAAAGTAGAGATGTTCGATTCTTTGCAACATTAATATACTTCATTTGAATGAAATAATTAAACGATTCAACGTTCGTATATAATAACAATATAAAAAGCACTAATTGAAAGCTTCCTCTCATTCAAAGCAATACCCTTTCTATGAAATAAATAGTAGTGTGCAATAGAAATAAAACAAATATTTTATAAAACAAAGAAGTATTGATTTTTTAATAGGCCTCTGCGAAAAGGCTGCAAAATTATTAAAACTGAAACCACCACTCTGGAAATCCCCAAGATGCTGATTATCTGCTTTCGTGCATTTCTGCGGCCTCTTCCTTAGGAATCCCCGCAAAACAAATCACGATAGTCGGTCAAGTCGGGCAATCTTGTTGGATATGCAATATCATCAAAGTTTGATATCAAACGATTCGGGAACAATCGCTGTACGGCGACATCACTGTGGCGCCATCCTGTTGGAACGAGACTTTAATCTATCCTTCGGTACTTCAGCGTCATAAATTAAAATTTTTGTTTACAAACATCCCAACTAAGGTGGATGTGGGCATCGCCAGATATAATAAGTTTATTATTCTATTTCTGTATTGCTGCTTAATGTTTCCAAAAATTGCCTGCAGAAATTTAGCCGTCAGTTGGATTCAATCTCTGAAGTATCTGTACCTTGGATGGATGAAAATTTTAAATACACCTGCGATATTCGTTGGAAGCTTCGTTCCGAAATTTGCAGTGCAATCGAGTACCGAGTTGTAAAACGTTAGGCCTAACAGATCATAAAACATTTACTTTTTTCTTTAAATAAACTTAATAGCTAATAAGATCAGAAAAGATTGTACACCGTTATATGACAACGATTACCAAATAGGCAAGCATAGACAAGTAATACTTTGAGGTTGTTTGCAATAATGCATCCTGATTCAAATTCAATGCATGCCGATTTAAAGCACGATAAAGCTTTTTCTAAGTCGTTATTTCAATATTTTTTGTATCCTTACTCTTAATACTTTTAATACCCTTAATCTGCATAAATCTTCCTATATGAAACGCGTTTTTATGACCCTGATACCGTTAATGATGTCCAATCACGTTCAATGAAACCGGAGCTGTCTGCACCATCTTTGCTGTACTTAACTTACACTGAATAAGAAGCAACTTTTTTCGCATACGTCACACACGCTGAATCGACAATGAAGAGAGATAATTCGTCGTCGTGTGTGACTCAACGATGCTTCTACATCCGTACATACGCGTACATTGGCGACAACAGAAAGATCATCCCGTCGGCCTCCTTGAGCGAAGAAGAAGTAGAAGCATCGTCTTACGACGACGCAGCACGCACGAGTCCGGTGACGGGCCGCCCAAGTTGCAGCATGCCAAAGTAAACAATGGACCATCAAGGAGACTACGTAACTGTAAGGTGGTCTCTCTGCCAAAAAGACAACCGGCATATGTCAAGAGACATTATGCGTATTTGTTTTGTACACGATGCGAGCCAAGACGTTGACATTACGTTCGGAGTATAGAACGTGAAAGTAGTACGAAAGTCATATGGTAGATAAAAAAAATACGACAAAGATACGCTGAATAAAACTGATAGAAATGACATTAAATTATGAGTCTTTATGCTTTCATATCTGCAATATGTATATGAAACTAACGCTTAACTTGAAGTTTTATATTCTCTGGCAATAAGATTATAATGCCTGAATTGAAAATATGTGTTGGTGTATACAAGCATTTATTTAAAAAGGTATATGCGCATATTCACATACGAAACATTTGTTATAGTCTTACGAGGTGATAGTGACCAATAAAATTTATCTCAGCCTAATAATTTCAAACATTTGGAATCTTCACATCGTCAACGATTCTTTAATAGCCTGGTTTATAGGCACATTTCTTTAAAATAATAGCAATTATATTTTTCAAAACACTGAACAAACTTTTGCTAATTTAAAAGTTCTATTTTTGGCAACTACATATTAATTGCGCCGATATTATCTCAATTCTCAAAAGGAAAAAAAAGTAAAAACAGTTTTACTTTCTAATTTTTGCTATTTCAACAGTGACATATGAATTGTATTTTTCATTATGAATCCTATGCTTAGTACTTCAGCTCTGACCATACCTTTGTCGTATATCACCATTACGAATTTCTGTATTTGTTAGCCAGTTTCGAATATCTACCTTCTAATATGATGATGATAGTGGCTTTTCAATTTTCCGCCTGTGATAAGGTGCATTATCTATCCCACTGGCAGCGTTTTCAGGTAAATCGTTTAATGTTTGAGAGAATTGTTTAGCCATTTGCCCGTTACTTAAAACTGCTAATTTTTTAGGGTGAAAGTATTTTGTTTCTTGTTTTAGGTAAGTCGGTATTGTATATTTGGATATATCAATATTATTATGTATTGCAAGACATGATTTTAGCATTGAATAAATAGACGAAGATGACTCTTTTGATTATTAACTTTCAAAATAAGCAATTTTTCATAGCTCTTTAGATGCAGCCTAATAGAATTAGCGCATACGGATTCGTATTGATCCAAAAAGCGCTTGTATTAATGGTTAGCGAAGCTCATTCGTGAAATGAGCTCGGTCCGTAAATAATTATTATGACATATAAAAGGACTTGAAGCACTAACTAGAGAAAGCAGGAAATAAGATTTCAAAGAAAAATTTCAAACAAAGACACTCGAAACACCTTCACTAACCCTTACTATAGGTAAATTAAATTATTTTGTAAGTGCAGCATTGAGAACTTATATTTATCTTTTACTTTAATACTTAATTTAAAAGAACTCTTAATATAAATACCGAAAAACTGGTATTAAACAACGAGACAATACTGCGAAGTTTATTTTTTTAAATACTTCTCCTTCTTGTAAGAAACAAAAAACACTCAAATGTCTCAGAATCATCACCATTATTAAAAAGAATTTTCATTTTTTAATTTTTTTTAATAATGGAGGATTTTAATTTTATATTATTTGCAAACGCTGTTACTTTGAAGGTTTCTATTTAATAGACATCACTTAAAAAGCAGCAAGTTTCATGATGTAGCGCTTCAACCACAAAGAACGCAAATTCTGCAAGCCTACTGTGAAAATCCGCTATTCGTTGACTTCGTATTGTTTTTGTTCGAAATCACATACCTAGCGATGCAACAATTAGAAGTATAATTACAAAATTTTAGTGCTCTGGTTCTGTTCTTAGTATCAAGAGCCCATTATGTTCGATCATCTGAAAATATCGCTCGGGCTACCTTCATCAACATACATTCAAGATTCAATTAATGCCATAACTGAAGCCATTACACCCGCCGTCAGTTTGCCGATTTCTTTTTTTTTGCCCAGACTGCAGTTGATAACCAATTTTGTGATCATATCACACCGGTATTTACGTTAGTACACGAAAGTATCGCTTTTGAAGACGCGAGAGAGATTGTAGGAGAAGCACATGTATCTTCGTCGTATAACTATTTGGTGTCGATTTCCGTCTCAAGATATGCTTGGAGCTTACTTCCTACAAAACGGAAATGGAGCAGCAGCGGAAATCGTCAAAGGTGAACGATGTTCGATGTTGACTCGCTTTTTATGGCCTCGTCTGGAAGGTATGGGCCGCGATAACCATTTCTCCCACTACTTATCCTGTTAGAAAAGTGTACGAAAAATTACCTGTCTGAATAATTTCCCGAAATGGTGATATTGGTTACCCCTCGAGATAATGCGATTTAACATTACTAGACTGTCTTCACGCGAATAATCCACAGACAACCTATAATAAAAGAAAGTAATACTCATGGGGTTACTGACGAAATTAATTAACTTGAATGTACAATAAAATAAATGTTGAAAAAAAATGTCCATATATTGAAGGAACCTTGGTGGACATTTATCATTTGCGTTCCGCGCATAATTTTGTTTCTGTTTTGTGTTGATTACATGATATAAATTGGCGGGCTTCTAAAAACTAACAATAAACAAATAAAGATTCGACTAAATCAATAATTACCACATTTCATTAGGTGAGACCTAAAACTTCTCTAAAACGATATATAAATAGTAAGAACATGAAGCCTTTTCGTACCTGTAACATATGAATCGCAGCAGATATCTTGAAAGCAGAACTGATTATTGTTCCTTAAATCCTTGAGTAGTTTCTCACGTAACTTACGATTAACAGAAGGTGCTTCGTATTGACTCATCTAAATCTTGAGTAGTACTCCACCTACCTACAGATATAACAAAGTACTGTAGTGCTGTAGTATACCTAAAATGACGAAGAAGTAATGCGAAAAGCCACAGAAGCAGAAGGCGAGATGTACGCAAAAAGCGCCCATGTTTTAACGTACTCTACGAGGACGACGCGACGACTAACTAGTCTCACTTTTTATTGAGCACGTACGGTCATTAACGCGCTATTTTTGTACGTGCGTATGAGAAACTTGAGTTTAAGAAATTAGATAATTAGTTGAACAAATATAAACCAAGCTATTGTCGCTCGTAAATATATTTATTGAGATTGATATGTGAAAAAATAACGCAGGCACGTACTGTGTTACGCGAAGAAAGTTCTTCGTCGACTAGGTTAGAGAAACGTGTCGATAGCTATTGTTCAAATGCGCGATATTCAGATGAAGGTCCTTGTGTACGGTTTTTTTTTTGGCAGTAGGCCGAGAAGCAAACAACAACAATAACTATAGATAGTGATGTTAGCGGATCTCATGTGAATAGTATTTACCATAAGTTTTACAATTTGGATATCTAAAGCTAGTTAGTTGGTGTTTACTAATAATATTACAAAAAGGGGTAATCGTTGATTACTCGGAATTGTAACGAAGATCACAACAAATGTAAAATAATTTGATTTTGCAACGTTTCATCCTTTATATGTGTTACAAGGAAACATTCGAAGATGGCAATCAACTTCAGATTTCACAGATTCATAAAATCTATCGAGTTTTGTAAAACGCCTCCTTCCGCTGTGAAATTGCACGTTTGAGGATAGTGGAGGAGGATGGAGGAAAATACATTTCGACGGTTATTACGAACAGACAAAAATAAAATTATGCGTTTCTACATAAATGTGTTCTTTATAGGTCACTCAAATTAACGCACATGAAGTTTTTTAACACCTATTCCACTACCCATGAAGTAATGTTGAACGAATAAGGACAAAGATACGCACAAGCGATCCTTTGGAAATACAATTTACGCCTTACTTGTGGTTAATAAAGTCGAGATCCATCTTGAAAAGCATGGTAAAGAAGATTTAGAAGAGCAATTTATAATTACCTAGCGGACAAACAAGATTTCGTACAATTAATTTAGGAATTCATTAATACACTGGCTCCAATTAAAAATGCACCACCCTTAAATTGTTGGAGTATTTCGCTTAAACTTTACAAATGTATTTCTGAAGGTCAACTTGAAGGACTGGTTATCACAATGCATTGGCCTGGTTTGTTTTCCGGGATTTACAAAAGCTAAATGTTCTGCACATGTTTTTACAGAAATACTTGTTACAATTCGAAAGCTGTAATCCAAATGTACAAATCATATGTCAAGCGATCCTAAGTGATGCCTGGCAAATGAGAACAATTTACCCCCCTCAGAACGTAACCTAATGATTTTTGATGATAATTACATGAAGGCAGTGTTAATTTCCGGTAAATTGCACCTAGTCTTAACCGTAACAAATCAATTGCATTACGCTAAAGCTATGGATTGTAAAGCAATTTAAAACTCGAAGAATAGGTTCGGGCGCACTCAGAAGGACCGCAACAAGCGCTTGGTTGTGCAACAGCGGTTTCAGCCGCTCTTGCTGCAGCAGCGGTGGACCGTTATCAGTCGTAGTACATTAATGACAATTTACGAACGAATAGCGCATAAGGGCTCCATAGCTGCTAGCCGTCGCTATACAATTACCGGAAAATATTCAAGTTCATGTGTAACCATTACAACCAGGAAGTTTAGAAGAATTAGTGGACTTTGCTCAATATATAATCAATTTTAAAATAAATGGGAGGTAGGTGCGGCAGCAGATCGAACAACAACTCACTGTTTCGGGGAACTGTGTAGCCCTTTCGATGACCTGCTTAAGTTGATCCCGGAGATACTTAAGCTGTTTTAAGAGGTTCCGTAAGCCGTATAATCCTATCTTCGGTCTGCTTAAGCTATTCTAGGAGATGCTTAACTATATGTATTCCAGACCATATCTTCATGGTGGGCTGGTGGAGGAGACGCACTTGCCCCCATATACACTATAAAGTTTTTAAATATTGACAAATCCTGTTTTAATTCAGATAAGATATTTAGACATTAACAGTACAAGTTATACATTGTTCAATTGTGTTTAGAAACCATTATTTCAAAATCAAAAAGGGCTCTTTTCTTACAAGATATAATTAGAAATATGTGATAAAATGTGAAGATGTGTAACTTCCACATCATCTATGGGCATTTTCTTTGGGAAAATAACTAATTTAAAATCAGTTTTGCTTTTGCAAAAATTAAGATAAGTGGTTTATGGTAGAACACGTATAACTATAACACTTAACTTTAGTTCCTGAAATGAAGTACCTCGATATCATCTTTGGCAAGAAGCTCTGGCGAGCTACATATGCTCTATCCGTCGCATCTTAACTTAGTTGTTTAAGATGCGGCATTGGCTACCATGACCAGCCTGCATAAAGCAGGACGACATCATAGTAAGCATGCACCTCAAGCTTTAAGAGAAAGCGTGCAATTAACTAATTAATTCCGATAAATTACACTTTTCCTTCTCTAAAACATTGCAATACATATGTGCGCATGTGTTGTAAGCTATTCGACATTCTTAGCTAACAATAAATTTAGCTACAATATTTTCAATCTGGTAAAACAGCAAGTGATAGTCAATGTACATAGAGTCATATATCAGGCGTCCGTTGGTCTGAACCGGGAAACCGGGAACCGCGCTCAGGATGAACTCAGCAATGATAACCAAGAGTAATTCATTAGAAGTAAGTTTAACCTTCGGAATTGCTCGTTAGGCGCAACAAATGTGAAAAAATGGAAATAACAGAATTTCTCGAAAAACTAGTATTCACAGAGTTATAATATCGAAAGGAAAATATCATCCATAATAACTAGAGAGGACAAAATCGAGTGAAAACATACCTGTTTTGCAGCGACTAGACAGACTCGTCCGATAGACAATACGAAGCCTTTCTTATGAGACGAATAGACACGAGTCTCTCTAGTCGCCGCAAAAAAGGTATGATTTTACTCGCTTTTGTCCTCCCTAATAATAACTCAACAATGAAAATACCCTTCCATTTAAAGATTCAAAAGAAAAATTAAATAAATTAATTAAATTAAATAGCCGTGCACTATTAGTAATATCAACTGGCCACTCCTTCAGAATTTTTGGAGAAATTATCCTTTTTTAGCTTGTTACATTAGTGGCAGCCTCTAGCAATCAATTCAAAAGACTAAACTAGTTTTACTGAAGTGTTCTTGGTTACCATAGAGGTAGAGCTGCTGTTCGTCCATAAATGGATAGCACCCATAAAAACTTTCGGCTATAATCGATTAATCAGATCAGGAACTCTTTGCACCATCAACTTCATAGTATAATACGTCAGAATTACTTTCTTTCGACTGTGATAATAATGCTTTTAATACGAAGTACTTCCTTTTCATAGGATATAAATATTCTAATAGATCACTTCAACATCGGCCTTGTTCGTAGAAAAAAATTTCAGAAATGAAAGCGTGTTGTTTTGCACGCTTAAAAGATTCTCAGCTTAAGTTCTTATTCCAAAATATAAATCTACCCACTGTTATTAAGTTATTTCCCTAATAAACGTGCGTATACTGTCTAATAACATATTACAGTATCTCGTACCTAACCTGTCGATATACTATATCAACACTAGTATAAAGCCGAAGAACGCATCAATCGCCAACACACGACTCCCGTACCACGTAAAACGTAACGAATTAAAGAACAAGACCACACACGTACACGCATAAGGCATACGTATAATATATAATCCGATGTAAAAGTGGAAATAGACACCGAAAAGTACAGCGTACGAGGCGGACTCGTATACGAATCAATTTGTGTTTCGATCCGCCTGAAATCTCCGAAAAAAGTTTCGCTCCTATGTTTAAATTCTTTAATATCGGCTCTTAAACATCGTCACGGTGAGACGGATGCGCTGTACCAATAATTATACTTTTTCTCCGGGACGATGACTGGCCGGTCGCCAGTGGATTCTTCTACTGGGCGCTCGTGGTTGCGTCTGACAGAAATTTGAATTAATTAGCGGGGAACAGAATGCCTCCTTAATTATTATATTAATCTTGTAATTGAGTTTTTTGTTTATGTTGGTAATTATTGCGGTTTTTTTCCGAGATACCTACAGCTGGGTGGTCGCGGTCCTGGCTCTTCTATACTCTACGACCTCTTAAAGCTAACGTAAGCCGAGCTCGTTTAAATTACTGGTTCGCTGCATTTCGGGAATTGGTGGTATACGTCAGTTAATGCTATATTACGAGAAGATACGACCCAATCAAAGTCCAATGCGCAGCAAACGAAAATAGCGATCGTACGTAACGATCGGCAAGAAAATGTTATTTAATTCAGGAGTATCTAAAATATGGCAAGTTTTTATTCAATTTATCCTCGCTAAAAAGAGAAAACAACAATCGTCAACGATAAAAGTTGAAAATATGGGAAATGTGACTATGGAATAGGTGTGGCAATAAAAATGACTCTGGGAGACGTAGAAGTCACTGATTACCATTTATATAGGCAGGGCTGGTCCTCGCTATAGCCAGGCCTATATTCAATAGCGTTCATTGTTAAAGAGTATATTTATGTGTTAATTACAGGATCGAACTTATGTTTTTGGAGGCCAAACAATTTAGAACAAGAATAGAATATGGCTAAATTTGTGGTATGTATCTCAAATGTTCATAGAACCTGTTTGATTGTTTGAGTATGAAATTTTCCACATAAATTTTCCTACGAGCACTATTCTAAAATTAATAGTTTGAACATATGGTATGATAAAGAATCCTTAGTAGAGCAAAAATTAAGATCTTGTGCTGTCTTCGATGAAAGGGAAAAACTATATTAGTAAAAACTTTAGCGCAATCAAATACCTTTGAACCCAAAGTTATAAATGGAATTGAAAGGATTTGTTTGTTGCGTTAGATTCGCCGCAACTTGTCGGTCAGCTTCAGTTTACTTTGTGCAAATACAGTTTTCATATGAAATGATAAGTTGAAATGAAATGTACGAGTTGTCTTAATGATTGCTGTCGGCTGGCTCAAGTAGCGACGCTACTAGCTAAAAATTTCACGTGCAATGAAAACTTAAGCTTAAAATTTCGTGATGTCTAATTTTTCCGATATAGTTATTTTTTTTTAGCCATCATCTCTTGGTAATCAGTCCAAGAACTGCTTCAGGATGGCTTAAGAAGTTGCTATTTATGTTACTGCTTTCTAAACGGCTTGCATGTGTTTCTTGGCACAAGCGGACGAGATGTCTAGTCTGTGGTTACCAATATTCTTAATACCACAACATTTCCAATATCGCGGTATTAATCGTGGCACAAACAGAAATACACGATGGAGTGAAAACATTGTCAGGAACATGCTGATGATCCCGATTAGATAGAAACATGTCCGAGATTATTGTGTTGTTTCTCTCCTTGCACCGTTATTGCCTTAAACGATTACATCAACACCACGATAAGCTATTTTAGCTTAATTTTTTTGATTAACATGTGCTGAATATAAAATAGTTCATAGCATGTAATTCTTATAGAATGAAAAATGTTTCCCCCTTGCTTGTATAAAATGAATAATAAAGAATATATCTTCACTTTAGATTTAGCGGATGCAAAGACGGCCAAGTGAAACTCAACGCGCGGGCAGCCGAAGGCCTAGTACTGGCCCTGTATTAACCATTTGTGCAACTCTATTATCTTCAATAAGCACACGGACAAGCAATGCAACTCGTTTGAATTTGTGTGGATTTACCAGTTATCTTTTGTTTTAATAGAATCTAATGGAAAAAAATAACAAATTCCATTCAGGTTCAGAAACACAACCATTTTATTAAAGACTGTAAAAACTGCATAAATAAAAAAAATGGAACGAAAGAATAAAAGTTGATAGCACGTGACATCTCCCTTAACTGTTGGATTCACCTTGGTAAGCGCTCCTAAATTTTAAATTACTTCTTGGAATATTATCTCACTCGAAAAGGATGACTTGTTCCAATCAGGATTAAGAGGGACGACTTACCGATCTGTTTTTATCATCCAAAAATTTATCGGATTTAAGTCTGGAGTTCGTGGTGATCAGTTAATGACTTGAATATTGATATAATAATCCAAAACTTATGTTCTCCAAGAATGATATAAAAAATAATAGATTCCTACAGCATCCCGCACAATATTCTCTAGATAGTATTCGGCAAAGAACTTCCCTTAAGAGTTAGTGCAATCAATTCTTCGTCAGTTCTTAGCCATACACTTTCGCGACCTCTCGTGCTTATATCTTCAACTGTTTAATCCATACAATTTCTGGAAAATCCCTTCCTAAGCTTGCTTCCTTCAACCTTCTTGCTACACACGAAACTCAGGATTCTGACATAAAACCTTACTTTCGACGTACCTCTTATCATTTTATCGTTGGCTAGAGACCGATTTATCTAATAAGTTCTCGAATCCAGAAAAGGGAGAGCCTCATGGCTATTGAAGCGCTGGAAAATCCGAAAATGTCTTAACGATTTAATCAGACCAGATGCTGATAAAGCGGAAATTAGCTGAATATCACTCCTCATGGAGCTAGTGAGAGCGTAGTATTTCTTGACGCAATAGTAAATATTTTTTGAAGTAAGTACAGAAGTAGTTAGGAAGCAGCGTAGCGAAAGTATTTATAGCATATGCAGGTGATTAGTTATAAGTAGTATTTTATGTTACATTGTTCTAGTTCATTTGAATAGGATATGTTACTATAATGGATTGAAAATAACACATGCGATGATAATGTGTCTACTTCTAATATATTTATTATGACTGCTAAAATTGGAGATTAGCCTTCCCTACATAAATTTCATCTACCTGTAAATTTTCAAGTAATTGCCTATAGAGTATCTGCAAACTCATCAGATTCTCTCATCAGATTAAATCACTGAAATAATTATATTTTAAAATGGATAAAAGCGCAATTTTCCATAGTTTTTATAAATAAATTCCCCGCAGAGCTATAATTTTCAAAATTGTGCGTATGAGAGCTCTTGCCTTCTAGATGATCAAGATCACATTATTATAATCTGCGACCTTTAATGTCTCTACTACATAAGAAAAGGAAGCAGATGTCGTTAAAACAAGAAATAAATAGGCGTAATAGATACGCGTTTTAACTCCGTATTTGATCTTCTGGACGCCAGTCAAAATAAACTATTAGAAAATAATTCAATTAAGTGCGCTACCCTAATTACACGTTACTAGGTGGTCCATTTTCCTTAATAACAACATCAACATTACTCAGGGGCTACTGCTAGGGGAAGGTACTCGGTTGTTGGTCAGTATACGTATACGTATGTGTATAAAATTGCGGGTTTCCGTTTCACAAATATTAGACCGACCACACACGACTAACCAAAATAAAAATTTCGTTTCAGGTAAGGGTCGCTATAAGCATAAAAAATATCCATCGCAGTACGTCAGCGCTTCTACGAGACGAAGACACAAATACGAATAACCATTCTGCCGGACGAAAATAGCCATAACAAAGTGCACATCTACGGATAATAACCTGTACGTGACATGTCCACAATTTAAGTGATTTGGTATAAAATTTGCGGATTGCTTTCCGCACAATGCGATAAAGGAAAAAAGGAACAATGTGACCAATGCTGGAATATTCAGACAATGGAGATTTAACGTCCGTTTAATACCTAGAATAGTGGTTTGCTGACCGTCTGCCGTTCTTTAAAAATGCAAAAGTCAAAAACGTATTGACGCGGGCGGCGAAACAAATCAAACAAATTTGTTTACGTTTTGGTGGCCTGACGTGGGTGCGAAACCCATATTTATTATTCCCTTTCCAGCTTAACTTAAGCAGTCCGTATTAAGATTTTACGGTTAAATTGTTATCTGTCGTCAATTTAGATAATAAGAGGTTTTGGGGATAATATGAAATTTTATAAGAAAATATTGGAACGGGCGTACATTGTCTTTTTAATATTCATTTGCGATTCTAGGAATGAGAAAGCCATTTTGTTAAAAATACGTAAAGGAATCACGGACAACACTTAGGTACGTTGCAACAAAGAAGTTGAGATTTAACAACGTTCAAGATTTATTAACGTTCATTTGATCTGTGACTTTGCTCATTATAATACAACAATTTCCTATGTGATCACTTTCCTAATAAGTGATAATTATAAAGTAACAAACACTTGGTTAACACCAAAGATGGGAGTCCGTATATTGACTTCACCTGATCCATCGTAGTCATATGATACTTGAGCTGTTTCACCGTTGTTTAGATGTAACCTCATTAACGGCAGAAATGTATAGAACAAAAGTAAAAATCTATCAAAATTTAATTTTTCACTTGTTCATACTTGACACGTTTAACAGCTTCAGTAATTAATTTGAATTTATTTTTTCTCCAAACAGAAATTGGGCGATAAATGTTACGTTTTTATGGCTTCCAGTATAGTCACTGTAATGATTGCTGCATTGAATAAACTAACCAAAAACTAAGAAATAGAAGGAAAAAATATTTATGGCTCTTAAGTTGTATTTCTCCAAATTTGTTTCTACAATGGTTACCAATCCGTTAGGAACTATTTTTTTGCTTTTCACGATATATTGAACTTTGTGCTTTTCTCTCAGTTCTGTTTTGTTTCTTTCTCGTTCTTCATCCTCGCGGACTAGAATATATTTGATTACATTTCTACTTCATTTTTAATACATTTCAGAGCCTATTGTTTTGACTATTGTACTTAATTGTCCGTTGTTTGTAAATATGTTCCTCAATTTATATTGTACATTTCAATTGTTGTATCAATGGCTGCTTTAATGAAGACTCTAGGGTTATGGACGATGATATACCACAGTATTTAGGCCAAAGTAGACCCATTATACATCCTCTCTACGCTAGGGAGCTTTGGGAGGGTATCTTGGTATATGTTAGGGTGTTGCTCAAGGGAATCTAATGGCGGCAAGGTAGCTGATCGTCTCCTTTTTATTGATACCAGCTATGAACGCTTGCAGAGTTGTATCCCGCTAAATGAGGAGTTTTAGTTAGACCCGAAGATTTGGCAGAAATACAAATAATAAATAAAAATCAGGAAGCTCTTTACCCGCTTGCTTGTCTATTTTTGACGGAGTCGATCCTCTAACGTCATTACGTCATTATGTAGTTTATCAGTTACGAGTATCCGTCATTTCCTCGCCAAATATTAACAATTACAAGTGTTGATCAAACTAGAAGAGGAAAAAGAAAATCTAGAAATAGAAAACAAAATTCAAATTAAAATATAAATTTACTAGAATCACCAATGAAGGTATAAAATAAATAAAAATATTAAATCAGAAAGAATTAAGAAAGCATGAAAGTTGTTGCTGGTCCCGCGCAATTCTCAATACACGATCCAAATGCCTAAAGGTCCTGGCGCATAAGGTAGTGGTCCGATGCCCGCAGATTAAATGTGGAGAAATGATCAGAACTAAACAGTACGATACCTCTAAACTCTTTGCTATTATTATTAATCAACTCCAAGCTTGTAGCAAAACCGGGCACCTATTCAAATTATTTTACAAGAATGTTTTAGTGATAGAAGTGCCATTGCTCGTTTACCGGTTATACCTAAAAGTTTTTAGTTCGACTTTCCAATTACAAAATCAATGCGGAGCTCTTATGTAATCCTTTGCAGATCACTTCCGTGTACATAAAAAGATGGGATTTTTTTCTCTAGTATTCTGTCATAGAAGGCCATGAGAAAATCAAATAGCAGAAACCAAAAATACACAAATAAGATAACGTTTGGAGGTTTACACAGGCGCTCGACCATATTTATACAACATACCCAATGTATGCCTAGATATGCGCATTCAAACAGATTGATTACAATTTTCAATTAATCCGAAAAGTAAAGCATGTTTTTTCATTCGCATCACCGATACTAAAATATAGTTTTTAGTGCTTCTATTACGCTGATTGGTTTGAATACTATTAATTAGACCATAAGATCGTAAGTTTTTCTTTCTGTAAATATTTTTTTTTATATTGTATCAATTTTGAAAAATCTTTGAAGATATGTGATATTTCTTCTTTATTGAAACTCTAGGATTTTCTATGTTGTAAAAGGAAAAATTTGCAACTTATTTTTTAAGTAAACCTTTGCACGGTAGGAACACATAGATATATATGTATATATTAGAGCTGCAACGAAACTTATCATGGGTTCCCTTCTTCTGTTACACACACATTTTCGCTATGTGCAATGTTACAAAGGTAATTATCGCTGCGTATTATTGCGAAAGAGCAGTATGTATGTTTATAACAATGTCTGATATTGATAACCATTATTTCAATAAAATTTTTTGTTCTCGTGAGCTGCATCTTTCAAGTTTACGAGGATAAATATACAGCAGCTTTTGAAGATAATAAAGTAAAGCCTAAGAATTTTGCTTGCATGCAAAAATTAAGTTCGCAGCGAAGTAATACTCCAGCATAATATCCCTTTATAACGACCATAAAAATCGAAATTACCTTGCATACGAGGCTGTTCTTTTTAATTATCCTCAATGACAGGCTTATGCCGCTCACAATTCCGCCCCGCTCAATAATAAACCAGATCATAGTTACATTTTTATTTTCACCTTTTTTTAAATTAACGACCACCAGTTATACAAAGCGAGGGAAGAAGTCCCTAATCACAGGTGACAATATAAGCGTAATAATCTTACAAGCGTAATTGTGTAACGAAAATAGTTTCGTCTACAAAAGAAAAAAAAGCATCATTCCGATCCTTTTTTATTACAAACCATTCCCCGGCGAGCGGCAAGTAGTCAAGGCATCACGGTTATTTGTTGAAACCGGTCCTTAGGTACTAATCGACGGGCCGTATAAGGTCTGAGTCCTGTAGCGATTCATTATAAAAAACCGATACAAAAAATCGTAGAATAAGACGAGCGGCACCCTATATAAGTAGAGGCTTACGTATTTATTCACTTCGGTTAGTCCTTTTTTTCTTTTTATTTCTAAGGTTGCTGAGATTTCGTATAAACACAGGGGGATGATAATATGAGTAAAATGTGCTTTTTTGAATTCTCATAAAAATGTTAGGATGTGCACAATATGAGAGCTGTACACCAGTATATGAAAACCTTATGCAATCGCAACTATGTGTCGCAAGAATTGATCTCCCCTTTCGTCTGGTAGAACCTACTTTTGTATTCTTTGAGTATACATCATCCTGCTAATAAACTTACTATGTATGTTATATTAAAAAACTTTTTACCTTTGCTTAATAAGTCAATTGTGAATTTAAATCTGCATCCAATTAGAAATAGCTTGACTCGTTTCAGCGCTGAAATATTTTTCCGCGAGCATTTTCGCTGTTTGGTATCTACTTTGACCATTGTGTACACCATACACCAAAGGGACGTAGGGCTTTTATCGGTAATTCACGGGTCTACTCGGTGTAGTTTGCCTGGTTTAACGATCCTAGGCGGCCCTCGTGCCTTGGTACTCAAGCTGTGACAACTTTAACTGTTGATGGTGCCACTTTCCACGTTGCTTACGTGAAGTCCGGTATGTTCAGCATTGTTTAGAAGTCTAAGAAACCGATGAATAATTAACCTCTTGCTTGCTTTTGAGCTACGAACTTTTCTTCGTTTAATATCATCGATTACGACATAGATTCCAGTCTCTATCCTTCAGAAGCTTGTATATCTGATAACATCCACTTTAATTGGAGGATTGCTCTTAATATTTCCAAAGTATTTGCAACTCTATATTGAGTACCACTTTGAGTTTATTCAACAGCCATTAGTAAGCTGCAGTGTTGTTTAAGTGTTCATTAGTCTGTAAGTTTTTAATCTAGCCTTCCTTTGAATATAAATTTGAAATAGCCTCTACCTGTAGTCTCTTTATACGTACAATCAAAACGTCCCTTTTGAACTTATGTTTTTTGTCTTCGTGCACAGCTTCCTAAATTTGCGCAGCGCAATTAATGATTTTACTGATGCGAGGGTTTCATGTAACTCATTGACCAAACCATACTTCAAAATGCATCGCTGCTCCTTCTAGCATGATTAGTCTCAGGCCGTATATTGTATGCTTCCTTTCGAAAAAGATAAGATATCTTTTCGCATTCCTCTACTATTCTACAGTAAAAAAATATCTAATCACACGTTATTTTGAATAAATTGACACACATACAATCACTCTTTGAATTTAGTCACCATTCCCTCCAACATTTCTGTGACTTCTCGATGAATGAAAACCTTTGATTTCTTCAACGGTCCGGATTTGGGATACTTTAACACACCCTACAGGAAATTATTATAGGGAAGAAAATGGGCAACCTAAGAGGTTAGGTCAAACCATGCCAAATTAATACGTTGAAAAAACAGAACATTTGAAAAATTGAACATTTTAAAAGAATAGGTGTTAAGGTATGCCTCCATCTTGTAGGAATTGCACACACTGCATTATCATTCATTTGTTCAGTTCTAATTAGAAGAATGCACTGTTAAATTAATATTGCGAGCTGATGTGAAATTAATGACACTAGGATACTTTACTTTTTGTATGCAAGGATTGCAGATGTAATTTTTTTAGTTGAACTCAAGTGCGTGTCACCATTGATTAACAACAATAAACAGCAAACAGTGAGAACGTCGATCTCGAACTAAACAATTATTCGCTTTATGAGATTTTTAACAAAACAGTTACTAAAAGCTACATAAAACATATTTTTAGCATATTCCTGAATTCTGCTTGTTATTTTAAATTTAATTTTTACTTATTACTTATCCTATATATCCTAAACCATGTTATATTATCAGTAGAATCCAAGATATAAGATAAAATTATTTAAATAAATTTGAATAATCAGTATTTGAAAATAAAAAATATTAAATTTGAATTTTAACTGTTATCAACATATTGTTGTTAACTTCACATTGAGAGAGCTATTGTTATGAAAAAACTAAGTTAGTGAAATATATTTGTTCAAATAAATAACTATTTTTTTTTAATACTGAATCCAAATATTGCCACCAATTTCATATCAAAATGCCGAAAACCGTACCAAATTTTCTTTGTAACTAGTAAAGGTTGATATAATTAAATGATAAAACTAATAAATTGTTGGGAAATTTTAATCGCACAGCTTTAAAATTGGCGAAAATACGACAGTTTGATTAATAATTTTCGAAAAATATGGTTCCTAATATGCAGTATTCAGACTTTTACAGTATTACTTTCCTGGTGTTCAATATAGCTTGTCACAGCACAGGTTACTTGGAACTACTGGAAGTAATAGTCAATGTATCTATGTCATTCAGTAAATACAAAATAACCACAACGTAGATCAATATTTCACACTTCAAGGTATCCCCGAACTTCAAGAGAAGTGCAAATCAACTCTTTTTTTATAGATAATTGCGACATATTCACTCAAATGTAGAAAAAAAAATCAGTATACAACACATTTTCAGATTTGATATCAAAAACCCACCATGTTAATAACAAATGTTTGCAAAAAGATTCAGGAATCAACAGCACAAAAGTTAAAAATGATACTAAGGCAGCGGTAACCAAAGTGTGTAATACACCAACGTTGATAAAATATGCTTTTTTGTATGGTAACGGTCCAACGAGGTATAACCTTTTGAAGATTATCATAATACTGAAATCCTTTCTAGTGTGTAAAAGGTTTCATGGATTTATTACTATCATTCTAACATGTTTAATGATAGAAATTAAATTATTTGCATAAAAGAAACGCAATCATGTAAAAATAGGAAGACTTTATTGATCTTGCTGTTTTTAAGGCACATTTCATTGAATATAAAAACTATTTTAACCTAATCAAAAGTCAAAACATCATCATAATCATCACATACTCAAAAATCAGTAGGTATATAAAGGTATGTTTCACTTTTAAATATCTCGCTTAAGTATTATATATTCACTGCATAAATAGACAATATATAAAAATATTTAACGTAATTATTATATACAATAATCATAAAATTAAACTATTTACACACATTTTCAATTATAATAATAGGTATTTCATCCATCCATTGGAAGATACAGGTAGAGTATTGGTTTTCCTATAATTGTGCGTCTATTAAGCCCGAAATAAGTTGTAAGTCCAGACAAGATAGCGCGTTGAAATTTTAATTTGTTTATTTACATTTGGCGTAAGGAAATTTTCCCTACCTGTATATTAATGGTTTTAGTTAATTTCTATATAATTATATGGCGTTTTTTGTAGAAATACAAAACAAATATCACATGATTATTAAATTCCTTTTCTTAGCGTATAAAATATTTTTTTCTATAATTAATAATAACAAGAGTATTCTATCTGTTAGAGATTCAGTCAAAAACTTATAAAAATAATAATTTGTTATTTTGGAATGATTAGATTTTACTGTATTCAAATACGTCATCCTGGACTTTCCCTCTTATTTCATTAAAGAGAATACTTTAATCGGTCTTTATATGTGTTAAACTCTTAATAGCAACTACCACGGTCGCCACATCCTTTCTTCCTCTTGAACTTTAGCTTTCCTCATTACTAGCGATAAGGGTTTCATTGAATTGTTATTATATTTAACATCTAACGGTTCCGGACTTTCCGCTGTTGAATAATTCGAGGAACTGGACGAAGAAGCAGACGCCGTAGAGGCGGTTCTTGTCGGGATGGGTACCAAAAGAGGTAAAGGATTGCTGGAAGTCGAGGGTGGAGTACTGGCGGTAGGTAACACCAAGGCAATGTCTCCATTAGGTAAACGCGTAGACATAAGTTGTACACCTCCGTTTCCAAGAATAATACCGCTGGCTTGGTGCGCCGATTGGGGAATTTCCGCCGCGGCCGTGGTAGGAAGTATGTGAACTTGCAGTTGCTGCTGTTGCGGTTCCTGTTTTCCCTGATTTAGGCAGTTCGCGAGGTGCTGCAGTAGGCGGCGTTTGACTACCGGATCGAGGCCGGGAAACCGCGACACTTCGCTGGCGCATTCGCTGAAGCCGGCGCGGAATTTGTTGATGACCGTGGGATCGGTGGCGACAGACATTGCCGCTTGCTGACGCTGCATGTTCTGGAGATGCTTGACGGTCATCTCGAGGATATCGGCCTTTTCTAATTTAGAATGCCTAGCAGGCTGTAAATAAAAATATTCTATTATTTCATGAATTTATACTTAAAATATTTCTTTAAACACTGAAAGATTTTACTTCGGTTCAAACAATCTTTAAAACTTTGAAAACGAGATTCGTTCACTTAAATGTTATTGTTATTTCTAAGTACGCTTTTTAATTTAACTGTTAACAAAGAAAAGGGTTTGATGTAACATCAAAACAATAAAAAAGATGATCCAATTTTCAAAATTTTGTAGCAATATTCGCTAAATTAACTATTAGATACAAGTGTATTCTAATTTTATACTTAATATACAAAAAATTAGAAATGAAATGGTATAAATGAAGTAAAAATTAAGCTAAATTTGATGAGCGGCGAATAATTTGTTCGAATAATTTGTTGATTATTGTTAACAATAGAGAACTTAAAACCCAAAAATAGTCTCTCCGGATATTTTTAAAAGTATTTACTTAAATTTTTGAAAAAAAAATACAAAAAAAGGCTGCATGTAAAGCAATGAGAAAACTTATACATGTGCTACATCCTTAGTAGATTAATTTGGCTAATTAGTCAAATATGCCCAAAAATACTTTAGGATATTGTTAAGTTATATCCATACTTTTCAGCCTTTGCTTCAACAAAAACAAAAGAAGAAACCAGATTACCTTGAAACTAAAAAATTTTTTAAAGTCGAGTAAGAGCCAATTCAAGTATTTTTTAAATCTCATAATAATTATCAGTTCGAATGTATCATTAACCAAAATAAGAATACGTGGGAATTGTTTTACTCTATTCCAAAACACCTACAAAATGAATTCAGAAGTGTTTTGAAAGTTATAACGCTGCTTCCGCTAAAGTATGAATTCTTGTCCCTAGTTTAAACGGAAATAATCTAATACTCACGTCTTTCTTCATCGCATCTAAGATCAACGTCTTCAACTCGTTTAAACAATTATTGATTCTAGCACGTCTTCTTTTTTCCATAATTGGTTTATTGCTCTGTGAAACAATAAATAAACAATAGAAATTGTACCGGCGAATGTTTTGTTGCGACATTGTATACAAGCAAATCCATAGATTATTAGACGAAAATTAAAGTGATGTTAAATGTGATACATACTCTTCGATTATCATTAACTCTCCTTTGCGGTGCCGAATTATCAACAGGTCCTCCGTTAGTAGTAACGTTAGCATTAGCGATCGTCGGCGAAACACTTTGCACTAAAGTACCAGTTTCGGTAACCATGTTTAACAATTCTATAAACTGTATAAGTCTTCAATATTTTCCTTCGGTATTGCACCGCGAAAACTTGCGAGTTGCACGCGTATGAACGGGAAGTAATCTGACGCTTGCTCGCACGATCTGAATCGTTCCGTATGTGATAAGCGACTGAGGTATTGTCCGACTGCCGCTCTAACAAAACGCGAGTTCTGCGTACGATCGGATGCTGCGGCGAAACGAAAGCATCATCCGTAAAGTGGTTACTTTTCGGGTGATGTGTTGGGCTGTGTGTGTGTGTATAAGTTTTCCGAGCGGTGGGGATGGCTGCCGCGTGCCTGTTTAGGCTCGCGCGTGAGACAAGGCCGAGATCCATCTTCCCATGGCGTGTTCGAAGTCCGCCGCCCGAGCGGTGTCCGCATTGTCCGTCTCTGTTCATACGGGAATTCCTATCCTCGTCTTCTGGCTTATCTGTTTTTCTGCCTTCGCTTTCTGTACCGCTGCAAACCCCGCGTCTATCTTCTCGTGTGGTTTTCAAGCAGGTGAGTTGTTGGGCTTACGTATGTAGGTATACGGCGAACAGTGGTAGCCGCTCAAGGATGGTAGCGTGGGTGCTCTGAGTTATTTATTGTGCAATGGTTCCTAATTACACCAGCGTTAGATAGATATGCTTTGAATGCGTGAATTAATTTTTTGTATAACGATCGGACGATTTATACTGAGTGTTAAGTACTCTTGACATTTTATGTTTTAGTAAAATCGTAATTTTATTTGTTGTTTCATATTTATATTTATTCAATATTATTAAATGTAAAACTTACTTAATTTGTTATGATATATTAAATCACCCGCGTACAAACAGAGCAACTAAGTAAAATTCAAATACATATAAGTAGAGATGACAAAGGCAGGTGGAATTATACCTTTTTTGCAGCGACTAGATAGAGTCGTGTCTATTCGTCTCGTAAGAAAGGGTTAGTGTTTCCTACCGGTTTCCCCGAGAGTCGACAAAACACGAGTCCGTCTCGTCTCTGCAAAAAAGTAATAATTTCATCCGCCTTTGTCCTCTCTATATACAAGGAAGTACGTCGTCGGTGCTACCGCTGGCACTTACATTGGGATGTGGGAAGATTAAACAGGGAACTACCGTGAAATAAATTATTTTACGTTAGGAAGCACTAGGTTGTTCGTCGAGATGAACGTTGATTATAATGTACGAAATTTAACGATTCTCTTTCGCTGTTAATTATGCTATTCATAATATAAAGTTCATATGACGCACGGTACTCAATTCGTGTTATTGTCACTTATTTTTAAGGCAGTAGCGCAAGCCATACTACTCATATAGTATGACAACATCTAGATAGTCTTGGGTTGTATCGTACTAATAGTATTCATATTTTTGGGAAGAAACACAAATGCCTTTAGTCGTTGCGACGTTGATAGATCTATTGTAACAAAATGCGCTTATATGTGCTAGAGAAAATTGAGGATTTGTATAACCCTTAGGATCTTCATCCCTCAATTCAGTAGATGTCAGGAATAGTTTACTCTTGTTGTCGAGTGCGACTGATTGCTACACATTCAGATAGAATGCCGTCTTCAGATAGGCGAGATATTTGTTCTTCAGCTTTTCCTAGATTAAATAATCCTTTAGGGCCGCATCGCCTGTCAGTGGAAGTCAAATTCTGTAAGAGATCTTCTACGATCAGGCGCCAGATCAAATGCTAATCAGCATCATAATTATTTATCAAAGATGAATATTATTGTATTAGTAACTCTTGTAGAAGAAGGGATATTCAGGAAAGAACATATGCTACTTACAGGCAAAACCATCAAAACCATCGGGAAAGAATTAGGAGAATGCATCATAAAGTGTCCTATTAGAGAAATCAATGGATTTGGTGGATCTCTAATTCTCTGTTCGAGAATCCATAGATTCGGTTGGAAAAATCGATAGATTTGGTCACTGTTATAATATGCGGAGATATAAGTTTGATAGAACAGACGAATCTTGCATGAGTAAGCCAATTCTTTGTGACGTTGTCGTCCTTAATTTGGAACTTTTTGCAGCTCTCCATAGACCACAATTCATTTTAACGCACGATATCGCTCGTCGGCATCGTAATAGACCAGCCTACCACTGCGAATATCAATATTTTAAGCTGGTCAACTCGAAATCCAGTTGTAAATTTTATTAGGCATTCATGAAATTGCGAGTAAAAGTCCGAACATGCGAATGCCGCCAGCAGACCTCCTCAAAACGATTACCACAGAAATCAATAAGAAAAGGTTGAAACTAATCCAAAGCATGTTTTCCAGGCTAAGAGGTATAAGTCGATCTTAAAACAATGTTAATTTTCGCGTTTTTTTGCAACGTTATGTGTTTAGCGTTAAATCGTTAAAATATTTTTCGGATTGTAATTAATACGCGATCGAAATATCGCTGCTTATGTGTAAATATTGAATGATGAAAGAAAGCAATACGGTCTTGATCCTTCAATTTTGCGCCGAAGTGTATATTTCGAAAAGGGAAGAGATATATTAAAATAAGTACTTACGTTATTCAACGTTTGTCACTGTTGTTAGTTGAGTCGAACAGACGAGAATACTGTTTGTATGAATAAGTTATCAGTAACTAATTTAAAAAGAAAACGAAGGCCGATTGCGCGAATGTCATAATGCGAATCTTTTGCTTTTTCAAATTTTTATCATTGTCTTCTTCTTTATAGGTTCATTTACAATTAGAAACATACAGAAATGCCAGAATTCGTGGCTGACAGTCATTTTCGGATTTCGTCGAAGATGTGGCTCCTTCGACGAATTCCATCACAAACTTCATGTTGTGAATTGATTAAATGTGAAAGGTCAACGACTATTACATTCCGCGTGCTTATATTTTGAAATAATTGTAAATGAAATGCTGCCCTACCTGCACGATAAGATACTTTACAGATCAAACGTACAATATGCTTACATAATATTTAACAAAAAGCTCGATATGAAGAAAGAGATCCGACAAAGACTAATGACAGAGAATTGCTGCTTATATGCATTTAGTAAGTGAACAAGCAATAAGTTAGTGTGAAAAAAATTAAAACTAGTGCTTTATTAAACGATACGATCCATTGCGACATTGGGATGTTAGAATTGAAATCGCGAGAATATTGGAAGGCAGACGTGTTAAGGAAGATATTTACAACGAACAAAATAAATTAAATGTGACTAGAGCGAACTAATCAAAAGTTAGTATAGTTAACAATTCGTAATTTACTTAGTATTTCCGATTTAGCTAAATATCTGAAAAAATGTCGCTACGGTAAAGAATCAAACTTGATAGTTCCCGCTTACCGGACTTGTACTAATCATTACACTACGGAGACCTTGATGTAAGCATGTAAAAATGCTAGATTTTTTGTTTGGTTCAATTTACAATTTTTCCTCTGAAATCTATATTAAACCTATTAAAATCGTTGAAAGCAAAAGACGAAATGAAAATTTTCGAAATTACTTATCCAATCGTTCTCTGCTCCGCCACTCACCATCCATAGGTAGTAAAGCAGCAGAGGTATATTGTTCACTCGTTCGACGACTGTTAGTAATGCATCTCCACCAATTAATTTGTACTTTTAAATTCTTTAAAGCGGATAACAGTAAGCCTCTATCGAGACTAAATACAGGCTGCTTCTGTATATATATGTCAATAGAATAAACAAGACTATCCTATATAATAATGCATCCCATAGATCTCGAGGAACCACATGCACACCTATAAAATAGGCGGCCAAAATTTTCGGTTAAGTTTATATGTAGACATAGTAAAAAGTTGAGTAACATAATAATAAAGTTAAAAGATCTCGGATTGACCAAACAAAAATATTATTGAGGGCCTACAATGACATTTAAAGATATTCTTGGGTTAACAGAAACTACAGAAAGTTATTCTCTTCAAATCAAATATATATAAAATTTATTTTGAAGATATCTTGTATTTAAAGAAAGCACATTGAAAATTCAAACCAAATTGATGTTCTTACTTCTTCCCTCTCTGGCTGGCAAAATTAAAACAAGAGCAAGTAATAGCTTATTCCGTACACCGCCACAAAGCAAGAAGTGCAGGAACATTGAATCATTTCACTTTCTAAATTCACAATTCTGAATTCTGAAAAAAGTAATAACCCTGTTAACTCTACAGTGAATATGTCAGCAAATACTATTAACAACTTTATACGTGCATGGACATATTCAGAATTTCGACAATAAACCAATTAGCAAAATGATGTTTTTTTTTAAGCGTTCGCGAAGTATCCAAATTTGTTAGACTCACAGGATTGTGCAAGCTGGCTGTAGGCAACGGGTTAAAGCAGATAAAGAGTAGCACAGGGATGGGACGTTGTATTCGTAGATCTTCTAGCAGTAGATCTACTACTAGTACTAATACTACTAAGAAACAGGCAACGTTGTAGCAATTATAGAGGAGATTCAGCAAAAAATCAAGTTTTATTGAAGATAATTGTGGAAATGTATTAATCTTGAATAAAGCCTCCTTTTAATTAGGGAATCGGGTACGGGCATTAAGCGGGGAAATACCTACAGTATAAAAATCAAAATTTCTTACGAAAATTATGGTTTAGGGAGTAATTTTATAACGCTCTCCTATTTCGTTGTGTGTAATCGAGGTTAGAGCAAGATAACACCAGATGCTACGCTTTGAGGTGTGCAAAAAACTGTTTATAAAATAATGGAGTCTCTAAGCCGTCCACTGGCCAGCGCTTTTAACTAACCTGAGCCCGATTGAAAATATTTGGAAGCTCATGAAAATCGAGCTAGAACATATAGCACGCCGTTGTACCATATGTTCAAACCTGAGTTAGTGACAGCAATTTTAAAACTTGACGAGAATTATTCCATGACTCTTTCAATCTCCCTTTTATTCTTTCCGTCATCGGCCTCGCCTTCCAATCCATTTTCTATCGTCTTTATTAGAGGCACTATATTTAACTATTCTCTAATCTGTTTCGTGTTTTATTCTATCTTCCTTTGTTACACCTCTTACTCTTCTTAAATATTTCATCTCCATCGCCTGAAGTCTATTTTCTATTATTCAGTACTCAGCTTTCACTGCCATATTAATACCAACCGAAACACTGTTTAGGTTCAATCGTTTTACGTCGTTATTTACTTCCTTGTTGCCAATAAATGTCTTTTTGAGAGTGTACCGCGCTGTTTATTCCTTCATTTATTTTTTCCTCCTTTCCCCCTGTGTTTTGAATTGCTACTCTCAGGTACCTAAAACAATGTACTTGCTTCAAAGTATTTCCTTTGTTTTCCTTACCTCTATCTTCATATTTCTTTTGCTCAATTCTTTTTGTCACATTTTTTAATTTCCTCTCGAGTAAGACTCTCTGAACATATCGCCAAATATATTCCTTTCAGATACATACATACATACATCGTGGTTTATAAAGTGACATTGGGATATATATATATATATCTGAGTTAATTAAGACATGAAAGAGGTTCGTAAATTGTCACAACACAATCTACTTCTTAGCAAATGTGATTCAAGTCTTGCATCGTCTCCAAATTATTATTACTATAGTTGATATATTTATTAATAATGTTTGTATTTGTTTGTATTTTCTTATCGCGTGGAATAGGAATTAGTATTTGCAGAATTGGAGACAATTTAAACAATTATCATCAAAACTACTGATACATAAAGTATTTTCCTTTGGTCTGGATATGAGTTTCCTAAACCATTCCATTTGGAATAATAAGCATTTAGGTTTGTTTGTTAATTAGAGGATGTAGGAAGTGTGTGGTTGGGGATATACGCGTTTTTTGTACATATGATATCCAGATGTTGATAAACCACGCATTCTTTGAAGATGGAATTCTATCAATTACTTGCATGCAGTACGCGAATCTATTCCTCTTTAACATATTTATGTTTGATTAATTTCTTATGCTTATAAAATGTACTGAAACTAGTATTCCTACTTATGATCACATTTTTTTAATTGTCTTGATGCTAACGATGATAGATTTGTTAAACTGATTTAGGTATTTAATTATCAAAAAATATTGTTTTAATTGCCTGGTATTAATTGTATATGTTATTTACGGATGTGTGACGCGAGCAGGATATTAGATGATACTTAGTAATTTATCACGAATAAAAGTTTTGGTGTATACTTGGGAAATGCCAATGATAACAGCCCCCAAAAATATTATTTCATAATACAAAAGATACGAAATTAAAAACTATTGCGTGTAAGTGAGCACGCAAAGTTCCTCAAACATCTATAACTGATATGCATGTTACGTCAATAAAATTGGCAGGCAATAAATATATCAAAATCAAACAGTTAAGCGCGTACAACAGGTTTGAGATCGTTTAACTTTCATAGAGGTATTTGCTACGGCAAATACCTCATTTTTTAGACCATTTTTAGATCATAGATTTAGATCGGATAAAATTTTATTTTTATTAATTATTTATAACGCTGCTGCAGATTGTCTTATGTCCCTCAAAAAGACCATACAGAATACCCTGGTCATTATTTGTCATCTTGGTAGATACAATAAGTGGGCATTTCGATAATTGTTTAAAAATTACGAGAGGAGTTTTTATGTCATATATCTAGCTTTGAAAACAACGATTTAAAAGCAAATAAAATTTAATTTTTCAACATAAGAAGTATTAATACCAACACACTTATTCCAACTTTGTAAATCTACAATATACGACTCCATAGCGTTTTACAATTCATCATCCCATAAAAAGCGACACCCTCTCAAGTACTTTTTTTGAGTTTTGCAAAAAGAAAATAGTCACAATGAGCGAGGTTATGACTGTTGTAATTCTTCAGAACCGCATTTATTGAACAATTACGGACTATTCTTTTGCATATTTCGCCCTCAAATTTCTAATTGTGATATTCCCTGTTATTCCTTTTTGCCGTATACTTCAGTAGCAGAGTCCCAGAAATCTCTGCCCATCACTTTCCCCGTAGAAAATTAGCTCTTCATCTTCTTGGGCGGGGGGCAACACTTGTGAATACATTGCATACATGTGACTGCTGTTTTATGGAATGGTTCCAATAGTGATATCTTCATCTTACAATAAAGCAGTCAAATATCTCCTGGGAAATTTGTCGTCCACATAATTTTTGTTCAGGAGTGAACAAACCGTGGCTCTTCAGGGAGTCAATTGCGAGGCACGAGGGGAGCAACACCTTTTTATTATTAACGGTAGGCGTAGCCTGGCACTGATTGGATGCGTGTCGCGGTCATGGTCAATCGAGAACCGTTCGTTACAGATAATATAATCTATATAACTATTGATATTCTTAGGATGTTTAAGGATCTCTACGAACTCTCTAATTTTCCAATTGTAATAGTAAGATGAATAATACAGTAATGCAATACCACTGAATAATATCAGATGGCCAATGTTCAGCCGAATTCGAGAGGAGGCGACCATCCTGTTTCGTTGATACGCACTTAATCACACGGACAAGAGATTCTATAAACACCTTTACTCGCTAAGAAAAATGTGTCTTTGGTAAACAGAAGAATTTCTGAAACCTTTGAGACGGATTTGAAGATCATTTTAATATTGTCTTTCCCAATATGGTATCTCGATGACATTTTCATTTTTGACCTCATAGCAAAGACTCTTTACCTGGTTTGCCAGACCATCTCAATCGTCAACACCCGGACATCAATTTTACTGTGGAGATAAAACATGGCGTACTCCCATTCTTTGACACACTAATCATACGTAACTCCGATGGTGACTTAGGTCACTCCGTTCATCGTACACAGATAGTTATCACTCAACACAAAAATTCTCAGTTACCGACTCCTTAGCTTAGTGGGCCGAGCTGAATCGCGTACAGAAGACCCTCCTCAATAATGGTTTTTATAACACGGATATCAACAGTATTAGTAACAAACACTTTCATCCAACGGACAAATTAATAAACAATAACATTACCAGCAACCGGAAGATATATTAAACCGGTGTGGTTTAATATATATCAGCGAAACAGGACGTTCTACTAAAACTACATGACAGAGCACGAAATTTGCGCTAGAACTTGCCTCTCCTCGAATTCAACTATCGCTGGACTAGACACTGGCCAGCAGATATTATTCACTACACGTTGCACGCTACGTAATTGTTCTCACTACAACAATTGGGAAATGAAAGTCCCGTACAGCTGTGGGTGATTAACCATGAAACGGTCTAAGCTACGAACATGTTTAGTTTTAAAAAACTTAAAGTTTTATTCAGCGATTAGTCAACATCAAATCCTCAACTTTATTGACGATGATTTTTTTAGTTCGGGCTTCCAAAAGCCCTTCACAGTTTAGATCATCATCAATGGATTTCCTGCCCAATTTGAGCTGCTTGCATCAATATTTAAGGCTATAGGGACTATTTTTCTCCGTACACTCCCACCATTCTCTCGTAACTACTTTTCAGGCTATTTCTTTGATGGAATCAAAGGAATAGCCCGAAAGGGATCAAATGAATCAACTATTTCCGTTTCTTTAAAGTAACATAAAATTCACAAATGTTAATCGATTATAATATGTCACAGAACCTTGACGTAAAAGTTTTTTGACATAAAAGTGACAAAAAACTTTTTCTAGTTCTAAAGCTAGGAGCTAGTAAACCAACTAGAGAAACCAAAATGAAGAATAATTTGATATAACGATAAATTTGAAGTTTGGATTTTGCAATAACTCACATTACCACATGTAATGGTCATTCTGGATAAGCATGGCTTTTATTGCATTTGAAAACTAGGTACTCTTTTACGACAGGTTTATTAAACCTTTCCTTACATTCAAGGCAAGTGTCTTTAGAATAAATTTAGCAAACAGTACAAAATACATCCTCGGGACTTCGCTAATATTTAAAGTAAAGATAGAAAATAGGGACTAAATACGCATTGTTAGGATATAAAATCCAATCTGCAATGCAGGGTGATTATATTACTGTTACACAGGTACCGTTGCTTCTTTTTCCTTTTTTATCCATTATAATATTGTGCAATATAAGATTTGCATAGCCTGAAGACGGATCTGTAACCAATGATTATTAACGTTGATTGAAGGCGATTCGCAATTTTCCTTCCATTATACTGAACTCAAATCTTACAGATTGCCAACATACCCAAGAAGTCGATAATGAATCCGAATAGAATATTTCATTTAGCATACTGAATTACAAATCTGTATGCATGCGCTGTTGTCGAAGCGTTGTTTACTACAACTTTCAAACGAAAAGGTCGAAATGTGGAAATTCCAACCATCCTTCGCCGGAGAATAAAAAATTCCAGGCGGCCTCCGCCACTGGCACCGCGTGTCGCGCTTACGGCTCCGTTCGACCACACGTGCCTCCGTGTGTCACGCTCGCGACTGTGGGAAACCTTCTCCTCTTGGCTGCGGGTGACTAGATGAGATGATGAGCTCTCCGCTGCCGTCGCGCAGCGCGCACAAAGGAACACCGCGTTTCGTTGCTGATTCATGGTCGGAGATGACTGCTCCGGCTTCTCAGAGCGGTCGTTTGTGTAGGCCTATACATATGGATATCTCCTTTGTATAAAAGAGCGAAAGTCACCGATCGTCACAACTGTGTAAGATCTGCAAAGTAAACTCGTTTAGAGTGGGCAAAAAGACATTGGCATTGAACAATTTAAAACTGGAAAAGGGCGCCGTGGTCCGATGAATATTTGCTTGAATTATTGCTTTCTAATTAAACGCTAGCATCAGCACTACTAATTTTAAAGTGTAAGCATTGTTTTTGATAAATAGAGTCATAGTTCCTTTTTTCGATTATAAAACAAAGGCTTTGGTGAAACATTCACGTGTCATATCAACGAACCACGCGATTCAGTAGAACAGAACGGTTATGGACCAGCAAAGCGGAACGGTTAAGGGAGGAGCAAAAAACAATAGCACAAGTCTTTAGAAATCTTCTAAAGAAGCTAAGAACATGGTCAAGTAATATATTAATTACGCGACAAGACCCAAAAGACATTTCCACTATTCACATGTCATGGCCGTATAAATAGTTAAACGTAGAAGTTTTAAATACGACATGAAAGTTGCCGTATGCAAAACTTTTTTCTTAAAACCTTTTAGAACACATCTTTTTCCCATGGCTATAACATCAAGCTACAAAACAACTGATGGATATTGATATACTTTTTCATTCTTGTTAAAGTGGTTATGCCACTTATCACTCGGAATACCCAAAATTGCTAATTTAAATTTATCCATCTTTCTTTAGGTGACTGAAATCGTTGACCACGTGGTCTGTCGATTCTAAAAAACCAGAAAAATCATCAGAATAAAGGCCAGAACTGTACGAAGAATGATCTAATAACTCGATATGTCGCTGCTCTAAAAATTCAACTTTGTTTTGAGCATTATGAGAGCTCGCGTTATCGTGGTAGACGATGCAACACAGTTCTGAGTTGGATCTTCTGGTAAACAAATGGATGATTTAAAATTAAGACAGAACTTGAATTTAGGAACAAAGGCTTCGCCACATTTTGAAATACCCATAAAGCGTATTGGGTTTCAGATTCCTAGGAATACACGATTCATCTACTTAAAGAAGCTACATTTTTTTTTTCAGCTTCTGTTGCTAAGACGAACCGCCTTTTATGCTTCAAATAAAAAATGTAGCAAGCAAACAAACTTCCTCAAAGTTGATCACGAATTTTTTGGAACTGATAAAATAAGTTACTGCTCTCTTTGCTCTCTCTACATATTGGTATTCACGGTTCATTGAGAAATCGTTCACTATCAAAGGCAGAAACATTGTTGTTGAAACAACCCATTCCGAAGATTTAAAAAAATTATTGGGCGAACATTTTCTCGATTCTTTTAATTTTAGAGTGGTTTTTCACTTTTAAATATTTGCTGTCGCTAAGTCACTAGCCTGAAACCTTATATTTAAACGATAAATTTTCAAATTAATTTTAGCAGGCGACGCCTCATTGGTAGTAGCCTTTAATATGTACAGAATTGAAGAGATAAGCCTCAACTAACAGCTATCACAAAATGATCTCATTTTCTATTACATGGAATTCTGCTATGGAAATATGCGTAGGGAAACGACATCCGATACTTTCGCTCACTGCTACACCTACTAACGCGATATGGTGTATCTGAGCCGGCAATCGCAGTGAGTCACGACCGAAATGTTCAGCCGCGCACACAGCACACCACACACTACCTACTATTGCATTTATATTACGCGCGGGCTTACACATAACCACTCGCTCGCACTCATACATAGGCGCGCACGTACACTCGCACGAAAGCCGCCTAAATAATAGCGTTTCTCTTATCCGCGCCGAGGAATCTTAATAGCTTCGGATCCTCATTATGAACGAACATACGTGATAATATATTGCCGTTCGCGATGACGATAATAACAATAATAATAAGACGACCGAAGACCGGCCAACTAGCCGCGACTGTATAGATATGTATATGTATAGAAAGCCGAAATTGGATGAAATAAATTCGATTTCATTCTCTCTTTTAATATACGTCCACCCATCGATACGGGTTCCTTCATTTTGTATTTGAAAGGGATAAGTTACTGAACGTGTTTAGCATCAGCAATTCCACTCCATTTTGTGAAGATTACCCATTTATCAATGCCCCATTTTGGTGTTGTTTTTAAGCAATACGAAACACTTGAATCCATAGGACAACAAATGTAAGCGATCCAAGACTCTTAAATACATATCGGTTTTCGATAGTGAAAATCTTAAATGATCGTGAACTCACAGTTGAAGAATTGGAATATCAGAGAGGCTAGTGCCAAAGTAAATACATTGTTTTATTAAAAAAACTTCTACAATAACATAAGTAATATAATTCTATATATAAGAGTGTTTCGTAACTTTTTCCAATTTTGTGAATACTTAACGACGTTGCAATCTGAAAATCATTTAGGTTGAATGGTTTCAACCCTTTCTTTAGAATCAAAATTTGCTTTCAATAAGCAACTTCTATGATAAGCTCTTTTGAAAGCGATTTTTCTGGAAGCACCTTACAGCATTTAGGTTGAAAATTTTGTGTGAATTCACTTGAGTATGTGGTACAGAGATGTGTATATATATTTTAACAATAATTTAATATGAATTAGAATCAAACTTAATTAATTTGTTTTTGTCTTTGACTTTTTGTTAATTAACAATTACCCAACTTTAAATATAGGGGTGATAAGGCAAAATTATTTTGCATGTTATTAGATACCTCAAATTTTCCATATTAATTTTATTGTTTCTTGAGTCGATTTTATTTACCAACAGACTGAGCATTATTCTTTAGCATTACGTTACACGAAACATAATCTGCATCTTTTTATGGAATATACATTTTTGTGCCTTTATTTTAAGAGGCATTTTTGAATTTGGCATTATTTGGAATACATTGAAAAAATTGTTTTGTAGCAGTGCAATATTTCAATTACAAAACTCCAGCTTACGTGCGTCTAAATTCTCTTTCAGTAAATTCTGGCAACAGCAACATATGCCATCCATGGCAATGATGTTTCATTAAAATGCGCACTACTGTTGACTGACTTAGTCCAGAATTGCTGAATTTAGAATAGTACGATTAGGATTGGGAAGCTTGATGATAATGTTGGTGACAAGATATTTAAAAACATTTACTGTATAACTACTGTATAAGTACTGTATAATTACAGATGGGTAATCTGGGACAAATAGCGGATTACCATGCCTATATGGCCCATCTAATACCCCTGCTGACAATGACAGTTCCATTTAATATCGTATTTAAGAATACAATTTAGTCCGTCTCCTACACTATTTTATTGACCTTTAAAGACAATAAACTAACAGTAACAAACGAATACACAGAGAAAGCTGACCAACATTCAAACACAGATTATTTTTATCGAAGTTTGGTGACAATTAGTAGCAAATTTGCCTCTGTTTTACCCCTTGTATACGGGTCCATTCCAGCTACGTTGTAAAAGTATAAAGTTCAATGGGTATCATGCATTTTTAAAGATTGTGTTTTATGCAATTTAGGTGTCCGGTAAGAAACATCATTTATGCGCTTAACAATTTTGAATATTAACATCAAGTGGTTTATATTAGTTGCTTTTAGTAACTTTTAATGTGCCTGCAGTTATACCAAATCAAATTTTGTTCAGTATCATAGAAGTCATTTGGAGCGTAACCTAAAAATGGCACTTTTTAAACTAATTTGTAACTACTTTCTTTTTAATTTCTACAAAAAAAAAAATGGTCGCTTCTGACTCGATGAAGCAAGTAGATTCCCAAATTAGTATTCGCAAGTGTTACCAAAAATTGTATTTTAGCATTAAAAAAAGGATATTCTTAGAAACGTTTTAACGGCAACTCATTGTTTTTGTAGACAATCGTCTCGTGGAAGTAACTACTGCTTTATTGCAACGAAACAATAACTAGCAGAAAATTACAGAAATATGTAACATTTTGACAAAAAAAAAAAATAAAATTCCTACGATCCAATACCAAAACTCCAAATACCCCGTGAATTCTAGAATAAGAATAGGAAGTACATGCATAATTAATTCAGAAAGTTTTTTTTTTAATTTATTATGTTAGTTACAACTACGTCTGATGCTTAAATTAGATCAAGATAATAAAACATCGAATTACATTTGACACCTCTAACAGCAACAATGCAAATTGGTGTCTGTTTAAACCGTAAGTGGCAAGTGTGATGATCTAAAGCAATAATAATTTAATAATAGAACTAGCGAAATAAAAAAAATACATAAAGTAAAAGACATTAATAAACAATTATATGTTTTAATACATGTTCATATCACCGCTTCATGTTACATGAGATGTTGAAACGTTACCGCATAACAAACATTTCAAATTGTTTCTGTGAGTTCCTATATTGTGAGAATAATAGAATACTTAGTAATTCAGGGGCACGTGAAGGAAAATATAATTTTTTTTCGTAAACCTGATATCCAAATATCAACCTTTTCAAAATGCAATGTTTTTTGCATCGTGATATAAGCGTTCTCTGGACTATATATGCATGACTTGTAGAGAGGACACACTTAGATGAAATTGCAGCGACTAGACAGACTCGTGTCTATTCGCTTCATAAGAAAGAGTTCGTGTTACCTACTGGTTACCCCGAGAGTCAACAAAACACGAGTCTGTCTAGCCTCTGCAAAACAAGTAATAATTCCACCTCCTTTTGTCATCTCTACTAATCTGTTAATGGAAGCACTAAAGAGGAACTAGGCTTTGTTCGTGAAGGGTTTGTCAAGAATATTATCATTGTTTGTGTGGCTTTCAATTATTGCATTCTCACAACGTGCATAATCGGTGGGCTCGAGTTTTTACATAACAGTCCTTTTTCGAATGTGCTGACAAGCACTGTATGACAAACTTACCTTTTAGGTGCAGTTATTTTAGCAGTTCTTTTCTTGAGTATACGATTACCATGTTTGTGACTTACCAGTTTCATGGAAATTAGCAACGCCAGGAACAATTAGTTTAATTTTGCAAATATTTTAGGTTGGTAACAGCGGCAATAGATGCGGGCTGTATTACTGGAATTACGCACTTAAATAATTAGATTTGAAACGTGTAGGGTGGGTGGCCGGCACACATATCATTCATATATTAACATTTTCTTTTAATTATTCGTATCGCATCTGTGGTACACTAAAAGTTTAAAATTTGAATTAATGTGTTCTCTAATTTCTTTGAAGTACAGCCATTTGATTTAGAAGAATAACTAAATTCATTTCTACATTTTAATTTGCATTAAACCACTACTATTTTATTAATAGCAACAAAGCACACTTACATAATTTACAACACTTGTATAATTCAGCAGAAATGTTTACATTTCATCGACGTTTGAGTTGACAGTCCCAGTAACAAATGTCAAATTCGGATAGATCGTCGAGAAATTAGCGAATATGTCTTTTATTAACGGAGGTACCAACTTAAGTTGCCAGGGAAATTTAAAGTTTTAAAAGGAGGTGATTACATTATACTTATTAAAAGTTTTGTATTGATACAAAAATACAACCTGTTTAAGAAATTTACCGATTAATGTATCACCCGATATACCTACAGGAGAAATTATTTAAAACATTGTTTCATTTCGGTAAAAGATTTCTGGTTTGGACATTCAATTTACCCATAAAGAAGGTTTGGTTGGTTGACAGCGACATTACAAAAACGTCAGTTATCTTAGCGCTTATCGAAAACATTCTTAATAGTTATTGCTTGCGAATTGGATTAACATATATATGTATAGTCTACAACTATCTGGCGTATGTAAGGTAGCGATACGATTTTAATGAACGTAAATGGCTCATTTGATTTTGTGAGAAAGGAGGTAAGTGCAATGATTCCTTTTTAAGCAAAGTTAATTTATACGTAAACTTCCTATAATTCTTTTAGATCGCGTCAATATGTTGATACTATCTAGAATACTAGCTCTTACTTCTAAGAGAAAAAGGATATCGTGGATAAGATGTTGTAGCTATACAGCCACTAGAACTAACCTCAAATTAACAAAAGAAAATAGGATTATTTGCCAAGGTTTTACTGGAAAGCAAGCGACGTTTCACTCAAAGCAAGCGTTAGCGTATGGCGCAAACGTGGTGGGTGGAGTTTCACCTGGAAAAGGAGGTAGAAAACACTTAGGTTTGCCAGTTTTTAATACAGTCAAAGAAGCAAAAGATAAAACTGGTGCTAACACAACTATATTGTTCGTCCCGCCATCAACAGCAGCGGGTGCTATTATGGAAGCAATAGAGTCAGAAATGGGGCTCATAGTTTGTATAACTGAAGGTATCCCTCAACAAGATATGGTTCGCGTGAAGCAACGAATTTTACGGCAAAATAAATCTCGATTGCTGGGTCCAAATTGTCCAGGTGTAATAGCACCGGGCATTAGTAAGCTTGGCATCATGCCGGGACATATACACTGTAAAGGAAGCGTTGGGATAGTGTCTCGTTCTGGCACTCTAACATACGAAGCTGTACAACAAACTACCAAGGAAGGACTGGGTCAAACTTTATGTGTTGGGATTGGCGGAGATCCTTTCAATGGAACCGACTTCATAGATTGTTTAGAAGTTTTTTTAAAGGATCCTGAAACTAAAGGTATTATTGTAATTGGCGAAATCGGCGGTGTAGCTGAAGAAAAAGCAGCTGAATATTTAACAGAACATAATACTGGTTCAGATGCTAAGCCAGTGGTAGCATTTATTGCTGGATTAACTGCTCCACCCGGTCGAAGGATGGGCCATGCAGGAGCAATTATTTCTGGTGGGAAAGGTGGTGCAAGAAACAAAATTGAAGCGTTAGAGAAAGCTGGGGTAGTAGTTACTCGTTCGCCTGCACTAATAGGAATAACTTTGCGCAAAGAAATGTTCCAAGAAAAAACACAGTATTAATGCAACTACTTCGAACGCCTGTAAGTTAATAAAGTACATCTATTGGATATTTTGTTTTGTATTGAATGAAAATAATCCGAATAAGAGAACTAGTATCAAAAGATGCATAAAAGGACACATGCGCTTACGTGGCTCCGAATTTTTAATGGAGCGCGCATAATATAGGGTAAAGTTGGTATGACACGTTTTCGTTAAAAAGTAATTTTTAATAGAATAACCTCATATCATTTTAGTTTTGGATTTTTGGCAAAAATTCTCAAATGTTCATTGCCTAAAAGCAAGCATTTTCTCATTACCATAGTCTTCCAAACTCACAGAGATGACTCACCCTGTATATATGAATATTTTTCATTTTGAAGTGAAAATCATTTTTTATAACAATATATACAAAGTTTTGCTTATTTTTGAATATAATGTACAAGTTGAATAAGGTGTTGTTTTCATTGCAAGTAAACTGTATTATTGTAATCTTTTCTTTTCAAATCTTTAAAGGTATATGGTACAGATCTTACTGAATCCACAATTCAGACGGCATATTATCAATTACCTTGTTTATTTCAATCACCAAAAGATTCAAATATCGGCTAGCATTTAAATTTTCTCGTATTATGAAAACTCCAAATTTATGATTGAATATTAAAAGAATCAATATTTAAAGGAATATTGATCTATGTATTCAATTATAAATTTAGAGTTTTCATAAGCCTACCACTTACAGTTCTCAGAAGACACTAATCCTTTAGAAGAATGACTTGCTTTATTTGGAAACATCATCTGTTTGGCAATAGAGCGCTTGTCGGCGAGCTCATCTTAAAACGATGTGCGAAAATCAATCTTGCCATCAAGATCCCGAACTTTCAGCATGTTGATAAATGTTTGAGTTGATAAATGGAAAGTTTTCCTTCTGAAACTGTTCTCGTCAAAACGTAATTTGCCACAGTCCTGCCTGGAATGGCAGCGATTGAAGTTATCTTACATTCTACTACATTCAGTAAAACATTTTTTTTTTCATATTCATGAACTTGCTAGTTGACATATGATTTCTTAAAATCTATTTTTAATTGGAACGGTTCGCTTCAAGACGCCGGGTGGAGCGTGAAACAAACTTATATGAATGTCTTTTATCAAGAATATTTACCTGTTGGTTCCATTTTCATACCAACATTTCAAATTGTTTTCTTCCGCGATTAATATTTTTTTCCACAAGTCTGTAGAAACGCCGGGAAATTTTCAAGAAAGTTTTATCGAACAAAGTTAAATTTCTTTTCATCATGGAAATTAGAGAATAATTTCTTTATTTTCAGTTACGAAAATATGAAAGTAGTGCAAGTTTTCTATGCAAAACGGTTGAATTTGGGAAAATAAACCTTAATAAAAAGTAAATTCAACTTTCTCCTTCTTAGCTGATATTGATAAAGAAAATACACTCAAAAAAATAGAACATATATTTTTAACAAATTACAAGAAAAAACGAAAGTTGAAAGTTTTCAATCACGCCACGCATTGGATTTGGAATCTGTAGGTGGATGCAAGCATCTTTTTGATATTTGTTCATGTTTGAGCAAGTAGCGAATCTTTGAACATTTACAGTTTTTAAGTGAAATGTTCATATTGATGCGAATACAACGTGGCGAATATTTTGTTTCCTAATAATGCACGAATTATACAAACATAAACACTTTTTAATACTAAAACGTTCCCACATAGACCTTTTTAGTTTCTCTAACTCGTAAGACGTAATTTTAAAAAAAGTTACAAATGTTTACAAATTCAAAAACCCATTGCAACCTCTTAGGCAATGCAAATTCAAACAGAAATTGACTTCTTACATAGTCTTACGGAATCTACAAAATAACTGCTTATTTCCTTGCAAGAATACCAATAATTTTTTTAATCACCACGTCTTCTCATTAGTTCTCCATCTAGTTGTTATAAGTTACACGTCCTCCTCCTCCTTATTACGGGCAGCATTTTTACAACTAGCAGACCGAATTCGATACATAGTGGATAAGTTGGCGGTTGGTGCGACCGTGTGGGTTGTGACCTCTTCCTTATCAGATGATTCCCGTGGTGGCAGCGATACTACAGCCATGATGATGGAATGCCGCAACACGAAAACATCGTCCCTTCTTATTCTTTTTCCTTCTCCTCTGTGTTTTTTTTCCTCGTTTCTTTAGCGGCGATCGTCATTTTTCGTTACTTTCATATTCTGTAAGCGTTTTCGACGGGCCGCCGTACAAGAAGATTGTATACAGCGTGCGCGTGATTGTGTAGAAATCGTCCCACACGTTCAAATCTTAACGTCACGAATGAAATCGCACACTCGGGATCGTGTCGAGGAAGTGTAACCGTAAATAATTCGTTAAATGTGGTACATGTTCGTTCGAACAAATAATAACAGTCTCTATACTCATCTTATGGAAGTATGTATGTTTACAGGGTGAGCTAAGAGGCTCCGAGGGTGTATGTTCTTATTCAATTTTCATTTCTTTTCAAGTTATCGTGTAATTAAAACTTTCAATTAGTGTTCTTGTAAATGGCCCAGATCTTCGATTGTTTTCGAATTAATAGGTGTTAAATAAAATAAAATTACCCCTGCATTGAGTACCGGTGTGAAACAAAGAGTGATGAGTGTTCTATGTTCTATCTGAATCAAACCATATATACTAAATAATTTTTGCTTTCAATACGGTAGGCATTTTCCAGAAAATGTTAATTGTACTTTGTAGTACTTTTCGGCAAATAATCCATGATCACTTCGCAATCCCCGAATACAGTAAAGCAATACCTTTTCAACAGACCTAGGAACAGGAGGTTAACCCCATTCTTTGAATTAACTTTTGGTCTCAGGATTGAAACGTTTCAGATCGTAACGGATTAACAGCTCTTGAAGTTGGCGACAAGTGTCAGACCTATTGAGTTTCTGTTCCATTCCCAATAGTCTTAGCTCCCAGCGAGCTGAAATCTTGGTTACATCCAAACAATACTGAAAGATGTCATAAATTTGTCCTGTACCTATTCCTAGGCGTACAGTAACTTAACGAATAGTCATGGGTCTGATATGTTAAAATAATTGTTTGAATGAATTTCATCTTTTCATTTGAAATGCTTCTAACACATGGCTTTTCTAAGACGAAGGTCCGATTATGCCATGCGAGAACCATCCATCCTAAATTATCCAATCCTAAAGTATCCATGGTAAATTGATTGGTTAACATCCTCGCCCGCATATGTTGATAAGGTACGTAATACACAACCAAATAAAGATATTTTATCTGTTAAGTAATTTTACGAGCTCTCCAATTTACTCCAATTTATCCACATGTACTCACAGAAACTTGTAGTATCACATGTTTTTAAGTGTTGATTCTGATATTCGGACATAATCTGAAGTAAGTGAAGTTGTGTTAGTTTTTATATGTATTATATACTTATCATTAGAGAGGACAAAGAGATGAAATTATTTGTAATTTTTTGGAGAGACTAGACAGACTCGTGTTTTATCGACTCTCGGCGACAGCAGTAGGACAACACGTATCTGTTCTCATGAGGCGAATAGACACGAGTCTATCTGGTCGCTGTAAGAAAGGAATAATTCCACCTGCCTTTGTCATCTTTACTTATCATGTAAGTAAAAGTTATGTGGAATACAGAGATAATATAGAGTGTTCGTAAAAAGATCGTTATGTTAATCATCTTGTAAATTTAAAAATATGTTTACGTAACCTCATTTTTTTTATTTAAAACCTGCTCAGGATTAAATCCCATTTCGCAATATTTATTAGTAAACACACAACTTAAATAACATGACTAACACAAACGCTGATATTCGTTTCTATTACTTACATAAATAAGAAGAAATAAGATGGAGGCAAACTTCGCATCCCGATATCTATCCTAATTACTTAACAGAAATCGATCAGCGACAAAGGAGAACAACCCACTTGGTAAATCAAGAAATTCAATCTATATTCTTAACGATTGTATATTTAATAGATAGAATATATTTAATAGATGTTTAATAAATTCAATTACTGCGTCATATACAAATTTACGATATATAAATGATGTGGTGTGGAAATCATGGACACTCCAAGGAAATGTGGAATGGAAAATGAATCGAAAATTCCGATCTTAAGAAAGTGAGCTGGAAACTGGTAATGATTGATTGAATCTTAGTCAGGCAATAAGACCTCGATATGTTATATTGTTTACGCCATGGACTCTGATAAACTTGAGAGGGTATTTTAGTATAAAAAGTCATTCTTCCTGTATAAAATTCTGTCCAATGACTCTGCCTTGTTTAAATAATAAATTTTAATCAACGTAATGAGATCTGATGGTGGAAGAGGTGTGTGACCGATATCTAATAACTGAATCGATTATCTTGATATACAATTTACGATAATATTTAGCTTAATTTCTACATGGCCGTTAATTTAACAGCAACTGGGTGCGTTTAATTTTTAATTTTTTTAATTTAATAAAGTGGACCGATGTACTTGCAAACTTTTATTAACTGTGACAAAATTCTATACGAATCAGCCAGAGGTGGAGATTTCTTAATCACCTAATACTTGTTAGATCCTTTGCGGCCAGTTTGTATATCCTATTTAATAATATTTTTTCCCAGAGGTTTTGATTTGTAACGATTATTCTTGTCCTTCTACATGCAACGCATCAGTTAGCGTAGAATTCATTGCTCCCACACAAACATTTGAAGCCTCGTTTTAAAGTACTTCTACTCGCTTGATTAATCTGTTAGCTGTTGATCGTATGATGATGCACCTGTAATTCAATGTGAGCTCTTATACAGGCCCAATAAATGTTTGTAACACTGCAAGAATCTACGCCTCGTTTAACTTTGCTGATCGAACTGAGTCTCTCACACGTTGTGACCAAATAATTTATATGACGCTTCTATGGTAATTTGTAAGATCTGGTAAGAATATATGACTGCCTATTTATGTAAAGATAATTCTTTATCTTTTATCTTTTCTTTATTAACCAATTACTCAGAGCCTAATAGCTTCTTAGTAGTGTAATGAACGAATTTTAGACTTCAATGCTGTTAAGGTCTTCATTTTCACTCATTTCATTCACAAACGTCTCTATACATTGAGTAGGATTAACAGAATCATTAGCTTTTCTAATATCTAGAAAGATATATTTTGCATATTGTTTTCGGGAGAAGTTATTCTGAATGCATCTGATATTTCTTGGGAAACCTTGATTTGAAAATATATGATTTTCTTCATATATTCACTTTAATAAGATACTCATAGATTTTGTGAATATTGATTGCCTGTGAGATGTAGCTAGTTGGAAGTCTTTGTCACTATGTATACCCCCCAAAATTTGGTTTCATATTTGGACTGTGGTAAATTGTTTGCAAACGCACCTGTATATTACAACTAACGATATTCAAATTCGAATAGAAAGTGTCCAGATGTGTCTTATTATAATAGTGTCCCCATGACTTTATTATCCCCTCTCCCCCTCAAAAAAAAAAACATTTACTACAATAAACGGCTCGGTGGCCCAGTGGTAAGAGAGCCAGCGCTTGACTGGGCATAGTTAAGCGCAGTGAGTTCGAGTCCCGCTGGAGTTAACAAATATTCTTAGTGGATCCGGTACAATCCCGAGTCACCATTCGCAGTTGGGGTACAATTAACTGTGCTTCACCCTTCACGACGAGGGGGTGACAGTAACAAGGCCATGGAACACATTTTACACACACAATTTACACATTAAAAGGCTTCTGAGGTTATCACAAGCTTGAGAAAAGCTTATAGACGCCCGTTGGGCCGTCACCACATTAAAAAAAAATGATTGCATCGTTTAATTTACTTAATAACTGGATCCCCGCGATTTGATTAATCTAAAAGATGAGATTAAGTTGTATTTCAACAGAATTGTAGAAAAAAAAAACGGACAACGTTAAACGTATAAGCAAAAACTGCCGAGCATGCAAAATCTCAACGAGAGCAACGTTATTCGTTATTGTTGGCATTAATAAAACTTAAAAATCACTGCCAACACAGTGATATTTTTATGTGATTATAGTTGTGTATGTGCGTCCTTAATGCGGCACTGAAAATAATCCGTGTAATGAGCGAATCCGGTTCTTTGCGAAACGTGCATAAATTATTATCATAACGATGCTAATTTTATCATTTCGCATTATCATTTGCGGAACCTTCTCTCTCCCGAACCGTTTAACCGTAATTTGATATTTCTTGTGAACGCACGAAGTGGCGCGGCGAAGCGCGAGTGTGGGTCGCGCTGAAATTGCTGTTAATTGTGCCGAACGATTTAAAGAATGGTAATGTCACGTATGGAGCGGCGGCGACGATGTAGCCGGCGCAATTCCATTCCGAAAACCGGATTTTAATCGGGCGAGGAGAAGCCAACACGGGCGGACGTTAAAAAGAGTCGAATCCAAAATTACACGCTCGAAAGGCGAACTGTTTTTCCCAATAAAAAAAAAGATGTTGGAAGGAAGAAAATTGTTTCAATATCGGTATTCTCAATAGGCTAATTTTAAGGCTTAATTTGACTGTTGATATTTTCAAAACAGTATCCTGTTGTTCTACTTCATCCTGGGCCAACTATAATTTTGCTTAGTAACTCTCGGACTTGCTAACTTCAAATGTAGGATCTTCCCAAAATTATTTAATAGATGAATATGTTTAAACGCAACGTTGAAACGTTATTTGCTTTAGAAACAACATCTAATAACGCAAGTCTGCGAAAACCTTGTGGTTTTCTGAGTTAGTCCCGAAAGCAAGCTAGTTGCTTGCCTGTGTCACATACAATCAATATAGTTTCCATCGTATAAGACTGATAATAATCTGCTGGTATTTACTGAAAATGCCTTTATTTGAAGAGCGCCGCTAATTCTACATTACTATTAGATGGAATACCTACGAAGAGTGTCTCTTCGAAATTGTAACATAGATGTTCAGTTGGATTTAGATTCGAATTACAGGCCAAGGTAGAATACCATCCTCGTCCAAATACCTTTTCATAAGGTTTTGTAAGTTGCGTTCTTGCATAGGGATACTTCTCTAACAAATAGATTAAATGCTATCAAACTCCTTGATGCCATTTCGTTAGCTAGATTGTGTAGCTGGTCTAAACAATTTTTTTCCTCAGTTGTAACAATACCATGCACCATTACTAAACAATGATGAAAGCAAGTTCCAGTAATTTTTCGATTAACAAAGAAAATGGCCATCAATTATACTTATTGCTTTCTTCCTCCTACCAGATCATGGTAATCTACTAAAACGACCTACTTCTAAATAACGATTCCAAGCAACGTTGAAAATACCGTGAACTATTGTGTGGCACCCACAATTATCCTTAATTAAAACAATAATATAGAAAACGTTTGTAATACTTAACACTGTATTGCCAATATGAAATACATAGGTTGTCAAAAATAGTTTGATTCTTATTTTTACCAGTCGTCAACAACGAGTTTCTTCAACAAAATAGGACAACATTCCTACGTATTAGAATAGAAAAACGCATTTCTTGCATTAATAGATTTATTTTTCTGACCTCCAGTATTCCGGCGTATAATTTTTAACGTGGGGTAACGGCTCAACGGGGTATATAAGCTACTACAACTTATCGTAGCTTAGTATGTAGTATGTAAATAGTACCACAGTTAGAAAAATACTTAGTTGCCCAGTTTTTTTTTTGCCAATGAGTGCATACGAAGCCAAGATGATACTAAACAATTTCATCTCCTATAAAATATTGGCCGGCTTTGCTAAAATGCTTAATTTAACTCGTAAAATCAATCGCATATAAATTTTCACCTATCTGCGGTATAATTAACTCCCAAACAGTTAGACAGATTGAATAATTAAGGATTGTGTATGTCCTTGAATACGAAACACTTGATATAAGTCACGTGCGCAGACCGCGTTTGTTTATGATGATATTCTATATTCGATGCGGGCTCTCCTAGTGGCAAAGGCGGCTGTGTTATCATGCCGCGACCGCGAAAGAACTTTGTATCGTTCGTGCGTCATAGGAAGATAACGTAGATCGTTTCGGTTGTAATCCTCTGATGTTAATTGAGTAGTACGGATTTGTTTTGTGTGTCTGAACTTTGTTGAAAGGAGATAACAAGTGGTGTAATAAATAAATTGATTTTTTTCCATGTTACACTTATTATCTGTTTTCGCTTACCTTTAAGCAAATGAACACGCAATAAGCTATTAATTAAATAGATTTTTAGACAGGAACAGTTGATGTCTTTACATTACTAAATTCTACAACTTTTTAAAAGCTAATTACATGGTAATAGTACTTATATTACTATATATTGCTAACAGAAAAATAATGAAATATAAACTGAGATAAAATAAAACAAAGTAAAATAAAATAAATAATCTAAAGCATCGGAAATCACACGAGGTAAATGAAATGGACAATGAACAAGATGAAGGCACTTAAAGTTCTATACTATACTGCACAGAACCGGCCTTAAAGCTGAACCAAAACAACATTCTGTAATTGTTCAAAACAATATAACGGATTTGCACTAAAATGACGCTGACAAAAAGACGTGAAGATATAAACACTTTTTTGTAATTAAGCGGATGTGAATATCGTAAAATACGATCTTTTAAGTAATTCAATTTTCTCAAAGTATCTTCACGATATTTTATTTATTTTTAGAATTCGTAATGTTGGTCTGCAATTAAGGATATTTATATCCAAAAGGTGGTTTCATGACAGTTCTACGTATTAGGAAACGTATGCCTGGTATTACTAATTAATTCGATGCAGTGTTATCCTTAGAAATATGTATAACAGGTGTCTCAAAACTATTATCATATTTTGAATGGGCCGCCATTTTTGCAGTTGGCGCTAAATGTCACTATGCTTTGACATTTATGATATAGATATATAGAGAATTAGTTGTCAACAAGCCATGGAGCGGTACACATCTAAAGAACGTGGAATTATTGTTACTTGCTATTTGACAAATTTTGTCAAATAGTCTGTTGCTTTAACGCAGCGTGACTTTCGCCATCATTCTCCTGGTCGTCGTGTTCCATGTGCTCGAACAATCAAACGTTTGTCCGAGCGCCTCGTGCACACTGGGTCCTCTGGAAATGTTGCAAGAAGTGGCCGGCCTCATGGTGCTCGTTCAAACGGGAACATCGTTGCTGTTGCCGACGATGTCAGAGAGAATCCACAAACATCGACGAGAAGACGATGCACACAATTAGGCATCAGCAGACGTTTGTTGCAACGAATTTTGGTGAAAAATTTGAAAATGTCGCCTTACAAAGTACAAACTGCTCACGAATTGCTGTCTGCTGACCGTCGGGGAAGGTTAACTTACTGCCATACTCTGTTGAACTTAGTGCAAGAAGAGGATGATTTCGTATCAAAAGTCATAATGAGCGACGAAGCCCGTTTACACTTAAGCGGTTATGTTAACAAACAAAATTTTTGTTTCTGGGGCACAGAAAATCCACGTGAAATGCAAGAAGGAGCCATTGCATCCCCTGAAAGTGACTGTTTAGTGCGGCATTTGCAGTGAAACAGTGATTGGCCCTTATTTTTTTGAAGGCGTCGATGGCACTACCGTAACCGTAAATAATGAGCGTTACAGACATACGCTAAACGAATATTTTTTACTTCAAATTGCTGCATTGCGTCTCGATCATTGTCGATTTCAACAGGACGGAGCAACTGCTCAAACAGCTCGGGCAACTATGGAGATTTTGAGACACCAATTTCCAGGTCTAGCGATCTCCCGTTTTGGAAATTTGAACTGGCCGTCCAGATCGCCAGATCTGGACCACCAGACTTTTTCACCAGACTTTTTCCTTTGGGGCTTTTTCCTTTCAGTTTCCTTTTTCCTTTTTTCCCACCAGACTTTTTCCTTTGCACCAGACTTTTTCCTTTGGGGCTTCTGAAAATCTCGCGTTTACCACAACAAACCACGAACCTTTCAAGCTTTGAAAGCTAACATTGAAGCAGAAATCGCTAATCTAGAGCCGGATATTTTGCGAGCAACAATTCAGAATGTCGTAAAACGAGCGCAAGTTTTGCATCAACTCGGGAGATGGCCATTTAACTCATCCCTAAATGTTTGGGATTGATTGCCGATGTGACCTGTGTTGTCTATGTCTTGGAAATCTAGAAAATCCAGAAAATCTCAGGTATTCTAGATAAGTAGCCAATCAAATCTAATGTATTATACAAATGTAGCTGTTGTAATTTCCTTTAGCAATAAATTAAACAACTATGAACTACATTTAAAATTTCACAGCACTTTGTTGAAGGTTCAGGGTGAAGACATATACGAAGATAGCATTCCTTTATTGCTGATGATACTACTAAGCTATCTAGATAGCACTCCATGTAAAGTGCCCTAGATCGCGCTGTAACTGAGAATTTGGGTAAATTATAGCTGTACATCCATTTTTCTTTTGTCAATAGCTACGATTTTCGATGAAATAAAAATGAAAATATTTTATTAATTTTACCAAATGTTTATATTTACAACGCTATGCTGATAGTAGCTATAGCATAATAAGAGGTATATTTTCCGCAATGCAATGGACGCAATAATACTAATAGAAGACACCATAACGAATAAATGAAAAGATGGTACGAGCTTTGTGTAGCACAAGACGTGTTGCGTCCGAGTGTCGTTTGCGCTATTCAACAGTTTTAGAGATTAGAAAAAAAGAACATGTGAATGTTTAAAATTCCACATCCTGCAAAAAATCTAAGAACGCTTTTTGTGAAATTATGCGTTTGCCGTTCGGATTTGCTTTGTTTTGAAAGCAAATCCGAGCCGGCACTTCCCTTCATCAAGTTTTTGTAAATGAATGCAAAAACAAAAAAAAAAAACAAAAACAAAAAGGCGCCGTGTATTTTAAAGAAAAATACCAGCAGTGGTTGTTCCAATGGACTGTATCACAATTGATTAACGATTAAAGAAACCAAATAATTAAACAGCCAATTAACAAGTATATTAAAATAAAATATTTAATAATAAATAGTAATAATGAAGAGCTACGGTTTTGCGAGTTTGCTGATCACATGCACTTCTTATCCAGATATTATCCAGATATGACTCTTAGAGCTAGATTGGTTAGCCTCATCAGATGGAGCAGTAAGTTGTCCACGTGGTTATCAACATGCAAGAATAACATAAAAAATATAAAATGCAGCAATCTTGTTCAAAATATAAGAGACAATTGAACACATCAAACATTTCTTGATAAACAGAAAATCGAAGAAGAATAAAAAATATAAGAAACATTTTAAATGCAAAATAATAACATCGACTCATCAAACTAAAATTTCAAGTTGTCTTTGAAATTTGATATGGATATTACCTTTTTTTGCTTCTTTTCTATTTTCTGTTCATCAACATTTATTTGATTCCTCTAATCATTGCTTATGTTTTGAAACAGATCGTTTTTATTTTCCTGTTTTATTGTTAAATGTTTACAACCAAATGGACAACTTACCCCAACACCCGATGAAGCTAACTAACTATCCTTACAGAGACAGGAACTCCAGTATTCCGATTCAGAGAACACACATTTGACAACAAAAACTATCCAAAAGTAATGATATAGAAATATCGTTACAAGTCGTATTAGTGCGTTTTCTTGTTCTGATCAAATGCGCTCTTTATAGCCTTAAGAATTGATGGAGAGCCCGCGTAATTTTGAAAATGTTTAAACAAAAGTGAGAGCTTGTATGTAAAACTTAACTTTTCCTTATTCACATACCGCCAGGCCAATACAATTTTCGTTTAACCAACCCTTTCAGAGGCTGTAAATGAATTCAATATTCTTTATATATTCTTTATATAACTAATCATTTTTGTTGACTCTTGGCGAATTGCCTTATGGTCTATAGCACGCGAGCTTAATTTAATCGTGTTTATAAAAACGAAATATTTTACGTAACTGAAAAGCAGTGAAAAACAATATTTACTTTAACAAAAGCATATTTATGTGCTTAGACATTTTCTACCGTAAGCAAACACAAAATGAAGTTGAAAGTGCCTTTATTTGGAATTTTACGACTGGATTTTACAACGAAGAGTTCGGCAAATAAATAAGGGCCTATCATCATAGCATTGGATTCCTCCTCGCCTTTCATACATCCGATGGGTCTGGCAGTCTCGACCTTTCCCCTCTGCGAGATTTTTTCTCGACAACCAGAGACAGATAACCGGCGAGCGTGTGCCGCGATAAAGCTTCTTCCTTTTAGTCTTCTTATACCGATGCCAGAGGTCGGGGTCTCGACATCGTTCTCTTCTCCGATTTACATAAACATCCGTGTCACAGATACTTTTTTTAATAAGATGGAATGCAGCTTCGCCGCGCGCGTCAAACGAGCATATGCACTAGAACAAAGATGCAATAAATAATACTAAACGCAGATAGGAATCAAAAATTTAATTGAATAAAAAATAAATGGTGCCTCAAGGGCGTATGCAGTAAATTCAATGTGTTGCACACTATACTGACAGGTAGCTTACACAATGATTTCTGATGGATTATAAACAAAAAAAAAACAATTTTTGAATCTGATGCTGTACTTAATGAATTCATCGTTGCACTTAATGATCGTTGACTGTAACACTACAATCTACATCAAATTTCCTCAGTTTCTAAAATATATAAGTATTGTCCTTCGTCAGTTCTCTCTCTTGCAGAGCTTTTGTCCACCAAGTACGTCTTATATTGGTATTTACTGTTTTAAGTTAGCAACATCTAAATCCTTCCATACTATTAAAATTTGTTGAGAGGGTCTCTTTCTCAGAGTAATGACTAGAGATGACCAAGGCACGTGAAATTATTACTTTTTTTGGAGAGACTAGATAGACTCGTGTTCTGCCGACTCTCGGAGATACCAGCAGGAAACACGAATCCATTCTCATGAGGCGAATAGACACGAGTCTATCTAGTCGCTGCAATATAGGAATAATTCCACCTGCCTTTGTCATCTCTAGTAATAATGTACACAGCCATAGGAAAAAGACTAACGGATTCCAGGCCTTAGACAACATTCATACAAGGTATTTGTGAAATTAGTGTATGAATTAGTGCAAAATTAATGCAATATTTCGCATTAATTCCAAGAATTATTTTTTAGTATACTGACGTCTCGCTTTACTTTTTCGTGTGCACCATAATCTTAATCTATCCGTTAATTAATTCTTTTCTAATAAAGGAGCGTTATACTGTGTGTTTATTAATAATTCTTTTAATAATCATAATTCCCAAATTGAAAAATAAATATAAAAAGGAAAGACAAGAAGTCGTTGGCAGATCAACATTGAAAAGAATCAATAAGAGAACCGTTTAAATTTAATTGAGGAAATTATGGTCGTGATACTTTTTTCTTATAATGTTCATTTATTATTTGAGAATTATCTTGGTTGCTGTATGCAATGCAAATTATTTGTAGATATAAATGTAGGAAACAGTGGATCCTAAAGTAACACAGGAATAAATAATAGCAAACAAACACAAAAAAAAAAGAAACTGAAATCTAGCTACATAGATGACAACGATATAGTGCTTTTGATTTTATTGTTGACCTTCAAGTATTTCTTTCATGGTCTTATTAATTTTGGGTTTAGGTCAGGTGCCAAGAAAAGAAGAGCTTATCCCTTTCTCTAATATTTGGCCACCGTTATGTTTCGTTGGATGCTTTCCACTTAATTGTGCAATCCATTTTACTTTTCCTATAAATTAGCTGTTGAAAGAGTGCCAAGAGAAAATATTTGAAATATTTATATTTTAAAGATAAGGGAATCTACCCGTGGACGGGCTACGATTATCAGCTCTTATTGTCACAATTCGACGTAGAATCATTGGAAGCTAGACGACTACGCCAAGTAATAAAGTTTCTCTATAACTTCGTACAGTAACATATTGACTCTCTCAGACAGTTATATTAATTACAATTTCTTGTTTCTCGTGCTACTACTAGACAAGGCCTTATCTTCTACAAAATATACGCACGTCTTAATTCATCTTTAAATTCATCAATAATTTCTATGTAACGCACATTTAACTTAATGTCACCCTAGTTCGATATCAATTTTACCTCACTTGATGAGATTCTTGCAATAGCTTCCATATATTTACCACAATAATTTATTTAATTAATAATTTTTGTTTACTCTTTAGTTATTCTCTAGTTTTTTTATTATTTTGTCTTTTGTAAGGAGCAATCTCGTGAACAATAAATGTTTATTATTATTATTAACTTTCAGGCAATCTATACGGAAGCATATGTCTATTACTTATCTAATTTAAATGTTTTTAAGTTAAATTAAGACTTTTTTATCTTAGGTCATTTGTTCTTTCTAATATTATTTCTGCGATATTAAAAAAGTACTACTGTCACTACTGAAAAATAAGCGAAGAAACTGGACCAAAGAGTGACACAAATATTTAGCTTTAAATACGGTAAAAATAATTAAAAAAAGACACATGCTATGGTCTTAAGTTATCGTTATCCACATTACAATCCTCAGATAATCTTCAGGAACAAATTATAGTCGTCGCTATCAAAGTCCAAGGAGGCTTCCTTCTTTCTGTTCTTCTTCTTCTCCCTGGGAAGAATCTCCCGAACATTCTGGAGTTGAGGTAGTCCGGATTGATAGTAAAGAGTCATTGCCTATATCGCTATCATCTCAGCAGCAGATTGCCACGATCGGAGCAGTTAGTGCCAAATATTGCGGCCAGATATCTGAAAATTCGGTGATAAGACTTAATGTGGTTGCTGTAGATGCCAGAAACCGTTCCGCAGGCTACTATCTACTGTTAAGGATCAGAATCATGTGAAAATAATGCGATTGTAGGCTTATATAGCAGCCATTAACCTGTAAAAGGTTAAATAAAGTATTCGTCTTACTTTCCTTTGTAATGCCTGAAAATGAATATATGTATGTCTATATTAAATAACTAGGGCTGTCATATGGAAATATATTTTTTATCACACCAATGAGTCAAACTTATTCGAGTTAAATATTTTCTATTTTACAACGCCATAGCCAATACATTTGAAGGTTAACCCTAATCTAAACGTTTTATTTGAGATTTTGAAAACGAGTTTATTTCTCAGCCTCCTAAGTTTACCTAACTTTACGTAAGTAGGGAAGCATGCGCAACCCTTAAGTCTATAAAGAAAGGAAAGGGTCCGGCCAATATTTGTGTAATATAGTGATTTATATTATCTAAACTTTTACTTTCAACTCGTTTCGAAAGGAATACTGCCGAAAAATTTTATGATTCTCGGAAGTGCAAGTTGCTTATATCTAAGTCTTCAAAAGGACGCAATGCAACTTCGAAATGCGCAATGCGATAACTTTTATGGACGTATTCAACTCGCAACCCTTTGTATTTGCGCCTATTTCGGAGTAGATTGGGAAAGGCCTTGTGGTAATGCGGATCTTACATTTAAAACCACCATAAAACTTCTCCGAACACGTAGTCTTGTCTAACATTTTCATTTCCATAAAATAGCATAAAACAATTCGAATGAAATTTCACAATTGCCTACATTTAGGATTACTGTTGTGCCCCGGAGAAAATACGAAGAGGTGAAATTCATTTTTTGATCATATCTTTACTCAAATATACACAATATACACAAATATAATTACATATGACGTAGCGGTTCATTGTGTATCACTATTTTATTTAACTCATCCACATTTCCTTTTTGCAGTATTAAAATGATCTATTTTTATACCTCCAGGAAAGTGCATGTTATACAATTATTGTACATCGATTAGCATAGTAGAAGAGTAATAGCAGCGTGTGTTTGATTTTTATACACTCCGACAATATTTTCATTAGTAGTAATCGTACAGTAACGAATAAATCAAATGTTTATTCGGCTATCATATGAGTTGGAATAGCATGTGACGTTAGTCAAACTTTTGAAAAATTAGCGCAAATTAGTACATAGGAACGGAACATGTTTACTCAAAAAAACAATTTCAATGTAGTAATTGGTATGTTGTGACTTTAATTATAATTAACTTCAGGATAATGCTGCGCAAATGAGTTGGTTAAACAGATTTAATGGTAGAATCACATAATGGTTGTATGGTAGATCGCGAGCAACTGTCAAGTGAATATAAATGTATATGTTGTAATGTCTTTACGTGTGGAATAACAGAGAAAATTTTATTTATCGAAATTTCGCATCGTAAGCGCTATGTTTATGTATTTCTGCTTGAAACTCAATAATTCCTTTGACTCGCTTATAAATTCCAATTTAAAGTCTTTAAATAACCACCTTTTTAGTTGGCGATAGACTCAAAGTCAGATGTCGTTTAAAGGCATTGATCAATAGCGTTGGCGAGAGTTTTTTTTACACAGTCACCTTTGATCATTTTTAATATTTAAAAAGTATATTAATGTCGAAGTATATGCTATTTATTTTTAATGTCGCATGATGCAGGGACGCAACTGAAGTTGAGATTTTATGCCCTTTGATGATATTTTACACCACAAGACTACAATGTGGAACTTTACTTGGAATTTTGATGAAGACGAACCGAAAATTATTAATTGATGAAATTACCTTCTTAGATGACTAAATGTTACGCTAGGTGTTTTTATTGTACTTAGATTTTACATTATTTTAGAAGTTGTCGAAAAGATAAAAAGAAGTAATTGTCTGCTTTTCCCACTACGTCGTTGCCTGGACTTATAATGTTCTATTACCACCCATACCCTAAATATTATGGTTCAGAAAAAGAATTTCTGGAAATCGAGCTTTCCACCACTAAAGAAACATTTAATTTCCATTCATGGACAAACCCAAGTTACTATGTATATGAATCATATCGGAAAACGGTTGTTCTTTTAACCTTTTTAATTTCTAGTAAAAACGAGTGTAGCATGTTGTTATTTTCGTAAAACCATTAATCCCGAACAGACGAAATCAACAAAAGAGCAGATCCAGAAACCTTTCATACATTGAATCATGATTTTAAAGATGATAAATTTTGCTGACAACTATTCCATAATTCAAGAAAAAAAGGATAAATAGTACCAGGTAAACCTCCTTATCATCTAGTAGATGAAATTGAAATTAAGCCAAATAATGCAACAAATGTATGCATTACACTGAAATGTACTGTTAAAAGCACAGGTTTTAAAGCATTTACTGAAGTATCTTTCATATTCTATTAATAAAGTGTCACTCGTTGATTGAAATGTAAATGCGATCAAACATTATTTAAATTGAGATAAATATTAATAGTAATAATTGTTCACATTTCACTTACCTACTGTTCAAGCCACATAGGGCCTTGAACAGTATTCTAGAATATTCTGATTTAGAATCTGAATAGATATAGAATATGGCTAACAAAAGACACAAAAAATTACAAAATATAGAGAGGCAGTTCTTGTAATTGAAAAAAGCGGTCTTTAAGATTTACCTAATATACATTTTCAAAATATAGCTACCTTATTAACTGAAGAATCAATATACAAACTCAAATAAATATTGACAATATATCCAACAAATAGTTGACTGCTAGTCACCAATCCAAAATTGCAAATACATTTCTTTTTAGAGAGGACAAAAATCAAAGGATAACAATCGACAATACCACCAAATTAGACACTTGGATCTTCAAGAGAACGTGAACAAAAAAAACTGATCTGTGCTTATTAATGGAATTAGTAATTTTTCTTGGTTTGGAACACTTCGCTCGGTATCCGACGATATATTCCACTGCTTCTGATTTTCTACGTATTTATATATCTTTGAACATCAGTCTAGTATACAGTATTCTACTGTATACTAGACTGCTACAAACGGTTAGAAACGGCTACAAATTATACACCAGTCTCAGCAAGCTATATGCAAGAGGTTATCGTCAGCAGCTTACAAATTATATTTATACAATGAAATGCAGGTTACTCAAATAAAGGTCATATGGTGAGTACATACAGGAATTAATGATCTCTAAACCACCTGTGTATGTAACGAAATATAAACTTCTTACTAAAACTATATGCAGTATATACTTGCCGTTAAATGTCTTACTCAGGTAATCCCTACAATTATTATTGAAATTTACATGTCAAGATGATATGCAGATTAAATCTGTCATTGCAGATTGTAAAAAGCTGAAATGCAGCTCCAAACATCTTTACAAAACCTTTACAATTATATGGTAATTGTAAAAAAGGTCAACCAAAATCGATTGTTATTCGAAATTATATCAATGTGATACGCTGCATGATTGATGGGAATCCGCCGTGAGATAGGAGAAGCCTTAGGAATATCAACATAAGACTGCCGTGCATTCGCTCGACGGAAAAAGATTCGCCTCAAACAATGAAGTGGTTGCAGGGTTAGAGAAACCTCATTTTTAGATGAGATACAAAAGATAAAAAATATTGAACTAAGTGAATCGGTCGCAAAGCAAACTATGTTAAAGAATATAATAAATTTTACTTATACAAATGTTTCGTTCTTTGCCAAGGCAAGGTATTTATTGAACTCCTCGCATATAACAGTATATTAAAACCGTTTTGAACTTTGTACTCATAAAACTAAGAAAATATGCCACAAACAATTTTACTTAATTGTATTCTTTTATATAATTTTAGCCTGCCTAAATCTAGAAGGAGCATTTGTTGGTATAGGCCGCAAATCGTTTAATACGTCATTTAATTGTTTACCCTAACCTAACGATACACAACTGAATAGTATCTGCTCATCGGTGGCAAGTATGTGCATTTCATGATATTATTTTTCAGATTGTTTTCGATATCTTTACTCTTGACACGTCTATGACAGTCGATCGAGGTAACTGGAGCTTTTTGATAATAAATTTTTGAAGCTTCTTCTTTCACTACCGTCGTATATTTGAAGGGTTTCTTACGTTTTGCCAATATGTGAGTGATTTTAAATGATGCTATTGTTGCAGCTTTTCATTCTTTGGCTGAAGTAGTGAATACTGCTCGCTCTGCTTTCAAACTACTTCCGAATTCTTTTTACTTTTCGTCGTAATTCTTGCGCAAGGATCTATAATGCATTTCTAAGTTCCCAGCGCAATGCAACGGAAGCTCGACAAACGAAATAAACACACTTATCTTTGACCATAGTTAACAAAAATTCTTCCCCTCCCCAATCATTGTTAAAATGATACGTTTTTTTGACTGCGCTCATTTTGTATCGTAAATACTATTAAGTAAATGCTGGTTGGAACCCAGATAAAATACCACGTAATACAAGGACTCTTGGAACGCTGCTATTACACTATTGGCTGATTAATTTATGATTAGAGACGAGACCGCCGTAAGAACTGCTCCCTACCGACAGATCGACAATTGCAAAGGCAGGACGGCGGCGATAAGTTTAAAAGGGTTCCCTTTGTTTATGTGAGATTTAATTTCCGCCGACATCGTTGTCGGTGTCGTGCTGCTATCATGTCGGTGAATGTGATTTAAATCCGTTTGAAGACATGCATTTGCGTCAATCCTGGGACGTGAGCGTAAGGTGCTATTATTAAAACATCAACAAGCGATCAACGGAAGACGACTGATCTTTTGAAGGGAATGTGGACATATTTCCGCGATCAACTCTTAAAGCTTCCGTAGTCGCCCGGTTGAGTTCCCCGATCTTGGTAACAGAGAAATTTGAAAAATTCTATAATAGTTCGAGTCGTTTTTATTCCAGAAAAAAATATTTGAGAATATTGCGTCAATCCTAACTGCTAATGGCTTGATATACACATACTGAGGTAGACACGAGAAGGTTGACTTATTGATTATATCACAACTTGATTTTACAATTTGCAGTTTGTATAGCTTTGATCTATTTCGCTTATTGACGTAAGAATTGTATATACATATATTTAACTTTTACTTAACGCCAAAATACATGTTTGTTGAAATCATCGATAAAGGTGTACTTAGCAACGTGTCAGAACTACTTGAACTTTATATATTTTAACTTCTCGGAATCTCCAATTAAGCATCAAAACGAATCTTTCTACGCGATTTAATATTATAAACGCAAAAAAATTTCATGGTGATAGAAGATGCGATTATGTAAAGCAGCTTTAGACATCCATTCTTCGTTCAGAAATGCATTTACATGCGAATGCGTTAGCTAATTGTTCTCTCCAGAACTGTAGACTCTGAAATGTGATGAACGAAAAGCGGTAAGTTAAGCATGATTAAAGCCGCGACGGGCAAACAGGTAGGTTTGGTGTCTGGAGAGACAGGTAATACGTTTTTTGTTGCATATATAGAGGCATCATTTAAAAAACTAGTTAATATTCGCCCGAAGCCGCTAACACAAAGCGGTAATCTTTCACACAAAAGTCGCTACCTGTTGCGATATTAAACCTGTCTCGCTGATGGGGTGAACGAAATTAATATTATTTATTCTTCGGTACCTTTCAATTATTTGTCAAAAAAAATTGGAAAGACGTATAAAGTAAAACGGACGTTAGCTTATGCTGGAATATAATGACAATTTATGCGCACATAAGCACCGTTGCTGTTAGCGTTCTGACATCAATACAAAACGCTTTGTAGGTTTTTTACTGCTTAGCTAATTTAGGTATAGGTTTGGATAAATTTAACTTTCAATGGAGAAAAGGAGAATAATAATGTATTACTATTCATTTAGCAACTATGTGGATGACGTATTCCGCATCAGAATATTAATTAGCAAACGATCAATCGTTAATACGTCTTGGTTCTTCTGAAAAGAATACTTAAGACTGAAAATTACACCTCAAAATACTAGTACTATGAGAGATTTACCTTCAAACCGAACAGATACGATATTACTTTTTGTGATGATCCTATTGCGATACTTTTAGCTTAACCGACTTGCAAAATTCCAGAGATGTATGTTTCTATCTTCGTTGTACTATTCACTACTTGTCCTCAATCCAACAAGGAAAACTATATCGATCTTCAATAGGAAAGCCGCGGCCATTTCTAAGTTGCTTAAAAAGCCGCGATCGAAGTTTCGTATACGCGAGTTGTCTCTTTAGTTTTACATATAGTCGCGTAAGGGGCGCTACTAACGAAACGACGACTGTCAAAATTAGATGAGAGGATTATCTCTGCAGCAATGTCTTGTTGAATTGGTGTCGTAACGTAAATTCCAACGTAAACGCACCAGCCTTAATAACAATTCCAGGATAGAAATTGATCCAAACAATCAAAGATAACAATCACTCTAAATAAACATTCTTAAATATTTTAAAGACCTCAAGCCAAAAAGGTCTGCGTGATGAATTAGCTTTTAGAAACATACTTTCCAGATCTTTTAATTGAAGAAAAAAGGTCAGCTAGTGTTAATTAATGTGGACGTGGATGGTGACAAATTATGGATTTATATCAATGAACCCGAAAGCACGGGTCGATCCGTTGTGAATGAGTTGTTATCAGAGGTTATCGCCTCACATAGAGCTCAAAAGACGATTGACTCTTTCTACGTTTCTGATACAATAAAAGGGTTGATGCCTGTAAAATGGCAAATCTGACTTTTGCAACTAATGATTGGCATAACTGCTCTAATAGTTGGTTCGAAAGAATTGGAAAATTACATCAATCTTTGTGGGACATTCTTTGAGAAGCAATTTTAAGTCGATCTACTGCTTGTTGTTAGGGCTATATGCAAAACTAAAAAGGTTACCCCCGTATCCTGCTTACAATCGTCAATCAAAGTATTTAAAAGATCTTCACTTACTACTTTAACTCTTTAACTTAGTGGTTCCAAATAATCTTTAAAGATAACTACTAAAAAAGTATTTTTCTTAAATAATCAGTATGACAACTGGATAGTTCTAGATTCTAGCTAGTATTATTCAAAGTATTTAATCGAAACGCAGGTAAAAGAATGTAAACGCAGAATCTTGCTTGTTTTACGTCTGTAGTTAGTCCTACCGCAAAATGAACACGCCTTTGACTTATTAAAGGATGGAAATCAGCGGCTATTTTTCTTAAAATTATAGTACGTGCATTTGTTTTAAAATTAAAGTATATTTTTGTGTTACTTCTTTTGAAGAAAAACCTGTTTAAACAAGATAAAGTACAATATCTCCTAAATTTTTCTTTTCGCTGTTGTACAATATTTTTGCCGCTTGGAAAAACGATGTAACGCACAATAGGACAGACAATGGTAAAACGATTTAATCGCCAAAAGTCTATTGAAAAGTCTGTTGAGGAACAAAGTAAATAAAAAAGGTGAAGCGTTCTTGCTGTTTGATTCAGAACCGATAGAAGATACGATGCGAATACTCTCCACTGCTAGAAACCTCCATTTATTGGCTTCATCTGATCCAGAATTGAATTTTTAAAGCAGTACCTCAGTTGTTTTACCGACTGAACACCCTCCACGGTATTAAGGCGAACAATTAAATTCCGCTTTTGTGTGGTCTACTTCGACCAGATGCTCCCTCAGCAACAATTATGAGCAATTTCGAACCAGCCATGATTAGTGTTGTTGTGACCGGCGCCAAATTTGTAATAAAAATGCAATTGTTGTCTGGTGTCGGTTTTTGTCTCAACAGACAACGTGAAAGCCGCATTCGGAACGCTTACCAATGACGATATGTCTGCAGATGCACAAGGCGTGATTTGAAGAACTGCTAGATAGAATAAAGGCGTGGAACTGTCTTGAGAGAGCAAGAAACGGTGATGGAAGGGTGGCATCGTGATTTTCAAATGTAAATATTTGCATGGCACTCTAATATATGGAAGCTTTTTGAGGCGGTTTAGCGGAAAGAAAGCATTAGAACATTACACATATAACAATATGTGAATGGAATTATGCAGAGAGGCTTATAAGGATGGTTACCAATTATGACAGAATTAATATTTTCCTACGAATGAATTGTGCCATGATAGATTCTCTAGTGGTGAATTTTGTATCAGTTTATTGCAGTCAGTGAAGTTTCCGGTAATTATTGGAAAACATCGAGATTATTATCAATTAGATCTGTACAAAGTTTAAATACGAGCAAATTTGGTTGCTAAAAAATATTTCGTGATACCAGTTTCATTGGAAAAGGTGCAAATCTTACACCAAGAGTAATTGCACGAGTTCATAAATATACACTCCGCCAAAAAAGTATCGCATAAAGTTGTAAATATACTTTAATGCGCTCTAAGATATAATTTCTATGATTGTTTAAATAAAATACAGGCCAAATAAAAACAAGAACTCATACTTGAGATTTTTATTAAAACAAGAAATTATGATTTTGGAAAGAAAAATGTCATAACAGTAGCTTTTAATACTGAGTATTGCCACCTCTGGCTCTTATGACCGCTCGCATACGGTTTGGCAGAGATTCGATTAACCTCCGTATATAAGCCTGATCCAAATTCTCCCACTCGTCACGGAGAGCATTTTCTAGTCCATGAAGGTCCGCTGGGGCAACATTTTGGGTTCATGTCCGGACTTACCGCAGGCCAATCTAAAACTGGAATACCAACATCGTTAAGGTATTCCTGGACGATTATTGCAACATGCGGTCGTGCATTATCGTGCATTAACATGAATTCGTTTCCTATAATTGGCGCATCTGGTACTACATGTTCTTCTAAAATGTCCGTTGTATACCTGTGGGCAGTCAGTGTACCTCTGTCTACTGGTACTAACTCTGCACGACCTGTTAAACAGATGCCTCCCCAAACCATAATAGAGCCACCAGCGAAATTAGGTCTAGGTCTGATATTACACTGCGAATAGCGCTCACCGTCTCGTCTGTACACTGAGATACGCCTATCTGAGGTGTGAAGACCAAATCTTGATTCATCTGTGAAGAATATATTGGCTCAGTCATTAATGTTCCAATTTACATGTTCTCTGGCAAACCTTAAGCGAGCCGCTCGGTGGTTCCTAGCGAGACGAGGGGCTGTTACAGCTACTCTAGCTCTTAATCCACTCTGTCGTAACCTATTCCGAATAGTTTGAATACTCACACGAGTATTTCTGACTCTAGCCAAGTCGTTCTGCAATTGTCTCGCAGTTACATGTCTTCGACGTAATGCTTGTAGTAGTAAATAGCGGTCATCTTGGCGAGTAGAATCTTCGATTAAAGCAACTATAGCAGCCACTTGTTCTGAAGTTAAATTGCTCATTTTAGTTTTAAAAGCGTTGGTACTGAACTCTGACTTCGCACTTTAAAATTTGTCCGTATAGGAAGACTTTCAATAAACAACTGAACAAACCTTACACATATGCATTTTTCTAAATGTGTTCTTTTAGAAAAAAAAAAAGTAAAAAAGAAGCTATGTTTCATGATTTTGTTAGTGTTTTTATAGTTCACATACACGAGGCAAACTTTTTGTGAACGTATAAAAATATCTTGGTTTATAAATGCCCTTTTTTAGTTTATGCGATACTTTTTTGGCGGAGTGTACTTTGTAAACAATCACAGTCACCCAATCACTTTTCCACCTATAACTTACTTCACAGTATTTATTTCTACTATATGTATAAGCGTCTACCATATTTCGCTATACTTAAGGCAATCCTGAGTGTTAAGGAAAAAAGTAATAGCAAATTTCATTCAACGTGTCCCAATCAAGATGAATTTTAAATAATTTGATTCCAAGAGGAATTCGCTATCTGTTGTCCCGTAGAAACCGGAATAATCCATAACTTTCCTTATTTAAGTTACCCACCTTTTTACGAAGATAAAATAAAAACTATTCGGCATATTTTTAGCTACGCAACCCAAACTCGAAGTAATTAAGTTTTACGATGTTGCGAAAAAAAAAAGGAAACAGTACCCCAGATGACGTTTTAGGAATTCTTTATTTCGTTTCGGACATATTTCTTTGTGGGTGTTCGCCGGTTGTATGTTGCCAAAATAATTTTACTGTTATGACTGCGACCCTGCGAATAACACCGACTATAACGTAACGGCTCTCCGTAAGCACGCCTAGACTAAATAACAAACGCTGGTTGTGCCGAAATTATTTCATGCAAGGACATAATTCATTTTTTTGAAGGCAAACTTTGTAACAGTATAATTTTATTGCGATGTACCTTGTAAAATCGGTCTTTCGAACAGTACCGGGCGAAGATTACAATAATTTACGATCGGACAAGACTTAGGATTTTTTTTACGATCGCTATGGTACTTGATAGATAATTTAATGGTTTTGGGGGAAGTAAGTCTCTCTGAATAAATATTAATCGGAATTGCAGAACTCTATTTTTAAACGCTATTGTTATGCTAATGTTTTGTTAGATGTGAAACAGTCTTAAAGCCGCACAAAAATAGTAACTAGACAAAACTTATTTACAAGATGAGTGCGCTATCGGGAAAAAAACGTATTCTTTCAATATTAGCATGCCGCTTGTGCCTCTGTTTATAATTCACATGCATATGTCAAGCCATCATTATCATTATTTATCATATAATTGCAGTTTACGTTAATAATTAATCTTTATAGTCTAAATAATGATAACCTACGACCTGCGCTATGACGCACGTTAGTTTTTTTTTACACGATTTGCGGCAACGTTTGAGCAATATGCTAGCAAACAAATTAACACCAAGATTGAAAAACTAAACAAATATGTTTGTGCCATGTATTAATAAATTGTTGCAGTTATCCATTTAAATATATGCAACGCGTCAATGTAACTTTTGAACGTCTAGATCGTATTTATAGCATTCCTTGATTCTTTGATTAATAAAAATCGCGATGCAATTAGTAGCTTATTAAGTATTTTCAGCTGTTGATAACATTTTTGCCAGAAATGGTGCACTTAGATTACATGTGGTTTGAGATCAATGTTGCGATATGCTTTATCATGTACCTAGAGAATCTACAAAACCACATCTTTTTGCTAATACAACGATAATGCGTGGATAATTTAAAGAAAAAGTTTCCAAATAAAAGACATTCGGAGATATACGCAGGTCTTTCAGTTTTCCCTTCAGTTCATGCCAATCTTTCATTCATTTTATGAGTTAATGGAACTAATCTGAGAATTTTGCGAAATTTCGGTGTTTCTTTAACGCCCGATATCATAAACGTTTTATTCGAGAGCGGTTGTTCAAATTTTACTCGATTGTGCTTTTCTTTGAGTTTTCAGTGACATATCAATTTCTTTAAATATTAATTAATGTCTACTAAATGGCCATCGAAATCATTGCCAAGCTTGATTTATGTTATTTAATTTTTTTATTGGAATCAAAATGTGCTGGTCTTTAGTCAAGTAAATATGAAATTATGCAGATAAGTAAAGTTCGCCTCTTTTCGTGCGCTTCGCACGACCAGACAGACTCGTGTTTTGTCGATTCTCGGTGAAACAGGTTGGCAACACGAAACCATCTTCATCAGAACTTTACAGATAAGTTTTGTTATAAACATTTCTATTCCACTGAAGGTATTCATTAAGAACACTAGGTTTTCTGGCACAGCTCAAATATTTCAAAATAGTCATCAGTTTCCTTTGTACACTATCTAATAATTTAAGAACGCCAAGGAATAAATTGAAGGGAGGTATCTGAAAACTAAGCTTACAGTAACGAGAGAATTTTTCTATAAATATAATTTAAATTGCCGGAGTTCAGCAGGTTAAAATATCGAATGCTTTTGACTAGTCTAGCAGAATTAAAACAATAATTTTGTTATTATCTAAGGTAGCATGTAGTTTTGTGATGTTTTCTAGCTCTGATTGTAGATCTGGTAACATGTGATTTGTTTCGTGATATGCACGGATCTGCGAGGCTATAGCCTTTAGATTATTTTAAAAAGAATTTGAAGAATGCTTATTAGTCGCATTTTATGGAATTTAAAATTACTTATTAATAAATTGTTTATGATTGTTAAAATAATGAAACTATTTAATATTAACCACAGGCAGCTAATTTTCTTGTTTTTCACTTAACAATATTGAACGTGAAATTTGGAGTAGTAGGAGAAGATCAGGTGTAGGCTGGGCAAACATAAAAAGCAGCAATGGCAGGAAAGAGTACAATCTTTAATGCCCTACGATAACTTATTACATAGAATGCCGAAGGGCAACTAGTACAATGGACCTTTAGGTAAAATAAGCTGAAATACACGCGGACTATTTATGATTTTCGGTAATAAACAAGGTACCCGATGATGACTCTAGTAGTGAAGCTGGAAGTGACCTCTCAGACAATTGAGAGACTGATGAGCTACTTGTAGAACTCACCATGAGCAATTTGGGTCCCGGCCCTGATAAAATTACCAGTAGAAACAGTTTTTAATCGCACTCTGTTTTTTTTTTTTTGCTGATGTACAACGCAGCCCTAAAATTCTGTGCCATACTAAAGCCACATAAGAATGCGCTTCATCTCCAGAACCATCGTCCCATCAATCTTCTATCCTTCCTCTCAAAATTGCTGGAAGCAGTAATCCTAAGTAGCCTTTGCAAGACGAAACTACACACAGACGAACAATGTCATCAACAGATATTTCTAGGTATTTCAAGGGCTCTTGACTCTTAATTTTTGTAATTTTTGTAATTTTTGTAATTTTTGTAATTTTTGTAATTTTTGTAATTTTTGTAATTTTTGTAATTTTTGTAATTTTTGTAATTTTTGTAATTTTTGTAATTTTTGTAATTTTTGTAATTTTTGTAATTTTTGTAATTTTTGTAATTTTTGTAATTTTTGTAATTTTTGTAATTTTTGTAATTTTTGTAATTTTTGTAATTTTTGTAATTTTTGTAATTTTTGTAATTTTTGTAATTTTTGTAATTTTTGTAATTTTTGTAATTTTTGTAATTTTTGTAATTTTTGTAATTCTTGTAATTTTGTAATTTTTGTAATTTTTGGATTGGTCGAATGAATAAGATATCGTGTGTAAAAATTATAAATATTATAAAAATTGTAAAAATTACGAAAATTATAAAAATTACAAAAATTACAAAATTGCAAGAATTACAAGAATTACAAAAATTACAAAAATTACAAAAATTATAATGTTGCAAAAATTACAAAAATTGCAAAAATGATAAAAGTTACAAAAATTACAAAAATTATGAAGCTGCAAAAATTACAAAAAAATCTGCTTGAATGTCCATGCTACTACTATTTATAGCAGATGACTAGCAGATGAACATATTAAAATTTGAAAATAATTCAATATTTTGATAAATACGATCGATGAAAAAATCTGCTTGAATATTCAAATGTTAAAAATATGAAAATAATTCAATATTTTGGATAAATATGGTCGATGGAAAATCTGCTGGAATATTTACAATCTATAAACTTCTAAACTAAACTATAAATCTATAAAATATCGTGAAAACACTAGTTGATTCTACAGCGTTAGTAAAAAGTCCCGGAACGGTCGAATAATTTTGTTATTGAAAATTATGATTTCTGAAATTTGCTATATATTTGGGGGTATAGTAATGCATTTTATGCAATACAGTTAATATTTTTTTCACTAACACCCCCATACCAAATTTCAGAAATCATAATTTGCAAATAACAAAATTATTCGACCGTTCCGGGACTTTTTACTAACGCTGTATAATCAATAATGTAATCATTGCCATGTTTTAATGTGTAATATGGCAAATAAAAATGTGGCAAAAATGTTTTACATACGCGATCTAGCCTAGCATCGCGATCTGCTGCGCAAGATGAAAAGCAAATGTTATGAAGAGATTCTGAAGAATGCTCTGATCGTTCTACTAGCTACAGGTTTCCCGCTCGAACTAAAAGCTAAACCGCTCATTTATGCTTTATTTATTTTTTATTATTTATTTATTATATATGCAAATTATGCTCAAGACCAAGATCGCGAGGCTTGTCGCAAACGCGCTTTGGTTTGTTAGAAACGCACAATTACGTGAGAATTGTATACATTTTGCCGAGTTTTCTATGAGCATTCTTGAAATAGCGGAGCACTCCTCCAAAGCACACCTCTGGAGCATAAGATAGAGCAACTCCATCTACAAAAGTAACGATATTTTTAACATAGAATAATATTTGGTAAATAATGCTTAGAATGTAGGGTAGGCTCTGGAAGGAGATGATGGAGTAGTTGAACTTTGTTGTAAAACGTACACCTTCCAACAGCTCCACATTTCTGAAAATAATCAAGTAAGACATTTTATAATCTGAATTTTCCGTTTTTACTTCGTTATTTTTAGTTGTTATGTATAGTACATGCGGCGATTTATGCGTTATCTATTGCAACGTTAAATTTGAATATCAACTTTATTTTGAGAACACTTGCTTGACTTTGCTAAGCCACTAACTCACTTTGTACACTTCACGTTGCAGATATAGATATATTTTATCTCACGTGTTAAAAATACAACATTGTTCTAAAGGATTAGTTTTATCTAACAACTAAAATAGAAAGAAAGTTATTTAACTTATTTTGCTCTCCAAATTTCCTTATCTTGAAATAGACCGTGCAAAGACTATTCACAATGTTATCTCTGCCATTATGACACAAGACTCATAATGTTCCATCTATTATTTCGAAATGAATTCACATCTCACCAAAAGTAGAAAAATTTTCAATTCATGCTTTGCCAATTGACATAACAATAACGCCAGTGTACCCGCATTAATAGTTTTTTAAACGTATACAAAACATTCGTGAAACACGCATTAAATTACCAATAAACAGGGGGCCACGGCAAAAACCTTGCCGTAACTTAACACCCAAAACATATCGCGTTCCCTTCGCCTTATTCGCCATCTCCTTTTTCTTCGCCTTCTCCGTTCGTGAACTTCGCAAACATGTGCGGACCAAATTGTCCTTGTGACATTGGTGTGAAGGACCGCCTCTGTCGACATCACTCTTGCCGAAATGAAAAGGACGCCGTCTGTGGGCCCCCGAAGGCCGGCACCTTTTGAAGTCCATTGTCCAGTTATTTGTTACTCGATGTGAAACTGAAATCATAAAGCCAAGGGATAATTTTATTTGTTCAGATTGTGTCGGCCTCGTCTTTTACGTTACGCCATCATATAAACGACCATAGGAATTAGTATTGGTAGTAAACGCTTCATTGTTAGTACATGGTTATACCGTTTAAGATTTGTCTGTTTACGAGATGCTTATAAAGCTCAATAATAAAAATAATTACATCCTTTTTTAGTGTTTATTTCTTTACAAACCCCTAAAAAATTTAATTCTGGAAACTAGAACTCGATTGCTTGGTTTGATCCTCCAAAAAAAAAAGGTATCGAGAGTTACCAATAAATCCCTGAAATATCGACATTAAAAATACAATCAGTTTAAAATAACAAATCCAGCAAAAAAAGAAGCTATCTATGTTCATAGATGGTATGTTGTGGACACGTACATAGACAACATTTTCTCTTGATCTCCTCACGTTTCTAACTTAGCATTTGCTCTTGATGATGAGCGCTCGTCCACGGAGATCTTAAGTGAATTATCAACGTCTTGCGTGCGTCAAACTGCGAACACCAATGTCCTCTCTAATTGAGGCATTCGTTAGGGGACTTTGAATTTTTACAATCATCCTCAGTGCTACATTTTTGGAGGAAATTCCAGCCGTTGCAAATGGCATTTAGCGGGCGTGCTTTATTTCAGCTTTTGCTATGCAAAGCCCCGGGCATAGTTTGTTTAAGAAAATCTCTCCAAGGGCTGTTTCTGCTAATGGGTTGGAGCAGTCGGTTCCTTGCGCCGATTGATCTAAAACTCCAAATGAGCTGCTGATAAAAAGCTCTTAACAGTCGGTTACTACAGGAGACGTATCTTATTCATGTTCTCAACTAACAGAGCTCACTTTGTGGTGGCAATACCTGGCAGTTCTTTCAGTAAGATTGCCATCGTTTTTTGAAGATTTGGTCTATTAACCGTTCCATTAAACAAAATATTGCTTCACCTGAAAAAAAAATGAATCGCGATTGCAACTTTTCACCATTTGTTCACTGAATTCTTGTCTATCATCAAAATCATCTTCTCCCAGCTCATGAACCAATTATAGCCTTATGTGGGTAACACATCTAAACTTTCAGAAATTCTAGAATCGAAGCGTGGATTACATTGTAATTGCAAAGCAATGTATCTACTATTTGTATGTGGATTCTTTTCAGTTTCTAAAAGTACGTTAAGTTGTGCATCACGACTTCTACTAACGGTAAATTGACTTATGGGCTAATTTGGATGTTTATCTCTAAAAGTTTGAGATACTTTTTGATGTGATCTATCTCTGTCGCCATAGCCGATCAACGTTGACACTTTAATTCTTTGTTTCTGGCTTCATTATTCAATTTTTATTGATAAAGGAACTTACTAAAGGTAAAATCGTCTTTAAAACAAAGAAATGAGAATAATGTTATTGCTTATTTTAGACAGGTGTAACTATGGATTCTTGTTTGTCAAAGTTCGAATTTTTGAAATTCGAACTTTGACACTGTTTTTCTCATTTTTTTTTCAAGTGTAACATGATAATTTTACATCTTTGAAAGCCGAATAAAAAATGCTAGTAATATTGATAATAAAAAATATAGGTTGTCATTGAAAAAATAAATATTAACAAAGATCACTTACATTCCTTTCTGGCTGTATATGTTGGAACGTCAAAATATCAGGTCAGCTTCTTGCTTGAATTTATAGTCATTTATAGTATTTCAATGTGAATTGCTAAACAAATCCTCTAGGAACTTTCCAGAATTTTACAGACATAAACATCGAATACTCTTTTCTACATTTTCACCCCCATAAATAAAATGAAAATGGTTTTATCTTATTTTCTCCAATTTTAGTGCCTTAGTGACGTTCCGGGATCTAATTTTGTCCCTTCATCAGACCTATTTTTAATTAAGTTCACACTGTATTAGAGAACATTATGTAAGAAAGACAGTTACTCACATTCAGCAATGGTTGACTTATAAACTTCCTTGGAAAAACGTCAAAAAAGTAACATGTGGACTATCTTCTCTATTACATCCTGCTTTTCGCCCAAAACATTAAAAACTTTGTAATTAAAAAGTTAAACTGTTAAACTATTGTAAAAAGGGGACAATACACTACACTTTAAAATATTGTTAATATACACTCCGCCAAAAAAGTATCGCATAATCTTTGTTTGTAGCATAAAGTTGTAAATATACTTTAATGCCCTCTAAGATATAATTTCTATGATTGTTTAAATAAAATACAGGCCAAATAAAAACAAGAACTCATACTTGAGATTTTTATTAAAACAAGAAATTATAATTTTGGAAAGAAAAATGTCATAACAGTAGCTTTTAATACTGAGTATTGCCACCTCTGGCTCTTATGACCGCTCGCATACGGTTTGGCAGAGATTTGATTAACCTCCGTATATAAGCCTGATCCAAATTCTCCCACTCGTCACGGAGAGCATTTTCTAGTCCATGCAGGTCCGCTGGGGCACCATTTTGGGTTCGTATCCGTCTGTGAAGGAGGTCCCACACGTGCTCGATAGGGTTCATGTCCGGACTTACCGCAGGCCAATCTAAAACTGGAATACCAACATCGTTAAGGTATTCCTGGACGATTATTGCAACATGCGGTCGCGCATTATCGTGCATTAACATGAATTCGTTTCCTATAATTGGCGCATATGGTACTACATGTTCTTCTAAAATGTCCGTTATGGGCTGACTGTGGGCAGTCAGTGTACCTCTGTCTACTGATACTAACTCTGTACGACCTGTTAAACAGATGCCTCCCCAAACCATAATAGAGCCACCAGCGAAATTAGGTCTAGGTCTGATATTACACTGCGAATAGCGCTCACCGTCTCGTCTGTACACTGAGATACGCCTATCTGAGGTGTAGAGACCAAATCTTGACTCATCTGTGAAGAGTATATTGGCCCAGTCATTAATGTTCCAATTTACATGTTCTCTGGCAAATCTTAAGCGAGCCACTCGGTGGTTCCTAGTGAGACGAGGGGCTGTTACAGCTACTCTAGCTCTTAATCCACTCTGTCGTAACCTATTCCGAATAGTTTGAGTACTCACACGAGTATTTCTGACTCTAGCCAAGTCGTTCTGCAATCGCCTCGCAGTTACATGTCTTCGACGTAATGCTTGTAGTAGTAAATAGCGGTCATCTTGGCGAGTAGAACATCTTGGACGATCTGATACAGGTCTTCTACTGTAATTGCCTGTTTCCCTATATCTGGCTACGGCTCTGGAAACACTTGACTGATTGATGTTCATCAAATTAGCAACGTATGCTTGAGATTGTCCATCTTCGATTAAAGCAACTATAGCAGCCACTTGTTCTGAAGTTAAATTGCTCATTTTAGTTTTAAAAGCGTTGGTACAGAACTCTGACTTCGCACTTTAAAATTTGTCCGTATAGGAAGGCTTTCAATAAACAACTGAACAAACCTTACACATATGCATTTTTCTAAATGTGTTCTTTTAGAAAAAAAAAGGTAAAAAAGCTATGTTCCATGATTTTGTTAGTGTTTTTATAGTTCACATACACGAGGCAAACTTTTTGTGAACGTATAAAAATATCTTGGTTTATAAATGCCCTTTTTTAGTTTATGCGATACTTTTTTGACGGAGTGTATATAAAATGTTGTCTTTGTAAAGCACACCCATCAATGCATGGCGTTCACGTTGGTGTTCTTTCTTCGTGCTGTATGGGCGGAAGTATAGACATCAATTATACTGTGAAGTGATATGATAACAGCAAAAGAAGCAACGGTGACTAAAAACAATACATTAATTAATGGCCCTGTAGCTTTGCTAATACATAAAATACATTTCACTACTTCAGCAAGACGTAAACGATATCAAGGTCCCATGGTGTAATGGTTAGCACTCTGGACTCTGAATCCAGCGATCCGAGTTCAAATCTCGGTGGGACCTATTTATATTTATTCTTTTTTTTGAGCGTTTTTAAGCTCCTTATTTCAGATAATCTGTTCTGTTATTAAAGGGATATTAATATCGTTACATTTTTTTAATGAATTGCACTAAATCACCGTTAATATGGCTGGTGCTTCGATACCAGCATTACAATATGTATATTTCGACCATTGCTCTCCTGTGATATTCTATAAAAATGAAATTCAATATCAAACGTTTTTGCATCACTGAAGATTGCGTGCTAACGTTTTTTGAAGTACCGAATATTGATTGTAAGACAGTATAATTCAATGGTTGGTTATTTCACATCGACCACAACAAATTAAAATAAATTACAATATTCCAACCTGATTACTTTTCATCCCAATTAGCTCCCAGTATAATCCGCGAGCATATAATTTCCATATATTGTTTTGAATCCATGAGCATGGTCTCGAAACATGCACAACGAATTATATTAAATACGGCGAGGGTATTAGAACGATCTTTCTTATTTAGCCTTATTAAATATCTTTTGTTTATTTTCGATAAATTTGTAGAGACGAAGCTAGTTAGATCTCGTCTAAGAATATTCGACAGTCTATAATTACTTGCTGGTGGACCAGAGAAGATTGCCGACGCCTCTTTACCAGGTCCGAGAAGGTTTTCGGACGGTTTCTTATTTTTATACACGAAGTGTGCTATGTAATTACCGAAGGAGCAGGTGATGAATATGATACCTGACGCGGTAAAAGATTATCACCTAGCCAGATTACTCAAGGCTTCTTGTTGAAACGATCTGTTATTACAACCTTATTTCACCCTATAATTTATGATACCTCTGTTGGTTATAGTGAGAATATTTTATTTTAATTTTACAATTGATTACACCCTACGAGACCGTAGCTATGGCGGCGAGCCGTTTGTCGAAAAGTTAATGTTTGTTTTCGGTCGGACTGCGTTTTACGCAGATGGTGTAATCATGTTGTGTTTCATTTTTACAAGGGGCCCCCTAAACATACAACAATTGTAGGGGTAATCATACGCTTGTAGCGCTGAATGCGTGTGCAGAGTACAGATTTTCGAATGTCAGCGCTAACACGTATTCAGGTGAATCGAACGCTTTATTACTTCAAGATTATCGTTAACGATTCCATGCGTCAGGTAAATAGCATGTATCTTGTCGTACAAGTGTTTGAATATGATAAGAGTAATAATACTAGGTTATAATAATAGTAGTCTTTTGTAGAGAACAAGCTTTGGGAATAGTGATATCTACCTCTACATCTTGTTTATTCAATGTGTATTGAACGTAGCCTACAAACACGTTTAACTTTCTGTTGAACTATACCGAGTGAGAGACAAAGTAGAGCACCCAACGCAACAACAAGAAGCGCGTACATTTTCTGCGTTATTGGCTTGTTTTTTATGATTATGTTTGGACCTATGGTAAAGTCATGTTAACTCCAATGTTCACTAGATGCAACCTGACAGCTCAATGCTGTTTCATCCTTAAAATATTTTGAAACATGGCTAGGGAAACTTTAGATTGATTATGCTTATAAAAGCACTAAGCAGTGGCTGCAGCTATCGGTATCTCGACGCTTCCATTTACTCAAAACGTATAAAATATCATGGCTAAAGGACTCACTAATTTACCCCACACAAACAGAAGTTCTTTTAATTGCAAAAAAATACACTTTCTTGGGTGTTACGTTCTCATAGTTTGAAGAACAATTCCACTAGTCGTCTGCTTCGATGTATCCTCTTTGTTAGACGGAAGGACCGATATTATAATAATAAATATAATAATTCTTACAATAGTAGCAATAAGATCACGGAGGAACTTCCGGAAAAAGAAAAACCCCACGTTTTATGGAAAAAGAAGATACTTTGCCGTTTCTCAAAATATTCGCATTTAAATTTGAAGCACTTTTGCATTCGAAGGAACCAGTCAAAACATTGATAACATTTATTCCAAGATATTTCGGAACCATGTCTGGTGCGACTGGATGTCGTGACGGTTCCGATGGATTTATCGGTGGCTCATCTTTTATTCCGAGGTTCAAGGAATCAGTTGTAATGTGAAAATGAAACAAGTGGACACTCGCGAAATGAAAACATCTTCGCACCTAACGCTTCATATGTTTATTAACAAATATATATATAACAACCTAATCTAATTCTTATATATAAGTGTCCCCACTATTCGCCATCATTATAGTAAGGAAGAAATGTAGGTATGTTTGTTCGTTACCGAAATTGTCTGAAGTTTAATTGCCCTTGGAAAATCCAGATTAAAGAAAAGACAATGTAGTTTATATTGACAGCTATAGCAAATGCTCAAACAATTCAGCTAATTTCGGTTTACAATTTACCTGCTTCCATGGCAATATGCCATAAATTCCGGAAAACCAGAAATTAAACTTAAACCTAAGCGGATATCAACAACCAAACGAGAAATAACGTGTTTACCTAATTTAACTACAATTCTAGAAATGACCTAAATACTAAAATAACCCGAACAATGCCTTTTAAATGCTTCGACGGCCTTTGCCGGTGTCGAAAACTGCTCATCATTTAGGAACACGAAGAATTTATTTGGTGATAACTCAGGCGAATATGAAGGATGAGTCATTAATTCAATGTTATTCTTTTTTAAATAATCGACAGTTTGATATCCTGTAATTTATTATTTATTTATTATCCTGTAATTATAAGAGCTGGCGTTGTCGTGGTTAAGGTGGTTAAAGATGTCCGTTGTTTTTTTTTTTTCGGATTTCATCAATGACTTGAGGCGAACAAAATTTGTACATCAATCAGTGTTTGTTTTTGTTTTTATTTTGTTTTTGTTTGTTGTTATTGTTTTTCGATCCTCAAGAGTAGCGATAGCAATAAGCCCACTTTTACCGAAGAAAAAAGCAATCATTTTTGTCGGTTTTAATTCGTTTTAGAGCGTCCAAACAGTTGATTTCGTTGTACGTCCATGCTTAAATGTTGTAAATTAGAGATAAACCGAGGTTTTGGATGGTGATCTATCAGACAGAGTTTTGTCAATCGATGCATTGTTGTTGAGATCAGCCACTCCAAAATCACAAGAAACGCTGTTGATACTAAACTACGTGGCCTAATGTTTTTCTGTCAATGGAATTTATCATACTAAATATCAATGTTTAAGACAATCAAATCGAAATGTACAGCAAGTGCTATCAATCCCGGTCAATCCCGGAAATTTTCAAGTTTACCTTCATATTCTATGGATTGCTACATGTCTAGTTGAAATGATGTTCCTATAACGTACGAGCACTGCAAATTAAATAAAACCCAACGAAGGAAACGCTTTGTCAATTTTGAACGCTGTTTTAAATTTTGAATATCGTTTCAGATAAAGTTTAGGAGGCCTCTAACCTGATCGATGGAGCGTCAAGTTAGAAAAACATAACCACGATAACATACTTCCACTTTAAATTAGCTTCTAATTTAAAATGTTGGACTCAATAGTTTCTTATGCTTTATTACCATACCTTGCAATGTAAGAATTCGAATGCTGTGTTTTTATAATCAACCTTTAGAGAAGGTGACATTACTTACATTTGAAGAACAATTTGCTTCTCATTTTTACTCTAAATATTGTCAATTTTACTAGTAACCCTTAATTTACCATTTACCTACGCTAGAAAAACATTTTTGCATGGAACTCTGCGAGATTGTTACATATGTAAACATAATTGTTCCATTTGCTGCAACTTAAATTTATTGATTGACTACAGCAACACTTGCTTTACAGAACTTTACCTGAAATTATAGCTGCACCTTTTTAAATTTTGCTATATTTGTCGATCCTTTCTACCGGTTCTCATAAATTACGCTGTAAACAACAATTTAAAGAATTACGCTTCACCCCATCCTTCATGGTTAGGCTCAGCATGTAGTTAATTGATAGTAAATAAAACTACTGGAACCATAAAGCCTGAGATGTAGTCTTTTAAGTTCCCACCTTAAATTACCATAAAACTAGCCATAGAAGCATGACGAATTGCTTATATCACGAGTAGAAAGCTCCAATTAAGTTTTACAATTCGACATATTTAATAGCATCAAATGAAATTAAAGACTTACAAAATAAGGTTGTGTTTAAATAAATAAATACATTACTTCAACACACGAAGATAAAAGTTCAGATATTTACAAATTACTTATTTCGTAGAAGCTTGCAGGCAATGGATTTCCCCGAAGGAAATTGAGGGGTTTGTTATTTCGTATCCCAAAACGGTATTCGTTGAAACTACCTTAAAATGTGGTTAGCCCAAGTGTAATGGTATGAAATATAGGCCCCAATAAATGTTAATTACCATGACTAAATATTAACATATTTATGGGACTCACAAACTCACAAATAAGAAACAAAGACCAAGGATTTCCAGGAAATCTTTGAATTTCATGGGCAAGACACGTTATATCATAAAAATTCTAGGAATGCAAAACTTCAGAATTTGCTGTGGAAATTTGAAATTTTTCCTATATAATTTATAAAAATATAAATGTAAAATTTAAATAATCATTTAAATTATTAAATTATTTAAATAATTAATTAAGTAAATAAAAATTCGTTAAATAACTTGGAATTAACTAAATTTACACCTAGGGTGCCATCTGTGATTGAAGTTTCGAACTTTCTTTCTGTAAGACCTCAATAGGAATTTTCTGTATTAATATAATTAAATTCAAAGTAAATGCAAACATCCTCTTGTTATATTGGTTTTTATAAAATTATATCTAATTTATAAATTACAGTTTTCCAATTAATATATTTAATTTTCTATTTTATTTTTATAATACATTTCAAATCATTACAGTTTACTACATTGATTTTATAGGTTAAGTCAAATAAATTTTAAGAAGATATTTAAATAATGTATCCAGTTGTATTACCAAGACTGTGCTCTTTAAGTAAACATATTATAAGAAGTGATAATCCAATACGAAATTTTACATCAATACCTGCCTTCTCAACAGAATTGTGCAAATACTGCAATTATAACCTCACAATATTTAGATACAAAAGCAAGAGCAAAAAGGTGGACAAGAAAGTAGAAAGTGAATCTGAAGACGAAACAGAGCAAGATCTAGATGAAGAAATTATAGATAAGAACACAAAAGTGCTAAACGTTAGAGTCAATTCATTACGGGTCGATGGAGTACTAAAACAGGGAATTGGTATGGCTCGTAATAAGATCGAAACCCTTTTTTACGAAAGTAAGATAAGAGTAAATGGTAAGAAGATATTCAAGAAGAGCGAGGCAATTAATCCTGGTGATGAAATTGATATCGTAAAAGGTGTAAGTGTTGACAATCCAAAGCTGTTGGTAGTAGCTCGGGTTGAAGTGTTATCTGCTGACGAGAAAGGGGAGAAAGTAGCCGTTAAGTTAAGAAGGACAAAGTCTTTGATAATTGAAAATTACGATGAGCCATGGAAGGGAAGTGCGACTAGTTCATAAGCTTCGCTTTCTATTTTGGACTTTATAATAATAGGAATAAATAAATTACTTTTTAATTATTTAAGAATTATATTACTCTTTCTTTAAACCTGCCAGGTCCTACATAATTTAGTTTAAAGAAACTTATATACGATTACAGAATTCTGTAGTAATTACATTTTTTTATTTACCCTGAGATGGCGCCAGCTATTGTTTGTGTGGGTGTATGCATATCACATTCAAGAAAACTGTTACATTTAGCGCGCTCCTTGTTTGACTCGCGTATTTCCTTCGAGCTATCTCCGTCCTACACATTTGTTGCATACGCCTTCTTGGCTAGCATTTGTTTTTGTTCAGCAGCATTCAGCAGTTACCGACATGATTTCGTTGAATTTGTGTCTTTGTCTTCCGATGCCGTGAGAAATGATATTAAAATGCGATTTTATGGCGTAAATTGTCTAAAATTATAGTGAGACTGCTCGTACGTTTAAAAATTCGTAATGTTTAAGTTATAACTTGGGAATATTAACATGTATTGACTACGTAAAACAGGGTAACTGATGTGCATTAGGTCGTAAAGTTTATATACATTTTCGATCCACCCTCCAATCGTTTAGAATTAATTATGTGATTGTGTGATAAAATTATACGGAATATGTGAAATATAATAAAAGTGGATTTTGTTCATTTCACATAGAAAGAAAAGGTAAGAAATTTTGTCCAAGACCAAAAGAGAATATCGCGAATTAGACTATATTATACCATACAATAATTTGGGAAATATGTGATGAATCTACGGAATGGTTTAATTAAATGTCTATATAACACAATATATGCCAAACATGTTTTTTTACGTTATTTTATGTATGTTACGTTACAATCGTGAATCGTCAGAAATGAAACAAATAAACTCGAAAATGCCGAAATTGAGCCTTCAACTTTTAACGAAGACCACGATAAACGTAAATAATAATATTACCTTGTTATAGCTATTAAACAAGTATAATTTGCATAATTTGAAAACGTGTTTCTCAGGTTGGCTTAAAGGTAATAACTTTAAGCTAGCCTCCACGCTCAGCATTGTTATGGCTAATTAATATAATTTTTATACAAACAATAATGATGTATAATGAATATTTCCTTTCCTGAATCAACAATTTAACTCGTTCCGACAATTCCGTCTTAATTCTCACGAGAACGTTAGGTTATGTTATTTGACACTTCTGATAGTTTCTTGTCAAATTAAGGGGTGTACATGCAGGATGTTTTCCGAATTTGAAATAAACCTTAATTAAATACAGCTTATAATTGGTAAGAGGAGAATAAGAAGAAAAGATTGTAAATTTAAAAGTCCGCCTGTATCTAGTTTATAAAGGTTTTTGTGCAACAGTTATTCGCCTAAGATTATATTCTATAAATAGACACTTTATAACGTTCGTATCCACCTTTGCGGTACATTTAAAACTAAGCAACTGCATTCCAATTTATTTAAGACTTTCCCGTTATGCTGCTTATTCATGGAAAACCAAGCCCAATCTTATTTGATTATTCCTTTCAACATCTTCAATCTCGAGGTGTACTTGTTATCGAACCACACGCTATTTCTGAAATTCTGTTTCTGTGTTATCGTCTTTACAAAGTAACGATCGTTCGATAAACTTTGATAGACTTTAACGGAATCTACAATTGAATTTTATAGGAAAACATGGTGTATTAATGAGGAGACAAGTTAATTTTCGACTGGTCGCGTTTTCCAAAGATTCAAATGGCAATTATTGCTAGGTGAGTCACGCTATCTTCTAAGCTTTTTCAGAGGTTTTCATCCCCGTTTCACATTTTCATGTAGGCACTTTGTTCTAGGAATATATCAAATTTTATTGCACCAAATTCATTCTAATATAATTTTTATATCCTTTCGGAGATACATGAAAATTGCTTACCGAGATAAAGGGTAACTCTTAATAATAGATAAATTGCCTTTCAGAATTTTCAGGTGTCTGATATATACGTCTAAATTGGGTCCGGCTTAATAAACAATAAAATAAAAATGATTAATTAAAATTTTGAATAATAATAGTGAGTAGTGATAGGACTATGGCGTAGTATGGTAAAGAACACATACGTATCGGCCACCTCCGCACCACAAAGTTTAATTGATTATATATCAATATAGAATAATCAGCCCGGGACGGCCGTTTTGAGGACACGAATGGTCCTCATCAAAAAAATGTAGAATACAAACTAAAAGAAAATAGAAAAACTTTAAGTATACGATGTAACATCAACAATAAAAATACCGATAATACCTAGTTTTAATCTTTAATACCGTAATAGAAAGACTTTTAAACTAGATTAAATTGTTACCGACGTGGTTTCGGACCTATCCCACGCCGACCTTTGCAGATCTGTTCTGATTCCTCTCTCATTACATCAATTCATTAGCTTTGACTTCTTTGCTAGATTTAGCAGTGTTGTGAGTGATCCTTCTACATAGGTTTCGGCCTGTGGATACTTCGAGCTCATTTCTCAAACCCGTACTCCTGCCAAAGCAGGAGTACGGTTAGCAGACCCAGTATTGTTTTTACTTAGTAGGTCCGCTGTACATGTAGGCTTGTCTCCAATCAGAAATTGCTTGCTTGTCTCTGACTTGGAATGATCTTTCTCCAGTCTTGAGATTTCTCATCTTTCCATTGTTCAGTGGTTGCTTTTACTATCGTATATGCCAATCCCATCGAATGCATTGGATGATTTGCAGCAGTTAACGAGCCTGCCTTTATCTTCCCTTGTCTTCCGTATCCTGGTACTCAGGTAAGGTTCACCTTAGTTTGCTTTTGAATTATTTTGTTTACCGCTTTGAATTATGATTAGTGATTTAGACATTTTAGGTCTATCTTCATAAAACAAATCCCGACTCTGACTCCATCCTTTATCTTTGAGCCGTCTGTGCACCAGATGGATTCGGCCTTTATAGGCCTATAGCACTTGTCGAAGCTGTATTTAGGAGTGATGGGATTATTGCGAATGCTAGTATCGACCCTGCCTTGAGTCCGTCTAACAGTTTTTGATAGTTTGCTCTATGCGATGTAATTGTAGGAGGTTGGCCACTAATTAGCCTCTAGTGGCTTTCGGTTGGACGTATATATGTAGCGGTTTTAGGTTTTGGAGGACTTCCGGAGCGGCTGTTGGTGTGGTTTTCATGGCCCTCGTGGTACACGGACATGCTAGTCTTTTGTATGTCACTTAGCTACCTTGTTGCCTCTACCTGCAATGTTTTTGTCTACTACCACCGATCCATATGTTATTATTGGTCTGATTACCCTCATGAATAACCATAGTATCACCTTTGAATTTAATCCCCACTTTCTCCGTACAACGTTCTACATCTACCTAAGGCAATAGTAGATTTGTTGATGGTTTTAACGATATGAGAATGCCATATTGATCGGACCATACTGCGAGCTATTTCTCTTCTTTGACAAATGGAATTTCCACTCCTCCCAGCAAGATTGGTTTTAGGCCTCGAACTATGCGTTTCTTTGTAAATACGGTAAGTTGTTTTTTGGCCATTGAGTGTAAGTCTCTCCTGTTTACACCGGTATTTCGCGTTCGTTCCGATATTACCTCAGCAAATTTGCCTCGTACTATCAGCATATCAACGTACGTTAGACAATATAGGCCTTCCTTGGATAACTTTGTTATTAATTTGCCTGAAAAAGATGCCCAGAGAAGAGGGGAGATAATACATCTCCTTGTGGACAGCGCAATGAAAAGATGTACATTCAATAAAACACATTCTGCTTATTTCGTTTTTTTGTGTCCGTCGTTCTTGGGATGAATTTTTCTCGATTTTTTGACATTGATGTTCTGAATTTTACCGGTTAAATGCACAGTTTGTAATTTAACGTAAGTTTTTGTTTGGAATTCTTTAAGCTTTTTCTCTAAAAATAAAAATATTTGAACGAGCATTGTAAAAGTCGCCAAAATATTTGTGGAACGATTCACAAGCATTGGCAGTGCGAGTAAGTTTCGCTGAATTTTCAGCCCAAATATATGGAGGAAATAAAGAATACCCTGATACACAATTGTTTATGAAGTAATCTGAATATTTTTGAATATTTTCCATATTAATAAAAAAATTTTGAGTATTTTTCAACATTTTTTAAGTCCGATGCAATAGATATCAAATAATACAAAAAGAATACAAAAAATACAAAACAATCGCTGACTTCATCAGGTTTTAAAAATGAAAGGGCGAATGCCATTCATAACTATTCTCTAATTTCAAAACTTTCATCTTTATTTGACGAAGTCGAACCGTATTCTGGATTTTATGGTATCAAGGTTGTGAGAGATGAAACCGTCGAAAAGAAGTTTTTCGTTGAATAACTTCTTTTCAAAATGTCTACTTTGAATAAATTTTCTTTAAAGCTATCCATTATCAGATTAAGTAATTTTATATATGTTCCCGTTCGTTATCATGCAACAACGAAAAAATTTATGGAATTTAATGTCTGCTGTGGCATGAATAGTAAACAATTCACAAAAGAGCTGCGGGCAATAATTAAAAGTATCGTCTAAATAAATTCGTATTACCTTTTCAAAAAAAATGGATATTAGAATTACAACAAAAAATGACTGTTTGGTCAACTTTAATGTTAATAAGTATAAAAGGTTTGCTTTTGAATGCTCTTTCACAATTGTAAAAGTATCTTCAATGCTCTGTCACAACGTGGGTTGCTGTTTCCGGCAAGGGCTGTAGAGATTTCTTCTAGTATAAGCAACATGATGGTAGATTTTCTTATGGTACACAGCGTATAATTTTCGCAGGTTGCCTCTTCGGTAGCTTTCCTTTTATAGGACGTGTTAATAATTTGATGGTGTAATTTTTCTATCTCGGCGTCATGGTTATGTTCCTGAATATGTTCTGTAACAAGTATATTGTTGTTTCCTTCACTAAGGGGAAGAAGGAAAGATTTGTACGGTTTCTTTGTACAAGTTCACCGCTTTATTTGTTTATTCTTGTTTATAAATAATAACTAAAGTTCGCCAAGTAAGTCAGAAATAATTAATGCAAATCATTAAGACGAATCTCTATGAAAAAGGTATCAACAAAAATATTTTAAAGTAAATTACAAATAATCTATTCTATACGACTTCAAAGTTAAACTGCCTCCCAAGTTTACTTGTTTATGAGATCCTTTCTTCTACTACCTGTGGGGAGGTAATTTACCAACTCCCCCTTTCGGTTTGAATATTTATCTCCTTTTCAGCAATTTTTATTTTATTAAAATTTACCGTAAAAAATTCGTTTAAATGCATCTTCTGGGAATTTTTTCAATTAGCAATTGATACTCTAATGTGAGGAATATAAAAAAGTATTCTCTATGAAAAAATTGTGTTGCTTGTGTTGAGATCGAATTACAGAACGTGCCGTTCAGTAAATATTCGCGAGGAATTTAGATGACGTCTTCTGGATTAAATACCGTTGAACTATTTAAAAACATCTAGATTTTGTTAAAAAAAAAGGATATATACGGAGGAGGAGCTTATTTCCATTTCTATGTGATTATTGGGAGATAGATCTGCTAGGATTTCCATTTCGTGAACATTTAGCATGGTTGGATTGTTTTAAAGCTCTGTTTTAACACATAGTTTCTTTTTCCACCTTATTATCTTCTTTATACAATACGATCTTTAAGAGAGTCGGGCTATGCTAAATTGAGAAATTGTCAACACAGCTTATATGCAAGGTGAAACAAAACCCAATACAAAAATTACCGAATTCTGCATGTAGACGCTGTAGTAACCGCAACATTTACTTTTAACTAAACAAATACATTTAATAGAGGAAAAATCAAATAAACTTATGATTTATGATCATTCAAAAATAAAAATAAATATATCAAGGATTTCTAAGGTTTATGTAAGGCAGGTTTGTCGCCCCCTAACATATCCATTAATTTCGAATGGATTAGAAAATGCAAAGTAAACAATCTCTTCGCTCCAGCATTGGATGCAATAGCTGAAAATAATTGACTGGTCATTTTAGTACGTAAAGAAATCATTATTGCATAAAGCTTACCTCTGCCACAATCAAAATTTTGCTTCCTCGATTTCTTCTGATGACTTCTTGGAATTTCTAACAATATTCATTCTTACAAATAGTGTTGCTAACCAACAACCGCCTAAAAAGCAGGAAATGGAATAAAACCGCTTAAACATGTATTTGTATTATTTTACAATAAACCAATTAAACAAACTATCATTACTTAGTCTTTTAAGGAAATTTCATAATTTTTGAAGCTCAATTTTATTCACTTCAGGAAAGAACTTCCTAATTTTATTCAGTAAAGAACAGTCTATATTCTTAAATAAAAAATCTATTTTTTCAAATAAAACGGTTAAAATTCTGCTAAAAATTGAGAAATTCTCCCAAACTGACAACACTAATAGAAGCAATTGCTTCTTACATTTTTTATACTCAGGTTTTGAAGTTATCCTTTTTTCTCCCATCCTTTTCAGAATTAATGTTCACTTTAATCGAATTAAATTTTATCCAAATTGTTTGTATCTCTTCACTTTCCACTATAAATCGCAAGTGCGAAAATACGAAAATATAATCGATCGTAATTAGAGTGGCGAAGTTGCGTGCAGTTTATTAAATGCTGCAGCCCTAATCCTTGGAGATTGTCGTTACGGAATGCGTAAATCTCAGTTAAAGAAATGTTAGATACCTATTGTTCATTGCCCATACGGTCACTTGTAGCAGTCGGCAATTTTCGGACATGGGAAGGAGGAAGCGGGCGCATGGCCAGCGAGGTATCATCGATTATATAGGGTGTGAGAATCCCCTAGCTACCTACCAATTGAGGTGTGAAAACACTCTTAAGACCTAGATAATGAATAAGAAAATCTGAAAACACTTTTAAGACTAAAGAATATCGTTTTAAAACTAAAAAGGCATGTTTTGTTCTTTTGCTGCTAGGTTTTGTCACTTCTGTTTATGGAAATTGATTGAAATTACAATTTGAATTATGTGAATTTGATGATATTCTTCAACATTAGCTGTGCCACTCCCGTAACGAGTATTGTAATCAAAGTCGTGGTAATTCCGGTGGCTATATTGCCAACACAATAATAATTCATTTTAAAATGCGAAGCTTGAGATTCCTTATAATGTTTGTAAATTTTTTTTGTGACTTCTGTAATACCAGATACAATGGACCGCTGCGGTTAATTCAAAAATTTCGTTCGTTCGGACCTATAAATAAGAAAAGAGAAAATGTCCACAAATAAAGAGATTTGTCCAATTAAATCGTAGATGTACCTTTGGATATAAGATCATTTTGATATAAAATTTACATTTGACATTTCTTCCTCTTTTCTTCTAGAGCTAGCCTGTAACTATTACTACGTAAATCATAGAATTGTTAAATGAAGTAGTTTAAATGCTCGAAAAAATGTTAATGAATTAAAATTAATAAAACGGGCAATTTGTTGAATAGTTTCGGTCTAATTTATTTAATTAATTTGACTTGCGATGTTTCACCTGATTTTGCCTTTATTACATTAAAAATTTGAAAATTTTATAGTTTATTAGTTTTTCTTACCAACAGAACAATTGAAGATAAGACCATATACTATATCCAAAAAAAGTGTAATTTTCGATTATTTTATAATGATAAAAGAAACTAATGATTTTTTTGTTATTTTTTGTTATTTTAATTATACTTATTTAAAAAATGTTTAATTTAACACATAATTATTGAAATTCATAGTATTTTTCTTGGCTAATCTTACTCTACGGTGCGTTCCAAGCCACCAAGGGTTCGAAGGAGATGAAAAGGCAGGTGAGCTAACCATAGAAGCAGCAAACATGCTTTTCATTGTTCCTAATCTCTTGCAACTAAGACACGGGAGGACAGTCAAAAGGCCTCATAGAAGGAAAGTTTATCAGGACAAAAATAGGCGGAAGCACATATGTATATCAGGCTCACCAAGATCAGCAAAATTGTTCTATTTTTCAGTAAAGGGGACCTTAGGTTATTGGCTTTTCTGACTGGTTATGCAACCCTAAAATATCAGTTATTTAATCTGCTGAAAAAGCTGAAGATAAAATCTGTGCCAAGGTGATATGGAGTAATATTTCAGTAGGCCATTCCTTGTATCTACTGAATCGAAGTAAAGTCGTAGAGTTAGTATTAAGATTTATTAAAAGCCATATATTCTAACTTACACGAAGGCATTTTGTTATCTGTAAACATCTAAGTCGGAGACGAAGCCATCTTCTTTAAAAAAATGTTCGTTTCTTGATGTTTTTGAAGCTTAATATTTCTTCTCCACTAAAAAGGCTAAATCCTATCACTTACCAAGCTTTTACTATTCATTTCAATTGGCGCACCTGACAAAAGAGTGAATGATTCAAAGGTAAAAGTATACGCTTCTCTGCATAAACTTACTGAACACTATTCTATTACCTTAATTAACAATATAATGGAAATTAATCAATCTATTGTATCACATCATATCTTATGTATATATATGAAATTGTTCTGCATAAATGCTCTACTACGTTTACTTTCATTGCTAAAGGAATTAAGCAGTCACTGAACAATCTTCCTGTGTACGTTGCATAAATATATGCAAGTCACAATATGATTATATGCACATGTTTAATAATCCGCTTGTGGCCATATCCACGCGTGAGGTCCTGTGAACACATGGTGGTTCAAGTCCATTGAGATCTTAACGATGAGTCAATTGCGTACGAATTTGTGAAAGTATTGCTGGACAAACTTTATTCTGTTTTCACGTGTTGAAACATATATCCTCCGTATTTGATCTTCACATATCTAATTGTATACATCTACGTTTACGTTTTAAATTAAACCAGATCAATTTACAACCATCCAATATATTACACGTTCCAATTATTCTAATAGATGTGCGAATTTACACAATGCCATGCTAATGGAATGGGCCAATAAACTCCTTGGAACATATGTATTCTCTTTGAAAATATCCAGAATCTCAATTTCGAATGGTTCGTAACGGATATATCTATGCATCAGAATATTTATTCTGAGAGCAATAAAATCGTTTTAAACTAAAGATAAAATTCTAGATACCGATTACAATATCCAAATATTTACGCTAGAGATTATTTGAGTGTGGTATTTGGTTAACATTAATATAATATCTTAATTTCGTAAGCCAAAGCGATTGTGTGTGCTAATGCAATAGCACTAACATCGTCGGAATTTAATCAAAAGTAAACTTGTCACTTGCTTTATCAGCGATTCAGATAAATTAAGTATGCCAGTTAATGCGATGTAAGTTCCGATTCCGAGAAAAACTGATAATAGGGTACCTACTCATCCATAGGTAACTTGTCCCCGTGAGATGGAAGTGTATATTACTTGAATCTCAGGGTACCTGGTTCGAATCCCGGGCTCGCCACTTGCAAAGTAGGGTTTTTCGTAGTTTTCTTCTGCTTCAAATTTGGCGAATACTCAGGGCAAGACATCTTAAAACGCTCTACGAGCACAGGCGCAATAATAAATCGAAGGCTACTGGCGGATGTGAAGGTGTGGCTTATTAATAGAAATGTCTTTCGGGCGTTGTCGCGTACTTGAGTGTTTAGCTTGACGTTTCGTTGATCATGCTGGCAGCTTCTTCTGAGGTTTTTTTTTCAAAGACTTTAGAATCCTTCTGAAGAAGCTGACACATGATCAGCGAAACGTCAAGTCAGGGATCAAGTACGCGATAACATCTGAAAGACATTTCTACTGTGGATCACGATCGTGAAAGCCTACACTCAACTAATGGATTATTATTACTATTAATGAGAGTACACAAGTAATTTTTATTTTCATTAATGGGTAATGTAAAAATCAGTTGGCACTCGGACTCGGGTACAGATCGGTAAAATAGATTAGGTTCAAGGCGGCGGCTTGATTCTATTAATAATGAAGAACTGCACACAAACAGAATACAATTGGAGAATCAACGAAAGCTGGACACTAGCCAAAAGATAGACGTTACTGGCGCGTAGCGGAAATCTTCAAAACGTATACTTTTGCTAAACCAGAAGCGTTTCTTTGGTTAATCGACACCTGAGTTTGATGTTACATGTCTGACATTCCATCGACGTTATTGCCAAATATGAGCATAAGGAGATTCTTCATGCGTGCAAAACTTAAGATTGCTGGGATGTGCTTTACAAAGTAGTTTTGTAATGGTAAATTATTCTCCTTTTGTACTATTTGAAATCTTCTGGTGCATCTCCTAAGGGGATCTTCTAATTAATTTGTCCTTCAAACTCTTATAGTTGAATCAATCATATTTTAATGAGTGCAATATTTCAAGTATCGTAAACATTACTGTTTGTATACAAGTCCCACTTAATGTACGATAAAACGATTGGCTGTTATCAGCAATATAAATATTTGCTTATCTTACAGATATCAGCTTAATTTTTCCGATTGGGATTCTCTAATGAACCCATGTAGATTATGCACTTTCTGCGACAATAATTATCGCGAATCCCAATTGATGATTTAGCGATTAGAGTATAGTTATCCATACGCATACGAATAATTTTACTTTTTAATACTGTCGTTTGTCGGTTAAATACTACATAGATTTACATTTGAATGTTTTTTTTTCATGCTTGCTTAGGATGGGCTAAGTCACCATATTACGTTTTAGTGTTTTCGTCTCTGTGTTTGTGAATTTTGTAGTTATTTTATAAGGTAGAGCTTTTGCTTTTAGCTTCTACGCAACTATTTTAACATTTTCCGGAAGTTCTTATCTTACAGATGTAAGCTGTTTTAGGGAATTAAATACGTAGGGACTAAAAACTGAGAAACATACATCGTTAGAAATATAATTTTATTAACAAATCATCACAACATAGTTTCGTTCTATCTAAGCAAGTTAATACCGTCGAATAGGATTAGTTGATGTATATGTGATGTATAGTGGGTACACATTTTCGCAAGTCTTATGAAATTGCAGCAGGAAATCAATCGATTTATCGAAGTCAGAGGCAATAATTCGATGTAGAAGTGCCTTTAGTTATTGTTGTAATGGCCTTTTTCTGAGCTTGTTGTTTCATTGATAACATTTCTTCAGAAATAGTTAAAGATTTTGTAGCTAATGCATAAAGTACAATAGTTTCTAGTAAAAATTTAAAGTACTTGTTGTCGATAGTATTATCGCCAATACTAGACTCTAGACAATTCTAGAATAGGTGAGGCGTTTAAAAAACTATTGTTAGCCCAAGGTTTCTACAACTATACGTTTACTACTAAGAGCAGTCTCAATGGCTTTAAGCTTCCAGATGAAGATGACGTTATTTGTCAAAAATATTCAGGTAATATGATTGCGCATGCGTTGAAGGAGTTTTGTAAATTTCAGCTATATTGAACACTTCGTTGTTTAAGAGACGTTTCTGTCCGCCGGTCAGTTCACCAAATTATGTTAGACGACGATTAGAGGCTCTTTCTCTAATCTTTAGATGCCTTTAGGGCATCTCAAGATCTTTCAAGATTTGGCACGAAGAAGCTCACGGTTAATGACTGTGGATAAAACCTTGTAACGACTGAGCTATATCAAAAGCCGTTGCTGCAACTAACGGATTAACGGAAGTTTTTCATAAAATGTTGGCGACCAATCCTATGAGCCCAATCGTAAACGGCAAAACGTGCAATAATATCAATATCCTAACATAATTGTGTCCAACGGTGTGAACAAATAATTGCGTGGGTTTCGTGTATTATAAATTTCGACAATATTTAGATACTTGAATCAAATAAATCAGGCTTAACAATAACCGCTCATATAGATCAAGCAACTAAACTCAAATTTGTCCTAAATAGTAAATCGAACTATCGCGCAATAAGGTGCTACTTTAAGGTATACAAAATTTATTAGTTTTACATCGTGCTATTGTCAGAGCGCAACAAGTCGATTGCATGGCAGTGCAGCCACCACGCTAGGTTAACTAAAATAAAAATTGTGCTAAATAACCTGCGCGTTATTTAACACGAAAAGCGATAAGAAAAATTATGAAAAAACAAATGTAATATAACCGAATATGCTTAGATGGCTGAAAAGAAATCCGAAAGTGAGGCTTTCGACACTTGTATCATGGTGTACGTTTCGTTTTGAGACCCGTCCGTTGCGGCGTATATATCGTAATTTTTAGAAGTAACTCTACTAGGCGGATTTCATCGAAAAAAAGTAGTTAGTAGAGCTGCAAATTAAATCTTTGCTAATTTGAACAGTATTTATGCTATAATGTCGACCTTACAACAAAGAATCTAAAAAAAACTTGGTGACCAAATTCCTTAAAACAGGCTCAATTTTAAACATTAAGAAGTCAAAGGAGTTGTTCAATGAAGACGAAGCTTCTTCAGTTCTTAGCGTTCATTCCGCAAGAGAAGCTTCAAGGTTGTCTTTAAGAAGGAGGAAGTACAAACTGGGATAAGTAAATCTCATTTACAAAGAATCTTCAAGGAGAATAAAATTTTACCATTTAAACCGCAATTTAGGCAAATTTTAGAAAATGGTGATGAAGCCAAACGTTTGGAATTTTGTTTGCAAGTGGCCTACAGAGTTTTGGAAGATTCAAATTTTCATAACCGAATTATGTAATTTATATTTGGAAATGTTGCAAAATTTTTTAGCTGATGAACTGGATGAATTGCCGTTAAACTACAGAATAGAAATGTTTTTCCAGCACGGTGGGTGCCCTGCTCATTATGCCAGCATCGTTGGCCAGTGGCTCAATGCAGAGTTTCATGATAACTGGATAAATAAAACTTAAACCTAACTCGAATATTTTCTAGCAATAAAATGATATTATCTCGAGAACCGTTCGAGTTAAATAAAAAGTAATTTGTTTTTTTTTGCGGGTTCGAAAACAAGCGGGGCAAATCAACAAGAGTGCAATTTTCTTAGAAATCAAAAATAAGAAATTTTTTCCTCTCTCAAAGTCGATCCGGGGACATACTGTATATTGAGTCTGCAAATTGCCATAAATACATATTTATTCTTTTTTATCAAATTGATGCATTACTACAAATTTTTAACATATTTAATGTTCCCCTTTCAATTCCGACACTTATCAACTTCGCGCTACGATACGAATTACACGTAGTAGGCAGCATAAAAAGCGGGGAGGTGACGACATGTAACGAAGCAGCTCTGCCCCCCAACTCCTCGCGGTTAAACACCATTGGAAAGCAAGCGAGAATGTTTCACTCTAGTTATTATACTGTGTGTACTACAAATTAGACAGACACATCCGTATATCATAATACACTATCATGGAAAAGCGCATTGACGTATTTGAAATAAATATGAAATATTTATTTCAAATACGTCAATGCGCTGAAATAAATTTTGGCTGTTGAATAAACAGTAGGGTTTATGGCGAGCAAGATGCTTAGACATACAAGAAGTAATTATGTAGGTGGCCAACTGCGAAAAGAAAGCGAAATCGCCGCTGTAGACTATAGACTAGAGACTACACAAGCAAAGTTAAGGTAAAAAATTGGAAGTAGACTTACAAAAACTATAAATTATACAAGCAAAGCTGTAAGCAAATATAAATTGTTTCCGCATATATTTCGACATCGGCTTACATTTTTGAATAGTATACATTATCTAAGGTGACCGTGGAAATCGCCAATGTGATTAAACAATGGCTTTAAATGACGCTAATTTTATATTTGACTTTTGAGTCTATCTGTTATCCAGATGTCTAGATAAATCTCCAGTTGAAAGATGGCTATTCCAACAAATTGGAATTCAAAAGTGAGTCAGCATAATTCTTCAGAAGTAGCCAAGATTTAAATAGATACACATAAACGTAGCGTTTATGGAGTGGAATCTCGATAAATGGGGTTAGTTGCTTAAATGTTTGTATCTCATTCGAAGATTCATTTATCAATTCAAATAAAAATGAAAGTTGCCGAAAGGATTCCCGAATTTCACGACCTTCAGTTTTATCCAAATAATTTCCGAAAAGCATAGAATTTTCGACATTTTCTCTATTTCCCTTTATTTCCCTTTTTTATATATATGTATATAGGTATATAATAGTTATAAGTAATGCTCTGTTTTACAACTTTTGTTTACAGTTAGTAACTCAAAAATATCCTCTCATTCATTTTTATAGCTGTAGAACTCGTAAAATATCTTCACCTTCAAATTTTCGAGCAAGTGTTTCTATCATCGCATATTTCTGGGCCGGTGGTCTTCGCTTACCACTTAATTTTACCATTATGCTAAGAAAATAAACTAAATTTATTTTTTCAATTGAAACGGCGTGTGTGCTGCTAATTTGTCAGTGCCAAATGTACGTGTGACGCACGCGTATCTAAAAATAATAACGTAATCACTGACAGCGCGGGACCTACCTCGCTGGAAACAATAAATTTCGGTGAATGTATACCGGAGCACATTGAGTATCGTATTTTTGCCACGCTTATATATTTTATTACGCGTAATGGCATTGGTTCTAGCGATGATTGGGCTGGTCATTGTAGATCTTATCTAGTATATGTGGGACACGTTCTCATGTTGATAGGTAGGAAAAAGTTTGTGGCAAAATTGATTTTCTTTCGCCGAGGAAAAGAAAAATAGTGGTATCGGAAGACTTACATGATTGATGATGGCAAACTGCGTCGTAAAATTTGATTAAGAAAAAAGAAGCAAGCTAAGGCGCGGCGTGAGGATCTTTATACTTCTAGGTGCTGTGTAACACGAATACTAGTTGACGTAAATTACTGTACAAGTTAGTATGGTGTGACCAGAAGTCACGTACTTAGACTAAACATTTTCTTATAATTCTTGGCCCTGTAATAAAGAAATTTATACGAATAGTCAATGCCTTCAGTGAAACTTGTGTCTAATTCTAATCATATAGCTCAATCAAAACCCGGAAAATAATGCTATAAAGCTATTTAAATCTCAGAAAGATTCTTTTCAGAGTATACGGGACTTCGGTTTGGAGCTCACGCAAGCAACTTTTGCAATTTTCGCAATTGCTATTTCACTTTGTAGTTTTATAGTAATAACCTCAATATTTGAATTCCGTTTTTTCACTATCTTTTCGAACAACCTCCATCCAAGTTTACTTAAATTACTTTCAAATGTGCTATTCATCGATTAAAGATGCAAAAAGTGTAGTAATGTGCAGGCTTTTCTACGAAACCGGTTAGGTAGAAGTTTTAATGGTGGAATGTTGTAATTGGTTAATTGAAAATATTTTCAGTTTCGAAATAGTCCGAAAGAGTGCGTACTAATTTTCTTATGTTAAATACAATGGTATATACATATATACACATCACATGTAAATAGTATCAATTTAGGCACCTGTTTTCGACAATATTGACATTTTTTACATTTGCATCGCTCTTGTTGAAATGAAATATTCCATTTCGCTCCACAAAAGTACATATATACGTTAATCTTTATTACACTCTCAAATATTTAATTTGAACAGAAGCGGTGTAAATGTTTATGATCGTAAATATCTTGAAAACAGTTGACTTTAGGGGTAAGGTGCACGGATATAAGTTATTTAAATACGATAAGTACAGTTACTGTAACTACTTATTCGAAAATCTTAAAGAGTTCTGCTAATAATAAGATAATTAAAACTTTTAATTAATGAGATTTGGTATTGTGCTGAAGCTGGTCTATTACAAGAAAAATATCACAGCGCCTGCAAATATACAAGTTATCGTATTTATTGCCGGTAGTTGTAAGATGAATCAAACTCATTTAGACATAATTTAGTTTTATACAATTGAGAAATCTTTTTAAAGGTAAGTGCCTCTTAAGTTCCAGTTTAAGGATTTTAATGATTGAAATGAAAAGGCAAATTTCTAGAAATTTTGCAAACACTTTATGTATAAATAAAAATACAATTAAATAATACATGGATTATTAAAGAACTCGCTCAAATTATGCTTAATGGATTAAATATTCTTTTAATTTATTTTGTACATGACAGTAGGCATCATGACAACGGCTATAAACGTTGATACATTACCATACGGTTTATCTCTGTACTTTAGCCAAATGAGTTTAGAAAGGCAACAAGTTATAATTAATCTTCACGATCATGCTCCATTGCATACCGGTCGAATATCTTATTGTACTGGTTTCTAACAAGAATTGCCGATTCTAGTATATCTCAAAATGGTGTATATTCGTGTCTCTACCGAGTATCCCTGTAATTTAACTGGAATACCATCTGAACACAGACCTTCTGGAGTACAAATATTCTGTTGATATTAGCAGCACTATCCAAGAAGATCACTCCATACCGAAGCAGGAAACGGACACATGCATAATAAACACTCAACGATGTTTGGACGCTTAACGTCAAACAAAAGGCCACTCAACTTTACCGCAAGTTCATCGCCAAGATAAAGAGCAATCCACCGCAATATCGAGGAAACGCACGTGATTCGCACAATTAGTAATTTATCTTTACCGCCGATTGTTAAATCCTTAAGTGAGATATTAAACGGCACACACGTCCGAATTCTCTGGAACTAAAATTGGACCTATTGAGTAAACTGCAGTAAGCAATCTTTTAATAACAACTGTCATGGAATATCTTTCAATGACAATGACGTATGTACAGGATGATCGATTGATAGCAAACCGGTACTTAGTTATTGTTATTTTAAACGAAACATCCTGTATGTTGTTGCGTGTGTGTCTTCTTTATATAGAACTAAATGGATACGGTGTGGATTTCATATGTCTATTTCTAACAGTTTTTGAGATATTTATAATTTTCTCTTCAATCGCCCAAGTTTAGAATTTTAGAAATAAATAAATATTCCTCTCCAAAAATTCGAAATGTAAATGTTTACAAGATTAAATCATATATTGACTCTATCTAAATATTGCATTAGATCGCCTAGGATATAAAGGATATTCCGTCTTAACCCCTAAATCTTACCAAATTCAAACACAAATAGCGGCATGTATTTTTTCTGCATGCATTCTATATTTCTAATGTTTCTGTATAATTATACACGGCACAGAAAGTAAAAGAGATATTTACAGATTGCGAGTCTCAGATGTAGACATTGTATACAAGTGATTTCTGGTGTTAGTATTGTTTGGTCACCATGGCATCAGTAAACAAAACATGCTAACATTGCTGTTATTGATTAAACGTTTTAATATAAAGCAATTGCTTACGCAATGAAATTGTTAAAAGAGTCGATGTTACATATGATTTATGAGAAAGGACAACATACTTAATGCACTAACAAAAACACAGAACAGCTTCTACAAACGATTGCGTACATTTATACAGGCGGAAAGAATGAACTTACAGCATCCACTGTAAATAGTGTAACGTTACTATATAATATCAATGAGGTTAGTTCTCACCAGCACTGTATTCACATCTCTTCTGGACACTTCACATTGTCCTCTTATCGGATATGAAGGTTCATTTGTTGATAGGAAGCCCGATCCCTGCAGAAAGATTCCTGTTCTTAGCCGAATATTAAAGAGGCGTAAAAATAATAAAATTAATATAGAACATTAATATAAGTCCAATCAGCAACAATCGTTGGGGAAGACTTATATTAACTACTTATCTGTTACGCGTTCCTGCATTTCAGTAATAGTCTATTTTATATTAGCATGTTCATCTAATAATTTTTTATTTTGTTGAAAGAGTGCCTAGAGACATGCTCGGATTCACCTCCTTCTGTTTTGGTAAATCTAAGGTCTTCGTAAAATTTTGAAAAATTCTCAAATTTCATTCCGTTAAAATATTACATAATAGGTAAGTAAATACGTAAATATTTTTTTTTTATTTCTACATTATTCGTATAAACGTTTCCTGTAGTGCAAAATCATGACTTTGATATGATAATCGTTTTCAGTTGCGGAAATCGTTAGACAGAAGTACAGCCTATACGTTCTACTAGCTAAAATGCATATTTTTTTTCACTTTTTCCTGATACCAAAATTATCTCCACCATCTCACTCTTCCCTATTTATGGTCGAAGTTCTGATTAAAATATTTTGTTTAGCACTATTATTACCAACCAGTTGCCATAACCAATGCAAGACCAGCAAATAACTAGTTTGGCTCAATGCTTTGAATCAAAACGGTAATGGTAATCTCTCCATTAATACCAGAAACTACTTGGTCTTACTACCCAAATGCAGGACGTGCGCGTAACTATAAATATCTTTTACTTTCAATATTAAATATATTCATCATCATGTAAAAACCGTTGTTATACAAATATCCTATGTATGTATACATTGGATACAGAAAAAAAGAATGGTGGTTGAATGTTTGAATGTTGAATACTGAAGATCCGGTATAATAATAATAAATCTTTTTTGCTCAACAGAATATAAGCACTAACAATAGGGCTACGTACGAAAATGTAATGCAGTACATAAAGAATTATATAAAAAAATTAATTGATTATTTAATATTGTATCCCTTAAATTACAAAGTATACAAACAAAAATAATAAGGAAAATGGGCTAATGCCGAAAGAATGGCTCATCAATTAACGAGTTGGCATTCCTGCACATGTCCGATAACGGTGCGATATATAGCAGATTAGCATGTGCTATAGTGTGTCAAATGTGTTAGTAGATCCATGGCTGTGTTGTGGAATTAAAAAGCGAATTTTGGAAAGCAAAGCAGGCGAATCGACAGTATTGTTCGTCAGCTTCAACAATCACTGGACACTACGACGAGAGAGCCAGACAATAGTAAACTTTCATAATCAGTGCCGCGAGGGGGGTATATACCATCGGATTTGAATGATAGGTATTTCAGAAATCTTTTTTGAACACATTCAATTTTTAGCTGAACATAATGATAATGAGAGTACCAAACCAACGACGCATATTCCAATTTTGAGCGGACAAGTGAAAAGTACGCAGCCTTTAGCTCATTATCACTGGAAAAATGTTTGCAATAGATAGCATTTATATGCGTCGAAAATTTCAGTTTGGAGGATAAGAGTACACCAAGATCATTAAACAAGTTAAGTCTACAGATAGTATTATTACCAACACCATTCGTTTATGAATGTATATATATATATATATATATATATATATATATATATATATATATATATATCATACATATTTCGAATGAATAAAATAAAAATAAAAATAAAAAGATATAAAAACATAAAAATCTAAGTTGGAATGTGTTTATATTTTAGAAATATTGTTTTTGAAGGAAATATATTTAGGGGGAAACTAACAGCGTAAGCGTAATGTAAAAAATATTTTTGAAAGTTATTCTTGTCGTTTGTGTTATCAGAAAATTCTAACTTTGAACTATATACACTCCGCCAAAAAAGTATCGCATAATTTAGTTTTGAATCATAAAAGTATCCCATAATCTTTGTTTGTAGCATAAAGTTGTAAATATACTTTAAGGCGCTCTAAGATATAATTTCTACGATTGTTTAAATAAAATACAGGCCCAATAAAAACAAGAACTCACACTTGAGATTTTTATTAAAACAAGAAATTATAATTTTGGAAAGGAAAATGTCATAACAGTAGCTTTTAATACTAAGTATTGCCACCTCTGGCTCTTATGACCGCTCGCATACGGTTTGGCAGAGATTCGATTAACCTCCGTATATAAGCCTGATCCAAATTCTCCCACTCGTCACGGAGAGCATTTTCTAGTCCATGCAGGTCCGCTGGGGCAACATTCTGGGTTCGTATCCGTCTGTGAAGGAGGTCCCACGCGTGCTCGATAGGGTTCATGTCCGGACTTACCACAGGCCAATCTAAAACTGGAATACCAACATCGTTAAGGTATTCCTGGACGATTATTGCAACATGCGGTCGTGCATTATCGTGCATTAACATGAATTCATTTCCTATAATTGGCGCATATGGTACTATGGTACATGTTCTTTTAAAATGTCCGTTATATACCTGTGGGCAGTCAGTGTATCTCTGTCTACTGGTACTAACTCTGTACGACCTGTTAAACAGATGCCTACCCAAACCATCCATCCCCAACCAACCACCAGCGATATTAGGTCTAGGTCTGATATTACACTGCGAATAGCGCTCACCGTCTCGTCTGTACACTGAGATACGCCTATCTGAGGTGTAAAGACCAAATCTTGACTCATCTGTGAAGAGTATATTGGCCCAGTCATTAATGTTCCAATTTACATGTTCTCTGGCAAACCTTAAGCGAGCCACTCGGTGGTTCCTAGTGAGACGAGGGGCTGTTACAGCTACTCTAGCTCTTAATCCACTCTGTCGTAACCTATTTCGAATAGTTTGAGTACTCACACGAGTATTTCTGACTCTAGCCAAGTCGTTCTGCAATTGTCTCGCAGTTACATGTCTTCGACGTAATGCTTGTAGTAGTAAATAGCGATCATCTTGGCGAGTAGAACATCTTGGACGACCTGGTACAGGTCTTGTACTGTAATTGCCTGTTTCCCTCTATCTGGCTACGGCTCTGGAAACACTTGACTGATTGATGTTCATCAAATTAGCAACGTATGCTTGAGATCGTCCATCTTCGATTAAAGCAATTATAGCAGCCACTTGTTCTGAAGTTAAATTGCTCATTTTAGTTTTAAAAGCGTTGGTACAGAACTCTGACTTCGCACTTTAAAATTTGTCCGTATAGGAAGACTTTCAATAAACAACTGAACAAACCTTACACATATGCATTTTTCTAAATGTGTTCTTTTAGAAAAAAAAAGTAAAAAAGCTATGTTCCATGATTTTGTTAGTGTTTTTATAGTTCACATACACGAGGCAAACTTTTTGTGAACGTATAAAAATATCTTGGTTTATAAATGCCCTTTTTTAGTTTATGCGATACTTTTTTGGCGGAGTGTACATCCAGTTTTAGGTTTGGTATACCCTGTATAGCGATGCTATCTCTAATACTTCAAGCTCTTTGATTTGGATCGCACTCTCTCATTAAACTTTTTTTATGACGTGAAGTGTGAGTGTCGAATTCTATGACGTAAATATTTCCTTTGTTGAATGATTCGAGAATTTGAATTTTGTTGAATTTTTTGTACGTAGTAGTTTAGTCAGTTTGACACAGGATCTTTTAGTAATTAGTTACATTACTTCTTTATTCGCACAGTATTTGCAGATAAACATCCTTCTCTATTTGTTTAGTTTGTCGGTGTAATTAAAACATCTCAAATCATAACATGTTTCCAGCTGACATTCTCTTATGTAAGATAGTGAACAAATATATGATGCTTATTATCTTTTCCTTAGGCGTGGTTGCGTTCGTATTTCGGAGAACTTACATGCTTGTATTGCAACATCAACAAGTCGCGTATGTAGATATCGGGGAAATGTGAGAACTACAGCATGAAAGTGTTCGGTTATTTTATGAAATGTAATTTATAAGTGTCTCTTATGTCCATCTCGAAACAAGATACCAAATCGAAATTACTTCTAATAACTATCAAAATCTCATTAAAACACATCTATTGGCATATATATACCTAATAAAATCAGCACCTTCATAAACTTAGGTACGGCGGATATCTGCTCGCTAGATTACCTTGTTTTCAATTACCAGTAAATTGGTTCGGTAATGAGGCACAATTTAAGCGATAATTAAACTCATGAGTTAACAATTTATAAACGAATTTTATCGTATACCTCGCTAAACCTTTTCGCTTTCGCTTGTCTACGTTAAACCGACTTAATGGCTTGAATATTGCGTTGCGTAAGCATCGGATTATTACTCCCAATTTGTTGTAATTTCTGTGACGCGATCTACTTTCCTGCATCTGTACATATTTGTTATAGATATAGGTTAATGTACAGAAATGTAAATAACTTCATGTCGATGGCGTCTATAAACTGAAAGACGATATATATTATATTACCGTGAATAATTTTTTAAGCGATAGATTGTATATACTACCTACTTTCCTGAAATTCTGAAACTGAAATCGGTGCATGTAAGTTCTTGCGGTGTTAGTTTTTATTACGTGCTTGCACAGCCACATAAATATTTCATTCATGAAATGTATTCTATAGATTTATGAATGAAATGTACTGTATCTATGTAGGACATGTGCGTTGTTTATCGGAAATATTTTTCGCATATTTTGTTATTGCGGTGTAAGCAATGCGATATACATTAACAATAACAATTAGAGTTACATAAATAAGTCAAATTAGTCCAGCGCTCATTCTAATTCTAGCGGTGATGCTTATCCTATATTTTGGTTGGTACAATTTATTATTAGTAAATAATCTTCTTTTTTGTTCTAATGATATTTAGCTGTTGTAGCAGTGTATCATAGAGAAATTTAAGATATGCTTATATGGGAAATTTCCCACAGTTAACTTTAATTGTGACATTAAACATCATTATTGCTTTTCAAAGTATTCTTTACAAAGAATGATATGCGCTTTCATTCTTTCAAATCAACTGTTAAAGCAGTTATGGCAGTCATTAGTTGGAATAATGAAAAAGACAGCGATTGCTTCTTTCGGCAGCTGCTTATTTCCCATTCTGGGAAACGTAAAAAATCGTTGGGGCTTAGGTGAAGACTGTTAGAATAACTCGATGATTCGTCGTAGGTTGGTTTTCCGGAGCGCAACAAATGGTTTGATGTTCTAAAGCAACAAGATCCGAAACTGAGTTAAAGATTGTGGCCATTTTCTTCCAACATTTCGCAAAATTGATAATTCTGGTTTCTCCTCATCTAGAAATGCCCACATAGCGGATGACTTGTCAGTACTCAGAAGTACATTTTTCGAGCTTCTGTAATTAAGCCGATTCAAAGCTTTTTAACGCCAACAAACGCGATCCGCCTCGTGTTCTCCTGTTGAAAGACGTGGAATCCAATGAGAAACTAGCTCCGTCAAAAACATTCATCATGCGAAATATTTTGGACCGAGGTGACTGAAATGCCTAAGAATGTTTCAATTTTGCGATGCGTCACGTGTCGATTCCTTCCTTTATCAGTAGGTGTACATGCAACAGCGGCATTTTCCTTGAGCGACTGTTGTATTTGTTGGTCCTGTCCTGGGTTTCAGGTTGAGACTGGGGCGCTAACGTGGCCAAATCATTTGCCGGATCTAGATTTAAGCACAATAACTACTGAAATTAATTTTGACAGGCGACTTTCATTGGTGACGCTCTTTACGCGGCTATATGCCAAGCTAGAAGGACAATGTTTTCTCCATATCTTAAGAGCGCGACTTTCTGATTCGTTAGTTCTACCTTTGTTTAACTGCTGCGACTTCGTTTATTGTCGATGCTTGGTTGTGTAATAACTATATCAAGAGCTTTACTGTTAAAATGCAACATAAATAAGTAAGTAAACAAATAGCATCTGAGGAATTGGCATAGTGAACTTTTGCTTCGGTGTAGATTAATGAAGCACATCAAAAAATGTGTACCAATAACTAAATATGATTATAAAATAGCTTATTCAATATTGATGGAATCGTTTACGGTAAAAGTAACGTAAGTCTCTGACTACCCGACGTCTTCAGCTTGGTTTCGAGAGTGTTTTCACTTCACTTTGTATCGTGTTCTCTGGCGGCAAGCGATACAGTATCCGATTTATATCACTGCTTTCTAAGCGATATATATCTGTTTCTTGGCGTCAGAGGGTGCTATGAGATGTATGGCTTGTGACTTCGAATGTTATACCATGTTGATGGCGTTAGGTACAGGAACATGTGCGCGAGTAGCGTGTTTCTTCTCTCCTTGCATTGCTTTTGCCCTAAACGATTCCATCAATACCACGATGAGTTACTTTTTAAGCGTCGTCGTTGTATTCCAATACGTTAAATAACATCGGATAAATGCCGATTGTTCCCATAAGCAAATAGCTTTGACGAAACAAACACGATTGAATATCTTCATGCCAGCGTGAAGGGAGGTCAGGTCAAAATATAATCTAATTGCTATCATATCATAAAATTATTTAAAACAAGTGAATTCGGAAGACGATAAGTGTAAATAGCTACATAAAACAACTGACCTCTAATACCTCCAACAAACGGCGATATAGAAATACTTCCGAAATTATACATTGCACTTTGTTGTTATCTGGAAACTTTTTTTTGCCTTGAATTACGATTGATATTGTCGGGAGCATATTGTTTACTGTATTCGATGGAATTTATTATTGTAAGAGACTTTTGAACTAAATAAATGCAAAGTGTTTTTCATTGTTCACGATAATGACCATGTTGATGGATTCGTGGGATGTGCTAACGAAGTGGATAAGTTGGCATTGTTCTTAACAACGCAGTTTAGTTTTTGTATCACTGATTTAATATGAACTCGACCTTATGATGAAACAGTATTACAACTTCCGCGAGATGATAATTTTAACAAAAGCTGAACAAAAATTCCTAAAAGTTGCTATTTTTATCTGAATTGACTTTCTTAATACTCCTTGTTATCAGTGCAATAAATATTTACTGATATCAAGGATTTCATTTGGAAAAACACTTTTCTTTTTGGAAAAGTCTATACACACGATTGGGGTATGCAATTTCTCGGTTATTTATTTTTATAATGATATCATTTAAAATATTAAGAAATCTCTGATGAAACTATTAGTATACAGCATGGGGATTGCAGTAATATGCAAGATTCACTTGGAACCTAATAAGTATGCAACATTTTTATTCTCCTCCTATAATTTTCAAATTCAGATAGCATTCACCAGCTCAACTACGTTAAATGGACATCATCGCTTTAGTTTTAAATCTTTTTTTTATCAAAATGATGTAAGTATGTCTTACGAACGAAAAACAACTAGGTAAGACCAAAATTTGGCCTTAGAATCCTCTATTTCTAAGATGAAACTATCTTTACAGATCAGTAGATATTAAGACATGAATCACTTTTAATATTAAAAGTAACATTGTTAAGACATCTCTTGCAGTGTTAAACTTTTACGTCTACCACGGGAGCCAAGTTCGAATAATTACTTCCCGTTTATTCCTATACACCGTTAGTAAAAAGTCCCGGAACGGTCGAATAACTTTGTTATTTGAAAATTATGATTTCTGAAATTTGGTATGGGGGTATAGTTAATATAAATGCATTTTATGCAATACAGTTAATATTTTTTTCATTTCCGGTTTCATCAGCAATACGTCCAACTTTTTTTTTTAAACGGAACGCCCAGATTTTTTTAACACTTTTGAATGCAAAATAAAAAACTACGTTCAGGAAATATTAAGATGTTTATTTTTATTCACAAGAAAACAGTTAACAAATTAAAAAAGTGTCGTAATACAGAAAAATCAAGATACCTGTCTATTCAGGTTGCGATTACAATAATTGTTCAAAATGCTTTCCATTTACAATTTGACAAAAATGTAAACGGTCAGTAAAATTTCTTATTGAATTTTGTATTTGTTCTGGAGTGATGCGATTGGCTTCTTGAACTATTCTCTCGTCCAATTGTTCAAGATTATGGGGACGATTTTTGTACACTTGACATTTCAAGTGACTCCAAAAGAAAAAATCTAATGGCGAGAGATCCGGCGAACGTGCTGGCCATTCGATTGCTCCTCTACGTCCGATCCAACGTCCCGGAAAAATTTCATTCAAATAATCGCGGACATTATCGGCAAAATGGGGGCGAGCTCCATCTTGTTGAAACCAAAAATGTGCATTAGGGTGATCACCTATGTTTGCATTTGGAAAGAGGGCCGCAAGTGCTGGAACAACCTCATTTCGCAATAAATTTAAGTAGACGTTGCCAGTTAAATTTCCTCTTATAAAAAATGGTCCTATGATGTTGTTTCCAACAAGACCAGCCCAGACATTCACCTTTTGAGGACGCTGTGTATGGACTTCTTCAATCCAATGCGGATTTTCAATTGACCAGTAGCGACAATTATGTCTGTCCACAGTGCCGTTGAGACAAAACGTTGCTTCATCTGAAAAAATGATGTGATCTAAAACATTAGGCTGCTGCTCGATCAATTCCGTCATTGTTTCGCAAAATTGTAGTCTACGATCTGGATCATCTTCAGTTAATTCATGGACGGGATACATTTTATAGGCTTTCATTCTTGCTGATTTAAGAATTTTATGAACAGATTTTTGAGAGATCTCATGAATTTGACCTAATTCTGTTGTGGACACGTGATGATTTTTTTCCACTGTAAGTAACACATTCAAACTAGTTTCTTCATCTGTTGCTGTTAATGGACGTCCCCTTCTAGGTAAATCCTGACGAAAGACTTCAAACTTTTGAATTGCTTGGCATACCGTACTTTTACTAATGTGACGATCCGGATAAACAGTATTAAACAAAAATACAAACCACAAACAAACTACGAACCTCTTCAAAAGAACGTTGACGATCACCGTACCCACGCATCATTAATATCTCAATTCGTTCTGATTCAGTAAGTTTTACTGCCATTTTCAAATGTGTCAATGTCTAAAATAAGTAAATTTATAGCGAAGCAAAAGTTAAAACGCTTTTAAAATTGTCAAATGTGACGGCAAAAAGAATGCAAACACTAAACAATAACTTTTTTCAAAGGTATCTTGATTTTTCTGTATTAGGATACTTTTTTAATTTTTTAACTGTTTTCTTTTTCTGTTTTTTCTTTTGCATTCAAAAGTGTTAAAAAAATCTGGGCGTTCCATTTAAAAAAAAAGTTGGACGTATTGCCGATTAAACCGGAAGTGAAAAAATATTAACTGTATTGCATAAAATGCATTTATATTAACTATACCCCCATACCAAATTTCAGAAATCATAATCTTCAAATAACAAAGTTATTCGACCGTTCCGGGACTTTTTACTAACGCTGTATATTTATTTAACATAATTTTGGTCTAATTTACTGGGTGCGTAATATCATAATTAATTCAAGTATTCAGGAGTCGATTACTTATATTAAGCCCTTCGCGATATTTACAAGCAGGATGCGCATCTAGCCTCGTGTACATTACTAAGTCGTTAATGCAGATTTCTGATAGCCTTTTGCTGAATATTTTAAGAATAAAAAAAGGAAGCAAATAATAAGTAGCTTATTTCTGTCTATCATATAAATACATGGTGAATTTAAGGCATTGAAGTGAAATAAGTAAAGTTAATCCTTGGTCTTTTGGTGAATAGTGAAGTTCCGAAAGCAGTTCAAAGAAACTTCGCGTCGCAGCTCCTAAACACCCAGATTGCATGTAGTCACTGGGAAATTATGAAACAAGACTTATATGTAATTCAACCAAAGGTCTTCTGTAATGTTCCTCATCCAATTAAATCAGTTTATTTACGTTATTCCTTTTACTATACCCTTGCCTACATTATGGTACTTATCAAATTTCCAACATTTGTAACAAAAGAACTCCCTCCATTAGATCTGGTGTTCTTGAAATAGCGTCACAAACAAAGTTAAGTACTTCGACAAAATGCATTTTCTCATTCAGGAAGATATCTAGTATTTTGGGTAACAAATTTCTTTAATACCAGCCCCCAGAAAGGTTTTTAAAGATGAGGGCATTTATTTGACCAAAATGACAAAAATTGTAGACGCTAGCTCACGGCTTAGCATTGAACTCATAAAAAGTGGTATCCATGGTAAATTAAGCGCTGGATATAGGAACCAGCACACAAATTTTCGCTTAAAGCGGAGGAGCTATATATAAATACATGAATTCGTGCTATTGTCCAAAAAATACCTCTACGACCACCTGGTTATTGTTATAGTAAAGAGCACTTAGAGTTCACGAAGCTCTTAATCAAATAAATTCTATGTAATTTCCTAATTGTTATGAAATTTCCGTAATTGCAATAATTGCTGTTATTTCGCTCTTGCCTTATGCACCTGCTCTAAGACAATGAGGCAGCCCCATGTGACCTACAGAATGACTATATACACCGTTTTATCTACGCATAGTTCTTCTACTTTCACAGTCGTTAAGCTCGTGCTCCTTGTTACATTTTGATATTGATAAAAGTGGAATGAGTACGATTGTATTCAAACAGTGTGCTGTGTATGTTGTATACCTCCTCCTTGCAATCAACTAGCTTGGAGTAATATCCTTTCTCCCTTTTCCAGGATAAGAAGGTTGATTTTAATTTGAAAGACGGTTACATTTGTTCTAAACGCTATAGAAAGTAAGTAGTAAAAACGTTGAAAAAGAAACGTCTGCTATAAAAGATGTTCCAATCAAATATTTAAGTTAGAAAAGATGGTACAAAAGGGACTAAAAGAGGACATCTGTTAAAGCAAAACTTAACACGGTTTAGAAAAGAGAACGAACAAACTTCCAAACGACAAACTTCATTATTTAGAATTATGAGATAACATTAACATTATTAAGGGGGGAGGAGGGCGGATAAAAATTGTTTTTATATAAAAGTTAAATTTGTTAAGTATATAAATTTATGAAAATTGTAATTAAATATGTAAGCTGAAAATTACATAAGAAATACAAATTTTTATTTAAAATTAACAATTTTATAAATTATAAACGATTTTATTTCTTGCCTTTTATGTGGGACATTTTAATATAAATTACAGAAACAGCGTCCTAGACACGCCGCCAATTCTACAAACTCTAAATTTAATTAAGCAATTACGAAAAACCATTTATTTTCAAATTTTCCCTCGTTTAAAATGCTCCAGCGTGATGTTAAAAATAACGCTGCTGTAATCCGTATGCTTGCTTAGAGCTATTCAGTCACATACGTTGAAGTATGTTTCAAGTACATAGTTCCTGTTCGCTCTGCGTTCTTTCGCTAGTAATTTCAATAATCTCCCAAATTTTATTTAACGAGTCGTTAAGTTCGTTAAAACACGAATTTTTATTTTAAGGACGCATACACACAATTTAGCGATGACACTTAGCTGCAACGCTAGCAAGCAAACTCTAGCAGAATATTATAATCTGTAATTTGAAAGCATTTTAATTTGAGAAAAGAGTACGTTTAGGATCTTGGAAGCTGAATTCTTTCTGTTGACGATAAGTTGGATTTACAATGGTTCGATATATTTTCGATGGTTAGAATTGCACCGGTTAGCGTTAAATCAATTAACATCTTGTATATTATTTTTCTTTTGGTGTCACTTTTTTTAACGTGTGTTTGTTGATTGTTAAGTGTAACATCTTAATCAAGAAATTTATCTTCCTAGAATTGTTGTGGTTACTTTTTATCAATTTGATATCTTAATTATTTTTCTAACGGATACGACTATTAAATTCTAGAAAGATGGAGTTTAAAATGTATAAATTTCTCTGTGTGTACACGCATGTCAGTTATGCTGAACTAATATCGATTATATCGTTTAATACAATTACGTAAATACGTCACTCTTGATTGCGTGAGATGTGTACGCAAACAAGTTTCTCGAATGTAGAATTTCGCGTTATAAATGTAAGTGTAAAATGTATACAACATACACATTTCAATGCTCACCCACGCCGCGCCTTATTTTACATTAGCAAATGATTATATAAATAGATTAATATATTTATAATGCGAACCTTGTGTATATGTCTACATCATCGGGTTGCACATCTATTCTCGTTAAGTCGAAGATTTAGACCAACATTTATTTAGCTTCTTGATTTCTAGAAGTGCCTGATATTCGTGCAAATGGCTCGTTATAGCTACTACTCGATTTGCAAAAATGCGCAAGGAAGCGAGAAAACCATCGAGACATGTTCATCGTAGCGCTGCTAAGTAACAACCTGTTACTTGAATATAAGTTTTTAGTGGAAAGTTGTGTCTGTTGCCGACTTGGATTTTTGTTACCCGTTAAATGTGCCGAAGGAGCTGTATTGTATGCTAGAAAGTATGTCAAACCTTAAAGCTCTAAATTACTTTTGAAACTATATTTACGGCGATGTAATGTACCCTTATGTGGAAGTAAGCTGTGGAGCGAACTTTGTTTCAGTTGAATCAAACTTATTTGGATGTATGTACGTGACTGCAAACAGTTGATTTATTTCCGTCAGGTTTTTGATATTCTTATAGATCCCGCTACTATAAGTACTAAATCATATATTTTTGGTTTAACGAATTATTGGAATTTTAATTTAAAGCTTACTTGGAGTTGCTTACTAATATTTACTTTAATTGGGTTGGTTTAGGTGAAGAAAATAATAACCTTCATTTATTTAAAGTTACGTTACGTGCGTTTCGTCGTATCGTTTTCCTCGACGTCCGCAAGTCAATCTGTTAAGCTGTTTTATCTTTCGTATTGTACTAATACGAATAAATATAAATATATTATTTTGATTTTTTTTTATCAAAAACCTAATAAAAATAAAACAGTAACATCGTGAAGTTCTACAAACACAACCAAACTTTCTTGGTAACTTGATGTAAATTTTTCGTCGTATTATTTGTAGTTAGTATAGCCAGACATTTAAAACAAAATATAGAAAACATTCCTGGACCATTGTTTGGGAAATGTAATACTTTGTCTTGTGCTGACAATCTGCAGTTACTGGTTAACCGTTTTTACGGTCTTACATTATTGAATGTAAAACGCATTACTTGCAAACTCGTAGAAATACTTAAAGAAAGGACTTTCTTTGGTCTTTTGAGAACAGCCTTCGGGAAATATGAATCTAGCACTGATAGTATCTACAACTACGAGACCGCTATTGGCATCGTACCAAAGCCTGCTAAAATATTCGCAAAAATGGGACGGAAACAGATAGGAAGAATAGTAAGTGGAGAAAGGGGCTGCACTGTAACTTCGTCTTATGTGAGTTCTATTACCGTTAACTATATTCTTTCGTCTTATTCGTTTCCTTAGAATAGATTAGCACTATCATTGTTAAGTAGTGCGCCTCTAGAACTTATGCAAATGGGCCTGGCTAAATGGATAGTGGACATTTTAGATCTAGACCATTAGAAGAACATTCCAAACCCAATAAGCAAGTCAGCGTAATGATTGTAGACCAGATGGTCACATCAGCCACAAGTAGCTGGAAGATGTTAAAAGCAAAGAAAAGCCATACGGTGATGCTGACTTTTCCCCTCCTCTGCAGCCATAAAATGCTACCGCTTTATCTGACAGTAGCAGCAGCGAGAGATATTAAAAAAAGGAGAGACGCAAAAGAAACCAAAAGAAAAACTAAATCACTAGTAGATCCAATAAAATCTCCTCGGAAGAAAAATCGGTCCGACTCAGAATACTGAAGCGTTACCCTCGTAAAAATATGTTTTCTTGTATGAGAAGCTGGCACGCCAGGATTATTCTCGTAGCGTGATTAGGTCACGCGTCACACACACGTCAAATAAAAACCCTTTTGTTTCGTGGTGAGACAAAAAGAAAGCCGATTTCCTCTATTGTCAAGTAACATTACTCGTCGATTACTGCCTTAAAGCAATATCATATTTGGTAATAATGGAAGACTTCTGGTTGAGTGTGAATTGATTTTAGGACTTTTTGCTCTACATTCAAACCTAGTAAATAGCAACCATTACATAGGAACCTTGTTAAAAACGTTTTATAATGGAAGGTTTTATGTTATTTAGAGTATCGCACATCTTTTTAATAAAGATAGAAATAAACTTCACCATATTGCAAATTATATACCTACACACCCATTATTCCTACATACCTAGCTATAGTTTTCACGACCGTAATCCATAGTAGTAATTTCCTTCGGGTTTTGTCGTGTAATTAATATTTTTGTTGACGTTTCGCTGACTATCCTGTCAGCTTCTTCAGAAAATTTCTAAAGAGACCTCTAAAGAAGTCTTTAGAAAAGTCTTTAGAAATCTTCTGAAGAAGCTGACAGCATAGTTAGCGAAACATGAAAAAAAATATTAATTACACGATAAAATCCAAAAGAAATTTCTACTATATACCTAACTATTCGTTATTCAGAATACCTTTTTGGATATTTATAATGTCCATAGAATCGAAAATTTTCAACTATGCAGCTTATAAATTCACATCGATTTTTAATATGCCAAATGATGGAAATACGCTATCGCGAGAACTAAGATTAGAGTTGCCGCTAGTTATTATAAAAGGCGTATCTAAATAACTTTTTTTGGCAATGATTTTCAGTCTGAGGAAAGGAAGAGGGGAGTCGTTTTAAATATGGTATCCATTAAAGACTTCCCAGTATAATGAGTTGGGAAGAAATAAGTGAGAATTGGGTAGCCATCATATGAATGTTGGGCCGAATTTGAAGTTTTAACGAATAAATTTATCCGTACTGGACTGGTTGCTGCAACAAAACCACATGGTGAATATATTACTGATCCAACATATCACGTACCATTGTCGAACATTTCTTGGTGTATATGGTGTTATTAATTATTTTACATTATCTACAACCTTCTATTTGCTCTTCCAAAGTTAATCTACCTCTTTATATTGTTTAACCCTTAACTAAGGAAATTAAGTTGATTGCGAGTATTTCCCTGGGAACCTATCGCTGCATTTTTTTAAGCTGCAAATTAGGCTCTTTCTTAACACTAAACGATAAAAAAGCTAACAAAACTAATCCGGTAAAGTAGGTGATAAGTTACGTTTTGTAGCCCTAACACAAAGAAACAACATATGAGTATCGGTAACCTCCGTACCACACAAGTTTAAGTAATTATATAATAATTAATATTAATATATGTTGCTTACCGTACTACGCTACAGTTCTTGTTATCATTATTTATATTACATATCACAGAGAAACTTATCATCGAATTAGATCTTGAGGAAGAGAAAATATTCTATTTCCTGCTTCCGATAATTTTTTAGAAGAGAAGAGCTTAGCGTTTCTATTATACCATTTACAACTAGAAGAGCTACTCCTACTTTACCGTACTGTATATAACTACCTACAATCAGCACAGTTCATATAGTGTACTGTACGCTTTCTGCATATTTCTTTTTTATAAAGGTTATTATAAGCAACATTTTTTTTTAATTGTTTGTTATACCTGTAATTGGCTTCCGGGCCTTTAGGCAATAAACGATAATTATTATTATTACTATTATTATTAATACCTTTCGAATTAGCAACACAATTAACACCTTTCGTTGAAGACGATATAATGATGTAACCGTGACAACTAATGTCCGTTCAATTGTTGCTTGTGAATGTGGATGTTCCCACACAAAGCTTTTCCGGATAATTTTGATTCGATTAGAGGCACAAGAAACTATCCTCGAAGAAACATATAAACTCCTATAAAGGGAGAGAACTAATTAACTAACATTATAAAAGTAGTAGTAATAATGATGCAAATGCTATAATAAGAAATAATATACGTTAAAAAGGAGATTATAAAAATTAGTTTTATGAGATCCTACCAAAGTATCAAAGACACTGCGTAGTGAATGATGACAGCTGCTTTAAATTTCTATACTATTACTTTTATGAGAAATACAATTCTATTATGTTTTTATGGTAATTTGTTCCTTTTAGAATTTTCGTTGTATTTGTTTGTGGTCCATTAAGAAGATTATTTTCATTCCCTCGGGTGGATGCGGATGTTTTATAGTGTAATCTCTGAAGTAATGTTCACGTGCTTCTGTAAACACAGCACTTTGCACCAGATACAAGGATGATATAAGAAGTACCAGTGTTTGGAGATAAATTGCGCTCGTGTCTGCATCCTGTAGCGTTGTTTTGAGAGCTGTTACATGAGAGCAAGTTTATGTATTTGTGGAATCATAACAAGAGAACAATATTGATCAGTGATTCGATTTTTTTAATGAGAAAACGTGTACAGAAGTCAAAGACAAGATTAATATACTTTATAAGGACATGCATACGGGCGACAGTCAATAAAATTGATGATATCGTATTAGCAGACCGCTAGGAGAAGGTTAAAGAGATTACTAATTTACAGTACAGTGTTTGGTCGATTCTTGGGGAAACCCAGGAATCAAACAAGCAGTAGACAACCCATTCTGATGAGACGAATAAATATGAGTCTGTCTAATTTCTGCTAATTAAGTGAAGTGTATGGAAAGAGGCGGAATAACGCCTCGACTATCCAACGGCATTTGCGACAGCAAGACTAATGCAATTACCGTACGTTTCTCTTTACAAGATTGATAAAATAACTGACTGGAACGGTTCACGTCACATGAAGAGGTCATTGACCGAACATAGGGCTATTTTGCAGCTTTTGAATCCGACAATAACCCTTTATTTGGATGACTTAGAACACATCGCTGGATTAAGGGTACATGTTCATGTTGAGAAGTAAGTTTATGATATGAAACGTTTGCTTCATCTTCCTTATCACGGGTACTTATCGCAGCATCCTCGTATAATCAAGATGTTTTATTAACGAAGAAAGTTTCTCTGTATGCGTTGCATTGCGTTGTTTGCTTAATACAATTTTTTGTGGGACAAAGGAACGAACGCTCAATGTCTGCATAGATACACCAAAAAATTATACCATTTGTTTTTTTCTAAATGTTCTGGTATGTCTATACCCTCCACCTCTTGTATCTTGTCATTGTTTCTTAAACAGAAACCTAGCCAATTTTCTGCGCAAAATTAACCTTTGTAAATTACCTCGAACATAAATTTCTTCTATTTATCTTGGGAAGATATTGTGCAACAGGCAATAATTTTAGTCAGAACGGACAAAATTGCCAGAGTCTAATTTCTACCATTCAAGGTCAGACATATTTGTTCATTCTATTACTGATTTTAACAGCTTTAAATAAGTTTTTTTTTATTGTTTTACCATGGATCTTCCAACAAATACTTGAGACCATAAAGTTCATGTAACAGGATCACTAACAATGTCTGAAGAAGTAATTTTACTCATTCTAAGAGAATTTTATACGCTCTACAAATACTAGTTCCGCAGATGAGCTAATCAGTTTATTCTAAGAAAGCTTCTACTGATACAATACGTTGATAAAAATGTACGATTATAGAAACGTAAGTACGTCTCTTACTCGTTCAGCATTCCCGAATTATCGCCGAGAAGAATTTTAAGCACGATCGGACTGAAGTACCTTGCTAAACGTGTATCTACTTAGTTACAAATTACGAACTAATCTCTCCGAAATATCTTATTTTCGAAATTATTTAATAACACGCTTTCATAAGCTAAACGATGTTATCAATAACCTAGATTCGGCTTCTGCATGATGTTCAAGTGCATAGAGACCTACAAACTATTTTGTTATGTGCAATTTGGCCTGCGGCCAAGCACCGCCAACCTGACATGGATTTCACGATGCGGACCCATTCCGTATAATTCTTTAAAGGCACCGACGGGCAATCTGCTGCAAGCTCCGGACGCTTAAAACGTCGGAACGTTCTGCCGATGCGCATTCAGATCGTAGAAGATGTGTTTCTTGTGCTATCCTCGCATGCATTTATTTATGGCATGTTAAAGCGGAGGTTATTGCCACAATATACATCGTTTTATTGCAGCTGCGATAGAGCGGACAGAGCCAAGAGATTATCGCAGTAGGTGAATAATGGTCGTGATATAATAATAAAAGATGACCTGCAGTAGATGTTCGTAATCATAACAGAAAGAATGCAGGATGTTAGAAAATATCTAAAAATAGAAATGATTGGTTTTGTGGAAGTAAACATTTCAATGGGATTGCATTCAAATTGTTAAGCCGTAAATACAGTCCGCCAAAAAAGTATCGCATAAACTAAAAAAGGGCATTTATAAACCAAGATATTTTTATACGTTCACAAAAGGATTGCCTCGTGTATGTGAATTATAAAAACACTAACAAAATCATGGAACATAGCTTTTTACTTTTTTTTCTAAAAGAACACATTTAGAAAAATGCATATGTGTAAGGTTTGTTCAGTTGTTTATTGAAAGTCTTCCTATACGGACAAATTTTAAAGTGCGAAGTCAGAGTTCTGTACCAACGCTTTTAAAACTAAAATGAGCAATTTAACTTCAGAACAAGTGGCTGCTATAGTTGCTTTAATCGAAGATGGACGATCTCAAGCATACGTTGCTAATTTGATGAACATCAATCAGTCAAGTGTTTCTAGAGCCGTAGCCAGATATAGGGAAACAGGCAATTACAGTAGAAGACCTGTACCAGGTCGTCCAAGATGTTCTACTCGCCAAGATGACCGCTATTTACTACTACAAGCATTACGTCGAAGACATGTAACTGCGAGACAATTGCAGAACGACTTGGCTAGAGTCAGAAATACTCGTGTGAGTACTCAAACTATTCGGAATAGGTTACGACAGAGTGGATTAAGAGCTAGAGTAGCTGTAACAGCCCCTCGTCTCACTAGGAACCACCGAATGGCTCGCTTAAGGTTTGCCAGAGAACATGTAAATTGGAACATTAATGACTGGGCCAATATACTCTTCACAGATGAGTCAAGATTTGGTCTTTACACCTCAGATAGGCGTATCTCAGTGTACAGACGAGACGGTGAGCGCTATTCGCAGTATAATATCAGACCTAGACCTAATTTCGCTAGTGGCTCTATTATGGTTTGGGGAGGCATCTGTTTAACAGGTCGTACAGAGTTAGTACCAGTAGACAGAGGTACACTGACTGCCCACAGGTATATAACGGACATTTTAGAAGAACATGTAGTACCATATGCGCCAATTATAGGAAACGAATTCATGTTAATGCACGATAATGCCCGCCGCATGTTGCAATAATCGTCCAGGAATACCTTAACGATGTTGGTATTCCAGTTTTAGATTGGTCTGCGGTAAGTCCGGACATGAACCCTATCGAGCACGTGTGGAACCTCCTTCACAGACGGATACGAACCCAAAATGTTGCCCCAGCGGACCTGCATGGACTAGAAAATGCTCTCCGTGACGAGTGGGAGAATTTGAATCAGGCTTATATACGGAGGTTAATCGAATCTCTGCCAAACCGTATGCGAGCGGTCATAAGAGCCAGAGGTGGCAATACTCAGTATTAAAAGCTACTGTTATGACATTTTTCTTTCCAAAATTATAATTTCTTGTTTTAATAAAAATCTCAAGTATGAGTTCTTGTTTTTATTTGGCCTGTATTTTATTTAAACAATCATAGAAATTATATCTTAGAGCGCCTTAAAGTATATTTACAACTTTATGCTACAAACAAAGATTATGCGATACTTTTATGATTCAAAACTAAATTATGCGATACTTTTTTGGCGGGGTGTATGTTGGTTTCTGATGATAATGAATGTCTTACCTACCAATGCAGAAAATAAGCTTTCGCATTAATACTTGCGAATTAATCATAGAGTTTGTGTGCCGATACTTTCGCGATTGGTTCAGGTAGTTATTTTCTAGGAATAAAAATCAAACAAAAAAGTTACTTTTACTTTTGTGTAAATAATAAATCTAACTTTTGTACAAAAGTTAGATTTATTTCAAACTTTACTACAAAATCTCTCTCATGTTTAGTGCAATGTCTTCTATCAGTAACCCGCGTAAATTGGGTATCGTCGAAATTGGGTAAACACATTCTGAAATACAAATCTCTTTGTCAACTTCATGCCTAAAATACACAACCTTACAGAAGTCACTTCAAACGATGTAAGATTTGATCCGGTCCGCGATACATTTTGAAATTTTGACCTAATTAAAAAAAAATTACGCTACTTACTCACTCCAAATGAGGAAGATCGAGCGATATGGGGTTTGCCGCTTGCTCCTGCGGAATCAAATGAGCCAGCAAGCCGAGTGGCGGCGATCAAACAAAACAAACAGAACAAAATTCGCTTGTGGGAGGCACAGATGTTGTCTGGTAATAGTTACCATTTCGCCACGCTTTCTGCGTATGGAAATACTGCTTACGTTCAATATGCAATGAAGAACTCAAGTTACCGTCGGAGCAATTTTCGAACAGATTTAGCGATTTTGAAAAACATGGAAGATAGTTTAAGTTTATTTGCTACTCCAACAACAAGTAATGTACAAAATGCTCCAATACACTTGCAAATGGAGTTGATCGAGCTTCAAGAAAAGTCACTCCTAAAATCTAAATTTTAAGACGTGCGATTTCTAAAAAAATACCTCGACGAAGACCATTTTTCGGAGCTTAGAAAAATCGCAAGAAGATTGATTTGACATAATGTATACACAATTTAAGAAAAAAAAACGACAAGGTACATGCGCATGCGCAGACTTCTGACCCGTATAATAGGTGCTTTTGGTTATTTGATAACACCTTTGAGATCATATACGGGCGAGTTTGATAATTACCCGACCTCAACAAGGAAAGAACACTCTCATGTGTAAGTTTTACGTTATCTTTCAACGTAACCTAATGATCGACACCTACCGCTCCGAATGGGACTTCTACAGGACCGGGGTTAAAATAACCAGCCAATCAACGCTCGCCAGTTGTCCGTTTGTAGACCCTGCAATCTGGGAAACCTCTGACGGATCTTTTTTGCATCTTCAAACGCAAGCCGCAGGTATTGGATCCACCACCATATTTATGATTAGCGACGTCGAAAACACCCGAATAAATATTTTCCAACAGTTGCCGAGGATGTGTTAGAAACGTTCGTTTAAGAATATTTAAAAGTTATGCTATGATGCACGATGCTTACGAAATATTATCGGTTGAAATTGGTATATCTTGAGAAAAAAGTTGAATCGAAACAAACGAAACTGGATTTTGAAGAGTTAAATTAGCAAAAAATCGCTATCCTTATACTATATCCTTACCGAAAACCCCTGTTTTGGTAGATCGAAGATATCTTGAAATTCTAAGGTGCTATTTTATTTATATTTAGGGGCAATTTTGTGTCCGGATTTAGTATCAGCGTAAAAGAGTATATAAGTGATAAATGTCTCTCATTCAAGTGAGAACAAAGAGGTCCTATTTTGTTGAGTTATGTAATACATTGAAGAGATGTTTTTACATCACGTTGCGTAGAACATTTCTAAAGGCTTTTCCCGATTTGATTGTTGAGATAATACGTAGCTTTGGTCAAATTTGATGTTAGATTTAACATCTTTGTTTACTTTTTCTAGCTACACGAGGAATTTTCGACTATGCACGTTGCAAGACTCCTATTGCTTTCTTAATTGATTTTTTGCACTAAATTACTGAATGAAACCATACATATCCGATATCGTTGAGTACTTGGGAGAGAGAGTAGGTTGGGGAAAATTCGAAATTTGGCGTACTGCACTGCGTATTAATCGGCATCTTAGAAATTTTGCAATTGGGGCCGTTTGAAATACATTTTATCTCCAACATGGGGAATATATATCTTACTATTTCTTATATCCACGTAAGAAATTTGATTTTCATGACTGCGGAATGCGGAGAAAAACTGCAGAAAGAAACTGCAATTAAATAAAAAGCACACGAACAATTACAGTATCTTTAACCTCAACCTAAAATTCCGTATTTACGTTTAGTGTATACTTGTTTTTATCTATAAAGCTATTTACACATAAGAAACTTATTTAACAAATAAACGTGATAAAATTATTATTACGCCTCTTAAAAAGTAAAGTAGTTTAAATCATGTCATGGTCAGATATATTCTCATTTATTTATATTCACAGACTAATTGAAATTGCAGAATTTATGAGGTCACCAATTACTCAGCGAAATAGTAAATTTAAGTAATTAAAAAAGTTACTTTCTTTAAAGGATTATCCAGTAATACGCACAAATGAAGTATCTACCCTTTTCTTTACGAATATGGTAATTTTTCACTTCATTTTATGTGTCATTTTACCATCAAATTCTGACAAACAGAGCACTTCGTTAGATTTTGGTATACTCTAACGAAGTACAAACAGTGGCTACTTGTTGTCCCTCTCGTGTACATGGATTGCCCTAGCTTAACTATTAAGCTTAGCGAGTTATGTATGAATGCCTAATGAGAATATCAACGAGTCTCGCGGATGTGTTCTTTTTTGTATAATTTTTTTTGTTTAATTAAAACGAACATATTCTTAGCTAAAGCAAGGATAATGAATAAATGGACTTTTTGTGCGATTACGTATTTGTAGGAGCTTTTTGCGTTATTTTTAAATGTATTATTAAGGCTAAGGTAATTAAATAGTTGTAGGGTGTATTTTATTGCCTTGGAGAGTAGATGCGAGAGAGTTACTTTGTGAAATATGCGTGAAAGCACTTACTGAAATAAAAAAAAAATAAGGAAAAAATGGATACCATTTAAATTTAATAACAGCCTAGTTTTGAGTCTTTAATAATGCATTTTTTGTTCGTTAGTGTTAATTGCTTCAGTGAGAAGAAAGTAAAGTAGGACAATTAATTGCAACATGTATCAACATCCATATAAACCGTGTAGCCTGCTTCCGACGAATGCAGCCTTCCATCTATTCAAGACTTCAACATAATGCTTATTCTGTTCTAGATGGATTTCATCAAGTTTAAATATTAGAGTAGGTAGATGCAGTGCAGCGACTAAATAGGCGAAGTATATTAAAGTTTTACACCTTTATTATAAAGGTGTAAAATAAAGTATTTACAGATACGCATTACGGGCGGAGCCTAAGACTTTGGGAGCACTAATGTAAATGTGGTAAAACTGGTGAAACTTAAGAGATTATTGAAAACAATCTCTAAATCATAAAATTTATGGACCCTTCCAAATAAGCTACCTGACTATTGATGGAATATGCAGGAGGGATATAATTAAATTTCCTTGTGAATAAGATTCAACAGTATTTGTTTACATTCACCCTTAATGAGGAAAGCCAGACAGCGAAAGTATGACTAACGTCACATACATATGTTTTAGACATCAGATAATGTAAAAGTGGACTATGCAATTTCTTGATGAAATTTTCTACAGGGATGGAAACAATGTTTTGGAAAGATTCCACGATTTTCACGCGGAATCATTGTAAAGTAACATTCTCTGAGGTCCTGTTGACTTATGCCTAACTTGTAGAAATTTAAAAATTGTTTTATGATAACTAATTGTTGGTTCTGCAACATATTGAGAGTAAGCCAAAGTCATTTGAAATAATTTACGCATAATACGACGTGGTTTTATTCTTCGGTATTCCGGACTGAATTAAGCACTTAAAATGCTAAAAAAATCAGCAAATTTCCCAATTACGTAACGTTAAGAGCATCGAAGTTGTGATGAAAAGATAACCTGACACATCTTGTATAATTTTTCTTTATAGTTTTTATGATTCACGTACAAATTATTTAGTTCATACAAACGTTTAACCATCTCATAAAATAAATTTGTTAAAAAGGAACATTTCTGAGTATTGGCGCCTTTAGCAAGATAAACAATATTAACGCGTCAAGTCTTAATACATTGAAATTGTTGTTATAGATAACATAGTGCTCAAAAGATGGTCACGTAGTGTAATTTCGCCCCCCGATAAAGGTTCTTTAATGTATTCCGGGGTATCTCTTCAAGCAATTCAACTGGCATCGAGTCTCTGTTACGGTAGGGAGCTTTTGTAGTCTTCATAAGCAGTTCACATTAAAGAAAACAAGAGGGAAAACTGTAGAAAATATTATTTTCCTTGAAATTCATTTCATTTCTAGTTTTTTTTTTGTTAACAAATACTTAAGATTAAACCAATTGTTGATACGTCTAAATCGCTTATAATGTACTGTACATACATGACTAGCGGTCTAAATATATTGTATTTCCAAGTAATAATGATGGAGTGTTTGTAAATGTTTTAAAACGGCTTTTCTAAACACGATGTGTGCAATAAGTGTTCCTCTAGTTTGAATAAATATATACATATGTACATACGTGCTTATCTACTGATAAGGGGACGTTATTTTAAAATGACTAATGATTTTAGTTGTTATTTCGATATTTAGCATTGTTACTAACTCTAGAAAAGTCTTGGTGCCATAATTCGTATACTCTAAAGTAAATTCCTGTTATGATGAATGTAATTTTTATGTATGTTTGTGTATTAACATACCTTACACATGTTATCTTATATGTTATCAGTTTAAAGCTATTAAATACATATATAAAGTTCCTGGTAAATTAATCCGGCTCACTTTAGAATGTTGTTTACAAGATAAAGTTTAGCATAGGTTAATTCAATAGTATAGATGGTATAGATAAGTATGATACGAAACTTAAAAAAAAATAAGTCACCTTTGACTATTGCAATGATTTGAAGTATCGAAGAAGTTTTGTTTATTTTTATCATTCCTGTGTTCGAGTACGCCAATTTTCTCTTTATGAAGTTGATGTAGCACTAAATTAAAATGATATTTACGAAAGTTGAAGTTTCAGTAAGCAAATTAACATTTTGTTTAATAGTCATTATGTTTGTTTAATTCACAGGAGATCCAGAAATAGTTCCAATGGAAATAACAAAACCGGAATATACTCTGTAAATTTTGAGTTATATTATTAGGACCTATAAATCGACAAGATAATGTAATTCTAGCATGTGCACTTGTTAGCAGCACATCCATCCAAAATTAGAAGTTACAAATTACAAATGGTGATAAGACGACAGAATTCATTCGCAGCTACAGCAAAACAAATAAACTTACCTACTTTGTAATACCTCACGCATCTAGAAGAATAGCTGTTAAAGTTACTAAATTTACCAAAATTGTTTTCAATTAAATACAATTTGTTTACTTACATGATCGTAAGTTAATAAATGTACAGAGAAGTATATTAAAAAGTGAACGCAATACATGTGACGACGTCAATAAAGACTCACTTCTTCATATTTTCTCGTCACAGTGGCCAAATACTTTTATTTTAATACTGTCACGGTACTAAAAAATAGCATATTTCAAATTTAAAATCATCAGCGCTATGACGAATACATTCAGTTAGGAGGACTCCGGCAACTGTCAAGATGGCGCTCTTCCGATGCCTTTTTTGATTTTGCAACGGCTTATATAGCAAAAGTTCTGCCTGTGGCTTCCGGCTTTCATGTAACTTCTCGCATTAAAATAAAATTGAATAAAATTAAAATTAAATATAATTTTTTGATAGGTCTTCAAGTTTGCTAAGGAACGGATATATCTTGCGTCTACCGATGCTTACTAATGCTATATGTTCGTTACACGCTAGATGGCAAACCCTAATTACATATTGTCTGTAGCATGTTATCATTTGCAGAAATGACATTATGCGAAATTGTAAGAAATTCAGATATCTAAATCAATTTTGCCGATTCAGTGTCCAATTTCTCTGGGGGTTAATAGCACCTACAATCGCGGGATAATCGAACAGAAAGCAGGAATTACCGGTAAAGACGATTAGCGTAATACCAACGTAGTACGTGCACAGATCAAAATGTTGATTGAAGACGTTTGAAATATATTTATGAAACGATGTGCAACACATTAATATTTTGATGTTAAAATGTGAATATTTTAAGGAACTGCTAATCACTAAGAAACGTTCGCGCCATGCACACTGTCGCATAAAGGATGCGGCTGTATTTTGAAATTTTGAAATTGACAGTAGGATTTGGTTAATACAAAATGGAGGTATTGATTCTGCGGATAAGCGCATTTTTATCTTTTTTATTTTTTAGCTAACAACACGTGTATATTACAAGATCCCGTTTTACTCATCGTAGTTGTGCTTAACGGATTAATATCATGGTTTAATTTTTAACAAACTACGTTCAAACTTCAAAAGAACAATTGTAATTTTGAGTTTTATGTTTGACTATTTTGTTATAAAAACAACGCAAAACTTATATCTTGATTGGCATGATACATGTATCATGCCAATGTAGTGTCATCAATATAATCTGCAATTATCTACTACTGCATATTTACATACATGCATTTAACTTAATTAAGCATATATAGGCGGTAAAACTATAGACCTATAGGTAGATCTTTCTTATAATTCCGTCCTACGGTTGACAATGGAAAATCTGGATTTCTCGAAACAATTATTCCGAATTAAATTTATTAAATTCAAGTATTCATGACTACTGTTGTGTCATCTTATCTGCTTTGGTGAATATTTGGATGATTTTTTAAGTCTTTGGAATGTTTGATGTGTTTGCCTAAATAGTCTCTGTTTACAGTTTAATTTGTTTTGCGATCAATTCATAGAATCATTTACTACATTGCTGATTTTCCTCCAAATTTGTATTTTATCAACTTTAAAAAATAATACGATTTCTGATGTAATGTATGCTACAGGGTGATTTTTATTAGATGTGTAATATGAACTAAAATCCGATATAGAATAACTAAGTCCAAGTATTTTAGGTCAAAATTTTAGATTCTTAAGTAATAGACAATTATGGCTGACGGATTTAACACCTAAAATCTTATCACCATTATGATCAACTTCATATTTGTTTGGTTGGTTGTGAAAAGCTAAGAAATCTTATTTATTGCTGTTGTTGTTATAACTCTTGTATTAGGTAATTCTTGAATGAAAGGTGCGCGAAAACCGCGTGAAAGATTACATTCTTTACGATACGGCACTATATAATGAAATTATATTTTTGAAAACAAAAGGTGGAGAAATATGGTAACCAAACAGATGCTTAGCATTAAAACACTAAGAATGCAATCACTGGAGATCGCGCTTCCTGGTTTCAGCAGCGATAAAAAGCGGGTACAGCGCCTCTCCAATCCTCGAACATCATGGTAAGCCTGAGGAATCATTTACATATGTAGCTACTTAGAGCACTCAAGTGCGGCGTCCTCTCTAGTTCAGCAGTACAAAAATTACTTGGGAGTTGGAGGGAATGTGCTCGAGGCACTTATATATCTTCGCACTGAATGGCATTAAGAAATATTGTCGCATTGCTTTCATCGTGAGTGATTCTATTAATACCATGAGTAGCTGTATTAACAGCATTGTTTCCACTATTGAATCTATGCATTTTTCACGGTTTTAGATGTACCTAAGAATTAGCTTTTGAATGTAAGCATGGACAATTTTCTTCCACTGAAATGGGTGCGTTATTAATACAAACAATTACGGAATTTGTAAGAAATAACTAGATAATATAGATGGCTAAAAATTAGCAAATCCTAACAAAATTTTCTTTACTACATACAAATATCTTTGATGGGTTTCTTTTTTGCAAATATTTGTAAACGATTTCGGTGTAAACGTTCTTACAGTTTTCGGCATGCATAAACAGAGGAGGACTTTTCCTAGTTTCAATAAGCGAATGCGGCGAACGTTACGTTTTCGTCATTTTGTTATAAATAAATTATTTGCAATTCTAAATAATCAGTTACGTTAAAGTGAAGTCGCTAAATAAAACAAAACGTTGAAAACGTGCTTTTTAAAATATCCTAAGGCTAATTCAATTACCAAGGACTGTAGCAGCGAAAGCTATAATCCTAATCTTATTTAAGAATCGATGCTCTTTCATACGGGACCTTAACATTCATAACGCTGGAAAATAATCAAAGGCAATTTAGCTCGTGCTTCATGCCCCAAGCTTGTTATTTCCTTAAACATCGATTTTCGTCTATTTATAAAAGCCAGGACCTCATCAACCTTTCTATGGCATTCTAAGACACCTATAAAACGAAGAGAGTGCGCGCGCGCGTTCAGGATTTAACAAACATTAAAGTTATTAACTTCTTTAGCCGGAGATAAATAGATAAACGTTTATAAGATCCGTTTGCGTCCATGTAAACATTATCGCAACGATTATTTAGTGTGCGGTAGTATTAGGCTTTGTGGCTAATAAAAAGAATCGTTATTGCGATAACTTGGCCTTTGTATATTGATTTGAAGACCAAATAGATGTATTTGCGTTTTGTTAGCCACGAGCGATGTACACAGATGTTTGTTTTTAAGTTGGCACGGATTTTAGTATCGTCTCATAGTTGTATAAAATATAAGTTAAATATAGTTAGGACATGTGTTCGAAATAGGGTTTGTTTAGTTGAATGGAATGCGTTTGTAACATGATGACAGCGAATAATACATAAATATTGGATTTAATTTTAATACAATGTTATAAAATTTATTTATTTACGTTTAAAAGTGTATTACTTTGACATTTTGATTGCATTTAATTGAAGCGAAGGACTGCTGGTGGCCTCTTCCGTTCAAATTTCGTCCGACTCATATACCATCTTTATTTTGCATATGCAGAAGAGAAGTATTTTTGTGTGATGATCTGAAGTCTTTCATCAGGTTACTAGAACTATAGGTGCTATGGTCAAGGTGTATTGTTTAACTATTTGTAGTTAGGAACGTAATTCTATATATATGTAGATTGTAGGTATATTAGGTAGGTCGTATCAAATACGAATAATTAGCTACCTTGTACGCTACCTTGTTGTAGCTGTCGTATACGATCATTGAATGTGTAAATATTTTGTTTCCATTTCAGATGCTGTGCAAATAAGGACTCGACTGAATCTATGATATTGGGCGTTCTTCAAATAAAATGGTAAATACGTACATGAATTTATTCGTATGTCTAGTTATAGTGTTGTTAGTAAAATTATATGTAGTTACATTGCTATCGGTTTATTGAAGGATCAATTGGCAAAAGTTTGCATTTAAGATTACAGCGAATATGGTTTAACTGATTAGTATTCTTGTAGTGTAATACAAGATATTCACACTTTCTTTAAATACTTAAGACCAATTGTGACAATATTATCTTAGATACGTTCAATTTCCTCTAACAATATGTAGTCATTACAGTAACTAGTAGCTTTCATTAACAATTACACAAAGATTTCTCTGACATTTTTGATCAAGATGCCTTTCATTAGCCTTTCATAAGGAAATGCTAGTTTTTCCGTGACGTAGCCGTGCAAAGTATGCTAATATTTTTGAATTGCAAGACCTTTCTGCATGGAAATCGTGCAATTTACTTTTTTCTTTGTAATTCATGCTACGTAAGTTACACAAGGCGACTTACCTCTGCGTGTCTGGAGTACGGTGGCTTTAACTTGTACTTGTCGTAATACGTCGTGATAAACCGACAAAATAAATATTGGCAGTATAGTTTAAAAAATCATTGTAATTGAGAATTATTAGACTAGAAAATTTCTACAGGTGATACATAATTCAAGGAGATATTTTGTCGAAAGTTGCAAAGTTTGGACAATTATTGCCGTTTAAACCGAGTTTCACTCTATTTGTAAAGATGTATTTTGCTATTTTGTTAATTTTCATCAATATTGCAATGTGGTTTTTCTACATAATGTCCATCTAACTAGATATGTTTATACCAACGATAAACTAATTTTTTTGAGTCGTTGTTAAAGAACTTTTTTGGTGTCTCCACAATGCATTTATTTATGACACGTTTTTCGTGTCTTCTTATATCTTTTGTCTTTCTTGCGGTATGGGATTTTTATATAACTTTCCAGGCCGTTCTCTGACAAGTATCTGCCGCGGTGGTCCGGACAATAAATTCTGTTAATTGTAGTACTCCTCGCCAGATAACCCATAAAAATAGTTCCTTTGTAATCCTAGAATACATTAAGCATTACCTTTCCAACAGGCGGAACTGCAGACACCTTAAGTGGAAGCCCTCTGATATACGCCATTCTTTGGATTGACTTTTAGTCTCAGGATTGAAGAAAGAATTCCAAATTGCGTCAGTGGTTATTACCCATTGCTGAAATTTATCACCGTAACGGACTAACAGCTCTTGTGGTTGACGATAGGTGTTAGACTTATTGAGTTTCTCTTCCGGTCCCGATAGTCTTGGTACCCAGCGTGCTGAAACCTTGCTTCTGCCCAAACATCTAATCTGACGAATAGTAATTCGCGGCCGTTGGATATTTATGTTAAGTTTTTAGGTTTTCTTTTTATAAAAAGGAAACGTTTGCTCTTTGAGATTTAACCGTGTTTTCCATGGTTACAAAAACAGTACTACGGAAACGCCTCAGTCGAACACTTAGTCTGAATATATTTCACTAGATAAATACGTAAACCATGTCAAGGCTTGTGTATCACCAATAGAATTAGCTGTAAGATGTACATAATTTAATTAGAGCACAAGTCCTAGAACTTTGGAAACATCCGTCGTACTTTTATACAACTTTATTTTAGTATGTTGTTTCAATGTAAAAGTTGAAGCATGGCGATCAGGCTCTATCTCAAAGAGTGATAGATTTCTTTCAATTGCAAATAATTGACGATTATGTCTTAGGCAGAAAGACCAACATGGATATGTTACTTTCAATAACTAATTAAATCTTATTATTAATATTGTAAACCATTACTTAGTGTTAATGGCATAAACCATTCAAACCGGACATCTGTTGGAAGTAACTATTGTTAGGTAATGACGAGCTAGGCATTCTCAAAACTTTTTCCAAATAACTGTATGGTTTATGGCTTCTAGAATTTATGACCGCCATAAATACGAAAAGGTGTTGTTGAGAAGGCGTGAGTTCAAAGAAGAATACGGATTTAATTTGAAGTTGCTCTGGGATAATTTCAAAATTTATCCAACTTTAAATATTTAAGAGAATATTATAATGGTTGGTATTTAGTTATTTAATTTTAAGATTAAATACTGACTGATCTCACTTAGGCGACAGTGTTTTCTAATTTTTTGATTTTATATACAGTAATTGGAATATAATTCAAACAAATAAAATCCAAAGCCCAAAGTTTCAAGACTGCCAACATTTTAGCTTCAAACCACAACAAGAAACTGTCAAGCTGCCAAGCAAAAATTAATGGACAATGTTAAATCTAAAAACCGGGACATTTCAAACACATCTAAATTTATTACCATTATTACCATTAGTATTTTTACCATTAGTTTTACGCTGATTTACAAATGGCGGTTTTGCTAGATGTTTTCTTAAAAGCGAGGTGGCTTTCTTTTGTCCATGTTCTTACACTAAACAGTAGTGTTTGCGTCTTAGGCCGAATAGTTACACCTGGTGCAAATTACTGCAGTATTTATCATATCAGGCTTTGAGTAGGTGTACTTGGTGTAGGGTTAACGTTACGTTTTGACAACTTATTGCGTGATTTATGTAGCTGAATGTGTTTATTTCCCGTTTATGAAATGATAATAAAAAGCAAGTTCTTTTGATCAGCACAGTACATGTAATAATTAAAATTTCCTGAGAGAGTCGGGTGGAATTAATTTTTTTAATAGATGCAATTATTAATAGTACAATGAAAAAAATAAAGAAATGAGCTTCTGAAAGGGTCCTTCGATGCTATTAGCAAAGAGTAACCAGCGCTTAAAAATCTCGCTTGTGCGTGTATCAATGAACACTTTTTATTCCAATTAAAATAATATAAAATTTAATTTAATTTATTTTTTTTCTATACAAGAATTATTTGACTAAAAATTAGGGTAAAAATACGATTCAATAGCTTACATTAGATTATACGATATTTCATTTCTAGTAGCAAATACATTCATAATTTCATTTAATACCTCTCTGTCATCATTATTAGGAGGTGGAATACTAACATAAAAAGCGTAGTTTTGAAAATTTTTGGCAGCAGACGTTTTACACATTGTAAATCATTTTCATCTCCAAAATGTGAAGCACTCAGTATGCATAGATAATTTTTAGTAAGTATCACCTTTTTCAAAGATCCGTGTATAGGACATTCCGGATACGAAAAAAAGGGATGATTTATTGAAATTATCCCTTTTTGCATGTCTTAGCTACACAATCTTTTATTTTGTCAACAATCCCATGCTCCGAATCGGTATAATTTCTCAGCAACCAGTGCAAGAGAAAGGAATACAATAGGAATAATGGCTGATCGACATCTTTACTTAAGCGCATTCTAATCTTCGGTTACAGGTTGATCGTCCGAGCGGGCGAACGAAAAGAAATGGTAAAGCGCTCGAATTCAAACAAACGTTGTGCGGATCTGTGATAAATTTGAGGCGAAATCGAGACGCGCAATCGGCGCGGTTCAAAAACTGCCTAATTTTGCCAACTGAAAGACGTAATTCCGTTCGCTTGGAGCGGCGGCGAGTATATTAACAAGCGTTCGGTAATTCGATACGATAGAGGAAACGTCAAAACTGCTTCGGAAAATACGATTTCTTCGATTTCTCACGACGATGAATGGCTTTCCGGTGAATTTTTATTACAAACTTGGATGTAAACTAGCGTTTGACCCATGGATCCTGAACGTTGAGCGTTGGGCGTCCACATCCGTCGTTCCAACGATATCCTTTTTTCTTTCTTTTTTTTCCAGTTGTCTTCTTACTATCTTTATTACTATTTATAATTATAAAAAGAAAAGATCTCTGACTCAATTAATTACAAACCATGGCATAACTTGCTCAGAAATAATGTTATTTTAACATTTACAGTAGACGTTTGTGAGCTACTTAACTGCGGTGTTGCCAACAGAAAAAATAAATTCTTATCAATATTTTGTAAAACAAGTAAATACTGAATATCATAAATGTATCTTTGTTAATTGGAACAAGTTAAAATGTCTTTCTTGCCAATAATTTGGCGTCTTTTTTCACTAAAAAGTGTATTTTATTGTATATACACGACGCTAGTTACGTTTCTGTGCACCTTTACAGTAATCGTTGGTTTATCTGGTCAATGTTCTACGCGGAATAATTTAGAGACGTAAGTGGCCGGTATTGATAAAAAAAGGCCGCCGGTATTTGTGACAATGACCGATTAACGCCACCGTTAAGCCGAAACCAGGTACCACTTTGTATTTAACATAAACCGTGAACGTATTTATCTTTTTACCTAACTTCAACAAATTTGTTAACATATCTGGGCGTATTTGTTTAAAAGAAATAACGTTTCCCTAACAGATCGGGAAACACGGGAACGCTCTCAGAAAAGTTTCGTTACATGCACGTAATCGTTTGTATATATTCACGTCAAGGGTAGAAGTATTGTTAGTTTAATAACTTGGTGACAACCAAAGATTGATTTGGAGGTTAAAAAAGGTGGGAAGCAAAGATAGGCACGCAACAGCTTAAATACAAAGTGTAAGTTTCTCGTTTTACTCGATTTTGCTGCTGATTCACCCAGCAAAATGTTGGATACGTAACAACTATCATGTTAAAGGATAGCATAACTCGTATGGTATTGTAGTGATGGGTAATGTCAAATGAATGTATTAGATTAACATCGCGATTTGATAAACCTATGATCTTGGAAATTATAGCCGATATGTTATTATTATTTATATTATTTATTAATTAAAAATGTTAAATCCTAAAATAATATAAATAGTAAATATCTTAATCAACATTTAATAATAGCGTCACGGTTTCTTTGTCAGGGTAACCAACTCGTAACAGGAAAATTGTAGGTGAGATCTATGCACATACCATATGGGAACAGATGACCCGCATAATATCTGCGTGGATATTTGTTTTTCTATTTAAAGCGTCGTACCTAAGCCCAATTTATTCGAAATAAATAATTTTATTGATATATACATTAAAAATATCTTTTGGAAGAGGATGAAAACTTTAACTGAATTATTTATTAGTTCGAATAATCCTTTTTGTAATTATTCTCTGGCAACTATTTTACATTTTCTGGATTTTCTCAACGTCTCAACAAGAGAATGAAATATAAGGCATTCACTGCTCAACCTCAAAGAAATGAGAGTGTGACGTGTGACTTAAGTAGAGTTTGTATTGAAAATATTTAATTCCATACCAAAGCTTAGAGCTTGGATAATCATTTCCTCGGAACATATTTGCAGCTTATATAAGTAGAAGTATTTTGGAGTAACAGTAATTAAATATTTTCTCGTTCTTTCCCTTCTGCTTCGTAATCAGTAAATCTTTAGTGCCTATGTGTTTCGTCTCTAAAATGTCGCCCGGTCTTATTTCTTACTACATATACTTACATTATTTTTAAGTATACATTACTGTATATACTTATAATCCGTATTTAAATTACAACTTCCTTTATAAGGATTTTTCTTGAGAATAAAGCGTGAGCTAGACTTAAGCTTAAAGCGTAATTTTTGATGTTAAATAATTGTTAAGGACTTAACATTTTATTTTGTTTTATTTTATTTCATAAGCTTAGCTGCTTTTATTTATTTGTAAAAGTAACGTCTATTTTATGATAAATTGAACGTTTCACTTGTTTTGCTTTGCACAAATTCATATAATTCGTATTCAGCATCATCTAAACTTTGACGTTTACGCATTCAATGTAAAAATACGTTTAATCTCTCATAAAGTTTGCAACAATATAAAATTCGTCAATGCTCTAATTAAAAATATCTTTACTAGCCATTTATCACATCTGTCGTCGGAACTCGAACGTACGAATTGAAATGACTGCTTGCCGTCGCTCGTTCGCTTGTGAGCCACGCAGCGCTCAGATCCGCACTATCGTTGGTTTCCGATTTTTCCGCTTATACATGGGGACAGCAGCTCGGAGCATGAAAGAGAACGTTTGGGTAGCCGTGAGTTGTACAGGATCTTTTTGTGGTAGTGATCGATTATTCGCGGCTGTCGTCCAACTAGACGTTCATGCGGTAGGGTTTGGTCCTAGCGTTAAACATTGAATATTTGAATACGTACTCAAGGGAATTGTTTATTTAATAAATAGATTTTGTATATCCAGGTGCTGTATTTAATTTTAAGAGCAACTGATAAAGCGAGTAAACACATGAGAATTGCATGTAAGTAATTAGTACTTTCGCTTCACAAGCAAGATACGCCGAAGCAGACGATTAGCGGTATTGTTCTTTAAACTAGGAGAACGTAACAATAATAAATTCTAATCTACAGATGTATCTCGTAAGAGTATATTTAGAAATTATAAACTCAAATAGATTTATTGAATTAGTTCGTAGGTTGAAATCTGTTTGAATTTATTTTAAATTTTCGTATTTAGTGAATATCTTTCTTAGAAACGTTGTTTTCCAAAATATATTACTTCCTATCAGTTCTTAAAAGTATTTCATTCCGTAACAAAGTTTTCATTCAATTTGAAAGAATATACTGGAATGATACATGGATATCCATGTTTTGGTTAAGAAAAACACATTACCTTTTTCGATTTATACCGCATCACATCGCAGGTTATTATAAATCTTTAATCCTTTGACAAAATTATTTTTAATCTCATTTAAATGATGCAGTATTTTCCTTAATTATATTAAATATGAAAAAAGAACTTAATAATTTCCTTTATCCGTGATTATTCTTCGTTGTATCCAACTGGCGTCTTAGTTTATTTTTGGTATGCTCTCAACTGCATTATCGATTCCGCTTCCTGACTTACATATGGGCGCTCATAATTCTATCAAAAAATCTCGTCTATCGTTTTGTTACGCTGTGCGAAGCGTAAACAAAAGGAGAAAAGCTCTAAAACGTATACATACATACGTTCAGCAGCCGTTTTCGTTCGAACTATGCGATACATAAAGTAAATGTACTGGGTTAACATTCTTTCTTTGACAAGCCAAACTACTGTAATTTGGAGAGTCTTGCATATTTTAAAGGAATGCTGGTTATTTTAATGAAAGTAAACTTGATTAATGTAAGATAAGAGGTTTATTGTGTATTTCTATCGTTATCGTGATATACTCACAAAATATATGCTTCTGGTAACTTTCTTCAAACATCAAAATCCCGCTCGCATTCTATCGCTTGAACATTATTCTGTTCTGAAGTGAGATCTAATCACTCACTTGTTATGATAAACTTAATAAATACATTACGACCAGTGGGTTCATTGCTAAAAAACTTCAAGGCGATATTTTATTAAAATTGAACGCACGTTTCGAGTGCTTCACCATCGAAGTGTTAGTAACATGCCGTCGTAAGGATGGCTATAATATGCATACTGGTGATAATACTCAAATACAAAATTCATTAAAGGTTAGTTAACCCTTTCAGATTTATTTTTATTTGACTTAGTCAACTACACATGAGTAATATATATTAATAGGCACTTTTAACTTGAAAACCTCTCAGCAACGCTTATTTTTTATCAAGAATCAAAGGTAGGCAAGCGCATATATGGTTGCCCTTCATTATTTGATTTTCCACATTTCCGAATTTGTTTAATGTCTTCACCAGGGCGAACAAAGTTGAATTATCAAGACAACAATTTAAAATACATCGTCGATTGGTATCAAACAAAATACAAGGTATTTACTATATGACGTGAAGTGCATGATAATAAAATGAATCGAACGTTCTAGAGCATATTAGCAGCTTAGTCAATTAGAACAGTCTTGAAGTTAGCGCCCTATGTACAGGACATAGCGAACGAAAGCTAAACAGGAAGATTAACAACTGAAGAAAGGCGTAAGCATCAAGTTGATTTTGAAGGTAGGAGCCGTTGTTTAAACCGTCAATATAGCCATGCCTCTATTGACGATATGATATGAGCTCATGCCTATTTATTTAACCTGTAAAAAATTTATGCTTGTTTGAATTGCCAACTAAATAGACAATTTTTCGGTTTATTATATGTATGTTAATCATGTCGATGAGTCATAGGACTCATCGACATCTTAACTCATCTTAATTCACTACTATAGTGAATTAAGTGTCATAAATTGTGTTGAGCTTCTCATACAGATAATAATGTGTTTGTTTCGTTCTGTTATTGTCGATGTTGTTGACCTTGATATACCTGAAGACATTGATTTATTTGCATCCGAAAAAAAATTGCGAAAGGTCGTCAACCTTTACATAGTATTCAATTTTAGCTATAATAAATCAAGTTATAATGGCTCGAGATAAGAAAACAATGAAGGTTTAAGCTTCGAAAATATTTTATTGTACGATTGCAATATTGTTTCATTATACGTAATAGAGTTTCATCAAACGTCTCCTGATTCCATTAATCACTATCAATAAGGCTAGTATTTATCAGTAGCTTACTTCTTGGTACAAGCTGGCGAGAGATGCAAAAGAGACGCATCGATAGTATATACATAAATACACGAAAATGTATATTTTGTAGTACGAACATAACAGAAGAAATCAATGAGATATTTCATTGAGTAGCCCTTAACTGGGAGAAGACATAACTTAGTTTAGAAGAAATTTTTAGTTCGTTAACCAAAACGTTAAACAATTTCATTCCAGTAAAGGTAAGATTTACGTGAAGGTGATAAAATGTTTCCCTTTATAGTGGTAGAGGCAGTAGCGATTGGTGGTGACGTAAATGATGGCTCAGTTACGACGCTTTCTCCTGTGTTTCCACTACATAGTACAATGTACGTAATATACAACGGAAATACGCGAGGACAGTCACAACGCGTCAGCCGCTGCTACACTGAGAGAAAGAAATTGTTGAGTCGACCAAAAATTGATTGGTTCAACCAACTCCATCTGATTTAAGACAACACTATATGATTGCTCGAACCTCTTTGATTGGATCAACTTTCAAGTAACCTAGCCTAACCACAAAAGCTAGTAATGGTACATATTTCAAGTTTTGAAGTATGGAAAGCAGAAGAGAGCGCTCTATACAATCGTATACTCTAGAAACCTGGATTTATGGAACCAAAAGGAGCATCGTCGGTAGAGTTGTTTGTATTGATTGTAGTTCCATGAAAAGTGTTTTGAAGTAGAAGAACACGACTTAATTCCTGTCGTATATTGCTACAATATAAGAAGCTTTTGTTAAACAAAAACCTTTTTGCAATTTCTGTTTTAGCTTTAAATTGAAAAACTATATAAAATATGTCAGATCTGTGTACCCCAAGCTATCGAGCACATAGGTGCAGTAGTCCTAGTAGTAGCCGAAGTAGTCTGTTCATTCTATCCTCTGAGCGAAACCTTGCCCAAAGGAAATAGAAAAAGGTTGTTGAGGGCAGAATCTAGTAAATAAAGCAGGTGAATTATTAATTTGAAATCCAACTCGAGAATTTTTACCATCACTGATGTGTGAGAAAGTGCTGTCTTGGTGAAATAAAACTTACTCTTTGCGGTCGTTATTCCGCAATTTCTACGTAATGATGCGTTGTGTTCCCCCTTAAAGTTTTTTCTTTTTCCAAATACTACAGAAAGAGGCAGATCTTTAATGAAAAAGAACAAAAGTGGTCCCAATTTGGAACATTTGGGTGAACTGTCCGCATCGAGAAAGACATGTCTTACAGCCAACACATTCCCACGAACGTCGCAAGCGAAGAATCCAGATAAGTTGTGGTCTACCAGGTCAAAAGCCCGAGGTAGATCAATAGGAATACAAGCGATACACCTCCCAGAATTTAGATATCTTAAAATATTGTTCTTAATGTCAGTCAGGGTAGTGGCAGTAGACCTACCCTTATGAAGACCCAATATTCGATTCCTTTCGTTTTTATAAAAACACTAACATCGGCTGACACAAACGACTATGAAACAACAACATGGTTGAAAGTTTCTGAAATAAGTTTCAACGCAGATGCAGAGTATCTATGACGAGTGGCGTCGGCTTGAAACTTTTCGGACTATCCTCCTGCATGATAGAATATATTTGGTGGAGAAATTTTTTCATTCATGCGAAGTAAATAAAAAATATTCATATATAACTTAGTAGATTCCCTGCGCACCATACTACTCTATATACAGAGTCTTATTCCTGAATGCATGTTCATTTTCTAAAAAGATATAAGTATATACATACACAGTTACATTATTTATTATTCTGCATTTACGTAGTTTTATGTTTATTTAAAGAGATACGTAGGCTACCTGGTGGTCGTGATATTGTATATAATGTACGGTATAAATATAACCCGAAATGACGTAATTAGAATACAATAACGGGAAATTTGTTTAGTGAACAGCTCCGTATAAACACATAGAAATCAAGAAAGTTCAATGCTAACGTCGTATACTTTACATTACAATTTCATAACTTACACACTTTAATACAGGGCATAGCACATATATTTCATCGTACATTGCATATGTATGTAGGAATATGTTCACGTAATTTACCTTAAGGTCACGGTGTAAAAACATGTGCGTTTCAGTTTTCTCAAAGAGAAGGCGTAAAGCTGCGGCTGCGATACTAGGAAATGGTCGCGTATAAGACGAAGTGTAAGTGAATACCTGCTTTGAACCTCTGACGTTTACAAATTGCTATCTTAACTAAATGTCAGTGTCGTTTTGATTGAAACGTGATACGTACAGACATTTGTGATTGAATTAGCTTGATTATAAAATATCCGGATGTAATAAATTTTGGATAGATATCAAATCGAAGTAGTTAACAGATGCGACTTCTTGTTGTACACAACTGGTGGCTATGTAAAACTACAAATATCAACTTTGTACCAGGTTTCAACTGTATCTGTTTAAATACGCGCACGTTTTAAGTGATTTGTTCAGAATTGCACATACAACTAACACCAAACAAACGGGCAGCATTCTAAAGGGAACTACAAATGATTATGCATTGTCAACTAAAGAAGTAGCATGTCAGTATGGAATTAATCGAATGCTGCGAAGCAGAAGACGAAAAGCGATGAGGAAAGGGTTCATTCAGCCGGTTCTCCATACAATGTCCTTACTTATACCAAGATAGTGGATTGCTTAATAGCCAGAATGCTCTTTAATATAGAGAGTGAATAATGAGCCTATTGTGGGTTAAATGCTATGAAAGTTATCACTTACAACGTTGGACTCTAACAGGAAAAAATCTTAATTTTCATATCCGCCCGAATAGTTTTAAAAGTATTTATACTGAGCTTCATTCTATGTCTTAAGTAAAGTTGAAAAATTTGTGCTAAACGTATTCTTTTCACTCAACAAATCTATTGCTTGTAATTCTAACACCGACAGGAATTCAAGGTGATAAACTCCCCTTTGAGGAAAATACGTAGCGTACTAATAAGGCGAGGTTCAATTACTAGGGACCGTACGTACCGGTACCGTATACAAGAATTTGAATTAAGCTCTCTTGCATGTTCATAGAACTCGTTGGTTTAAAGCCGGATTTTATGCCCGGTACAGTTAGAAAAGGTTCGTTCACTCACTCTTATGTATTACGCCACGAGAGGAAAACCCTTCGTTATTGAATGCTTAATAAGAAACGGAATAATCGCTTGGGTCTACGTGGGGATATAATTAATTTACATCCTTTAATTTTCGGAAAAAATACTGCTATTGAAATGGAACATTTTACACAAAGACATGTAACTATCTTAGTTAATGTGTCAAGTAATTGTGTATCGACAATTACAGCTGGAGTTACTAATTAGAGGAGATGAATATAATTAAAATTACAGAGGAGCAGGGATTACGTTGAACACATACTTATAAAGTATCATATCGTTACCTTATAATGGGTGTAATGGGGAGTTTAGATGATTTAGATGAATGATGTTTTCAATAGGATAGAAGTTTATTCCTCGAATTTCGATTCATGTGTGGAACTGAGCAATTGTCAGCTTCTGCAAGCTAAAGATACCAAGAGAAGTATACGTTCTCCATGAGCAAGAAGTTATGCTAAACCAAACGGGCCATTTGCCACAAATTGAAGCTGTCCTTATACAACGAGGTGTTGTCATACAGAGCCATTACGGTTTTCAACTTTTTGGCACCGTCAATAACTCCAACGTCTCCACCTTGGATGGATTCCAGAATAAAGTACTGAAAACCATCGTTGAGGCTCTTCTTTACATCTCAAAGAAATAATTCATTGCGACCTCTCCTTTGAATATGTCAGAAAAGTTGTTCATAGCTGTAGTAGCGACGTAAATCAGTGTACAGTGTTATTGTATCCTAATAGACAAATTCTTCGAATTAAATGTGCAAGATGTCAATAAAATGCATAAACTGAAACGTCTACTGCCACTCGTCTTGACTAGGAGGGATAGATGATATCTTTGTTGTTTGTATCTTAAGACAACTGCATGCAAGTCCATATAGGAAAAAAAATCTAGACTTAGTTTAGGTTAAAAGGACCGCATTCACGGGTGTGATACCGTGTACATGATTACCCTCTTGTTACAATAGATGCTTATTATTCTTGGGAATATTTGCGGAATTTTCCAGAAGATATCAAAAAATGTATAGGATGATCAGACACATCTGAGAAGTTCTGCCATTATCAAAGCTTAATGAATTAAGCGCAGTGAAATGTTACTACCGAATTAAAGTACGGAAACTTTTAAGATTGTTTTGACGTGTTACTCAGCGTTTTGTTTGAAATTTTTGCTTTATATGTTTTTACAGAATTTTTGAAACGATCTGTCGATAAAGTATGGATAATGTTAACTGCAAATTCAAGGTACAACGTTGGAATAATCAAACTTTAACCACACAGGAGTTCCATGTAACTATTTTGTGACATGTCATGTAGTTTCAAGGGTTTCTATCATATAATTCACTCATAAGCTTCACATTTTGGAATCTTCATATGTCATATGGCTAGATTCAAGTCCAATAAAGGAAAGCTTAAAATTTTCTCTTATTTCACTGTATTGGCGTACAGCTTCTATGTCCACTACGCTCTAGCACTTCACCTAGTTACCTCATTGTATTTAACGATCCATATAATTACGTCGATTTTATTAAAATACAGATATTGTTGCTGGTCTTTGTTGTTACAAAACACTTTTTTTGTTAATCGTTTTTAGAACAATTCGTATGTTTCGCTCTGATACCTTTCATTTCGCTTTTGTCGAACCTTTTAGTAAACTGATCACTATTCATGCTCTATAAATTTGTTATGTTTGTATCCTTGTCTTATTTGTAGTAGTAGACACCCGTTGACATCTATTACATGCGTCACCGTTCCCTGGATAATATGGGTATACTGGATCGGTACATTTAAACAAAGTATCTTTAATTTTCATCACGCTTTATTTTAAATTATTTTATAACAGCATCAGTTCGTTTATCACGGTCTATTTTTAGCTGCTGACTTTAACAGCTTAACCTTGAACGTAAGAAAGTGCAATGTCATGGTCAATCGATTTTCAAATATCGGGCCATCCAGATACACATAACACGAGCAAACGCCACACGTGAATACCGCCGATTATTGCCACGATGTCAGCTAACTTAATTTACATTCGATGTACTTACATTGGCATACAACCATGCGAACCGTGCCATAATGGCAATCGTAAAATGTAAATTTCACTTTCTCGCGTGAGGATGGGATGCGCTTTGCTAGAGTCGAATAAAGTGTTTCTTCAAATTATTCAGTCTGGTAATACTCCATCGTGTATCGTGCGGACGCTCCTTTATTTGTATGTGTATTTTCATAAATAGAGGATTGTTTTTTTCTTTTTGGTTGCGTGTAATTGTACTCTTGGTAGTTAAGGAATGAGAAGTAATGAATGCTTATATGATTAGCTAACTTCAGTTATGAAACTGGGATGTGCAACTAATTACCAGATATTTTATAAAATCATTGTGTTCTATAAGTATTCCTAAATTTGGAGCAGTTTAAACATTTTGTTTAATAATATGTAATTTCTAATACTTGACACTTCCGTCTTGCTGCATTAGTTATAAAAATCCTGTTGAAATCTAGATATTATACTTGTTAGCTACAAAATCCATTGCGAAGATTACGTTTCCTTACATTTCCTCCACGCTTATCAGTCTCTAGCCTTTTCATCTACTCCTTCATTGTATCTTCCTTTCTTCCAATTCTTCTTTTATTTGGATTTTCAATCTTTTTCTTTGCATTCCTCTTTTTTCCTTAGAGTCGAGACTTGAGTACTCTTTTGTTTGGCATTTGACAACCCTAACCCTCTCCAATCTTCTTACTGATTTTCAGTTCTTGTTAATAAGTTTCGAACATTTTTCATTTTATTTCGTATTATGTCGCTTTGTTCTCTTTTTCTTTTTCTTAAGAACTGAATTCCCATTGTGTTAATTCTGCCTTTCTGCTAAATGTCCACGTGTTACTGTTACACATTAACCTAAATCTGACCGTTTTTTTAACCATTGCAGTTTTGAAGGCTTTTAGAACTTCTTCTTTTTGTGAAGAAGGAAGTTTTGTAAATTTTTCCTATCTTACTCATTCATTTCCAAAGCTATTCACCTGCTCTATTCATCATCGTACTGTTTGTTTTCCTTGTTACAAATTTACCGTGTTCCTTAGCTTTTTTTGTAGCTTTGTTCAGTATTATGTTAAACAGGGAAGGATTCAACACATGTAAATTCTTTTGATTTTCCTCTCTTATTACTTTCGTTAAATATGTCGCCTCAAGTTTCCAAGTCAATATGATGTAATTTTCTGTTCTTCATTATATATATTTATTTACCTTAGCATAAAGTTTGCTTTTTCATCTGCACAGCATATTTGCTTTTGAAGATCATGATAATCCCTTTGCTATTATTATTTTCATAACTTTGTTTGGTGTGTACTAGATAATGTTAGTCTTCTATAGTTTTGGCACCCTTTTAATGCTTCTCTTCTGATTTCCAATCCATCAGAGCACTTTCCTTCCAAACCTCAACGTGAAGATAGTATCAACTCGTCAAAAATATAATTGGACATGCGTTAACAAAGTTTTGAAAAACGCAGCCATGTTGCACCGGTCAGTTATTTAACAACCGTGTATGTCAGTCGGTATTAAGTGTTTCTGAAAAATCGAATATCGGGTCGTAACTATATTCAGATTCGAAAGGCAATACGTCCACATAAATGACAACTGAAATGGACTCTGTTTATGAGAACTGCACCATTGTTTGCCACATTGAAATTTTGAGCAGATGAACTGAAACGCGGTTGTATCATCTTGGTTGGCGTTGGATGTTTAGAACGACTGAAAACTGTAACCGCTGCCGATAACATCAGGAAAGTTCGTAAAATGGTGTTCAAAATGAAGTTAGGTGGATGCAAGATGTAAGCATCCTATTAATTCTGGCTTCTCTAGACCTATTTTTATTTCATCGTCTTGCTTCGAATGAAAGAGTCATCACATCGGCAAAGATCTATTTTACAGCACAAAATGACAACTACTATTTGGATGAATCAAGAACATGAAGGTATTGCTTGGCAACGTGTGCAGTCTTACAAGTTGAGAAATGAAAGTGAATTTTAAAAAGAAAAGTATTGGCTTCTGAATTAGGCTGGAAACTTTCAAACTACAAATATCATTCACCATCACTAATCCGTTTTCTTTTCCATTATTCTATAAAGATGCTCCACGCATTTGTTGATGTATTTTCTTCTTTACGTTGTCTTTTCCATATTAGATCCTATCTTCTTTCTTAGTTGTTTAATTGTACCATAAAAACATTTCTGATTCTTTTTATAGTTCTCCATCATTCCGTGTGTAAACTTTATTCGTGATTCCTTTTTATCATTCTAGACTATTGTTTGATTTCCTTTCTCTTCTGTTTATAATTGTACTGACTTCTTAGAAAGTGATTAATTATTGATTTCTATTTCTACTTCGTATACTGAATACTTTTATGATTCCATTGTTCCATTGTTAACTTAACTTAAAACATTTTATTACTTGCAATTTCTATCAACAGTTATGAAGCGGTATCAATGGAAGTCTATGATCGAAGTATTACATCAATTAAAAAAGGAGATCAAACATTTGTAACATCAGGTTTGAAGAAATTTTGCTTTTGAGATGAGGATGTTGGAATACTAACAATGCCCGTATTAACGAATACAGACAATTCACAACAAGAATTAAACCTGCTTGATATTTTAAAACAACTAGAAACTGAATTAACACCTGATAACTGTCATAGAATTGATATTATCAAAGGATGTTGGTTTTCACGGCCGTGGAAATGTAACATACGATTCTTAGCGGTTGTTCGGCAGCGACCGGTGGAAATCTTTCCCGAACGTTTCGTTTACAGCAGAGGTAAACATCATCAAGGGCGAGGTCGAAGAGTTCATTTCGGTAATTCGGCGTTGAATAATTTGGTGTATGGATGGATATGTTTGCGTTTTAAGAAAGCGTCATTAATAAGATATTCAAATTTTCCGAATATTAAATCTTGCAAATACTTGCTAAATAGTAATAGGCGATTATGAAATGAAAGAGGTCAAAATGAAGTATTGACTTGATGCGCTGCGGCCGCTAATTCTCTGAAGCAGTTGTTGGTTTTCCAAGCCAACTATCGGAATTCCATTGTACGTTTGGAATTCGACATTTAAAAATGATTTCGAGATGTCGGAAGTGGGCCACATCCTTTTGATTGCTCTATGATTTCCGAGCAAGATTTCGCACAATAAATTGTTGCTGTTCGTCCATCCCAAGTTCTAAGCTTAAAACTGGTCTACCCGAAATTTTACGAAATCGTGGCCAAAATGTATATTTCTGTTTTTACGGTAGCAAGACATTTAATGAATTGAACACATGACATTTTTATGTAGCATAATTATGTAACATTAATAAAAAGATATGTCGTAAATAATATCTTTTGTAAATTGATCTGATTTTAACTGCGCAGGCACGAGACTCCGTTATTATTATTTAAAAAAATTACAAAACAGAGGAAGCAATTAATCTCTAACTCCTACAATAATAGAGTCAATGGACATAAGCAATTCTTTAGAATTTCACAGGCGATTTCGAGAAATTTCGCCTATCTGCAACGGCTAACTGCTTGACATCGCTAAAGATGTCTGGATCCTGATAAATGAGTGATGCGCATTTCAACATTTCCCAACCTTAAAATACGAATATTGTGAAGGGATTACAATAAATTATTGCAGTGCCAAGGTGGCATTCAAAGAATCCATGATTCTTATCAAATTCGCCAAAAAAACATAATGAAAACTTAATGAAATTAATAAACTAATTAATAGGCGCACCTAATTTCTTGCAGGTTGGTGTATATAATGGAACTCATTCACGTGTAGCCGTTAATCCATTCTGAGCATTTACAAATTTGCGGAGGCGTTATAATATGTTTCTTTTTCAGCGGTATAATGATAGGAAAAAAAAATAGATGATAGTCGTAAAAACGTACGACTGCGGTTGTATTTTAGAATGCATAACGCCGACGAAGCAGTTCGCCAAGAATATTTTTATATTTCTTACGGTGACTTAAAATATTCTAACGGTGTTCGGGCTGTTATTTTTGTTTGAAGTCCATCTGTTTAATAACAAAACGCCTCTTCTCGACTATTAAATCCGCCCTGGAATCTGAACGGCGCGTTATTTCTAATTACAAACCTCACCGCAAACTCACCAGCTGAGACGTGTGTATGTAGATGTGTGCCATACAACGTATTGTTCTGCTGATCTTGACTAGTTGCGGGTACATTCAATCAGATTAGATAAGCTTTCGCGTGAAGAGAGAAAAAAGGTGGTTAGGAAATTCTTATTCGCCTACGCGATCTACGCTCCCATGTTCATTGCACAAGTTCATTGTAAATACCCACAGGTACGCATATGTGATGAGTCCAAGTATTGACGTTTGTCAGGGATCTTATAGGATGAATGAAAGCTAGCATTTCTTAGCATTAGCAATTCTTCATGATGACACGGTAATACATTGTACCTCATCCCATTTAGTGCACCATTAACTTAACAATTTAATGTGAACTTTATTTAGATAAAGCATTTTCGAAGGGATTTGTTGTTAGCACAACGCCGGTTAAAGGTTAAATACCTTTGACATCATAGTCAATACATTCAACTTCATAAATTTCCAACTTTTCCTTCATCTCCGGTTTATCTTTCGGATTGCCAAAAAAGACTTTTCAATGTATTTCGCATATTGAATCATAGGTTCATGTCTTCACCTTATCTTTCGACGTGTATGAATATTTTAAGCAAAAAATTTAACACCAATACGTTGGAATGAATTCATCCAAGATCTTGATAGCTTCAACTAACCAACTCCAATTCTAACTTGATCTGTTCTTTAATCCTTTCACGACAAGATACGATATATCGCCGGATTCGTCCGGTTCCCGTCTTGAAAGTATGAAGGATTGCAAAACAATTCTTCAGTTGTACTTTTTGTTTTACGTACACAGTTCCTTTCTCTTTTTAAATGCGATGTCTTCTATTTCCTTAGTGTATTTGATAGATTTTTCGTAAATATAGTCAGCGTACGTAATACATTTCGTCTCTCATTTGCTTTAATCAATATTTCCCGCACGTTCGAAACATCTCTTTATTAGCCACTTTCTAAACGCTAACAATATCATCTCTACATCGAAAGAAAATCTGGAAAGTAACACGTGATCCGACTTACGTGTACGATTTACGTGTAGATGATCCAAATAGATTTAGACAATGGTATTATTATCTGTTACCATTGAAAACTGAAGACAATTTGAAACGATATGGCGCGCATATTGTTGTTAATATTCATGCTGCAGGCATTGTTAGTAATTCTTACGACACGGCCATTACTGGTCATTGTTGTGTCATTGTTTAAATGACTGCTATTCATCGAGTAGGTTAAAGGCTATTCTAATGTTATCGATTATTTATCTGGCAATTCTGTTCTCTACGAAACTTCGCGTCTAAAGTATGTATACAGAAAGAAATGTAAGTATATTTGGCGTGTGATTGATTTGACATGTCCGGATATCAAGAAATACCACGCACAATCCCTAAAGGGCGTGTTTCTGCCAAAATAAATGATGAAAGGGAAGGTAAGAAAATGGGAACATCGCAAGATGTTTAATTTTATATAATTAACATACGTCTTTATTTCGGAGCGCTTACGTCATTAGTGAAGTATTTTTTTTACGAAATGGAAAGATAATAATTATAATGAATATCCAGCTATATTATTTAAGACGAACAAGAGGACATACGTATTTGTTATTTATCTGCAAGACAGAGCCGACATTGTTTTTTTGTATTTTTGTTAAGAAGTCATGTTGAATTAAGGGTGTAGAAGCTGGCCAAGGATTAAATAGAAAATTGAGAAAAACGAACAGTGTGCTGTTATTATTAATTGTCTGCAGGAGAGATGTTTAAGCTCATTAAGAAATTCATATCAGGTAGATGAAGAATTGGTCTCGGGGACTTCGAGTTAAATTGGTGACAATTCAAGAGATACTTAAAACGTGTGAAATGAAGTAGAATTTTGATAGATTCAATTGGAGTAAAATCAAAGTGATAGCACAGATGAAGAATTAGAAAGCTCGTAGTGTAAAATAAGGAAAAAATGGAAATAAGCGTCTTTTTGATTTAATTGCTTTGATTTCCTCGGCCATCTTAAACATACCAGGTAATATCTTAATAGAGGGCAAATATTTAATATAATAACCAGAGAAGCTTTTTGCAATATTTTTATTGTTGCAAGCTTTCAAAGAAAACCAACATCAAAGGAGATCAGAATTAAATTGAAACTAAACGTTTTCCGGGTTCGAACCGTGTCATGTCGTTAAAAATAAACGTCGTTATTTTTAACGACAACGAACGTTTAGTTTCAACAGATTCCGGCCGTGGAAGCCTACGTTTTTATTTCAGAATTAAATTATTAAACTTTAGTTGCATACGATAGCAAAAATAAGCTTTAAAATTTTAAAATATAATTAACATTAACAGTGAATATAGTCACCACCTTCAATTACACATAGAAACATTAAAAAGAATATTTAATTTGGCACTCTTAAAGCGGTAACTTTGTCATTTACTTTCATAATAAAGTATTCACATGTTCACTTCACGATTTAATAAGAAATTACAGGCAGACATGGGAAAGGAATGAAGCCACAACATATATATCTTCGTAATACCACATTCAATCATACTGTCAACAGTCACACTGACGTTAGAAGATGGAAATAATTAAATGTGGGTAAACGAGACGCAGAAAGAGGTAGAAAGAGAGATGTTTTTGGTGATAATGCTGCCTTTTTCGCTGTAAGATTAAACTTTGTCCCATGAATTGGCGTGGTAAATTAAATCAAGCTAGCTGTCACCAGTGAACCTCTCAAAGACGTACATTGAAGTAACGAGTTATCATGTTGAAGCCGCATTCGCGTGATTACATACATTTCAGAAAATACTCTTAGGTTAGTGGACGTGTTTCTAATTTAAATCAGACATTAACTTCGATATGTATTTATAAAAATATACCACCCAAACTATTTTTACGGAGAAATGTCAGATCGAATATATCCCGGCTTTATATATTCGTAGACTCTCCGCAAATATTTATTTACTGTCTATCTGAATTATGTAAGAGATTCCAAAATATCCAACGCCTCTTCTAACTTTTATAAATACTGAAAATTATATTTGTAGTCTCTGGTAGGCTATATATAAAGAGCCTTTCACACCCACCAGCGCTATGTTTCGGTAATAGGCATTTCGAAAATAATTAATCCTCGTCTTTACGAGAACCCGCCTATTAAAAACGCTAAAATAGCGAACTTCTCAAATTTTCTTTTGGGATTGTTTAAAATCGTGTAACCTAATGGACATGTAGCACGTAATTTGCCCAATACTGACGTCCGAAAATATTCTGCATTAGCTTAGCAAGTAAATATCACAGGAGGCTGATTTAAAAATATATTCAGCAAATAAATAACCCGTTTTGAATAATTTACGTTAGTAGCTATAAATTTATTGGAAAGTAAACCTAGATACCGTGATAGTTTTATTTGAAATTATTTTCGTACCGTAAAAATAGTGGGAAGATTAAAATCGATTATATATAACACACCACAAAATTTTTTAATAGGTATTCGATGAAAAGTTAGATCATCGCGAAGAAGGCATTTTGTACGAATATCTCTTTGATGTACGTAGAAAATGTAATCGACAACTCCGACATATATGTTCCTACGCATACATCGCTTAGGTATAACTAATTTAACTGGAGATGGTTACATTCGTTGTTTTTGTGTTTTTTAATAGTATTACTTGCATATTTAATATATAATGGAACAATAGTATGCTTGGACGCTGGCAAGCTTCGAAGCAGTGTACAAGGCTCACTTCCATGCAGGTTTATTGCGTATCGTCCAAGATTGCTTTTGTGCCGTCACACATAGAAAATACATTGATGTATAAACGTTAAATAAATGTTAAACAATATTCGAAAATTCGATAAGAAAAAGTTGCTACAAAATGCTACAGATTTATTACCAAATTTGAAACAGATTGATTTTGGTATCTCAAACATTTTTGTATATTTAAAATTGTATATTTGTATGTATTTTGTATATTTGTGTATTTGGCGACTGTATAAAAGGGGGAAAGGGAAGCTGCTTTATATGCATGAGTGTGCTAGTAATAAAATAATCATTTAACATTTTCTAAAGTGAATGAGCCATGCGACATTATCAAAGACAGGATACCTTAAAATAATACTTTATAATTGCTCAAACGGCAGACTAAATTTATATAAACAAGTTTAAACAAAACTATGGAATACGAGCTGCCCATGCGAGCTGAAGGTTTGCCAGACGCATCGCACTAGCTACTGCTCCACTGGTTCTTTAATAAGTAAAAACAAAGATAGAATAATAATGGGAATATTAAACGTGTAGAGACGTACTAGCGAGCGTAATAATAATATAAATGTTGATTGTGTGTGAGTGAGACATAAACAGAAAGAAAATATGATCTGTTATTTTGCTTAAAAAACTAAGAAATATGTTAGAAAATGTTACTGATACAAGAAGAAATAACAATGTATAAGAATAATAAAGCTTGAAAATTTCAGCCATGCTGGATGACTAATTGTTATTTAACAGTCGATTATGTCCAACGATTTTTCTGTAAAAGTGGAAAACAAAATCAAATATCGATTTCGGATATTGTCACTAGATTCTTGCTGCTTGAAAGTTGATGCACCTATGCAGGTTAAAGCTTGGACTTTGCACCATCATTTGCAGCAGTGAAATTTGAACCAGATAAATTTAAACGTGGTCGTACCAACTTGGCTGACGATGTACTTTCACAAAGGAATATATTTTTCATATATTATTGAAGCTTTGACTATGAAAAACTAATCCCCCCATTGGGTGCCGTACTTACTCAATCAGGACCAAAAACGTATCCCAATGAACATTTCCAAAGCTTTGTTAAAAAAGTTTAAACAAAATATGGAGTGTTTTGGCATCGATTGATGGCTGTAGATAAAACGTGGATGTACGTCTGAAGCCAAGACATAGTAGAAAGAGTGGATTACGGAGGGTAAATCTACCCCGAAGAAGGCGATGTCCTTCGGTCGGGAAAGTAATGGCCACTGATTTGTTCAAATAGTCATGGAGTTAGGTTGATCGACTATTATCATAATAACTACAGAAGACAAAAGCGAGTGAAATCATACCTTTTTTGCAGGGACTAGATAGACTCGTGTCTATTCGTCTCGTAAGAAAGGGTTCGTGTTGTCTACTGGTTTTCCGGAGAGTCGATAAAACATGAGTCCGTCTAATCGGTGCAAAACCGGTATGATTTCACTGGCTTTTGTTCTCTATAATAATAACGTTACTTGAGAAGCGGAAAGCAGAAATTGCGGAATAACAGCCTAGAATTACCTAGTTATAAAAATGTAAACCTAACTTTTAAACAAAGAACTTTGTTTACGATGTAAATTAGTAAAATTAATAATACACAAAAAAGACGCCAGTTGTTTGATTTAACAAATCGTAGCTAATCCAACATCGAGAGTTGCGAAAATTAAATTTATGCAGTTTACATTCATACATAGAGACTTTTCCAACTATCGACTGAAACGACGGCGTTTCTATTCGTTCCGCTATCTGTACGTGCGACATATTGTGGGTGGCTCTCAATAAATAAGCAGAGTTGGCTAAACTGATTAAAATGTGTGATTTGCATCCCACCTCATAGTGTCGGATAGTTTCGAAACACATATTTCTACACAGATAATTCACGCCAACAACGTTGCACGGACGTGAAGTTTTATCCGTTTTTGCGATGTTAAATAATTTGTAAAACAGTAAATGGAGCATCATTCGCTGATGTTTTACTGTTTAATAGATTAACGAAATTCTACAAATTCAATTCGAATATTGGAATCCACTTCCAGGAGCTTGACGGTGTACCGAAATATCTCCCAGATTATTTGCGATTTCCGGTTGTACATAGGAAACGGCTTGCCTTTCTCAATTTAACGTAGAATGTAGTCGATGTGCTATGCGGCGGATTTTAACGTTTCTCGAATCTCATTTCCTTTCTCTTTAATTCATTAATTTCGGGTATATTTTGCCTTGCTAGTTTCGTAATTTCCTACACGGAATTGTATGTTTAAATAATGTCGACCGTTAATGCAGCTTAGAGAGAATTTATTCACAGCCTTCCTGTTGTTTTAGGCTTAGTTTGTAGAAATTGTGTATTAAATAGACGAAATGCAATATAAGTTAAGTGCCATCGAATATTGCACCAAGTGAAAGAACGTACACATTTATATGTGATAATTGGCAACGTACAATTGCTTATTACAACCCATTTCGACACAAGTTTCACTGGTTTTCTTGAAAAATATATCGTTTAGTTTGCATTAACAGAGGATGCAGTGGATCAAAAGTTATAGGGGATTACAGTTAAGCTAATGCAGCCACCGTTTTATCGGAAACGGCTTAGGCCAGTATGTAAATGATACGCAACTTCATAAATCTTCTACCTTGATTAATCTTGACGTTGCCCTTGAAAAAAATTATCCTGAACAGAACTACAGAACTAAAGCTTCTATTAACTGATTTAGTCATTTTATCTAAAATTTTCTTTGATGTTATGCTCCTGCTTCAGCTGTTAGAGGCGGAGAAAGATTGCCGGTCGTTCGTTCAACATAGTTACATCAGATTTGCGTTTGGACTGCAAGCTGGATGGTTGGATTTGCATTATTTTGTGAAGCTGTAAAAATGTATGGAGCGTTTAATTAATCTGTAAAACTTACTTCAAGCTTCTATTATTTTCTATCTATATCCATATATCTATTTCCTATCCCAGCTATTTATTTTGTTTGTTGTATTTGAGAATATTCTCGTATTCTCTTTTTTTCGGCTTAACTTAAGTTAGGTTCAAGTTAAATAAATAACAATAAAAAAGTAAATGGGTTATATGTTATGTGTAAGAACAGCATATGCTGAACATATATACAATGTCTCCGAGTTTATCTGTCATCAGCGTTATCCACACATCTCGTCCAACGACTTCACTTTACTTACCTATCCGAAGTAAAGGGTTCTAAATTAAACTCTCTACAACAGTTCAGAGTAAGTTTGTGCATGTCAACATGAGATTTCATTAACTAGTAATGCTCGGTCAGTCTTTATCGAAATTCGGAGAAAAGTTTCACTGAAACAATTCACTATCACCCCTTACCACAAACACTTCACTTGAACTGTACGATCGTTTTGATGGCTAAGTTATCATCTTCAGCAGCAATACTGAACTGCGTTTCACGTTGTAAGGATATAGGTAATGTCATCAAAGAATATGTCAGCTACTATTGTGTCTCCGTATTAAGTTACACCAAAATGAATAGTATCCGTTTGTTCTGGAAGTTGTGTACGAACCTCGATGCTTACTCTTGATCAAAATCATCTTCTGCTAGTTTCTGCATTAAATATGGTTTTCAAGGATGCAGCACCTTTTTCTGGTAGTATTTGTGGTTTATCAAAAACATTAAGTAAAAATTCATCTAATATAATCGATTGTTGTATTTGGATTTCTAGACATTGAACAAGACATTGTGTCCCATTTAATCGTTGAATTATTGTAAATACTATTGATCTACTAATTGGAGGTAATCTGCTTACGTAAGTGTCATTACATACATACATAACGAACCTCCGAATTAGTTCTTCTGCGATCGGCAAAAACCAAAGGTAATTCGATACTTTCTACTTCAGTTAAATTAATTTTACTTTAAATTTGAAAAGCAATAGGAACAACACAGAAAGATATCATTAACAGTAGCAAAAACAAACATTACTTTGAAGCATTTTCTGCTATTGCCTCTTCATTTAGAACATAAAATAACAATGTAATTGTCTATATTGTTGGAGTAAATACCTTTGAAAGTTAAACTATAAGCGACATAACGGCTTCTCCGCTAATAAAAATTCAGGTGCGTATGTACGAAAGATATCATCAAAAACAATTTGAGAACACAATTTTTGGTATTCTTTATCTTAGTCTTGGCAAGTGCTTATGTGGGCGGCTTATACATATAAGGAGCTTGCGTGCAAAGGCGGATATACAATTTTTTCAAGAAAACGTAATGAAAACTCTCGTCCTTTAATGTATCAAAAAACTGAAGCCAAGAAAGTTTCGGAATTTGTTGACGGTTGGATTTTCACGATCATATTTTCTTAATATATATGTTTTAGGTTTGGAAATATTGCAAAAAGAGGTTGGATATATTTGCATCAAAATTCTTGAAGAGGATAACTACAATTTAGATAAGTTTTTAACATGAAAGGCTAGAACAGTTAACATTGATAAACCAATCTCCTCAAAATTTGGATTTATCAGGTCTTGCACGTAAGTTCTTCATATTATCTAGTTCCATCCAGTGTCAATACTATGAGAGAGCTAAGCTATCTTCGCATTATATATTTTGTGGTTATTGTTTCTAGGCATTTTCTAATGTGTTCTATCTCGTTATTTAATTTATTTTACGTTTTTCTTTATACCTATTTCTTAATTTTATGTTATTAAACATCTAAGAGTGCGAAAGATGGTATGCAGTGAAAATAAATAGGACGACTGCCAAAAGTATTTAGGCGTTTGAAATTTCCCAAAGATACATATTACGTTCTATAGCAAGAATTTGGGTAATTGCGCGTGAAGGATACTGTGCAATATGTGCCATTTATACAAGTTTTTAGCGATCTTCCTAAAGAAACAAATGACTAAACTTCAGACTCAGACTGTGAATATTTAATGCTGTAAAATACCAACGGAAAACTTTTAAGTTTTTAACCAGAAAAATTAACCACTTGCAATTCTATATCAGTTATAAAATATTTCATATTTTCATTTACACCTGTAGCTTCCACATAAATGATTTTTTCCAATTCGTTTCTAGCGCAGTGAATTTATTTTCAAAAATCTCGCTGAAAACTACCGTCTACGCTCATCACTGAAAGTCAGTATCGGTTGGCTTCAAAAGTTGAGAACGGCGACGAAGAGTGTCGCTTCTGTATATTCTTTTGTTGGTTAAACCGTTCTTATTAAAAAAAAAAAGATTCTGCAAACGCCAATTGACCAAAACAAGTGAAATATATGTGAAAATGGGCCACAGTAAACAGTTTAGAGCTACTAAATATTAAACTTAGAAGGTTTTATCGTTCGCTCGAATTCTATTTGGTGCAATATTTTAACGCGTGGCCTGCGCATGCTTGCCTAACTCTCTAGCCAGAATTCTCTACGTAGAAAAAAATAATGAAGGTTGACAGGCTACTAGCTTGCTCCAATACATATCTGCAACCTATCTATCGGCTGGAAGGCACAACAATCAGGTGAAAGTAATTAGCAAACAATTTTCGGTATTCGGCAATACAAATGTTATAAAATGTTCTTTGATATGCAGCAGCTCCAGCTAATGTGTGGGTGTAAGATGACTCCCTTTCTACGACAAGTGTGGCACAACATAGTTATATTATTAAACAAGCTGGTCAGTTTCTGCTCAGTTCACCATCCATGTTTGGTTTTTTTAATGAAACATCGAACAATATTTTTCAGTCTTCTCAGTTCAAGTGAACTTTCGATAATATTCCTTGTATTTCTAGTTTTTTTGGATAATTTACAATATGGCGATCGAAACCTATTATACGTTCAATCGTCGAAATCACCAAAATTATACGTTTAAATAGTAAATTAACTGGGCTTTTGTATCCCGGTTTGCATTTTTTATTTAGAGTTGCCTGTGGGAAGTTACAGGTCTGCAAAGTGAAAGGTTCCGTAACATTGGGATATATCTTTTTTTTGAACGTCTATTTTAGCTAAACAAATTACTAATATGTTATTGCAATACAAATATGACTACACCATTAGCCAGGTAATTTAATGAGCTTCGGAGAATGACTATTGTTTTTTAAATGGTTGAAATAGGATTTAAAAAAACAATAAATAGATGTATATTTGCGAATAAAATTTTAAATGTTTGCATACAATACATGCAATAGATAATAGCAATGCATACAATAGACAACAATGTCCTCAATGAGATAGTAAAAAAAGTTTGCGCATATTTGCACTATTTTGCACAAATAAATAATATTTCATCCGCTTCGCATCATCAACATCTGTGTTTCGCTGATTTGCGGCTGTTTTTCCCAATTCGTGTTTGTCATGTTGAGTACTTTAGTAATAATATTTTTATTTAGTTTGGAAATTCGTATTATCACAAATATAATACTTAATTTACTTTTAAAACTGTAGAATAACAGCTAAATAAGTATGGTTTAGTAGTAACATGTCAACTGTTCATAAAGTACTAGGTTCATGGTGCGCATGTTATAGGTTACAATAATAATATTGCCCATTGAGTGACTGTCTGAGGATGCCCAAGAAGCTCCAAGTAAGAACGTTACGTAACGTAACGTTAGAGCATTACGTTTTAAAAATACAATTCTTTTGTACTTTCAGGTTTCTTTATACTGAATTGAATTGAGGTTTGTGTATTACAATAATAACAATAATAGTAGTAAAAATGGTGTATAGTATAAGCTAAGTACTAAAACAATAAGTTAAGTACTTGCTTTATTTTATCGTTTTACCAGCAAATAAATAGGAGCGCAAATAAAAATCTCTTAGTTTTCTTATGCAACTATGTGCGGTAAACCTTCGTATATACATATATCGTTTTACAATAACTTACATAAATAAATGAGTTATAAAATGTTGAAACGGTTTTCTCGATTGGCTCCATGGTGCGTCGCTAGAGTTGATTCTTGCGATTTCATATTCTTTTTAACAGGATAGCTTGTATATTTTTCCAGAATTTGTAACTTTTCTGGATTTTTTTTGTATTTTATCTATCTACTAACTAACTAACTTTAGTATTTTAACTTTCAAAAAATCCTGCATCCATTACTACACCCTGCATAAAATCAATTCAATCCGTTACTCGTAAAAACAGGAACAAAAACATAATTACTTGCAGAATTGAACTCAAACGAACTATTGGTAGAAATAACGTGAATTTCACTTTGCTATCGAAATCGATATAAAGGAAAATAAGGCCATCGTAACCGAATGTGCAGGAAGCAAATATGCTTAATAGTTAAAGCAGTAGCTAACGAATATCGTGCGACCCTTACGTCGACGTGTTCTGAATTTTAAGTGTTTTGAAGTGGCCGCACTCTTGAAATGATTTAAGAATATAAATGGAATGGTTAAAGGATACGCTTGAAAACATACAAGTTAGTACACTATGAAATAAGAAGTTATTGCTGAAATAATGTTTAGCAAGTAAGTAGAAAATTTATTTTTGAAATACAGTAAATCCTCTTCAACAAGAATTAGTAACTAAAGTGTTAGGCAACCTGCACCTGTCTCTTTAAAAAGCATTAAACTTGCGTATGTATGTAATTAATGGTTGGTTGCCATGCGTTTCACGGCTGATAATCGGAACATCTTTGACGGTGATATACCATTTTAATGCTACTGTATCAAGTTTGGTTTATTATGAACCGAAGCTTGATCCAAAAGTCCGAGCATGTCGTTGCTATACAGATATAACATCTCCCGGGAACAAGCAACATGTTGCGGTTCTTATGGTGGTATAAAAACTTTTGAAACCTTCTTATATTGACATTTGCTATGACGAAGTGAGCACCAAAGGCCTTGACAATAGTTCTGTTGGTTGCTCCAACGATTCCTGCTGGATTTCTTCTCGAGGCGAGCGTCTTTTAGTACAATACTTTATACATTTTGGAGAAGTTTTAATGTGGTGGTCACTAATGATTTTCGGTCTTGTTTAAATTAAACTAGCTTACTTATATAACATACTTTTTCCAGGATAAGAATCCTCGCAAACTGAAAACAACACTTCCAAAACTGTTTATAGAGGATTTCCTGTTTCCATATTCTGTATTTTCTAACAAATCACTAACACGGAGAACTATTAGTCGTGCAAGGAAATACGTATAAAATTCTTTAGCCTGCGCCAATCTTTCCATTTCGGGAACGTTAAAATGCACTCTTTTACTTATTTACAGCATTCATATATAAAAATATCTTTTTTATGTTTCTCTATCATTACCTTCTTTCCTCATTTGTACTTGAAGATAAACCATCACAATCGCAAGGTGTCCTCGATTTTTAACTTTTCTGTGTGTAACAGCTAGCAAAATAAAACTTCGAGACTGGAAAAAATTGTTATTGGAAATATCATCCAGGATAAACAAACAGCGCATCCTCTGGCCGGTTGTGTAACACCGCAACGAGTTACAACCGTACTACCGCATCGAATAAAATAACAGGTCTGTCTGATTCGGATGTCTTAAATGTAAAAAATATTATAATAATAAAAATATAAAATGAGAGATACGGTTACATAAATATTATGCACAAAAGTATAAGCGTACACGTTGAATAATTCACAAGGGCTAAGGCAGCCATAGAGATTAAATATTTATTAGGTCGCATTCAAATCAAAGGATTCAACATTTTGTTCTAAGCTTCCTAAAATCTCGACCAGTTGTCCTGCGTGCGAGTAGAATTTATAATTTCTCTTATTGAGGCCAAGCAGTGTAGTGGCAGATTATATGGATTTACTTAAATTATGTAATTGAACTCAAAATGCAACTAATACGATGGAGGTTCAATAAATATCTAGTTGGTGAAAAAATATTTTTATACTTAAAATTTATTTTATTTTTCAACATAGTTCTTTTCTATTGTTTTCTTTTCTATTCTTTTCTTTTCTATTGTTTTCCTTTCTATTGTTTTCTTTTCTATTGTTTTCTTTTCTATTCTTTTCTTTTCTATTCTTTTCTTTTTTCTTTTTCTATTCTTTTCTTTTCTTTTGTATTCTTTTCTTTTCTATTCTTTTCTTTTCCATTGTTTTCTTTTCTATTCTTTTCTTTTCTTTTGTATTATTTTCTTTTCTATTCTTTTCTTTTCCATTGTTTTCTTTTCTATTCTTTGCGATCGATCTTTTATATCCCATTCAAATACCACGATTTCTTCACATCTGGAAAATAGGCGCTTGTTTTTACAATCATTTTATCGTTTGAGCTAAGTTTTTTTTCCAGCGAGCCACTTTTCGCTAACGAATATGATGGGGTGGAAAGAATTGGTATCCTAACTCATGGAATTTTGTAGCAAGTGTGTGTACGTATATTGTCTCGATGAAACAGAATTCTTTTTTTTTGCCAAATGCGGACGCCTTTCTTTCACATAGTTGTTGAAATAATCGCATGAGTTGTCATGATACTCGGCATTAATCGTTTTGTCTGTAACGTTGATTTCAAAGTAATCAACGTTGATTATGCCCTGTACATCCCAAAACACTGTGGCCATAATTTGATGGCCGATAAAGTAATTTTGGTCTTCTTTGGCGGCAATTGACCATAGAAGTAAAGCCACTATTTGGACTGTTCTTTTAACCTTTGGTATGCTGCGATAAATCCATATTTAGTTAACAGTTACAAATTGACATTTGGCATCACTTTAACGTCGCTAAACATTCGTTTAAAATTGAATAAATGTTCGTTGTGTATCCATCTTGCAGAAAGGTTTCGTTACATGTTGTGATGGACTTCACTGTCTTCCACTTTTGTCTCATCACGCGTTTATTTTTTTGGTAAAAATCACTAAAATTGTTCGCTTTAAGTCATTCACAAACTAGCCGACGCATATCTTTGAAAGATTGACAAGAGGTCGAGGATTATCAAGATATTTAGTTTAAAGATGAAAATCGTATGCACGATTTGCCCTCTTGTTCTGATTGTTGTGCAGCTTTTACTTTAATTTTATATAATTCAAAATGTATTCTTTCCATGACATTACATTTTTGAATGGCTTAAATGCACTAAAAATAATATGAATTTAAAAATCAAATAAGCATGAAACATAGGAGCATTAGTGCCATACAGAAGATATAAAACCTTACTATAATCTTTCATAAGTTATACAGATAAAAATACGTTAAATATCAGATCTAACGCCGTTCTAATACCCTCGTGTCCATTTGCACAAATAGTTAAAATCGACGGTGTTAAAATTTTACCCTGTTGCCTAAACACTATCTTGTGGAGTTGGTTAGAAAAACTTCCAGTGTTACATGTGTTTCGCAAAGTGTTTCGACGGAGACTTTTTCCATTTCGATGGGATATTCCTGCGTTCCAATGAAAAATTTCTCCGTTTCAATAGAAAATTTCTTAATTCTGACATCAAGAGCTTCCGCCCATGATGAATCGATTCTCCGTATCGGTGTTGGTCTTGCTTTCCACAGTGCAAAAATTCGAAAAATTTCTTCATCCCGTCTAAGAACTATAAAATGTTCACTTATATCCTTCATGATGTTAAAATCATTTTAACTCCTTGCCGATAAACCAAATGAAAGTTTTCATCGCAACGGTGTTAATTTAACGACGATTTAACTGAACTGTGGAGTATATTTACATTATTACGAAGAAACTTAACACCGTCCCCTTTTCAGCGTCTCAGGTACTTCCACCTCTGCATGTTTGTATTAAATATTTACAGTAAATGTGAATATGTATTTATGCTATTTATATATAACATTGTGCTGATACATATTACATATGGACATGTTAGTTGCGTCTACATATTGTTACGTTATTGACTTATACCTTTTTTTACTTAACTTGTACAAATACCTGTACGTATCTTAACGCCAAGTATTTACAAAATAGACTTCTAATATTATATTTTCATATATTCTGTGTTTATGAAGAAACGTTATAAAAGTCTTCATTTCATCGTTACATTACTTGGGAATTGTCTGCAAAAAAAGAGAAGATAGTATATTGTACTGACAGTACTTAACTGTACATTACATAATATAGATGTCGATAATTGTTACGTTCTCTTGGTTTGAAAAACAATGTCACTAGTTGTTATCTTCTTGTTAGCTCCTTGTCAAGAGCGAGAAATTTGTTTAGGTAGATAAAATAGTGGCTTATTTATTCGATTGCTCAGTACTTATCCGGCTCCTCCCCGCGTATACCGTAAACAAAAAATATTTTAAAAATGTGAGGTTTCCATCTTATATATATGTATATGTGTATACATATAAAAAATGGATATGCCTAAGTATTGTGTACATTCTATAGTATGGTTTGCTTGGTTATATACATGCACGTTTTATGCATGCATTTCTGGACAACGCATAATATGTTATAATGTTGGTTTACTAACAATAATAAATATGAGAGTCCATCTGTTGGTAGGAAGCCCGATACCTAGAGAAAAACCGCTGTTTTGAACCAAATACCTTTGAGGCGTACAATTAATAAAGTTAATATAGAAGAGTAATATAAGTTCATCCAACGACAATCGTGGGGAAGACCTACTTTCTCGATTATTAGCATAAAAAATTCTTACAGTAAGTTCCAGGTGACACGTTAGTCTTACAAAAGTTATAATCATCAATTAAATGTCTTCCGTTTCGCATCGTCTAAATTCTCAGTACAATTTAACGTTGTAGTGTTGCACTATGTCCTCCCAGAACACAGAAAATTGTCAGGAGGTGCGTCCCTCCGTAACACTACAACAAAACAGTTCTTTCGGAAGCTAATTAAATAAGTTTATATCTTAAATCATTAAAAATTCTCATAGGTATCAATGAAATTTAACCGTTGTCGAACGAGAATTGTTGATTATTAGTGACTTAATGTCGAAGGATTATTAGGGTATTGTGTTAAGGTGATTTTTCAATTGGAAAGGGATATAAAACCGGCCTCTACATATAGCAGCACTACAACATATAAGGTTAGTGGTTATTTCATTCCTCGATTTACGTTCTAAAACTATCTTCCAAAAGAAATTTTATTTGCCAAAAGAGTGTCGAAGGACATTCCCGGATTCATGACGCCAAACTTTAGTAAATTTCTGATATTTATTAAAATTTAGAGAATTACACTAAGTAAGTAACCCAAGTACATTACAGTACATATCAGAAGAAATATTTGGAAGTGTCCCCACAGAGTAACTGGAACTCAGTTATTGAAAAGGTTAAATATTAGGGTTGTAGTCGATTATCTGAGTAATAGTCACACCTTATAACTGGCTTAAAAAGGGAAAAAATTCGAGCTGATCCTAAATCACTATACAAATTTTTAAGTAGCGTTTTGTTTCTGTGTTATATGTGTTAGTCTGTCCCGATAATAATAGGAATTGTTTTTCTCTAAACGACGTCCTCACCGTTTATTGGTTCAATGTAGAGAATTACTTTGGTAAGTTGAAAAGGATGACACAAGTTCCCACAAGAATTACGTGTAAATGTCAAGGGTGGTTTGATTGGCGGAGAAGCGTCATGTCCAACGATCGTTCTGTTACTCTCTATCTTTCGGCTGCAACCCCTTTACATCTCAGACATCTTATAGCTAATTACAATACATTGTTTTCTTTCCATTTTAATGCACTTAAAGATGAATATTTTAAACAATTATTACAAGTATACGTGTGTGCGTAACGAGTAGAGATGATAAAGGCAGATGGAATTATTCCATTTTTGCAGCGACTAGATAGACTCGTGTCTATTAGCCTCATGTGAATGAATTCGTGTTACCTACTGGTGTCCCCGAGAGTCGACAAAACACGAGTCTGTTCTAGTCCCTGCAAAAAAATGATAATTTCATCCGCCTTTGTCCTCTCTAGTAATTAAGATTGCCTATATGTAATGTTTCATTGCAATGTGTATATATAATTGTAAGCTTATTTAGCACGTGTGAATATCTCGTAAGTGTTTCAATATTTATTTAAAATAAAATATAATCTATTATGCATTATAATCAGTGCCACCACCAAATTTTGTCGGAAGGCGAACGTCTGGTTCAGGCGGTAGTAGAAAGACGACTGTCCTTATTTAGAGTATTTCTATATAATCTCTAGTATACACTTCTTCATGCTATTGCTTCCTATAGAAGCGTCTAAGACAAGAACCACACATCGTGCACGGGCGAAGGGGCAACGGATAGTAATCGTTGTATTTCGTGCCACCCGTTCTACACCGTCTATTCGACAATTTGTATTATGCTCTTTCTGGCTGCGGTAATTATAGTACTTGTTTGCTTTGGATCTCTAACAAATCAATTTTTGAACATCTGAAAAACAAATACAAACTGTGATTGCTAGATTGTAAATATCAATAGCTTATATTAGTTGTAACAGCCGGGAATGTGATTTTGATTATGACTTTACGGTAACTTTCTTACCTATGTAGTAAAATAGAACGTGAAAAAGGAGGAAATTGTGGAAAATAGAATATCATAACTTCTGATATCTTATTTTGACATTGCCTATTCGCAGAAAAGCTGCTATTAAAGCGCAAAGTAGTGCCACAGACTAAGTTTACTTGATAATTTTTTATAATGCCGAATATAATTAGAGAAATGTCATTTTGGTTCACTCAGCCGTTGATAATATCAGATTTCATTGATTCCGTTGTCGCCAACGACTTTAGGAAGCATTTTTGCTGAAACTTTGCAAAGATTGAATTTGTTAAGAAACGCGTTTGTGTTTTACAAATACGTAAAATAGTTCGTCAGTATGTACTCACATATACATTCATTTTTCTGGTTGAAAATCTTAACCAAACCTTCCAAAACGAAAATAAAGCCGCTGTTTAAAGGAGGAAGTAATAAAAAAAAAATCTCCCATGGTGTATAAGGTTAAATGCATGTACGACAAGTACCACATAGCATAAACGAATGCATGTATGTATACATACGGGCCTATACGTTTACGCATTCGTGTCTGCCTTGTATAACCAGCTTGCATTATTCATGGACCTGTACACGCCGCGCTAGATAGATATTTATAAATCAATCTCGACCATGTAGACAATAAATACCCGAGCATCAATCGCACTTCGTAAATACGATCTTAATTGCATACCGGTTTACTTATTTGTTCAACACGCGATCATTAGTTACCAGCGAAAATGTCGCAATTACAATTTCTAATTCTATTCTTTCTGTCTTGCGATTAAAGAGTAACGAGATCGGTTCGCTATATAATTAAACCTCCAATCCCATTCGCCATAAGCGTAATTGATACGATCGAATTTGACGAGTATTTTTCTTTACTTGAAGTCTTGCGGGTAGAAATAGGTGAAATCTTTGTCAAGAAATACAATAATAAATTCCCTGAAATTCCATTGTTTGAAACTATCGTAATACTTAAGAGTGATCATTCGAAACTAAATTTAAGAAACGCCTGCTTCGAAATATGTATTGATCGCGACTATTTCATTTGCTTCTTCTTCTTTGATAGCAATAATGGACTAATAAGAAGATAGTCAAACCTCCAGCGTCCGATAAATGAAGCACAACATTTTCACAAAATGTACAGGACTACAAGAACAAGAAGAAGGATATTTTGTATTGAGCGAAGCTATCTTTGCGCAGTCGTCACGTTATTCTGTACCTTGAGATCTTGAAATATTTGTCGCGAACCATCCTATTTTTAAATATACAGTAAACGTTCCTCCAAACATTTTTTCAAATTAAGGAATAAATTCCTATTTTTAAAACGTCTTTTCTTTCCTTCATTAATTTCGCATGTTATAATTAAAAGTGTACATTTTTGCATGTTTTCCAACCAATTCATTAAACATTGATCTCCGAAACGTGATTTTTGAAGGATTCAGCGGCTTTTTGAGCTGATAAAAATCGCTGCGAGAACAAAAGGAAGTCGTCAGACGAATACGGGGAATGAAACATTCGATGTTTTTCTGTTTCAAATGATCAGTAATTCGTTTTTCTCCTTTAAATCAATTGTTTGACCCGCTCGTTTCAACTAGAGAACCCTTCACCAAATACAAATAGAAGCAACGCGCAGATGTGCGACTTTTGTGTTTTTACGAAATAAATTGTCATTCGATTTATTTGATGCGACAGAGAACTAGTTTTAAACAGACAGAAGGGAGGAAGTTTAATAGTTGTCATGTGTCTTTCTCTTTCAAGTAATGGAATATTCGAATGGGTTGTCAGTATAAAATATGTAGACATTAGATTAAATCTACTATCTCGTTTATGTATTAGTCGTTCCTTTTCCATTATCTCATAAATAATTTTAGTAACATTTTAATCGTTTAGAAAGAGTCGCGAATGCCCCACAAATTGAACTAGAAATCTTAGCAGTCTTCGTATTTTCACACATTTAGTGGTAACCATCGCAGATCCTTTTGGAAGACGTTCACCTCGTGCGAGCTTAAGAGTACGTTCTACGCTGAAAAAATATACAAGAAGATTTATTGAACAACGAATCTATGTACGAAGTAAATATTTAGTAGATAAATTTTCATGTATATTTAAACTGCTCCCGAAGAACAACATTTTCTGGATCTAAAGTAGTGACGTCCAGCTCTGTCGCAATCGTATATCATTAAATTGCAATTAAACGGTTGGTATGTGAATCGTTCCTATATATCGACATCACGTAAATTACTAAATAATGCTAATTACATATAGTTGTTTCCTACTCGTATGATGTTGCTTGTTTCGACGAATGTCACACGTGAAAATATCTAGAAATTTTTTTGAATGTATGTGAGTCACGTACTCGCATATTGTAGCATTTGAACACTGAAATACGTCAATATCACCCCTTACCACAAACACTTCACTTGAACCGTACGATTGTTCCGATAGCTAAGCTATCATCTTCAGCAGCAATACCGAACTAACGGTTCTAGCCTTTTCTTTTTGTTGACGGTTGAGTGACCGCGGTCACGCTACCGTTAACAAAGAGAAAAGGCTGGAACTTAACGGCCCTGAATCTGAATTCACTAAAATGTTTTTGTTCTTGCAAATTTCCATCCCTCCCTAACAATTTAGCTGTACGTTATTGTTTACGTTGTTAATTAAACATACATTGTCAATATTATGATTGTTTTCCAGCATATGCAAGGCAACACTGAATTTGTCAAATCTTCTGAATTTAAGATGATGCTCTTCGCATCTAATTTTGATCGATCCTTTGGTATGCCCAATATGTACTTGATTATTAGATTTTATAAACTCCTAAATAAGGCAAACACTAAGCTGCGTTAACCGAGACACACGTACAGGTATATTGTTATACCATGCTACCTTTAGCTAGAGTAAAATTATTATTATTATTATCATTATTATTATTTATCTTTAGTGCATGATTACAAAATTTCGAGAATAAAACTGAAAATTTATAACTATATTTTTCTAATATGCTGATATATATCAACATCAATTATTGTTAATTTATATCAAATTGCAAAAAAAATAGTGATGTAAACGCCTTGCTTAATTTTAAACATTCTGTGCATTCTTTATTGCTGTGTTCATTTTAATTGTAGCCCATAATTATTTATCAAGAGATTATAAGGATTTATTACTAATTAAAATGTTTGCATATTGCACTCTATTGTTGTGTTACTGTCGTCCGTAAGGTCAGTGGCACTAATTTTTTGTTGAATAAGGCGCCAGTAGTTCTTGCGTTATAGAAACAATGATTTTATAACAATTAATCAAAGATAAAGTTCACTCTTGTAAATAACATGTAATAAAATTAGGTTACATAGTATTGCAAATGTTAATATGTTCAGCGGCAAATGCAGGTGTGAAAGTATGATGTCTTATTTATTGTCTCATTTATTCGCAAGGCATAATACAAGTTCTATATTGCCACTACAGCCGGTCCGTTGTGTTTTACCTTTTTACCTTACATGATACGTTTACTTTATAAATAGATGGATATACACTTTTGACCGCAACATTGCACTACTGGTTTTTACATATTACAAGAATTATCTGTTAATTGATATTTTTTGATCCACAACTTTAGATGTTTACATAACACATCTATTCATATTCACATCTATTTTTTGCAGCGACTAGATAGACTCGTGTCTATTCGCCTCATGATAATGGATTCGTGTTGCCCCGAGAGTCGACAAAACACGAGCCATCTAGTCTCTGTAAAAAAGTAATAATTTCATCCGCCTTTGTCTTCTCTACTTATACAAATCGTTTACGAAAATCATCCAGGGAACTTAGTGGTACATTGGACAGCAAATTTGCACAATTGTCCGAATATCGTGCCTTTCGGGAAAGGTACAGAAGAACAAACATCTTGCATGATGCAACTTCCACTATTGAAACTCGGCCAGACGATTTTTTCTATTAATCTAATATAAAGCCATGTTTTGCAATCTTATTGCCGTCCTTTTAATCAACCATTTGGGCGACCAGGGCGGGAATTCTTGGGATGTTTGCTATGAAACATGGGCATAGAAGTGTAGTGATTTGTAGCTGTTCAACAACCCGACTTATCCGTTGGCTTGATAGCTTCACCGGTTGTCAGTTCATCAAATTCGTTTTGATGAACTGACTCGTTTTGTGCGAGAAGAAGATGGTCAAGTCAACTCGGTTCTATTTCAAGAAATTCATTCTTCAAGAAAATACATTTAATTTACATTGCACTATTCTCAAGTCCCAATTAGTATTAATTAGAAAAAAATAATACTAATTTCAATAGTTTAACCTGAAAAAAATTAATAAACTGAAATGTGAAGACGATTTTAACGGATTACGTTTGAAATTATCGATAATGAATTAATGATGGTCTTCAAAGCGACGTTATAATATTATTCCGTGGACGTTTACAATATACAGGAATTAGTACTGATACAATCATTTCCTGTAGCGACCAACACCGACAAACACGTAGATTTAGTTATAAAAGAGAGAAGGTAAATGTATGGATGGTTTTATTAATTTCTTTTAGATACTGTTTAATATGATGTTGTGGGTATACTTACGCATTATTAAATTTAAAAATAAAAACATATTATTATCGGATTTTCCAATTAGTGCCTGAAAAGCGCTTTTCAGGCGCTGCTCAAGGAATTGAATAAGATATTACACCAGTATCTAAGAAATCAAATACTTGTAACGAATCCGCTTCATCTTAACCAACATGTTTATTAGAAGGAAAAATCGACAATAATAGACCTCCGGTATGTTGCATGCAACCACATTTGAGGTGTTGTTTAAGATAAGAGAAATAGCTGTACATTGGATATAGAGGATGCTTTTGATAACACGGTCTTCGAGAACATTGAGAGAGTAACCTCTGACAAAAATTTTTTATTTGTCGCCGACAACTGGATTAAAACCACGTCCCAAAATCAACGAATAAGCTGCGATCCGAAACGGTAACACTCAGGGTCGATGGAAACTGCCCTGAGATAGGGGCCTTGCCTGATCTGGTGTCTTACTGTGGACGATCTCCTACAGAACTTGACGTCTAACTAACTAGGTCAGTTTATCCAAACTTTTGAATTAAGCGATAAAGAGATAGCATGATTTTAAATTAAGGGGTGAATTCAAACGTTTTGGAAATGATTACCAACATTCTATGAATTCAATTGGTAAACATTTCTTCACTAAAACAATTTCAAGCTTCGCCAAAACTCTTAACTAATCGTTGCAACTTTGTGGTAAACTTTAATTGAGATATATCGCGTGTGACAGTAATATCCGTAGTTAATAACGAACAAAATGGGATTTCTAAAGACTTTTCCAAATTCGCAGTTCTCATTAGTAAAAGACACTGTCGACGAGAAATTCTTAACTTTCTAAGATTTCAAGCAACGTACGGATTATGAAAACCTGAAGTTATGGTATAAAGATTTGTTCAACATATGATAGTGAAACGTCATGGTTTTAGATACGATAATCATTACAAAAGAGAGATGGGAATATAAGTACTGATAATTTTTTCACCAGCGAGAAAGTAGAAAAGGAAAAGTTTAACATTACTCAGTTCTTTGCGAAAAAACAATCCACAATAGATCCTCGAGGAAGAATTATACTGTATCAAACGTGACCGCGAGAATTAATGCTATATTAGTGCTTTACTACCCAAAAAGAGAAACGTCGTTAATCTCCTTACAACGATGTACGACACCGATAAAGTTTCCGTGCGTGACAAAAGAAAACACAAATAATTATTGATTACAATACAACAAAACAAGGTGTCGAGACGATGGACAAACTCGCACGAACGTGTACCGTAAAAAGACAACCGCGAAGGCGGTACGAATCTGTAGTATCACAAATGAATAATTCACAATTTTGAAAAAAAATGTAATAGTTTTGTGCCATTGTTGTGAATAAAATACAATAAGTCTAAAAAAAAAAAAACATAAATTTACTGCTTAACTATTGCTTCCGTCCCGACTACACTGTTTTTCCAAACGAAACGGAAGTGGAGTGGATTATCTTGCTAAAAATTTCAGAAAAAGGACATGTCTTTGTGTGAGTTACGAAACTCAACGTAAAAGCTTCTATTTTACAAGGTGGAATATGGGTAGTTACAACATTTTCACCGAAAAAACGACAAAGTATTTTCTTGGTCAAGTAATTGAATTCCAAAGGACATGGTGGATGATAGAATCAAAAATGAAATTTACAAAAAAGGAAAGAAGTTTCAAGTACATTATTTTTGCTTCGACAGAATACGAAGATATATTCCTGTACCGTGTAATGATATAAATAATGGCTACAATAACCGAACCTACAACTGGTCGGCACGGAAAATTATTGTTTAATATTGTTGACGTTGAAAAACACGTAACTTACCCAGAAATGCTAAGAGATTGCCATAATGTGGAAATATCATTTCCATGGATACGAAGTCTTTACCGCAGAGAAAATTTCTTTCCAATCCACAAAACTAAGTTTGGACACAAAACATTCGGTTACATGTAAAAGTTTCAATCGCTTTCTTTGTAATAACCATCAAACTATTTTCCGTCCAACACACGGCAAAATGCTAGTTAGTTATTAGAGTAAATTATATATTTGTTTCTATTATATCACTCTTGACGTAATAGTTACCATGTAATATAATAAGGCTTTTGGGGTGAACGATGACCCCGCTTGTACTACGTGTCATTAAAAGAAGGTGTTCTGAGGGTTAAATAAGAGCACACATTTTGAGCGCCACGTGTTCTAATTGGACGATAAACAAGACATGATGTTAAATTCAGAAGCTTGGCTCGTATCCATAATTACCTTGTAGGAAGAAATATTACAATTTTAATGTCTTACAAAACATATTTTATGGAAAATATTATCTAAACCATGCACACATAGAAAGGCTTTCATGAAGGTAATAAGTCCTGCTGGCATTAAGGTAATTTAGTTAAACGGTAATTTTCACTTGACATAAACCAATTAAATTGTAATAAAATGTAATAAACTCTTTCTGGGTGTAAGTATTTATCTACTGGCGCATTGTAATTTTACTTACTTCTCATATTAGTCGTTACACTTCATATAATTTTTACGTTGTTTTACGAAAATATTTGCCCAAAACAATTTTTGAAAAATTACTCCTTAATTGTTGACGCATTGCTTCTGCTAAACAAGTTATCTTTGGAGAAGAATTTTAACAAATACGCAACTATGATTTAGATTTGAATTGCATATTGCATATGTGTAGCAGAATAAACGAAAGCTTAACACTCGCCAAGCGTAGACATTTCAATATTTATGTTGCCATTTATATGAATTATGTGTAGTTTACATGGGAGTAAATAAATTCTTCCGTCCTTATATAGCGGCGTTTAATGCTTTAAACTGCGTCCAAAAGTAGTTAATCATTTTATCCCTGTATATGCTCGCCTTATTGAAGAACTTGTATGTGAATCACGTAGAAGTAATTGATTTTTTTCGTTTTGTGTGTGTATTTCGCCTGCTTACCTGTAGGAAGTTATATAAATATACCTAGAAGACAGTTTTCTGTCGCCTTGGAAACTATATATAGACGTGACTGTCGTTTTAATCGTATTTTTTATGTAAATAATACTTTATTTGCTAATGTTCGTTAATAATAAAATGTTGATGTTATAGAATAGGTATGGGTAAGAAGAACTTTCAATATTATATTATGCTCAGTTCGCTGGTAAAATTTTATCATAAAGGTGAATGTACAAGAATAAGCTGGTGTTAAGTAGAAAATCTATACAAGGATGATTCCTAAAATCACGTCGAATATTACAACCGGTAGTGCTGTTTTCCTTCTACTATTGTCAATAGTAGTCGAAGTTTCAACTATTATATGGATTTATTGTATTCTCTCTAAATTTTGTGTGTGGATGGGGTAGTTATATCAACATTGGTACTCGCAAATAAATCCATTGTTTGCAGAATATTATCTACACTGTTGATTACTAGAGAGGACAAAGGCGAGTGAAATCATACCTATTTCGCAGCAACTAGACAGATTCGTGTTTTGTCGGCTCTCGGGGAAACCAGTAGGCAACACGAACCCTTATAAGACGAATAGACACGAATTTGTCTACTCGCTGCAAAAAAGGTATGATTTCACTCGCTTTTGTCCTCTCTATTGATTACTATCCTATCCTGATATCCTGAAGAAGTGGTGTTTTAGAGTTCCGTTTTATTCTCGATTCTATCAAAAGATGTTTTGAATAGGAGTTAAGCAGAACAAATTGATGCATAACTTTAAAGTATCGTTGGCTCTAATAGAGAAAGTAGGGTACCATTTAAGGAATTCAAGTTACTTTGCTTTAACCTTATTCGCATGCTCAATGCCATAGTAGATAACTGCATAATATTATGTTGATATAACTCTTTCTGTATTGCCAATGCAGGTGAGCGCTTCTATAATAACGAATTAAATTTAAAGATAAATCGAATAATCGAACGTAACTTCCTTGTGGCAATTGTACGCATATAAATATTGTTTATAATTTACTGATAGGCAAATTAAGATTCTCACCATCGCTTGAATCTTCAGCATTGAGTTGCTGTAATTTTTTTTCACAGACGGTGCTATTTCAGCATCCTTTAACCATTTTGGTTCAGACAATTTCGAATATTTTTGACTCTTACTTACATTGCCGTTGTTGATTGACGATTCATCTAAAGCGTTTAATTGACGTTTTTCCTTTTACAAAATTGGAAGTAATCGGTATGAGGATACTAACGTTCGAGTTGTTTGAATCCTACTTGATAAGTCGTAAACAAGCTGTGGTAGGTGATATGAAGATATCATCTTCTTGGACAATTACTTAGTTCGAGGAATTTCAAGGTTCTATTCTCGGACCGCTATTGTTTTTACTGTGTATTAACGATTCACCGAGGGTTGTTGACAATTCTTATATCTTCTTATATGATCTTCTTATAATTCTTATATGACACTTCAAAAAGAAAAATAATAAAGAGAACGTTAGAACGGAATCTTAGTTGTCTGCAGATACGGCGCATTTGACTAAGACTTAGTTGCAAGCTGTATGGCAACGCATTACGATCAGGGACTAATGCAAATGTCATCAATATAGATTAAAAAAATACCTTTCTAGTTACACATTTTGCATTAGTAGCATTATCGAATATTTCTGAGCGCATCGATTGTATGATTTGTTTTATACACCCTTGTGCATTTTGTGTATATTGTAGTGTATACTGAGTATTCGAATGATGACGATAGATAATTAAAAATTTATCAACATTCGTAAAGCCTTAACTGGTTCTCTGCATAGTCAGCAGAAGAGTCCAGAAGTTGTAAATAGAGACAGTGAATTTTCGATTCAAACGAATGTTGCGTGATAAACTCGAAAGAAAATGTGAAGTCCGAGATCTTTTTGCATTGCGGCGAATGGAGTCTGGCTTACTCAAGGAGAGTTATTTGAATTACAATCATCGGAAAAAAATCTCAAGTACTTAATTCACTCCGATAAATCAAGCGAGTGTTGCTGGTGGAACTTGGCTTATCCATCACACACTACGGATGTTGGTAACGTAGGTTACCTTACGTGGATATTTATAGAAAGGGAAAAAGCTCGGCCGCAGAAGACATCAGACGTTATCTCTCGCCGTCGCATAACATAACACACATAAATACCGTACCTCCGATGCGAGTTCTTCTTGGAAGAAGCGCATCGCCGTCTCGGCGAGCTCGCGATAAAACGTAAAACGACCGAAAAGCAGCCTTTTATCTACGCGACGTATACACTTTACGGTTAGTTATTTCGGTTGTGTTTGCTCATCGTAAAAAAATAAATCCAATAAGGCAGATGTGGGGTAGTGGTGTTAATATTTTTAGACGGTTCGAGTTATGCATGACGGAAATCCAGTGGGACGTACTCTCTGTATATACCGCATCTATACGGTTCGGCGTTTGATCGTTCAGCCGTCGCCAAATTATTCAGCACATCTCTATACGTCGCCGTTCCCTTCCGATAATCACTCTCGGGTATGGTATACGTTATGGATGGAAGATACATTGCACGCTTCAATGGATCCCACATAGTCCTGAAATTGAAGCGATTATCTGGTTAGGAAAGGTCATCTCTAGTGGTTTATTGATGGCTTTGCTGCTTTGTAATGGAAATGCTCACGATACAGCTTAATATTTACAATGTTTATATGGAAATATTTGTACCAATGTAAATATACCTCGCTCTCAATATTTTAAGTAAGGCAACTCAAGAATATTGAAACGAGTTAAAATTTGTTTTAGTTAGCTGCAGACCATTTTGCTAAATGGAATATTTAACTTTACAACTAAGTGATAATTCAAAATAAAGCTTATGGAAACGATTTTGTATGTATTCACGTACAGAAAAAAGTATAAGTATCAAATGCGCTCCAGCAACAATTGTTGTATATGGTGTCTTTCCAACTTCTTTTCAAAATTAAGTTTTTAGCCAAAGTCGGACATTTTTTCATATTTCTCCGCAGTTTTGGAAGTTATTTAACTATGGAAGCTAAAAGGAGATGTTCACGGATTTCTGATTTCATACTTGATGGACTGATCCTTCGTAGGTACCTTCACTTATTGAGTTGGTGATCGAAGCGATTTGCTAGGCAGATCCATTAGGGCACTTAGCTACGTTAGGATTCGATTTTGTACTTTTTCTATTATCTTGATATTAGCTGATACTGAGCTGTATAACTTTTGTGGGCGAAGAATGAATAGATGGATACGTATTTTCTGTCGAATATTTTACTTGAACGACTGGTACGACTCGTATTACGGGTGTTCATCTTACAGTTAGCATGTCGGACGCGCTCCTGCCATATCAGCCATCTGCGAAATTTCATACACAGCTATTTTGTATTTATGGAAATAAAGATCCGAAATAACGATTACCGCCTGACAAGAATATTTGGTACCGTTTGCGCGCAGTTACGAGTACCGAATACCAAATTTTCTTGCCGAGAACCGAATGTAACTAATTACTCTTGTTATTGTTTCGACAGAACTAACGAATGCAGGTACAATAACGAACGTATCGAAACTCATGGAATCTTATATCTCTAATAACGATACCAGATAGCGTTGAGCTCCAATTGCATCTGCAACAATGTTTTCGAAACCAATATCGAAGTAGCGAAAGTGCCGAACTGAAGGTAACGGATACAAGCAACGAAAGTAGCGATTGTGTATAAGTAATAAAAGAAACGAAATTCTACATCTTTACTTGTACTCTCTGAATTCTAATTCGCCACGGGACGCTCGATCGTTCTTCGTAAAAGAAAGGTCTTCAACGCATCGAATGCAACTGATCAGCCCCTATCGATATTTCTTTGGACATTCAACATTTAGTTTTTGCGGCTCGCACGAACCAATAAATAGTAACATTAATCGAAGGATACTCGATTCCTTCTGAAACTCGCTTAGAACTATTTGTCTCTCGTCTTACGCCATCTCTATAATTTTGTTATAATTTGCTTAAGCAACAGTATGCGAAATAGCTCCGTAATGAATGGATAAATTCGAAAACGCGGTTGTTGTCAACCAGCCATTACTTCTTACAATGACAAGAAATGATATTGTCATTATTATTACATTGGCGACGTTCTGGACATATATCTATGTAAGAAATCTTTAAGTACTAGCTTCGATTTGCTCTTGCTTACGAATATCGAAAACGTAATCGAGCTATTGAAGATATATTCTGATTCTGGTAACCTGTAGATGTTCAATGAGTGCGTCCTAACTTCCTGAGAAATGTATTAGTTGTATATTATGTAATAAGCAAAATTCTAGCATATATTGTTTACTACATATACATACGTACATTCACTTGAATATTCAACATTTTATTAACAGTGTTCATGTGCAAAAGAATTTAGTAACATTTAGGAATTTATCAGTTAGCGTCCGTAATTTTATGAACGTTACAAAATTGTCCTCTTTCATATGTCACCCCAAATGAAATTAAATTTCGAATTAGAAATTACTTGGAAAGAGATTTTAATAAAGTGTTTACAAAGCGACCGGAATTAAAATTTTCTGAAAATTTAATTAAAAAATCTGTGTATATACATTTCAACTTAACCTTATCCTGTCAATACGATCACGAAGGAGCGAAGTTATTAAAAAACGGTTTTATTTGTCGATGCTATTGCATGATTTTCACTTCGTTTGTGGTGCGTCTATTCATCGATAGAATTTTCATTCCAGTTAAATTTTATTGATATTATAAATTGATTTTGAAGCAGGTTCGAACTTCGGAGAACTTTGTAATTGGCCACTTGACAGCGTTACGAGAAAACCTTTTGAATATATATTCATATGTATATTGCGATGTTATAAACGGAAAAACATTTGAATATTACTTCTTCTTTGCTCCACTACATACCGCAATAGCGATTGTTTAGTTACACCTAATCTTGGTGACTATAACTTCCGACATAATTTCATAAAAAATTTACATCGACACTATCAACAAATTTATTGCGTTGACAAATTTACAAACAATTGACAAAACAATCATTCGATAAACGATTGCTTTATGCTACTATAACTGAGATAGGGAGGATAACGTTATATTAAATGGAAACATTTAGGATGTGAAAAAATTCAAGAGAAAACCAGTTATTTACCCCTTCCACTGACTAACTGGCTGAATTTATAAGATTCTTAAGTTGAGATGATTCTTAAGATTTATAAGTTGAAGACTCGATATGTGGCGCTAATGACTGTTTTCTATGTAATGTAAATTATAAAATCACAATATACCGGGTGAATCATTTAACCTGGAATTTTGTAATATGTCGACAAATACGTATCGTATAGTAAAATTTGCCGAAGGGTGCTTCCGTTAGTACTAAGCCACACCCATCCCTACACCTCCTGTGGACGGAAAGGGTGGCAAATTTGAAATCTTGAATAGATACAGATTCTACGTCGAAAACCACGTACAATTTGTTAAAATTATTTTTCGACTCATCACAGATGGCGCTATAGTCGCGGGAAATGGAACAGAATTCGAAAGAATCAAAAAACAGAAAAACGCCTAAAAAGTGTTCAGTCGGGCGTGCAGCATTGCAAGATACGGTCCAAAGGCTGATTTTATTCAGAATATTGTATTGTTACAACTAACGTCGAACGTTCGTATAGATAATGTTTTGTTAAGGATAGGCAAATTTCAATAAGCTAGGAAATCTTTTAATTTTCAGTTACTGAAAGCATTCTAATCCATACAGGTCAAAATGCGGTGGTTTGCTTTATTGCTTAACAAAGCACGTTCTTATCCATCATTATATTATTTAAGAGGTAGTTTGTTTTGGGTAATTATCTATTTGTCCATATAAAGCAAAAGAAATAGCTCCTTATTTTAATACAAAACAAACAATCGAGAACATATAAGCTCATTTAAAAGAAATAGTAAATAAAAAGGTATTTAAGAAAAGAATTAAAAAATGGATTCTGGAATGTAACAATATAACAGAAAGAAATGACTGAAATGCACGTGATAAATCTAAATACACTCCGCCAAAAAAGTATCGCATAATTTAGTTTTGAATCATAAAAGTATCGCATAATCTTTGTTTGTAGCATAAAGTTGTAAATATACTTTAATGCGCTCTAAGATATAATTTCTATGATTGTTTAAATAAAATACAGGCCAAATAAAAACAAGAACTCATACTTGAGATTTTTATTAAAACAAGAAATTATAATTTTGGAAAGAAAAATGTCATAACCATAACAGTAGCTTTTAATACTGAGTATTGCCACCTCTGGCTCTTATGACCGCTCGCATACGGTTTGGCAGAGATTCGATTAACCTCCGTATATAAGCCTGATTCAAATTCTCCCACCCGTCACGGAGAGCATTTTCTAGTCCATGCAGGTCCGCTGGGGCAACATTTTGGGTTCGTATCCGTCTGTGTAGGAGGTCCCACACGTGCTCGATAGGGTTCATGTTCGGACTTACCGCAGGCCAATCTAAAACTGGAATACCAACATCGTTAAGGTATTCCTGGACGAATATTGCAACATGCGGTCGTGCATTATCGTGCATTAACATGAATTCGTTTCCTATAATTGGCGCATATGGTACTACATGTTCTTCTAAAATGTCCGTTATATACCTGTGTGCAGTCAGTGTACCTCTGTCTACTGGTACTAACTCTGTACGACCTGTTAAACAGATGCCTCCCCGAACCATAATAGAGCCACCAGCGAAACTAGGTCTAGGTCTGATATTACACTGCGAATAGCGCTCACCGTCTCGTCTGTACACTGAGATACGCCTATCTGAGGTGTAAAGACCAAATCTTGACTCATCTGTGAAGAGTATATTGGCCCAATCATTAATGTTCCAATTTACATGTTCTCTGGCAAACCTTAAGCGAGCCACTCGGTGGTTCCTAGTGAGACGAGGGGCTGTTACAGCTACTCTAGCTCTTAATCCACTCTGTCGTAACCTATTCCGAATAGTTTGAGTACTCACACGAGTATTTCTGACTCTAGCCAAGTCGTTCTGCAATTGTCTCGCAGTTACATGTCTTCGACGTAATGCTTGTAGTAGTAAATAGCGGTCATCTTGACGAGTAGAACATCTTGGACGACCTGGTACAGGTCTTCTACTGTAATTGCCTGTTTCCCTACGGCTACGGCTCTAGAAACACTTGACTGAATGATGTTCATCAAATTAGCAACGTATGCTTGAGATCGTCCATCTTCGATTAAAGCAACTATAGCAGCCACTTGTTCTGAAGTTAAATTGCTCATTTTAGTTTTAAAAGCGTTGGTACAGAACTCTGACTTCGCACTTTAAAATTTGTCCGTATAGGAAGACTTTCAATAAACAACTGAACAAACCTTACACATATGCATTTTTCTAAATGTGTTCTTTTAGAAAAAAAAGGTAAAAAAGCTATGTTCCATGATTTTGTTAGTGTTTTTATAGTTCACATACACGAGGCAAACTTTTTGTGAACGTATAAAAATATCTTGGTTTATAAATGCCCTTTTTTAGTTTATGCGATACTTTTTTGGCGGAGTGTATATAAAAATATATTACGTACAAGATTCTCCTGAATATTGAGCCTCAATACCCAAATAATTATCCCAAGAAAAAGAATAACAAGACTTATTGATTTACCCGTTTGAATATTGTATAATTGCATAAAGATATTGTGATACATTCTGCATAAAATGGATGAAAACTAATATTATTGTTATTTAACCTTGAACCGTGATATACTTGGGAGAAAGGAAAGAATGTATTCAACATGAGCTGTGGTAATACAGCTAATGTCACAGAAATGACTATCGATTTCTTCGTATGTTTTGCGATGGAATACTTTCTTTTCCCGGTAAAGAACGTGTACCACTATACATGATGTAATGTCTGTTCTCCTTGCTTGGCTATGCATTATTTATAAGCAATATGTGGATGGACTGGTTTACTGGTTCATTTGTCTTACTTTACCACCCGAAAAATCTTTGTTTAGACGAAATTACGAAGACACGGCGGTAACTAGAAACTTTTTCATTTCTCTCCATTCTTATTTTATTTGCAATATGCTTACGGAACGATAGGGAAAAAAAGCAGCGTATTAAGGGTACAAGCAAGTTAGAGTTCACTAAATAAATTGCAGTGTCTTTGTTTGTCTAGGTGAAATATTTATTGCTTTAATCATGAGGCGGAGTAGTGTTGATGACTTCTTCCCTCCAATTTTTCCTACATTGGGTTTTTCATCCTCGTCCTACGCATTGAGTACAAGAGGTTTTGTTAAAGAAAAAGAATCTCATTACAATATATTTTGGCGTCCCACATTGGGTGTTACTCTTTTTAGATATTCCAATTCAATCGCTTGATTTTTGCTCTTTTGTTGTTCGATGAAACGCGCAAATACGTTTACAAAAATTGATCGATATATTGTTTTAAAGACGTTTTTGTTTTTTTATACGTGGTACAATTCTATCTAGTTGTTTATATCTCTACTTCGTGTCAAGATTCTTCTGAAGTAATTCCTAGGTACTGGTATAAATCAACTTCTCCTTCATTTGTCTTTATATGTACGACTTGTTTTTCCTTAGCTATTGCTATTACTTTGTCTTTATTTTTGTTTAATTTAATTCCATATTTACGTCTAGATTATATTCCGAAAGATGAACTTTTTATAAATTCCTATGTCCTATATACAATGGTTTCGAGCAATGGACTTAATCCGGCACCTTGCCTTACTCCTTAGTTTATTCATTAGTTTGCGATTGCATGTTTTTGCTGATTATACAGTTCGTTGTATTTTTATATACACTTTTTAAGGCATTAGATCAACTTGTTATTAACCTTTTTATTTTTTAGACTACTCTAATCTTTTTCATACGGTACACGTTTACTAAAGCTAAAGTAATTAGTCTTTGTCACCTCATAACGTATATAAGTATTCGTAAGATTCAGATTTGCGTTAACCGATGTTTTTTTTTTTCTTCTTTGTTAGACTAATACAAGAATAGCAATTCAAATTAGATGTTGCTATTAAGTCTCCATTTAAACTGCTCAATTTTCCTTTTCTATAAAATGAAATGCTTTTCGTAAACTCTTTTTACTTAATTAAAAGGTAGCGAAAGTAACTTTCATAATCTGCGTGTTAAGTTCATTAAGGGATATAAACACCGAACCTTGTTATTATTTTTAATTAAATAGCAAAACGTGCTGTTTGTTATTGTTTACTCTTCATTATAAAAATAATTTATATTTCCTTCTATAAAACAACTACTGTTGCATCATATTATGGTTTTGGAGTTATCATTTAATGATGTATGTTAATTGTATTGTGTTCATGATGTATGGTAGAATAAATTGATTTGTGTATTGTATTAATAAAAACTACTAATTTTTGTTGGAATTTTCCATATTGTTAGCTAACACAAGACCGGTGGGGAAACAAAGCTTTTTCTTGCTTAATATTGTGGCGGTTTTCAATCAAAACTGATTTCATAGCTGTGAATTGTAATGTTCCATTTTCAATGTTTACATCTTGTTAAAAGAAATTTTCTGTCGTAAATTCAATAATAACAATTATGTGATTTTTCGAGTATTTAAATGGATAACTCGATAGGGATGGGTTTGATAATTAAACGACAGAAAAACTAGCCTTAAAAGTATGACGTTTGCGCCCTTTCTAGATGCGCGACGCGTTCACGTAAGAAACCTCGCGTTCCTTTAAACTACCGAGTCTGAATCTAATTTCACTTTGAAATTAAACTTGAACACTGCTAATACTGGAAATTACTTCGAACTTAGCTAAACACGTCTTCTCTCAAAAGCGTTGATTGTTTTAGTGTCTCTTCGCTCATCTATTTGTGGTTTGTGTTTGTTTGAATCGTGAATATTTAATATTCTTATAGCACTTAATCTATTCTTTTTTAATGTGTTCATATAGCGTCAAGATTGGCTGAATTCAAATCGACTGATTGTTTAATGAACATATATTCACATGTACTTTTGAAATTATTTATAAAATCATCGGCAACTTTTTTAATCCGGTGTTCAATATCTTCTAATAAACAGTAGAATCTATATTGCCCTTATTTGTTCCAAAAATTATTTGTAATGTGTCCCACTGACTAGCTTATATTTCTAAACAATCAAAATAGGATGTCGAATATCTACTCTTTCTAGATGGACGAAAGGCGCTTAAACTTTCTTATCGTTCTGAGACAAGATAGTTCAAACTGTTCTAACTGTTGTCTCCTTAATACAGTTCTTACTTTGCCGAGGAAGCACTACTATTTTGAAGGTTTGTTGCGGATACTCTGTATTCAAATGGGGACGAAGACAATCCTGAGGTACGCACTAGGAGCAGATTAAATTAATTCCCCGCTCTCACCAACGTATTAGACAGCTCGCGGAGGTGCTTTTGTAGCCGTATATAATGAGCCTTAAGCAGGATTTAGAAATGAGCATTTGGTTTTTAGATTAAGTGGGGGATTTGTAACGAAAAGGAAGATTAAGGAATTCCTGACACTGAAAGACCATTTACATGAAGGAAAACAAAGATTTTCTTTTACCGAAAAGAAGTTGCTTTCAACCGAATCTTTTAGAGTAAGGTTAGATAAAACAAGGGAGAGTACAGTAAAAGATTACAATGTCTAAACTAATGATCTTTTGAACGATAAAGATATTTTATGATTTTTTCGACATCAACTGCTTAGAAAAAGTGTTGCCCAATACAAGATAATGGTTGTTCTTAATATGCGACATTGCCTTATTTTGGCCAAACATGGTAAAGAAGTCAAAATTGAAAATAGAATATATTTCACAGTAAAATAATAATAATAAACAATAATTGAAGCAGAAAGTCAAATTCTCACATTAACTCTTTAATAGGATATACTACCGGCTTCGAAGAACTACAGAAACGGCTATCATCAGGCAAACTAAAAGCCAATCCATAAAAAAAAAACAAAGCCAAAAAAAAATAACAGTTACAAAACAAGAAAATGATTTCGGGAATCAACAAATCTAAGTAATTCTTTTTATGTACAAAATATAATTTTTCCACATGCTGCTGTGTTACACTCTTTTGATTTTACTATTAATTCCATAATTGTTATGATCATTCGTTTACCTGTAACTGCTGTAATTATAGCCGCCATAGCATTTTTTCCTTTAAGGTCGTGCCATCTGTTAACTAAATAGGCCATGTTTAAAGAACCGAAAGGCAAACTAATGTACGATGAAAAAAAATTAAAATTGCATTCAATACGTATATGCAATACGTATACAAATGTATGCTTTATAGAAGATATTTCATATTCTTTTTTTATGGATTGGCTTTATTACAAATTATGTTATATATAATTATAATAAAGGTTTAATTTATAATTATATTATAAATTAAACCTAATTAAATTAAAGTGTTTTTAAGAACAAAGAAGTTGCCTTTTTTGCCAAAAGAATAGTTCTAAAGACGTTTGAAAGTTACACTTGTTGATACTTTGTTATATTTTGAGAGGGCACGGCTTCAGTTGCGATAGATTGCATTCACACCGTGTTCCCACGATTACTAGCTAACATGACTAATAAACTGTGATTATAATAAAATATCTGATATTAGTCAGGAATCTCATGTTAGGACACTTTCCCGTATCTTTGTTGGTATCGTACTGCTGTCGTGCTGGTAAATGTAAAAATGTCCACTAGAAATTCTCGAATTTCGTGAACAATTGGTCCGAATTAATAAAATACTTTGTCTGGTGCGGAGTATGACTAAGACATTAGTGCGTGTCCTGCGTGTTCCTCCGACATGATTCTTGCGTTCTTAATATCAAACCTGTATATCACTGTACGTGCAAACACAGCTGTATTTAGTTTTTAATGGATTGTATGCACAATCATACATACTTGTCCATAAAATCACAAAAGCTTCAATTGTTATAATTCAATGTAACATTCCCATATAATCCAACAAGACTGATTACCTGCTCGTTTCGGAATATTCCACGTATAAAAATTTAATTTTTCATTCCCATTCATGACGCGGATATTTTTGCAGGCATCAGAGGTTCTCTCTTCGTCTGACGAGGTCTATACATACCTGTGACTTCCATGCAAATCGATTCATTTCTATTGCAGATGTGCGTTGTTTATTACGCAAAACTTCGATCTTAAGTGTGAATATAAACGATCGCTTACGGAACGCTTGCGTCCGTATATCTTTGCTAATATATCTACTCTCTGTGAAATTTAATTGCCTATCACGTGAACGCTGGCGTTCGTTTGTTGCATCAATCTCTCACATTGACCTAGATTAACGGGCGCGCTTATTTTGACATGTGAACGTTGAAATAATAATGGTAGTGCCGAAGCGGCGTATCAACTGCATAATTTCCAAGTCGATATTTTCAAGGGTAGCCTCGGACGCGTTCGAAACAAGCGAAAAAGTAACTACGGGTTATTATTCGTTATTACAACAGCTACACAGAAAGATACACTACGTTTGAGAAAATTTCACGCGAAGGTCTTGGGATTCAGGTATTCAGTATTATTCTCGTGCTACCAATGGCAATTACTCACGTAAGCTAAAATTGTAGTGCACGTCTTTGAACATTTCAGTATGATTTAAGCCTACGCATTTGGACATATTACATACGATTTTTCATTTAATGCATGTGGCTTTATTGGCAAACATTAGTAATTTTTTTCAATTAAACTGATATTTTTAGTTCTTTAGATATAATTTCAACGTCGTCATACTTAAATTAAGTGATTTTTTGCAATTGATATAGTGTTATCCCGGAACTGCCACCAAAACTACAAATGTATGTTCGCAAATATAAATGGAATTTATGAATTTGTCACGGCTGTGAAATTATTTTCTTTGGGTTCAGAAAATTAGTGACCATTTTAAGAAAACTTCTTTGTGAATAGAAGTTTTCTTAAAATGGTCTTCTTGTTATGAAGTCGATTAAGGCCATGATTCAAAATTATATTCAAGTATACAAAGTGTTCGGAAGTTTTCTTAAAATGGTCATCTTGTTATGAAGTCGATTAGGGCCATGATTCAAAATTATATTGAAGTATACAAAGTGTTTCGTAAATTCGTAGCTACTCACAGTTGTTATTTTTAACAGAATAGATATTATATATTTTGCAATAATTTGATTAACAATAATTTCAACTTTAAGGTAAAAAATGATAAAGTACTATCATTTTAAAGTTAAGAGAAACTAAGGTTACTGGGTGTTTGTTGAAGAAGTGCGCACGCAGGTATCTTGTGTGTTTCCGAATTACAAACAAGAAGTACGTTAATTTGATATGTCATATGCTTGCTAGAAAGTAATTTTAAAGATTCATCCTGTGTACAGAAATAAAAAAATTAAGTTTTTAGTAGTCTACGATAATCTTGTTGCAACGAGCGTTGAAACTATTGTCATATTTATTTTATCAATTTTTTAATCCTTGGAACAATTATAACGCGGTATTGTGGATTGAAAATCATTATCGTTTAATTTGATGTTAACTCAAACTTTACCGATGAAACTTGCTTTTTAATGTCTTTTCTACGCTAATTTCTCTGATGCTTGGATCATGACTAATTTCGTGTGCGCCGAGCCAAAGATGTTCAATTATCAACAAACAATAATTTTGAACAAACAGTAGAAGTATACTCACTGAAAACTCTATAGCGACTAATACTACAATTTTAAAATAATAAGCATATTTTAGAACCGTTATTCATGTAGAAAATGTAGATCCTTAAAATATGTTGTTTTGATTCGGAAAATATATTAAATAAATAAAGTAAATAAAATGTAAATACAAAAAAATTAGAACAATTGAATATTGACACTATTTGGCTTATGATTAGATGTGACGAGACAAGATCGGAAAAAAATGCAAATTTCAATGTTATAGTGCTACCCTGATAAACCGACATTTTCGATCTTATTAGTTAGCAAAAGATTACAGAATTGTACTAGCGAAGTGATGCGAGGTCACAGTCAACTGTTGATATTCATGAGCGATGGTACGGCAACAATGCGTTGGGTCGCCTGTCTCTTAAAGAAAGGTATGAGCAACTTTTACATGTGACCTGCAAAGGTGTTACATTTGTAGCAGAAAGTTTCTATTGGAATAGATCTAAGAACTGTTCATGATAATTATGCAGGATTGCTTGACGCAGTAATAAAATTAAATAATATTGCGTTGACGTTGGGTCAGCCGCTTCAATAGTGAAATATTACTATTTTAGACACGTTTCTGCTTTAAACAAAGATTTTGATTTTGCCAAATTTAAACAAATTTGTTACGATGCTTCTAGAGATCCGATATCTAGTTTTAAACATTCTTCAACAATACCCATATTACATCAACATACGCCGAAGATCTTTCTTGGTGTATAACATTTTTTCAGCATGCCGAACATTGTTCACCGAGACAAACTTAGAAATGTTCCAATTGCTGCAGTCTCTTTAATAATCTCATTCAGTTTATTCTACGTAATAACAACTACATATAAAAGGCATGTGTTTCAAAAATGCTTAAATCATATCATATCATTGTCGTTCGGATCAGTGAACTATTTGTCGGTACGTACGGGAAATTCAATTGGTAATGCCTGACGAAGGGCTGACAAAGCCAGCCCTTATATTTCATCGAATTTACCAGTTTTACCGATAAGAGGAAGTAAAAGTACTAAGATCGGCAAGTATCTGAACAACAGGACGTACAAATAAGCTGCTAAAAAAATCGGTTACCTAAAAATATAATGCTAAAATAACTATCTCATGGTATTGATGGAATAATTCGCGGCAAACGCATCAAAAGAATAGAAAAAAATACACTATCCTCGTATGTGTTTCTACCTACCCAGTGTAATCAGTGTGGTTCCGAAAGTATTTTTTATTTTTATCCTCTATCGCTATCTTAGCACTATTTTTTGGGTTATTGTTTCTAGGTATTTTCTGATGTTATCTGTTAGAAAACCGGTTGCATATACTGTGAATACTTTCACCATTTGAAATAACCATAATATTCCTGCTATTAAATCGTTAGTTTTCTCCTGTTTCATCCAAAGAAAAACCACGAATATAGTGCTACTACAATGTTAGTTTTAACTCTACTTAGGTAAATTTCTAACTAAAAAATAATGTTAACGGATCACTAACTGCATAAAGTAGTGTAGGTATAAAATTGTATCCTTTGCGATGTCAAAATAATTTTAACTCCTTAAGTTAAAACTTCATCGGTTTAGATGCTCAAAAAAAGGCAACTACTTGTTGGTTTAACTAAATTGCGAAGGATATTTGTGAGCCATGCGCAGCTTAAAACGGGTGTCTATTTATTGAAAAGTTTTATGGGAATTAAACCATCTTTTTTCTATTTTCGTTCTTACGTCAAAATAGTGTACTTTTGCCGGAAAAGGATTAGAATAGTGGTTGTATTTTGTTAAATATGTACAACAAAATACTAAAAGACCTTACATAATAAAACTATTAAATTAGTGTCTTTTTGTAGTATTGGTTTAAATAATTAATAATTTAATTAATATGTAACGATAATGACTTGTTGTACTTATTTAAAATATTTGTTAATGTTCGGAAGTTAATATGTATTAGTAAGATATGAATACATTTTTTTACAAAGGAGAAATTATACTGATATTTACGGAACTGTGTATGTGCCGTCCATCGATTTGGCTCGTTAAACCGTGGAAACGTTGCTCAAATATCTTCAAGGCTTATGAATTATTATTTATAACCAAACTGTATGCCTACATATTTACAAAATTAAAAAGCAACCATTAATCTACAAGTCAAAAGCTTGCGCGTCAGAATACGTAAAAATTATCCAAATTCCTACGTTCCTACTTTAAATGACTCTAAATTATTATTAAAACATGAGATACGAATTGTTTCAAAATCCAAAATAACAGCGCACAAAACCAACGTATCACGCAACGCGACCGTAAGAGTCTATGCGCCTACGTAAAACCTTTGTTTATTTCCCGTTCTAGTGGATACCATGCAGATTAGCCGTGTCACGTTCAAAGGCAAATATTACATTGTTGCTATTTCTTTCGGAATTGCTCATACCCGTGAACGGCGCCATGTCTTTCTTGTTGCACGGGATCCGTTAAAAGATTACGCTTACGAAACTGTTGAATATCTCTAGAATAGAAGTTCTTAACATGATCGAATGTGCAGTGTGTTACGCGAATCGAAGACTACTTTAAATGATAAGTTCCTACAGCGTAGCTTATTAACCCTAACGTGTGTCAGAATGTCGAATATATTTTAAGAAATTGGCAGCCGACAACATTTAGATTTAGTGTGTATAAGTGGCCTTCGTGTAACGCTGAAATACGATGCATATTTCGAGACGGATACTTGGAATTGAAATCGTAAAAATTTGATATTATATACATATTTAAATACTGTTATGTTAACGCTTTTTCACTTATGTTGCGAATACTAATTTTTGAGCAATTATACGCAAAATGTAGGTAGCATCGATTTTATAATGTGTTTACTTTGAAATAACATTGCAACAAAGTTGTAATGTTACGGTACTAATGCAAAACGTTATTATTACACGACGAAAATGGAATACTGAATATTCGGCGATGGGCTATCATGCGAAACATACGAAATAAGTAAAATAATTAAAGATATTGTGCTAGCTGTACTATTTTAAAGAATTCAATAGTTATTGTTTTATACCAAATAAGAAAAAATACCAAATAAGATGTAATGGCAAAAAGTAACAAACAGTTTTCACGTATAGAGACGGTCTAATGAACTATATCAGCTACAAAGCTTATCGATCTTTGTTTCTGTTTGCTGCAAGGATACGTGATCCTAAATTACACAAAGGATAAAGTTACAACGACTATATTAGAGAAAGTTATATACATACATGAAGATTTCAAATCGGAATGAAAATATAGATGTGGGATAATCGTAAGTGCTCTCCTATTTTGAAGTATCTACGTACAACTTTTATTAAATGTACTAACAGCTGTTCCCTTTTCAACGTCTTCTCCGATACGTCTTTGAATGTTGTCGATTACTCTTTCCTACATGCTCTTTGGTTCGGTTCTATGTTTTCTTTATTTTGAAATTGTTTTAAATTTGTTTTATAACTAGAGAGGACAAAGGCGGATAAAATTATTACCTTTTGCAGGGACTAGACGGACTCGTGCTTTGTCGACTCTCGGGGACACTAGTAGGCAACACGAATCCATTCTCACGAGGCGAATAGACACGTGTCTATCTAGTCGGTTGTCTTTTTCTCTCAAAATACTTGCTCGGACAGATCAATTTTAATTTTTTTTAATAAGCATTTTTTTTAATATTAATTGCAGTTGTGCAAGTGCATAATAATATCATGGAAATTTTTTTGAATTCGCATTTTTTTTTATTTTGATGTTTAAATGTCATTTAGAGATTAAAGAAATAAATTTTATTAATAAAGAAAAACAAGGTAAATGCTGTTATTCAAGGAATGAAATTATGGTTCTTTTAAATCAAATGTTGGAAATTCCATTTATCAGTTCATAAATTGCACTATTAGAGCTTAGCAAAAAATAGAAATGAGTTTTAGCGGCAATTTGTATAATAGGAAATGTCCAGATAAAAATATCAGCCGATCCACAGCGAGTAAAATTGCGCCAAACGCCAGGTTTCCTAAGAAAATTAGTAATTGTTTTTTTTTTGTTTATTATTTAATTTAATAATTTGTTTAATAACATTCTTATTTTGTGAGCATGGGTATTCTACAGTTACATATCTGAAGTGATTTGTTTTCCCTGTTTGTTGTTTGGTTTTGCAATGACATCTGTACACGATGCACTATATCATTATATTACTTTTATTGTTGATTTTAATCAAGAAATTTGAATATAGGTACAAAGTATATATAATCTTATACTGTACAGCACTCACATTTTATTTCAAATTATCTGTTATCTTTTATACTAATTATTGTAAAAAAATGTGTTTGCAGAATGGCAACAGATTAATATTAAATTCTTACTTTTACAATAACATAATTTCTTCCGGCATAAACTACTCTATTATCGAAAGTACGTTAATAACTACGTAAATAACACCACATAAAAGGTAACTACACGAAAGAGCGACTGTTGCTATATTTTCTTTCTAGGATTTTACCTTTTTCATTAGTGCATTTGCAAGTAACAGAAACTAGATAATTATTAATAATTGAAGTAATGTCACAAGGTTTATTAATTACGTACTAATCATTTTCCCAGGAATAAACATTCCAGTATTATCCAGAAACATTGAAAAATATTTGCCCGAATTCTTTAATGGTGATATTTTGGTCAACGGTCCATTAATCGTCAGTGAATTGTTGAATGCAATAAAATCCCCGTCGCTTCAGTTAGCTTAATGCAAAAATTTATTGATTTACGAAATTTTACGAAGTGAAAGCGTCACTTCGAAATCATAAACACTATTTACAATGACCATTACTCTTAAACGCGCACCAGATGCTTGAGTAAATCATTCGCTACGATATCTAAGCGTGTAAATTTACTTCGAAAAACATTCACTAGCATAAAAGTGCAGTGCCGCCAAAGAAATTAGCCGCAAAATATAATTTTGCGATTGTTAGATTTGTCGGTGAGCTTTCGAGCCACACGATTTGTTGTTTTCCTGCGACGCGATAGACGTCAGGTAAAGCAAGGATAATTGCAAACATCATTTACAGTTGCAGCAAATTGTTAGAGATTGTTTGGATTTTTTAAATTTTAGAATATTGATTAACGCTTAGAGGTCGTCATCTTGTGCATTTTACATTTGAATGAATTTTCATTCATCAGTTTTATCAGTTTGTCCAGATAGTTATTGTTTTCATTGTTTAGTCCCATTTATTCACATAAACCGCCCAAAGAGTATTTAGTTGATACTCCAGGATCTACGAGAAAAAAATATTTATAAAATCGTTACAAAATTTTTAAATATACCACCTCAATCGGTAATTGTAACTACCAACATAATTTAAACAGCTTGATTAATCGTAACTTTACAAATCAATACAATCTGATAATAAATTCTGGATTACTACATTAAATTAAATTGTTAAGTTAATTTCGAATCCATCCGTCTTTCCCCTGCTAGGTTCCCATAAGAAGTTATTCAAGTTCGATTGCGATTCTCGGACTAAGTACATACCACAGCCAACTTTATTGCTTTTATATTGATTTCTCTACTTGTCTAACTTCGAAATGTCAAGTTTGTTTTCCTCGTCTGCGTTCCGTCGATGTATTTTCCGTACGGAGGGGGCTATCGTACTCCGGAGTTATCGCTTTATTTTCATCGCTGTTAAAACAAATACACGCCGGATATTTTATGTCTAGGATTGAAACGATAGTTCTTTTTTAGAAGAAAGGGGACATTGATAAAATACATAGTTCTGACGTTTAGACGACGATAGAATAGAAAATCCAAGTAATAAAATAAAGGTTTTGTTTGAATCTGTTTATTTAATAAAAAAAAAGTTATGTTTTTATTTGATTATAGAAGAATAAAGAAGTTTTTATGAAATGATTTATACGCGGGAGGGAGATATGGCAGTTCGTGTAACAATATCTAGTTTAGCTATTTTAGTATGTTCGTTTCCTAGCTTTTAATTCAGAATGATGTAAAAAATATTGTTTTTTTTTCGCTTTTTTCTTGTTTTTTTTTATTTGTTATCAATCTCATCATTTCCCTTGATTATTTATTATTTTGAATATTAGTTTCGTTAACCTTTTTATATTTTACTCCTAGCATTCTTATTTTACAACTCTTTCTGTACATCAATTTATCACTATATTTATTTATTTATTTTCAAATATTATATATTAATCTTTATCTGCTTTTGTCCTTAAAGCAGACAGCCATTTATTCATGCCACATACTTTCAGGATATCGACGATATACATACAATTTTAAGGATATGAATAATGTCATATTCATTTTACTTAATAAAGGAAAGTACTTGTATGTTTCCAAATAGATATTTATCGTACAGCAACGTTAAAAATAACGCTAACCTAAACATTATGATGATGATGATTCATCATCACCTGGCCCTGGTAGTTCATCATTGATGAACTACCAGGGCTATATGATTCATAATTCATAACGCAGTTAGCAGGGCAAATAACAAAAGCAAATTGCTAGTTATGTTAAAACAATTTACGTGAATTTGAAAAAATGTATGTTTCTGAGTACTAATATTAAATATAATTTTGCGAAACATACGTTTTGTCATGATAAAATTCAAAACTTTCGTTTATACGTACTTTGTGCGTTTTATCTTTGAATTGAGAACATATGTATGACCGTAGCTTTGTACAACCCCCCTAGAATTGCGATCGGCCGAAGATTGCCGAAGATGATGTATTTGAAATACATTATCCGTACATATTAATCTTTATAACTAGTTTTTTTAATGTAGTTTCATTACCTTATCAGAGTCATTCTTTTAATGAACGTTTAGATGCACATGTTTCAATAAAAAAAAACCTAAGAAAGCTCGACTGTTGAAAAAATAATTTCAGTTGCACAATTTTCTATTACAGACCAGTTGGAATGTAGGTATGATGTTACAAATGGAATTTATGGTCATCTGTAACTAAGAATTTATGTGTGGTTGGTTAAACTTGCAACCGGATAGCCACATAAGAATGGCTACCGACTATATCTCAGAAGCTAGTAATAGCAGCGCTTTTGGGTAAAATCTTTTTTGACAAATGTGGCCAAAAGACAATACTTGAAGTGATTTTAAAATTTGTTAGATGAACATAAACATGAATTTCGTAACAGTCAGGACTATGTATAAAATTAGAATTTTTGGTTATATTTCTTATTATATTATACAAATATATATATATATATATATATATATATATATATATATATATATATATATAAAAAGAAAGAAAGCTATACAATACTATGTTGTTGTAGATTCCCGCGGTCGATGCTTTCTTTTGAAGAATTCAGGTTTCCGGGTTGAAAGCGCATCGTAATTGCATAAGAATGCTGACATTTCGTTTTCAATTTCATGGAGCTTCCTTTGGGCTGTTGCATGAAGCTGAAGCATAAAGCTCCATGAAATTGGGAGCAAAACTTCGGCATTCAACTCTGAAACCCAAATTCTTTCAAAAGAATGTAACGTACTATATTTTAATGAATGCTTACTTATTGTTCTTAAGAATATTTTGAACGCTGCTGTTGTCTACTGTCGTCTTCTAACGTTTGTATAATATTCCCTCACCATGTCGAATGCTTCTTCGTTTGTAAGACGCATATTTTGATAGTTAAAAAGACAACAAAAGAAAATTAAAGGCATTATCAAAATGGGTCGAATGATTTTTTTTCATTCATCTTTTTTATTATCCATTCTGTATTATTTTAAAGCCTACCCATTTTGTAAAATTCGCTTATCATTTGAAAAATTCGCGAATCAAATTTTTATTGTTAATTCCAAACTGGAAATGGTATATTCTTTTTGAACAGAAAAAAGAAAGAGGATTCTATAATTTTGATGGTGCTACAAAATTGACTATTGCAAGAAGGAACAATGGCATAGTTAGTGTAACCAGTAGCACTTGTGTGATTCAGCAATTATATAATACCAAGAGGTAGGTTTTACCTATCGCAAACGATTCCAAAATCTGTTTATTCAATTTTAAGTGATAAGTGGCCATTGATATGTTGTGGGCTGAAGAAAATCAACCGTAGCGCAACATTATGGTAGGAAGACCTTCAAACGCTATTTTTCAAGAAGCGAATCACAGGGCACCATGTTATAAAACATAAAGATGAGACGCCGTTATAATTTGCTTAAAAGTCATACCATTTGCGTGTGATCCAAATGCAATGTACATCTGCGTAGTGACTACTAATAAACTAATACAGCTAACTTTACTAAGCGTTTGCAGCCAATGATTCGAAGACGCAACGTAGAATATCTTGATTTTAATTAATTTTCCTTCAGTATAATCTATCGCATTTTCAACAATAAAACCACCCTTTTGTAGTTATTTTCACTTTTAGCTGATAATAGGTTAACAATTCTAATTCTAGATCATGTTAAAAACCGCTAAATATAGATATAGGGAAACCTAACCTTATTTCCAAATTGGTAAGATCAGTACTTTCCTAATGATCATCTGGTACATTTGGAGATAAAAACAATTTACTGTCATTGTCAGCCAATCTCAACCATTCCATCCAACAAATTTTATTGCTAAACTTGAAAGCGTTTGGACGTAGCTATGCTTTCTTTGGGAAACGCGATTTTTTACCAGAAATAGTTGTAATTAAAAAACTACAAAATATGTTATTTTCATAATATGAAGATGAATGGAGTCTCGTTAGAAATATGCAAGATCTTCCATTAAAAAAGTAGATTTTACTGTGCCGCTTTCTTTTGGACAACACTCCTTGGATTGGATTTCTTAAGATGCGCAATTAACACTATATTTCATCCCTAAAATATCAAATTCCGACAAATAATAATCGGACGTACTATTGCTGCCCATTGCATAACAGTCCTTTTATATCAGAAATATGTTTAAAGCTACGGTTAGCTTAATGTTCAAACATAGCATCGATTGGATTTTGTGTTGCTGTGTCCAACTACTATGTATGTATATATAATTGTTTATGAAAAAAATAGGTAGCTTAATTTAATTTGCTCCTGATTTTTTTTTGTATGCAATAAATATTACTAACATTATTATCTTTTAATAGCTACATTAAAAAAATAACATTTTCTTAATTCAATGACTAAAATAAAATATTGATAGCTACAGATGTGTACAAATGTTACATGAAACATCTCGCACTATCTTGACAACAGTATTACAGTATTATACATATATGACTTCGTAAAAACCTCCAAAAAATATTACTATCATTTACTGATATCTACCGAAGCTCACGTGAAGTTGAAAAAATCATTTTTTACGGCTAGCAAACAAAGAGAAAGTGACGAGACAATCTGTCGCGTTTTTCGTATCTCTTTATATACACCGAAAACTTACACCGATCAATTTTGTTTCAGATATGGCTCGACGTCGAAAGCAAAAATTCAAATACTCTTAGTAGTAGCGGCCGACAGCGGCAGTAGTAGTAGAACGAACAATCGCCCTTCGTCTGTGCTTATCCCCGCAGTCAGAATGGATCACAGCGTGAAAGCGATGACGTCGCCCAGGATGTTATCGCGTTTCCTCAATCCGCACCGCTTCGAGAACGACGAGCTCGAGATGCTCTATCAGCGATACATCTGCAAATTGCAGCACTCGAGCGTGACGGCGGTCGTGGCCCTTTTCGTCTTATTGACCCTCGTCCTTGCTAATCTCGGTCTTGTTTACATACAGGCGCCGACGCCCCAAGTGGTGTACTCGTTCACGCATTGCATACTCTTCGTGCTGCTATTGGGCTTCCTGCACACCAGATTTATGCAGGACGCTTATCTTCTGTGGGTGTGCTACGTGGTGCTGTTCTTTCTGGTGACTTTTTGCGGGCTCGCGTTACCCGTTTACCCGTCGAGTCCGGGGAAAGTGGCGGCAGAAGGCACGTGGCATATCGTCTTCGTGGTATTCCTAGCGTACGCTATGATGCCATTGAAGACGTGGATCGCTGCTGTTTTCGGTTTACTGTTATGTTCGGCACATATCATCATCACCACCTTTCTCGCTAAGGATTTCGCGTATTTGTTTTGGCAACAAGTAAGTATTGAACATCGATAATTTTGAAACTAAGACCGCTTTGTTAAGGATAACTGAATGTTACCATAATTACTTTAAGTTGCAAAAATAGAATCTGCGCTAGATGCATAAGGCACGTTGGCTTTACGAGGCCAAGTCAATAGCAGCTGTATGTAACGGCTATGAAATTTGGAAATAAGCGGTTACATTTGTTAAATTTTCTTCTCAATACTCAGCTTTCTTTTGTAGTCATGCCTTTCCTTAAAGCTGATGAGTACATCAATTAATTTTCAACCAACCCTTGCCAACTTTTTTATAGTAAATAACAAGTTTATAGTAAATAGCAATGCTTTTAACGAATATATATAACTGGGTTACTAAAATCGTCTAAACGTCAATTTTGAAGCTGTAAAGAAAAACATAGAATTAACTGAACCTGCGATAACAATAAACGAAGTCATTAAACTGGCCATTATCTGTTTTGCCATAACTTGGTATCCGGCTATTGTCAAAGTGTTTAGAACTACTAATTGTTATTTCTTAAAATTATATTTTGTTCTATATCTGTTGCATGTTTAGTATCCAAAGTATTTCATAAAACACGTTAGTTGGAATTGTTAATTCAAGTTATTTTCACTTGAAAAATACTTCCGGTCAAACCGGAAGCGGTTACCAACATTCTTATTTTAAATACAATTGTATACGTTTTATCAGATTAATCTATTGTACATAATTTCAAATCGCGCACTTTATATCTAAAGTCAACTGTTTTCAAGATATCTAAGATCATGGTGCAATTCTTCACCCCTTCAACTAGATCCTGTTATTTTTCGTTGAAAATTACAATGCCATGAAAGTGGCACGTGATCTTATATTATCATAACGGAGAACTCGGTAAAGATTTTATGTTTCTTTTTATTCGATTGATTTTGTTTAACCGAGGTAAGGACGGACTCTGTTCTAGCCTTGGATTGGTTCTTCTATCAATTAGGGTACCTTCTATCAATTAGGGTAAAGAAATACTCAAAGAAGAGGAATTTAGAACCTAATCCAACAAAAATTAAAATAATATACGTGTCACATCGCCCGAAGCGAAGTTGTGCACGGTAACTTAACATATGAATCATGCTAGAGCCGAAAATCAACTACGGAGATGGGCAGACTGATTGGGCATCCCGATCAATGTCTGTCGAGCATCGGTCGTTGCAGATCATGGGCTTCTGTATGGTAACCTGAGATTATTAGGACAATTAAGGATCAACTCTCTGATTTTTCGACCGTATTATTTGGAAGAATTATGTAGCATTGAATAGTATTATTCAGTTCTACTTCGTTGCTTTATATGGCGCGGTTCACATGCTGAGTTACCGTGATCATTTGCTTTCCGATCAGTTAGCTTTGCCTTTGGCATAGTCTACATGTTGAATTACCATGCTAACTCTGGTCTACCACCTTTCCTTCTTTTGAAGAAGCCCGATATGATTGTGGGTGAAATGTGAACTTTCCAATTACCTACCAAATCCAGAACACATTTAGCCTAACCATCAAAAGTTGATCGTTCGGGAAGCACTTCTAAGAAATTGAGTGCTTGTCTCCTCCGTTGTACCGAAGCAGGCATTGCTTTAGTAGATCGAAAAACAATTGTTTGTCATAAATCTTCGATAACATTAAGAAAAGCAACAGATGACATCGTATCACCGTTTATCACGACAAAGTCAGCTCTCACATAGCACCTCAAATAATTGATTATTCGAAGAAGGAAAATATAGCCCACATTCGCCTATTCTATCGTCTAAAGGTTTCTTTTTGTTTCCAAACATTGGCCAAAAATTCAGAAGCAGTAATTTTGATCATCTCAAGGAGCTGCTGGAGCCTCAAAAAAATTATTTTAAAGATACTACCTTTATAATGGGAAACTTTTTCAAGAATTGGTTCGAGCACGTGTATAATTTAAACGGATTTATACCAAAGAATCTTTATTTTTTCCATTGTTTTTGTGAAAACTTAAAAGGTGTCCGTCGTATGTATTTCATTTCATTTTTGTTTTGCATTCATCTCAAACTAAAAATAGCGTTTTCTAACAAGCTATTACACACATATTATCATAACATAAATACCGTCTCCTTATTTCTTGTGAAAATCAACTGATGACATCGTATTACCGTTTATCACGACAGAATCAGTTTTCACATAGCACCTCAAGCAATTGTTTATTTGAAGGAGGAAAATATTGCCCACATTCGCCTATTCTATCGCCTAAAGGTTTCTTTTTGTTTCCAAACATCGGCCAAAAATTCAGAAGCAGTAATTTTTATCATCTCAAGGAGCTGCTGGAGCCTCAAAAAAAATTATTTTAAAGATACTACCGTTATAATGGAAAACTTTTTCAAGAATTGGTTCGAGCACGTGTATAATTTAAACGGATTTATACCAAAGAATAAACCTTTATTTTTTCCATTGTTTTTGTGAAAACTTAAAAGGTGTCCGTCGTATGTATTTCATTTCATTTTTGTTTTGCATTCATCTCAAACTAAAAATAGCGTTTTCTAACAAGCTATTACACACATATTATCATAACATAAATACCGTCTCCTTATTTCTTGTGAAAATCAACTGATGACATCGTATTACCGTTTATCACGACAGAATCAGTTTTCACATAGCACCTCAAGCAATTGTTTATTTGAAGGAGGAAAATATTGCCCACATTCGCCTATTCTATCGTCTAAAGGTTTCTTTTTGTTTCCAAACATTGGCCAAAAATTCAGAAGCAGTAATTTTTATCATCTCAAGGAGCTGCTGGAGCCTCAAAAAAATTTATTTTAAAGATACTACCATTATAATGGAAAACTTTTTCAAGAATTGGTTCGAGCACGTGTATAATTTAAACGGATTTATACCAAAGAATCTTTATTTTTTCCATTGTTTTTGTGAAAACTTAAAAGGTGTCCGTCGTATGTATTTCGTTTCATTTTTGTTTTGCATTCATCTCAAACTAAAAATAGCGTTTTCTAACAAGCTATTACACACATATTATCATAACATAAATACCGTCTCCTTATTTCTTGTGAAAATCAACTGATGACATCGTATTACCGTTTATCACGACAGAATCAGTTTTCACATAGCACCTCAAGCAATTGTTTATTTGAAGGAGGAAAATATTGCCCACATTCGCCTATTCTATCGTCTAAAGGTTTCTTTTTGTTTCCAAACATTGGCCAAAAATTCAGAAGCAGTAATTTTTATCATCTCAAGGAGCTGCTGGAGCCTCAAAAAAATTTATTTTAAAGATACTACCATTATAATGGAAAACGTTTTCAAGAATTGGTTCGAGCACGTGTATAATTTAAAGGGATTTATACCAAAGAATCTTTATTTTTTCCATTGTTTTTGTGAAAACTTAAAAGGTGTCCGTTGTATGTATTTCATTTAATTTTTGTTTTGCATTCATCTCAAACTAAAAATAGCGTTTTCTAACAAGCTATTACACACATATTACCATAACATAAATACCGTCTCATTATTTCCTATGACACGTATTCTATTGTATTTCAAGTTTAGTATTTTTAAGCTACATCCATGAGTCATTTTCCATATCGCACAAAAGAAAACGATTTTAAGGATTCTAAAGAGCACATTCTATTAGATTCGACAACAAAGCGTGAATACTAGATCAGCTGCTATTTCTGGATCTTAGTAGTTCGTTGTTGCTCAATGGATAACACGAAAGTGAAGTTGTAAGCCCATATACGAACGCTGTGAATTTATTCATACATGCACGTCGATACATATGATATTGAGCAGCTTGCACGTATTTGGAGTGCATATTTGTATGTCGAATTTTGCGTTATTGCTCTGCAAGAATTCCATTTCGTCCACATTATTAACATCAATGACCCGAATTCGTTCGGTGTAAGTACTATAAAGGTTCTGCAATTTATCTGTAAACATGTATCGTCCTTCTTTCAGAATCTTTACGGATTCTGCTTAGTTGAGCACATTCTGTCTGATTAAAATCCGATATATAACCTTCACGTGCACACAACATACAGTTGGCTACGTTCTTTCAATTTACTTACCGATGCATGTAGTTGAATCCTATTGTTAATGGCAACAATATATTGTTTTCCTTCACGGCGTTCTAGAAAAGTGAATGAAGTAAATTACCTATTAGACAAGTGCCACTTGTTGAATTTTCACTGTTTAATGAACAAAATAAACATCTGTTGCGACAACTTATTTAAATTATTACTAAATACCAATACTAAACACGTTTTGTGTAACCATTACTGGATCCTTTAGTGGATTTTAAATGAAGGAAAACAATATGTGTCGCTTCAACAACTAACAATATTCTTGGTTGGAATTCGCATTGCCACCCAAGCTGTTTACCAAAACTTAAATTTAGAAATTAATTGAGGTTAGTTGAGTACCAGGACGCTAGTAATACGATTGTCTTGAATTCTTAAAAAAAGAAGATAAAATACGATTATTAGCATTATAAAAGTGCGTTGATAAAATGGAAACACCGAAAGTACCAAACGTGACTTTATTAGCGAACTAACTTAATTATCGAACAAATTCTTGGAAAGCTTGTAAAACTAAAAATAAATATTGAAAGAAATACAGATGGAAGGATGTGGTACGTATCAAAGAATATAAGAAGAACAAAATATATTTGTAATTCTTGACGACTTAGTAGTGCCATGAAAGACAAGCAAATGTTTTACTTGTTAGTATATTACCGCTGAAATTGTTAACTTCTATATCTCTTTTACTTTGAAGACTAAAACATCTTAGCAGTAAAACTAAACGGTCCCGTTAACATTTTCTCTTTTTAGACTGTTACGTTTCGTTTCAGGGTAAATCTTATTTTTGTTTACTTATATTTCTCTCTGAGATAATCAATATTACCAATTATGAAAAATATAACAAGTAAAATCAATACAATGGGAAGAATGATACAAAGTAAAGTTAAAATTCTCTCGCTGGGTAGGCAGAAACCTGCCCATGGATAATGCATTTCTTTTCTCCTTATATTGCATTTGCTGCAAATGGTTCCGTCAATATCATAACAAAAGTGTTTTGTCATTATTTTTTTTTTATTGTTTCTGGGCATTTAGCCAGATTTTTTAAGAAAGAAAATAGAAATAAAGAACAAGTGGGCACAAGTTAACAATTGTGTATTTCCACCAACAGAAGATGGTACTTCTATTTGGAAAACCTTAAAGCTTTGAATAGTCATTTCTTCTGCCTGATGCTTATGACCAAAATTTCAGAATATTGAAAAATCGGCCCCCATAATTCCAAAGCAATATTAGGAAAATATGACGTAAATAGATATAACTCACTCCGTGTTATAAGCACTCGTCAGAAGAAGTAATATCCGGGATGGAACCCGACTGGAAGAAAGGGAGAAACATGTCCAATAAACATCTATAATACCAACAAATAAAGTTAATCAAATAGAAGGATCCTGCACATGACGTTATTTGCTTGCATTGTATTCAAATACTTCTGAGATCACTTGGAAACATTAGAAATAGCAGTAACTAAAGAACTGTACAGCTAAAAACTACCATTGCCGCAGCACAATTTCTTTAACGATAAGGAAATTCTATTTGTTCAAACTTTTTCTCCCACGAAGGGAGGTATTATCGCTTCTGTTCCGTTCTTTAAATAGTACCTCCAACATGGTGAAAATAACTGTAATATCAACAACTGAATTAAATTGTTATCAAATGTTCACAATTTTTGGGTAGCAAATGTATGGACATATTACATTTCAATTGGAAATTCGACGAGTGCTTTACATCATTTTTAAGCCTCCAAATAGTTTACTGGCGATACCTGATGGAGTAAAACTCTATTTTAGAAAAGTGTGTGTGAATGAGAAAAGAAAAATGATGGTAGCATACCCATGCAGTTATGGTACATTTATTCACGTTAATTTGTAATTCAAATTAATAAAACGAAAAATACCTTCATCACGTCTAACAGCATTATTACCATTACTTCTATTAGACAACACTCGACGTGAATAATAATATTGCATAAAACAGATTATATGAATAAAGTAAGTTATTTGTAGGCAGATATTTGGCGATTAACAATCGAGTATTTTAGTTTAAGAAAAACGACTGGCCAAATTCCACAGAAATCAATGTGCAAATACCAAGGAATAGAAGCAGTTCATTATATAACCTATATATGTACATATCAATATCCCTTGCACCATGTGGTGATTGCCCCCTTCTTGATCCTCTGTGCGTGTCCCCACCAGCTCAGCTCTTTCTGTTCTATTAATTCCGACATTTTCAGTTTTTCTCAAATCTGCATACTTCTCGTCCTATTCTTTAAAATTCCGTTCGTTCTTCTATGATATTTAATTTCGGCTGCTTGTATTTTATGTTTGTATCTTTCCGATAGTATCCATGATTTATTTTCACGTGTTACCAGTGGTTAGTACATTGTTTTAAATACCTTCATTTCTCTTTCTCTCGTAATTACTTTGTTGCTCATTTTTTATTCATTGATTGAGATAATCTCAATGTTTTCTTTGGTTTATTTCTGGTTCGTCTATTCCCGTATTTCTTATTTTTTACTCGTAGGTATTCAATGCTTGAGTTGTTCTATTTTGATTTCAATGATCCAAAGTTTCAGTCTTTTTTTCGTTTATGACCCGAATTTTTGTTTTGTTCTTATTTATCTGGATGGAATTTTCTCTCCGAACCACGTTTTTTCGAGCTTTTTCATATTTTGTCAACTTTCTTTTGCATATCTATGTATGCATAATCGACTTTTTTTGCTTTATTATGCTAGATTGTCGTTTATTAATTTATCTTCGTCTTGTGTACTGTGGCCTGGTCCGAATCCATTTTGTCCTTGAGAAAGTTGGTTTTGTTATTGCTATTATTCTATTATCTATGGTTGTTCCATGGTTATTTCTAATGATACTCAATAATACACTCTTGCTATCTTTCCATTTTTCCATGTATTATTAGCGACTCCCATTAGTACTTCCATTCTTTTTTCTCCCAAATTCTTTAGTATTTCTGTCGTTATTTTATCTTAGCATTCATTAACTAAAAGCAATTACTAGAGATTGGTGTAGCAGTGTCAATTTAAAATGGCACCTTAATAACAGGAAATCGCTGCTAGTTCTGGGAATAACAAATATCTCTAAATGTTTCAGCATTGAATCTGTAACGACCTGAAGACTACTTAACAATATAAAATAAACAACTGAATCGAATTAGAAGTCTTTAATTCATAAAGCAATCATACTGTACGTTGTAATACGTGGGTACATAAAAATGAAGGTAAATTGTATGTAATAACGATATTCATCAATTCTTAAAGATCTTGTATTTGCATTGGTATTAGGTTGAGGAGTTGTTATTAGTAACGCCCTCTATGTCGCGTATTCTTAACTTTAGTTATTGATTATCAAGATAGATTTAATAGGTGATTGAATTTACTAAATTAGCATTGCATGTAAACGACAATAGTGATTGATTGATTGGCATGTTAGCCTATAGCATGGATTTATTTATCGGAAATTGCGTAACTAAGTAAAAAAACTATATTGAGTGACAATTTCTCGATGAGGCGTTCCAGTGGTAAGAGGACGTCCACAAACTGGGTAGAAGTAGGAACTATTTCATCTTTTTCGGCTAGGGGGTAATAGTAACAAGGCAATCGGATGCTTTAGGCACACAACTTACATACTGAAAAGCTTCCTGAGGTTACGACTAGTTTTAAAAGCTTATACTCCATAGAACCGTCACCACGCTTAAAAAAAATACAGCATCTCTTCTTGGCTTAATATTTCCAGCAATACCGTAAGTAAGCTACTATTTAGAATACTGCGTAAGTTTCAGGGTTTATTGAAATTTGTTCTATAAGTAGCCCAAAGTGAACAGAAGCAAACCAATTGGATAACGAAAAAGTTATTGGTTAACTTCTTTGGCAAGACTTTCTACGAAATATTGTTTTTCAAATCGACAGATTCATTTTTCGTCCTTCTAGTATATTCGATCCAGTAAACAACATTTATTGCGCAAAACAAAATTCACAATCGGAAACTAATTGTTCTTCTTAAATTAAAAATTATTAAATACATAGTGTAGAAGTTATGAAATCAAGAAGTATTCAAGAATAAATGGAGTTGGATTTAATTTGGGAGATGCGTCCCTAGGCAGGGTTTTCACAACGAACACCAGATTGGGTTAATGTCACGTGAAGAAATATAACTATTAGTTAAAAATTCATTAATTTCGGCAAGCAAACACAAAAGAATTAATCAAATAAAAAGGAAAGAAATAAGAAATCGACGTTTGAAGCGAAAACCATTGGTACCCAGAGTACTTCGTCAGTTATGGGTTCCACGCGCTCCTCTTCCAAATTTGATGGTTCTTCAGTATCTGTTAATGTTTAAAATATTTTCGAAGATCTCCGTAAAATCAATATAAAGAACGTCCAAGTCTTGTAGAGACTGCTGATATTACGGGAAAGGATTTGTATTCATCTTTATGTAGATTTCCTGTGAATAGAAGTTTTCCCGCAGAAACAGCTACAGCGGTTTTCGCTTTAATTAAATTCAACTCATCACCTTGGAATTGTAAATTAACTTTATTAAATATTTTAAACACGTCTGCTAAATACGCGACGTAATTTTTTTTGTATGAAATTAGTTTTCCGCGCAATTTTCCGTCTCTGCCTAATCCAAAGAAAATCCAATATTGAGTCAGATAGACCGAAGCAACGATGCAAACGAACAACTTTTGCGGAACCAAGATATTTTTATGTGCAGCAACAAGCGATTGTATTTTTCATCATTTCCACTACAAATCTCAAACAAAAAATCGGTCGTTCAATGAATTGCTTCTTTTGATTGATGTATAACATATTAAAGCGACGTATGCAGACGTTCATTTGGTACTACTTGTTTTCAATGTGCTGTGAAACTGGAGCAGCTCACAAAGTACAGCAAATGTCTTGCTCTTTAAAAAAAGCGTTTGTATTATGTTAAATATAGATTCTCCGTTAGTATCAGCTTGATAGATTTTTTCTTCTTTTCTACATAAATCGTACGTATAAGTCTTAGAATTTCATTATTTGGTAGAGTTGATTCATCGAGCCAAATGGAAGATCTGCAAGTCTTTAACTAATCACATAATAATATTTCAACGTCTGTTGCCGTTTCATTTATTCTTCTTCTTGGTGAGAGCAACATTTTGATGACAGTTAACTGTATAAAATTAATTCCTCGCATTCGATGCAAATCACAAAAAAATACTAGAATATTCCTAGAGCTATCCCTTTTATAACTTGCTTTGTAAACAAGTTACTTTGTCACCAGAGTTCGGAAAAACGCACTCAGGTTTGTACACATACGCGAACGCGAGTGTTACAACGTGCGCGTCTGATGGAGACAATTTCTCACACACATAAACAAGAACAAAAAGATAAAATTTGAAACGCAAGTGGTCGTATGCAAACATATAGTAGCTTAGTGAGCGTACGTAAATTAATATTTCCGAACCCTGTTTGTCACCGCCAGTCTATTCTAAACTAAACTGAAACCGCCGCTCCTCTAGCTCTTCCAGTCCCACTGGGGAATGTTATGAGCCCACGTTGGGAATATATGCTCTGTAATGGTTGTGAGATGGTTTTGGAAACAGCGACATTTTTTTCCCCATTTGTAGGGCGTGGGCGAATATCAAGTCCGGCCAACGGCGGTAGTGGTGTAATGGTAAAACTTCTTTTTTATTTATTTTCTTCCCAAAATATTAAATTTCACGTAAAATTACCCCACAAAAACCCTCAGTACAATTTCAGACAAATCTCGGTGTAATCTCATAAATTAACGTTTATGAGATACTTCTGTTATTTGTCAGTAAAATTTAAATTCAGGTGAGTGTTTGTGGTGTAAAATAGAATAGCGTGAATCTTGTGTTTGCGTCCCTACGTCACGCTACTTCTAAACTAAGAATTTCCGTTTGTCTTTCGTCATCAATGCGTTTTTGGAAAAGATTTTTGAAATTTTGCTGTGGTTAATAACAATCGCTGTAATTTCTGATAGAGGCGAACTGTTATCGAAATAGCTTATATTTGGTGATATTTTCATTTTCAACTTTTCAATTTCGAAATTTTCAAAGTACAACAACTAATTTCAAGGTTGCAAGGATTTTAGTTGTACTTCGAAGTTCGAATTTGCCGAAAGAGTATTCTAGAAACATTCCCTTATTCCCCATTCCTTAAATTTAAGCAATTTGGAAAAACTTAAAACAGCTATTCCTACATTTTTCTCTTCGCATATAGCATCGCACTACAAACACATTGTAAAAAATCTGAAAAATGACTCTTAAATTACTAATAAATCATCGCAAAAAAGGATGGATTATTCTGTGTTGATTGTAATGATAATTCCTCTGTGTAGAGCTAACATTAATAACTTCAATGCTTACGAAATCATCCTTATACATTATGATATACTACTTTCAATAATTGTTAAACTACTAATCGTCAGCTTTTCCCCTCAAACTAATATTAAACTTGTCACTTGGATGATAAAACACTGTTTGCAATTAATACTGAAGTGAAGCGCTGAAACTGTGTGGTTCTCACTTAAGTTATAATAGTTAGATCCTGCTCTGAAACTAGCCGAGGTAGAAGTTTATATATTCATGTATAGTACGCGTTATACAGTACAAATTCTAAAGATAAAGTTTAGAGTAAAGGGACGGTGGCGTTGCTAACATACTTTAACTTCAATCTATTCCAGTTACTGTTTTTATTAAAATTTATTCGGAAAGATGGAGTTTTCAACTATAGAATTTATGTACATAATACAGAAAGAAACAGATGCAAATTATTGCTTCTTTTTTAAACCATTAAAATGTCATTAGCAGGATGTGTTATCCAAGTACTTTGGAAACTAGCGAAGTCGTACGAATAATAAAGAGGTAACCATTTATTATTATATTACTGTAAATAAATGTTATTCCATAGAAGCGCGTTACATTTAACTACATTTCTACTATCAGAAGTGCTATTCGAATCCAGTGTAATATAGGTTAAATCCGGAGTTCGGTGCAATGTGAAATGTTCAAGTGTCTTAGCGTTATTTTAAATATAATCCCTGAGAAAGCGTGTGACTATTTAGGTGCCGAATCGTGGAAGGAACTTTCAGGTTACAAGAATTTCCTTGGTCTATTCTAGACAAATGATGCGTAATTTTGCAAAAGCGTAGTTTCTTTCTTGGATTGAGAGTCACTTGTTTAGCAACTGTAGGTTTAAAGATACTAGTTTCTAGGTTCCTAAGTTTCTAAGGTTTCTAAGTTTCTAAGTTCTGATGCCTTTGATTCTCACTCTTAAATAAAAGGTAATTTGCTTTGAACATCAACAAACACAGTCAGCTGTCGTTTAAACCCAATATCACTTTTAGAATGCACGAAGCCAGCATTAGAAGTCGACAGGTTTTTCGTCATTTCAGATCGCCTTCGAGGAAGTTTACGAGGTTTACGTTTTACATCGGTCCAAGGAGTCTTTGACGTATTTATGATTATAATCATGCCCATTTATTACTTAAAAATGGGTAGGAATTCTATTTAGTCCAATTCTTTACAAATGTATTTGGCCTCTTTTTAATCCGACTAACTCATCTGCTTTAAACAGAACACATCAGAAAATGCCTAGAAACAATAACAAAAAATATATAATGCCAAGATAGCCTAGCTTCCTCATGGTATTTGTTTCTAGGCATTTTCTGATGTATTCTGTTCATGTACATCATATGACGCCGGGTAGACAAATACACGTCCGTGTGTTAGTGTATCTTCTTTCTCTCCTTTTGTTACGTTTGCTGTGAATTATTCCATCAGTACCATGAGGAAGCTAAGCTATTTTAGTATTATATATTTTTGGTCTTTTGCTTTACCCCATGTAATTCCTATGTTTCGCAATATCTTACCCAACAGTTTTTCACTGCTTTCCTCGTTTCTCCTTAATCGGAATTCTAGCTTCCCATGCCTTCTTTACTAGTGTTTCTTTACTCAACTTGTGTAAGTGTCGCCACCATCCCACTTGCCTTTCCTCTATAAATCTTTTTACAGATTTTACGTTTAGATCTTCTCTTATCGTGGCATTTAGGAATGAAACGAAAAACATAATTCGGAAAGAATGGACAAAATGAATTAGAGGTTGGTTTTGAGTTAGAGGTTGGTTTTCATGTGTGATTGGAAAGAAGAATATTTTCAAAGATCACAATTAAATGTATTTTGTTAATAAATTGTGTATAGCTCTACGTGGCTCAACGGAAAAAGAACACCTCTCATTGTTTGAATGGTGTATCTATTGACATCTCTACTGACAATTTTCCGTTTTTCTTATTATTTACTAGATTGTATTAACAGAAACTTAATAGACATGTAAAGATGAAAAATTCTAGTATATGTTAAAAACGCCTCTGGTATCTAACGCATTCCATTCACAAGCATTCGGGTAATGACACTATTTTACTGTCGCTTAATGTGGCGCGTTGCAGCGGCTCATATAGCCGAGTCCTCCTCTTTCTGTCGTAGAGATTTCGTTCAGTAAATACCCTCAGCCAAGGATGATCTCGGAGAAACGGGGACATAACTTATACTATGTTTCCCATTAGATTTCAAATTTTAAGGTAATTTCATCCACTAAATTTTAGAGTAATAAAAGTAATATCGTATATTAGTCGATCTTCAAGTAAGGTTTCTTCACCAATTTTTCGGCCATGAAGGAGCATATGTTTGATTATATAAAAACAATGAAATACTTCTATATTTATATTGTTAATGTAATATTTATTGTACGTGAAACAAATAACAGTTTCGTTTTGTTTGCATTGCTTGTTAACCGACCTATATTAAATTATTCCAATTTTAACAGTAAAGAAGAAATATTCGTTTGTATCACATAGCTTTCTTCATAAGTTCGGTAATTAACCCTGAAGTATGTATGAAAACGCAATTTGAAATTTAGCGAAACGAATGGAATCTTGTAACATCTGTTGTGAAACTACTACTCTTACACGTTCTCATTCTGAATAAAATTAAGAACACTGAAATGCTTAACGAGAACATTTTAAATTTGACTGCAGCGGCGTAGCGTTTTCAAAAAAATAAGACTCGTTCCAAATACAAGAAAGGCCGTCGTACTCGTTAACAGCAAACAACATTTATATTTATACTGAAAGAAAATTACCTAACGGGGTAAATAAACTTCAGAAAGAGATATTAATAAATCAATAAAATCAATAAAATAATACTTTATTGATCACGAAATAAGCTTTGCTATTTAAAATTCTCGAATACTTCAATATTCTTTTGTGATGTAGCGACTTTTATGTAGGCTACACACTTACATCTTCTTGATGATATGTCAGGTACAGGCAGAGATTGAAATTATGATTGGGAGTTGCGAATAGAATCGACAATGTTTATCCCCGTTTTGTCCCCACTCTGTTGGAGATTGATGTAACATGGTTTTACGATATTACACCCGTAAATGTAAACAAGTGTAGTGCTTTAATTTCCGTGCTAAATTTCAATTATTCATTAATGAAAAGCCTTGAGATAAAATTGAGAATAATCACAAGTTTTTTTGTAGATTTTCTCTAGGGCCTATTTAATGTCAGATACCCTGCAACTCCCTTGGGTTCTACTTTACTTCCCTGGAAATGGCCTTAAACTCCTTTTGATTGTGTTTGATGATGAAAAATACCATAAACATCTGTTTCAAGCTAATCTCAAAATAGCTCTTTCAAAACCGACTACCTCAATTATCAAGTTTTCATTCTGTATCTTCATTGTCACAGGAATGTCAATCCAATGACTTTGGTATTTTTATAGTTGCCCTATTATCGATCGTATCTGATATTTAAGAATTGTGATTATTAGATTTCTAATTTGGTTTCTATAGAAAATGTTATTAAAAGATATATTAATAAAATTTTTGTTTTAAGAAAGAAGGAGGTGATAATAACTAAATTCTGTAAAATTAGAAAGTACTCTCTCACCTGGAGCGGATGTTGCTCACAGATCTTTTCGGTATGACCGGAAGTGTTACATCATTGTAATTATTTCGATTATACTTCGGTCGGTTTCAGTATAGTCTCTTGAATTTATCAAAGTATTTTCTTTCATATATCGATTTTTATAACCGATTTTTGGTCCCGTTCTTAAGACCAATTTCCAAACCATTGTTGTTATTTCCGATTAACCAGTTCCAAAAAGGAGCGTTCCTTTCCAGCACTAGCAAAAGCGCAAATAACTAAGAGGGAAAGGAAAGATATTTTTCTAGAGACTTTTTAATTTTTTAAATTTCCTTATTACGTCAAACAAAAGCAGTGATTAAGATTCCTCTTTTCAGTATTAATTTTTTTTTTGTCCAGTATTATACACATAACATGCCACGTAAGTTGCAAACCATACTCCCTCATATATTCCTTTGACTTCTCGTACGATAAATGGACAAGCAGTATTATAAACGTAATGAAGTAGATCTCATGAAGTGCTCACTCTCGCATGCCATGCAAATATAATTTCGCTTGCACGCTTTCGCTTTCAAACGCGTAGGCTTCTCTCCGAAATTCGTTTCATCACGTTTTATCAGGGATCAAAGGAAAATCGCAATACACGGAACAATGCGTTATATTATATAAAGGCGGAACTGTCATGAGTTCTTCTGTATGCGCATACGTTGCGATAGAAATGTTTGAAGACATATATGTGCCCTCTTTATTATGAAATTTACAATCTACAATCTAATGTGCTAAAACGCAAATGATTTCATATTAAAAGCGAATATTTTATTATTGCAAAGGATTTGAAAGATCCTTAGTTTAACTCTTCAGATTTCAGATTTAGTGTTCTCCGTAAATTTGTTTTTATAAATCTAATTTACATTGGCATACCTTGTGTTCATATCCTTTTAGGTTAATTTTCTGGACAAGTATAGGTTTTTAACAAATATTACAAATAGCCTTATATTTGCAAAGGCGTTTACCCACCTTTATAGTTGCTATGTAATGTTCTACGCTACGCAATGAGCCGACTGGCGATAAGATGTTAGAAATGACTCTTTTTTGCGGTTTAGGTCCATTCAGGGAGACGGACTAGCTAAAGAGCAGTTTCTGGAAAATTTTTATTGTGGCTGTCATAAAAAATGATGAGAAAACAGATGACGTAGGGACTTCAATATAATGAAAAGTTTAGTTTACATTCAGCTTTTCCATTGCAAGCAGCGAATAATGAAGAATTTGTGCAAAGTGTTTTAAAACAGCCAGTAAATTTAAAATAATGCCGGCAAGAAAAGAGTTTTCAACAGAAACGCGTGTCCAAATAGTGGCACATCACAACATCGGTAAAGGTAACGATGAAATTGCTATATTATTGAAATTAAATCGTAGAACCGTGGATTATAATATAAGAAAGTATCAAACAAGTGGCTGTGTATAGAATAAACGGCGACCCGGACGGCGAAAAATTACAACACCAGCAGACGATCGTGCTGGTAATGATAAGCAAGCGAAATAGACGAAAAACAGCGCCAGAAATTGCTGCCGAAGTCAATATTTCGCGTCCAAAACCAGTTAGCGTGACCACAGTGAAAAGGCGTTTGCGCAAGGCTGATTTCTATGGAAGGATTGCTTTGCGGAAACCGTTATTACGAAAAGCAGACGAAGCTAAACGGTTAAGATGGGCAAGAGAACACAAAGATTGGACGTTGGAAGATTGGAAGAAAGCACTCTGGACCGACGAATCTAAATTTCTCACTTTTGGTTCAAACAGAAGGACATTTCTCCGTAGATCGAAAGGAGAACAAGCGCTTCACACGATCCTGTGTTATACCAACAATAAAACATGGATTTGGGGTTCTTGTGGTGCTGCCTCTGTTGGAGATTTGATCAAAATAGATGGTATTCTGTGAAAAGAAGGCCGTCGAGAGATTTTGGAGAAGAATGGTATCCCATCTGAAACACGATTAATCGTTAAGAACTTCGTGTTCCAGCACAATAATGATCCGAAACACACTGCTAAGATATGCCGTGAGTATTTAGAGCAGCTGGAGCACAGAAACCAAATTATTGTTATGAAATGGCCACCCCAAAGTCCAGATCTCAATCCGATTGAGCTTTTGTGGCAGGCATTCGATGGACAGGTTTGAAAGTCTACTCCAACATTGGCAACAGTACTTTGAACGCAATTACAGGATGCGCGGAGGAAAATAGAGCGACTAATACTAGCGAAGCTGTTAAAAAGAATGTCGAAGGTGTGTGCGACAGTTATAAAAGCGAAAGGACATATTGACGAATCCTAAATTTAAGTAAATTTATGATTGTCAATGTTAGAAAAATGACCAGTACATTGTTTTTATAACTGTTAAAGTGCTTTGCACAGAATCAAGGTTTATTTTATAATTAGTATTTGACTTGTTTTTGAAATATTTTAAAGGTTGGTAAACACTTATGGCCGCTAGTGTACATGGATGTGTACTACAGGATAACTCTAAATAATCACATATGGATTAATTCCACCAATTTCAATTCTCTCCTAATATGCGGGTCAAAATTTTACAGACTTCCCGATAGGTCCGCATTTTTGCGAATGAGGTTGAAAAGAGTAGTTAGCATACTGCCATTTTCTTCAAGTGGTGTTGCCATTGCTGTTGAAGAAAATTCCGTATCCATCAGGATTCCAAATACATTTTTACGCGCAATGTACTGACAACACATTTTGGTTTATTTGTTCGAGAGTTTTTGGACAGTGTGTATCTAAATCAACCAACAAAGTCCATAACCGTGAATTTTTGCTCTTTAAAGTCTTTAAGATCTTTCTTCATTTAAAGTCTATTTTTTCCCTTGAGATCATTTCAAATTGCTGGTTTATACGACATCTGTTGGCAATGCTGATCAACTTTTCAACGGAATTGAATTCGAAACATCTTTTACAATTACCGACTTATTATTAAACTCCTTAGTTTTTATAACCGCTCTAGATCGTCATACGATGAACACAATCGACAGAATCAAGCCTTTAGAGTCTGCCACATACATACGCTCAGTGTATGTGAATGTAGCAATCACAGTACAATTAATTGATACCTGTCGTTATACTTGACGTATATATTTATTAGCTGGCATTTATTCCTTAGGTTACACAGCCAGCGCAACTATACCAGTCAAAAGGCAATATTTGAAAAACATAAAACGTTTGCGAGTCGCGATTAAATCGAATTGACGACAGTAATTTATTTCAAATCGTGTCTGCGTCCAGCATAACACATATAACTCATTACGGCGAGCCTTTATGGTATTGTTCGAACAGGATCGGTTTTATATTGCACTGCTATTTCTCTAATTCTGTAATAAACAAACCAACAGATACAAAGTTGCGTTCGAGAATTGTGCGTCGGAAAACTGAGACCAGTTAATTGGGCAATGTGACAATTTTAGCGCGTCGTATTAAGGACATACGAGGTCCTATAAGTTTACAAACTACACGTTATTGTCGGTAGGATTTATGTTGTAGGCGATTTATCAGCGAGTTTTATTGGTTCAGTTAGTAAAGACCGTGATTTATCTAAGAGCCGGCCGAACAATTCGCATATGTCTTTTGTTTGAGCAAACTCAATCTTTATGAATTGATGAACTGCTAATCTTATCAAGAGATGTATACTACACGTATGCTTTAGTATGTCGTTGAACATTTTAAATTGCAGTTTTAGTTGGTTAAATATGAAATGGTCAGAAATTCAGCGAAAATTGTCAGGTTATATGGTCATTGGTAAAACCATACGGACTACTTAAAAGAAACGTAGATTTAGCAACAGCGCAAAAACCAGTAAACCAGTGCACGAAATATAAGCTTTACCTGAGACTAATAAGCTAAGTACTTGAAACGAAAATAATAAACGTTACACTAACAAAAGTAACATTTTTTTAAATTACCACCAATAGCCTCCAGTCAGCTTGCAATAACATCCGTAAAGATGTCGTACGTCCCTCACAGTACTGGTACGTAGCACGCTTGGCTACCAGTCTAATGGTAGTTTTCTTTACTGCAATTTTGGCGAATGCTGAGGGTAAATATCTTAAGACGCTCTACGGGCGGAACCGTAATAACTCGTGGCCGGCCGATGCCCTCTGTAATTGGCGAAAGCTCTTACAGGACGTCAAGGGCATGGATTATTATTATTGTTATTACACTATGTATACTATATACTAAAAACAAAAGATGTACTATACGAGTCAATACGAAACATCGACAGGAACTAGACAATGACGTGGTTCTAACCCAGCAACTAAGAGTATAGTACAATCAAACTTTTTTTGGGTCAAGGTTGCCATATGTACACTACGATAAAAAGGAGCATTTCAATAGCTAGCGTAGTTTTGCATAATTCTGTTTGGCTATAGGAAACACGATTTACCTTAGAAGATTAAAAAAAACTAAATTACTTTAGTGGCATTGCCATAATGAACGACCATACAATGTGATTGAATTGGATTTGTTGATTCAGAATTACTCATAGGATTACTCTACCTGATGTCTTTTTATGAATTTCTAACCACTTTGTATAGAAAATCCAAATCAAGATTAAAATTATGTTTTCAGCAAGTACCACGTACAAAATTTATGACAATATACACTAACGTAATTAAACCAATGATTACTGTACTCAATACAATGATTTATTCCAAGAAAGTGACAACAAAAAAATAAGTTTTATTATTTACAAGTGAAATTGTGCAGCGCTCTATACAACAGGCTGTGTGATATAGTAAATTTTTAGATTTAGTCATAGCAATCAATGCAATTTTGTTTAAATAAGGAAACTAGAATGTCAGTTATACCGTCCGAGTTAACGCATTAGTAACCAACAAATTGTTTATTATTACCAAAGCGGTTCAAATCCTTGGGTTGGAGAGCCATGATCAATAATGATAGCAAAGGTAAACAGCCGTTCTGGACGAATTGTTATATATTACTATATAATACATTAAACTTGTGTGGTGCGGATGTTACCGATACTTATTTGTTGTTTAATATACTACGCCACAGTCCTTGCTATCATTATTGACAATGTTGTTGACAAGCCTACCATTTCGTAATAAAATAAGACGCGATAAGTATAGACCAAAGTTCATTAAATTTGATTTTGAGGGGTCGTAATTTTTTTATGATTGAGAGATACGCTCTTGCACCGATTGATTAGAATAAGTACGTAAATTACGCCTAAGGTGGACTCCACTAATGTACCAGGCGCGTCAATCAAAGCGGTAGCGTTTCTAAATTTGGAATTTTGTTGTTTTCTGTCAGCTTATGTTTTATTGTTTAAATTACAATCTATTCAACGCATTTCTCTAAGTACACCTAATAAAAACATCCTTTTGTGAACTATTTTTTTATTATGACCAATAGATCCATATATATGTTTTTCTTTTGTTACAGTTATCCGCCAACTTGATAGTCTTTTCTTGTGCAAATATCGTCGGCATCTTTATGCACAACTTGATGGAGCATGCACAAAGGAAAGCCTTCTTAGATACAAGAAACTGCATTGCAGCCAGGTTAGAAATGGAAGATGAAAATGAGAAATTGGTAAGTGTTATGTGTTATAGAAGATGTAAAATGTAAGCAAAACAATGTCGGTAATATAGCTTGCTCAATGGTACTGATAGAATCACGCAAGGTAATATATTTACCTTAACTATCATTGTAAGGGAAGAAAAAACACTACTCTACAGACATCTTTCTGCCTACACGGCGTTACCTGCATCGGTACCACACGGAAACCACTGGCCACCAACTGGCAGCAATGGCAGAAAACATACCACCAAAGGTTTTTACAAAATAATGTTTATTGGCATAAAGAATTCTTCATCTATTCAGGATGATTCGAGAAAAAGATGAAGACTCGAGGGAAGTGGTCAAGGAGCTATGCAAAATAAAGTATTAGATCCTTTATCGCTCCTTACGGAGATAAACAAATATTGGAGAAAATCAAACAATTTACCAAAATACCACCACCAACTTCCATTACAATAATAATAATTATTATTTCTCCAATTAAATACGTTAAATCCAAAAGCAGTGCGCAAGATAATGGAGAGTTCAGGGTGTTACCCTCTAACGCAGTCTAATATCACTAGATGAAATGTTCCTGTAAAGTATTCAACAACAATTCTCGGCAGGACGTTGCTTGTGTTTATTTCGAAGGATGACAATATTTGGGGCATCCATAGTCCCATCTAGAAACTATATAATAATGTAATATTATAAAATACACTCCACCAAAAAAGTATCGCATAAACTAAAAAAAGGGCATTTATAAACCAAGATATTTTTATACGTTCACAAAAAGTTTGCCTCGTGTATGTGAACTATAAAAACACTAACAAAATCATGGAACATAGCTTTTTTACTTTTTTTTTTCTAAAAGAACACATTTAGAAAAGTGCATATGTGTAAGGTTTGTTCAGTTGTTTATTGAAAGTCTTTCTATACGGACAAATTTTAAAGTGCGAAGTCAGAGTTCTGTACCAACGCTTTTAAAACTAAAATGAGCAATTTAACTTCAGAACAAGTGGCTGCTATAGTTGCTTTAGTCGAAGATGGACGATCTCAAGCTAATTTGATGAACATCAATCAGTCAAGTAATGCACGACCGCATGTTGCAATAATCGTCCAGGAATACCTTAACGATGTTGGTATTCCAGTTTTAGATTGGCCTGCGGTAAGTCCGGACATGAACCCTATCGAGCATGTGTGGACCTCCTTCAGCAGACCTGCATGCGAACTAGAAAATGCTGCTCCGTGACGGAGCTGCGACGAATCTAGATCAGGCTTATATACGGAGGTTAATCGAATCTCTGCCAAACCGTATGCGAGCGGTCATAAGAGCCAGAGGTGGCAATACTCAGTATTAAAAGCTACTGTTATGACATTTTTCTTTCCAAAATTATAATTTCTTGTTTTAATAAAAATCTCAAGTATGAGTTCTTGTTTTTATTTGGCCTGTATTTTATTTAAACAATCATAGAAATTATACCTTAGAGCGCATTAAAGTATATTTACAAGTTTATGCTACAAACAAAGATTATGCGATACTTTTATGATTCAAAACTAAATTATGCGATACTTTTTTGGCGGAGTGTACTTAAATGTTACATGCACTTTTCTGTGATTATTTATTGTATACGAGGCAGCACATTTTTAGATCTTTGAGAACTTCGCGGCAAGAATCAGAACGATTCAGACCATAAACTATTCGAAAAGCGTACTTTTGCACTAAAAATAATCTTTCTATAGGCATGCTTGTAGCCCAGTTCAATATCCCGTAACGTACGTGTGAATGAACACCATTGTAGCATAAATTTTATAACCCATGCAATGCGCAAGCCAAAATATTCAAGGAGTAAAAGTTTGGTCGCGTTTATTACTAAAGTTTTATACATGTTTATGTCACTGCAATACCCAACATTTATTAACGTTTTTAGAAATTGAGTACGACGATAGGACGGCTGTCGACAGGTTCCATCTTGTTGAAAGTACTTTCCTTTTTAAATTTTATAGAGCTCATTTAAAAAGCGTATAATTAGCTAATTTGTAATATCATTGGACCAAATTATTGATGCTGTTCCACACTAAATCAATATTGATAAAAATTAGGTTCAAAGACAGGTATGATGATTTTCATTTGACGACCATAGTTTATCACGATCACCATTATCAATGTTAAGAGTAAGTGTGCAGTTCTCTTCTATCTTATCGAGAATGCGTTTTTAAATTTCGACATAAATTTCTTCTTCGGAAACTACCTTCAGAAACAATTGCTATGATTGAAAACATTCAAGCTTTATTTCTTGAAACACAACCGGAGCTATTGGTTAAACTTCCTGTTGTCATTATACTGTCTAAATTTCTGAATTGTTTTTATAAACTTATTATTAAAAAAATATCAAAATGACGTAATTTTATCTCATCACAATATCACCAAAATAAAAAATTATAAACATTTTTGGTAATTAAATATCGCCGAAAAAAATTATTTTAAATGGACTATAATGTTCTCTGCAACTTCTTTGTGGGTTGTTTAAAATAACTTTTGCTCCAGTTTTCGCATTTTGATTGCCCATTACCATCCTTATTGTTATTTATAATTGAACTTAAACGCGTTAACCTATTTCTTACGGCCAGCTTTTCAAGTAAAAGTTGTTCGGCTGAACTCTTCTGAAACTTGAACTATAACCATGAACCTTGAATAGGCGCACTTAAATACATTTGTAAAATTAGTTCAGTTGAACCGAAATAGGGTTAAATTAACATAGAGAAATTGGCATTAAATTACGCGGTTAATTCTCATTTATTTCATTTATTAGTTAACAAACACCCGTAAAGGAGTTTACAATATAATAGAACATTTAAAAATGCAGCAAGTAATTTCAGCAAGTGCTTTCTTAAATTTCTTTTTTAAATCTTAGTTTTAGAGGATTTTCACATCTAAAGAACATCTAAAAAAGGAACACATCTAAAAAAGTGGCATTTTAATAATTAAATTAGAAATAATACGATGCCAAAAAATAAAATCAAATGCACATATTTATGCATTCTTTATCCTTAATTACCAACCATCATAAAACAATATAAGTTCCCCGTTTTAGTTCAATATATACTATCGCTAATTCAAATTTCCATTCGTCCAGCTTCTAACAGTGTAAAGCCGTTTTGGTAAATGGAGCTTTACTTGGTAATGTTCTGTCCAACCAATGATACTTATTAAGTTACTCGTTTTCATACCATTTTCCTCACGTCGTAAATATTGGGTATGGGAGATTTTCTATTTTGCTTTTTTTATAATAATTACGTAAACTAAGCATCACTTGGTAAGAAATCGCAATGTCCGGTAGTAAATGTTCACAATGAACGGTTGAACGGTACTCGCTAACGTTAAATAATGGGGCGTTAGATCGCGAACTCTTATGATATATTAAAGTCTGTAATATGGTACTCCTATTTTTAAACAAATGACATTTTGATTGGTAGAAAATTTCATAAAAGAAAGAAGAAAAAGGACCGATCGGGGCCAGATATGGCGAACGAATAGGGTAGATGGTAATTCAAATTTCAATTGGTGCAATTTTACCAAAATGTGAGATGATAGCGTTGCCTTGCAGTTGCGCTGGCTGTTCCAAACGTTCATCGTCAACCAAACTGATACGATAACGCTGCTCAAAATTTCACTGTGGCAAACGATGATGCATAGTCCCCGTAAGCAGCGTTCATTTCGGCTTTAATTTGCGTTGGCAACAAATGACAGTTAAATAAGCGATCATGCGCAATTGGATCACCAGACGAATGGCACTTTTCATATTAATTTTGAGACTTACCAGGCTACAATATAAGAAATTAAATAGCACAAACTGAAGTAAATAAGTACATGACGATTAATTTTTTACATATGTACAATCAATTACATTTATTACATTAGGGGTCCATGCTATTTCGAAGTCTCTTCAACTATGCTTACAATGCGAACTTAGTATTAGAGGTAGTCTGGATTTTACTCAGTGTAGACTTACGAATTCCAGTCAAATTTCCAATATTTAAAAAATCCCCAATCGCATCCAAAATCGGAGTGGTTAGTAGCGTATTTCATGCTTGTTCAATGTTATCATGTTTTTTGTGATTTACAGCTTTGTCGGATATATTATTTTTCTAATTTAACTGAAAGCTCATCTAAGTTTCCTTTCTTAAGAAATATATTATGGATTCCCCATACTTCAAAAATATTCCAATAACTACGCTTAATTATAGGCCTTTTGTTACGTCCGAAATGTTCAACAAAATTAATAACATCTTTGTTGTCAGAAGATTCAAATAGATTTAGCAAATACATATTTCCTCTAGGAAAATCCAATATTTAAGAACAAGTATATATATGCAAGTCATACTTAACATTGGACAGAAACCTTGAGCCAGATCTTGAAGCTGCATTTTAATTTATCATTGAGAAACTTATAATTAGTTTTGCCCCCTGAAATCGTCAATTCCACCAATCACGTTTCTGTAGCGGTATGAGGTAAGAGGGTAGGCTTACCAGGGTCACAACAATGTTCTTACTCTTCGTCACGAGCTTTGCAAAAGACGTAAAAGTGAACCTCAACACTGGAGATAGATAATTTTCTTGGTAATTAAGGAATGTACTATTCGATATTGAATAACAGGCTGCATTTGAATTGAATTTCATTCAAAAAATATCTTGCCCACATTGACGACCAATCATATTGTTTCCGATCCGCCGGTCTCTTCCCCTTAATTGAAATTCCGGCCATCTTTCCACCTTTCATCGGTGCTTTTCGCGAATTACCATCTTCATTAGTATCCCAATTGGCCTTGCCTTTTTATCGTTTGTCATTTGGGAATCTCCATAATTATCCCCCTTCGATTCCGTTTTGCGCCATCCATCAGGCTTATTTCATTTACCATCGTGTCGTCTATCGCCTTCGAGTTCCGCTTCTTCTTTTATACACCTTCTTACATTCGTTTTTGTAAACGTCTCGCAATTTGTCAATCTCGGTTCTTAATGCTTTTACTGTATCATTACATTTTATTTCTTTCTAACCTGATCGATTTTCTTTCACCTGGATGTTTAAAGTTCAAGTTCTTTTTAAAGTTGTTTAATTTAGGTGCCTATAAAGGTTTTAGATTGAAATATTTTCCATCCTTATTTGGTTTATTAATTTCAGATTGGCTGATCCTATTATTTTCGCGTAATGATTTAATAAATATGGTAATTGTGTAAAAGCAAATATTGAAAAACGAAATCATAATGTATGTACGATCGAATCTGCATATAAATTACTCTGTTGATGCGTTGCGCAAATAATGTTAGCGCAGTGCTTATAACTAATAATCTATTGCAAAGATCTCGTCCTGTATTATGCATCATATTTGATTAATACGATGCTTCACCGCATGATTTCACCGCACCCAAACATCTTATGAGAAAGTGTTCCATTATTTCAATTCACTATTGTATATATTATTTTGCTTACAGTTGCAATTTGCGAGGAAAACCAGTATATTACACGATAATTCCCTAATTTATTTTTGTGTGACGTGTTATGGAGGAGCTGCTAAGCTGAAAACGAAACACTGGATCACTTTCTTTGCAAGTGTCCTTGGCGCCATTAAGGCAATACTTCTAGGCAACGTCCTAACGTATGTCAAACCAATAATTAGATTGATGGTGTAGAGGTCTTCCCGACATAGAGACAACACCTATCGCACTAATTTGCCATAGCCATCATAAATTACATTCCTTAAAAAGAAATGTTAATAATCTGGATGGTTTAGATCTCACAAAACTATTTAATAGCTACCGATTTCGAGCTACACATACCTAATCCTTAAGCCAGAGTTACAAAAAAGATAAAAATTATCAAATTAATAGATTATTAATGTTGTAAATTTCCGCGGCCCTTACTTTCTTTTAAAAAATCTAGCTTTCCGCGTTGAAATAGCGTCGTAATTGGGCAAACACCAACGTTTCCTTTTCAGTTGCATAGAGCTTCTTCTGTGTGAAAAGAATGATCGTGGTCGCTCTAGGTCAAGTCGGCCGATAGTATTGGTTCTGATCGGACGGTTCAGATAGGGGAATTTCCACTGAAAATATAATATATGACCATCGTCTGTACTGTGATTGTTGGGAATGCGTTTATGATCGCTTGTCTTTGCATCGGATGATGGTGAGAAAGAGCGTTCAGATAGCAATCCGTGTGGGTCGTCTTCCAACATACTGCGCGTCCTAATTTGTCGTTTGGGTAACGAGATACGAGGACATCAGGAACTGGAAGTCGCATATCCGGATGTTAGGTGTGAAAGTTAAATATTCGGATTAGGATTCCTGTTGATCATGTGGCCGGATAACGAAGGCACCATCCATTCTCTGGACCAACACTTCGATCTTAATGCTAGGATGATAAGATGAGTTGTTCGAACGCTTCCATGAAAATGTTAGCAACAACAGGAGACAAAGAGTAACCCACGCTTCCGCTAGAAACTTATTCATAAAACTTATCACGGAATTGGAAATAAATAGATATTTATCAATTCGTCTATTCGTATATTCGTCTATGTCAGGCTTGTCGTAGGCTAATAAAATACCGGTGATAATTTGGACGGCGTCAGCATTGAGAACTTTTTCGAGCAGAGATTCCGCATTGAAGCTGACCAGAATGCCCTGTGCGTCAAGGCTGATATATTGCAAGCGTTCTACAAAATGAGATGAATTATCAGTTTTCTAGTCAGCTTCAATGTGGAATCCCTGTTCACAAAAGGTATCGTTCCTGAAACCGTCCGATATTTATTTTATCAGCTCACCGACATAGCCGAATTAGTAAACATATTATATTACACGTAGGAAATCTCCTCAAAATGGTACATATATAAACGATTCCATCTTTACGAGATTCAACGAACTCGTTGGGCCTGCTTAATTCCCGGCGACAGCACTAAACTATTTTAACGCTTGCTCCTTTGAGTAACTAACAAGTTTTGAATTCAAATCCCGACTTAAACGCTTTACTTTTTCATTAAAATTGAACGGTCCAGTTATTGACCCGCGAGCATAAAGAAAACGCCGGATAAACGGTGTGTGTAATACGTTATTTACGGTCTGTTATAACAAAAGCAGTATAAAATTGCTGTTTTATTACTCAACATTTCGTAATGAAGGCAATTCGTTTTGCAGGAACGGTTGCTATTGTCGGTGTTACCACAGCATGTAGCCATGGAGATGAAGAACGATATTATTTCGCCGGTGGAGGGACAATTTCACAAAATTTATATCCAGAAACACGAGAACGTCAGGTAAGCTTTCCTATCTTAGCTATATTTATATTGTGGGTTAAACGTGTTTTTTCGAATCTACACCAATAGAGTATACATTAAAAAATTCGGAAGATTTGTCAGTACGCTAATTAATAATTAGTTAATATTTTAACACTCAAGGTTGGAAAATTGAAATTTTGCAGAACTATTGAACGTATAAATAATATTAGAATCAAAATAAATGTTTCGAAAATGTTATACAGCGTGTTTGATAATTATGTTTACTTTTCAAAAAACAATTCCTTAGGCTTCTAAAATTAATAATTTTCTGGATATTTAGGTAATTGTGTATTGTAACACAATTTTGTTCTGAACCAAGTATGGGCAACCTTTGACATGTTGTGGGCCAAACTTTAATGTGCAAATACGTTCACGGGTCGCGTTTAAAAGTAGTACATGTGGGATATATAGTGTTCATAATTTTCAGCGATAGATATCAGACATGAAACAATACGACAATGTTATTATAATGCAATTTATTAAAATAAGAAAATGAAATCAAAAAAATCGGTACAACATTATAATTAAATCGTGAAATTTTGAATTATTACAAACTACGAAAGTTAAATAGCGACAACGAAATCAATGAGACAGTTGTGCTTGAATTTGAGAAACTAATCCATCGATGTTTGGATTAATTACATTGGTACAAAGACGTAAAGAATTTTCCAAATTATCGTCAGTCAGCCTTGTACGATGTTTTGATTTATTAACTTTCAACATTGAAAAGAACTGTTCGCATTTATAAGTACTGCCAAACGCACAAATCAATCTTCTTGCGAATTTTCTAAGTTCCAGAAAATGGTCTTCTTCCAGGTATTTTTTGTAGAAATCGCACAACTCCACGTCTTTAAATTTAGATTTTAGGAGTGAGTTTTCTTGAAGCTCGATCAACTCCATTTGCAAGTGTATTGGAGCATTTTATACATTACTTTTTGTTGGAGTAGCAAATAAATTTGAAACTATCTTCCATGTTTTTAAAATCGCTAAATCTGCTCGAAAATTGCTCCGACAGTAACTTGAGTTCTTCATTGCATATTGAACACAAGCAGTATTTCCATACGTAGAGATCGTGGTGAAATGGTAACTGCTACCAGACAGCATCCGTGCCTCCCACAAGCGGATTTTGTTCTGAAACGCTTTCAAACGGTTGTACGATTCATTTACTGTCCTTGTTTTTGAAGTTTCAGATTTAAATGATTCAAATGGCCTGTAAGGTCGACCAGAAATGCTAAGTAACATATCCATTTTGGGTCACTCAATTCAGATAGTGCTTTATCTTTTATTTGCACAAAATCTGCTATCTCATTTCTAAGCTTGTAAAACCGTTTCAGCATTTTCCCTTTGCTTAGCCATCTGACTTCACAATAATATTTTACGTCCTCATATTCGGCTGATATTTCATCCAAAAACGCCTTGGACTGACGGTGGTTGAGTCCTCGGGATCGAATAAAATTGATGGTTTTTACTACCACATTCATAACATTCTGGAGTCGAATGGACTTAAGAACACAAGTTCTGTCGGTGGATAATGCAATGAAGGACTATCAAATCATCTTGTGACACAGTTAACTCAGTTGCTTTTCATACAAAATTCCGATGAAACCTTTACGTAAGCCGACCATAGAAGGTGCACCATCTGTGCATACGCACATGTCGATCTTCCTCATTTGGAGTGAGTATGAGTAAGTAGTGTAATTTTTTTTAATTGGGTTTTTCAAACTGTCTCGCGGGCCGGATGAAATCTTACAGCGGGCCGAATCCGGAAGAATATCTAAGATTGAGGATGTAGTTTATGTAGTCTTTTAAGCTGTCGTCTAACTTTGAAGCTATTCAAAGTTAGACTAAACTAAACTATGTTCTTAATATCACTTTATAGAATTCCCCATAAATGATAAATAACTTTAATTAATATTTGTTCGTACAATTTAAACGCGCAGGGATTGTTTCCAAATTATTATGGCTAACTTAGTTATACAGGAGTTCGATATTTCAAAAAGCTACGTAAACTACGTTTTTACTGCGTTCTCACATTGACAGCTACTTTTCTTTTATAAAGAAATTGTGCCGTGGTTTACATTTATTTTGATTCTAATTCTACCCTATTCAGTCAACAGTTCTATAAAATTTCAATTTTCCGATATACATACTTTCACAGTTACAAAAGTTCTAGGGGCTTATTGAATTGTATCAAATACGATTAAATTTGTACGCAAAAATGTTGAACTACTTAATAGTATATCGCCTCACTCTTCTTACTTTCATGACTGTCCCCATTTTCCTTGGCAGTGTGTCAAATCGTGAACGAACTTGTAGTACCTTAACAGGTTGCGGTCCATTCATTGTTGACTCTTTCGTAATTCGCGTAATTTCTCATCGATATCTCAGTAACCCTTAATCCAGTAGTAGTCGTAACACCGGGCGATAAATGACTTTTGATTTATTGAAATAAATTTATTGTATTTATCATTGCGCTACGCTGTGTGCTTTTTATTCGTTTTTATTTATTATTTATTTTATTTTATTATATTATTATTATTTATGTTTTTCCTTTTTCTTAGGTAATCTTACTTGCACGCTTTTGATTACTTTTTAATTTCCTACTTTAGTAATGTGTACAAGAATGTATGCTCACGAACGCGGGCTAAAAATTTTAAGAAAATTGATGGAAAAGTCTTTAGCAGAAGATAAAATTGTACTTGATAATGATGCACGCAGATTTAGTTAGGAGGAGCAGCAATTATTCAATACTGACACCTAGCAGGAGATATCTAATAGCTTTTTGATAAAGATTAGCTAACTGCATGGAAAAAGCACCCGCCTCTCCTCGAAAGAAAATACAATAAAGCGTTTGCTTAAGCTCAACACTTGCGACGAAAACGTTTCAATTCTAATCAGAACTATATAAAAAATATAATTAATAGAAATGTTTGTGATAAAACTTGCTAGATAAATCTACAAGATATATTAGTTCCGATGTATTAGCAAAAGATAAATATTACTGATTAATTTTAATAAATATCTTTAGAAAAAGAGTTTTGTCCGCATAGCTGCATATTGAATTTATTCAAGAACAACGCGCTTTATGTATAGGTGAACATATTTGAAAAATTTAGAACAGTTTTCCTATCTGATCTATAGACTGAAAAATATATAGAATGTAAGAAGATTAATTAGCCAAGAATCAAAAATGGCATCATTATCATCTTTGATTTGAAAATGTCTTATATCTAGTCGATATAAGACATTTTTCGATATTTTGCCGAAAACTCCAAGTGATAATCGAATAAAATTTGAGTCACCGTGAGTATGTAGGGCAATTAAAGAAACAACAGCATTCAGCATAAATCCCAACTTGTGTCGATTATGGTGTATCTATATCTACATCAAATCTATAGAAAATCGCAAACATTCCAACAATTTCAAAAGAGACGATAGCTACATGTTATATTTTCATTGAAATTCCTTCAATCGTATCCGGTTGCTGCGCCCGCGACATGTTATACACAGAATGAAAAAGATTCGCATAATTTACCTACCTGGAATGCTCATTAAATAAATTAAACCGTAGTAATTATTGACTAAAAACGAAAACATGAATTTTGCATTGAACTAGTGCTTCTGCGAACTCCTTTAGTTTCCATTTAGGTTACCTTTATCCTAACTTTCCATATATAACGCTTTACCCTCATTATATCCCAACTATAACTAAAGTACTTTGGTTAATTAAACATCTAACTGCTTGGATTCAACGTTCAATTAATACTAAATTGTATATGAATGGTTACGAATGAAGAAATTGAACGCGGCAGCTGTTACAAGTTTAAGCAATGCTATTCCAAACTCCTGCTTCCCTTTAAAGTTATTATTAAATTGTTCGCAACAAACATTCGTATTTGACGTTCAGTTGTTCTGGCGCACACAAAGACTTTATGTGTCAATTGTTTCGCAGTTCCAGTAGCAGGTCTTTGCCGTCTTACTCACTTTAATATGGTTTATCTAATTCCATTATGTCCAGTACAACTTTTGTGCGAGCTGGATTTGACCAACATATGTATATCGTGCAACTTTTATTCGCTTCTTTTGATTTTGTCTCATTTTTCAACTTTTATCAGAAGCACAATGCATTGCCGCCTAGATCCATCTTGCGTCGGAGTTTCCGAATGAGTTTTATCAGGGACTCGGAGAGATTTGCAACGTAATTGTAAAAATAAACAATAAGTTTCTAGATAGTCATACGGTGACGTCCTAAAGTATTCCGTCCGCCATAATATCTTTTGATTGATATAAACAAGTGTTTGCTGAATCTTTTAGTTTTAATTTGAGAAAATTTTTCGGATTGGCCAAGATAGCGCAGCGTATATGAGGATGGCGTGATAAATACCCATGTTAAGGAAATCAACGCAATTATTTTTAAATCTAGTAAATATACTTCTCCAGATAATCATATATACTTAATCCAGCGATGTTCCAACTTTTATATGCTACCCAAATAATACGATTTGTCGAAAGCTGCAAATAGGCATTTGTTTCGGCAATAACTTCTCCATTTGTCACAGAGTCCCAAATTTGACGAATGCGGCACCAATTTGTACAATAGCTGTGGTAGCTGTGGTAGCTTCGGTCGCAGTTGCTGACAATTTAGCCAGGACGTTATCATGATGGTGGATTCGTATTCTTTGCTAAGCGGGACGTTTTTCTTTTTAATTCACCGTCGAATCCCGTAATTGTTTTTCCTTTCTCCAAATCATCAATTGAATTTATAGGTGTCAAATTTCAAAAATGCCGCCGCCGTAACTTTTCCGACTGATTTTAATCGGCCTAGTTTTCTTTGGTGCAGGTTTGCAAGACAGAACGCATTTTGCCAACTGAAAAAACAAAGTTTGTTTTCTGACATCTTATCACATACAAATTCACTCGTATCGAGTTCAAACATGTCCAAACATAGCTACTTGGGCTAAAAAAATGTCGAATGGACAGTTTGAAAACTCAATGAAATTATGATTATGGTAATCAACGAACACTAGCAATCCCCTCTTTATGGTTTTATTTTCACTATTTGACATATTTATTATATGAGGGTAGTTTGAAATCTTTCAGGCCTCAACATGAAAATAGTACTGCGCGTGCTTTGAAAGACACTTTTCAAAATTTCGGTGATGTTAGATGTAAATTTGTTGCCTAGTAGTCACTTCTGTTAGTTAATACGTGTGTTTCTGTAAAAATGGAAAAAAAAGCGAAAAGCAGAAAAAAATATTCGGCGCTATTTAGAAAAATTGCATCTTAGTTGGTTGAATTTTACAAGGTTTAGAATTTAACATAGCAAAGAATTGTATTAAATTAAAGTAAGTTACAAGTAATAAGTAGCCGTACTTCGGACTTTTCGAGGAGAATTTTAGCTTCCTACTATTTTCACAATGTAATTCCAAAACGTTGGTACACCTGTATATACTGTATCACATTTCTACTTCATAATTACCTAATACTTTTTCCTAATTTAATTAGTACTCGGATTCTTGGAGCGGAACCATTAAGTTCGTGTTATTTAGCAAATCAAAACGAATACCACTTCGTACGACGGGGAACTTGTTTTTAAGAGTGTATTTGATTATAAACGATGCACCATTATACTATTGCAAAGTTAATCTCTTCTTATGGATAATTAATGATAAGAAGATTTATTATAGTGTATCATACGAAAACGAGATCGCAAATTAATTTCAGCCGCACTTCCTTCCTTTACCATGCAAGCAAATTTAATTATATAATCATTACTATCGTGATGCCTAATTTATGAATAATAATGTGCACGTAACCTTGAATAAATTAACTCTATTAGTTGTTAGTTTCTCCGTTTAATTACATAATGAATATCTCACTTGTGAATTCCGGAATGAATGGAATATTACTAGTAGGTCTTGAACCTCGCGCAGTAAGATCTTTGTTTGAGAATATAATTACCTTCTAAAGTATTTCTTGTGAAAACGGAAATAGTTGTACAATCAGATGTAAGAGGTCATTAGGAGCGTATATTTATGTACTTGTTGTATATGATTTAATATCGAAAACGGGCTTTTTATGTAAATTTTTGATCATTAGTTACATTAGTAGGCAAAAATGTATTCCGGTATATGCTGAGAAAAATCCACTTTGTCTCCGACAATGTATGCGCAAAGTAGGAAAATTATGTTGTTAAAATGTCACAACGATCGTAATACGTCTTCTTTTTTTTTTATTACGACCATTTTGAGAATTGTTTCGTAAATGGGAATAAAAAAATAGTTCGGTAAACCCGCCTTTTTGAAATTGTTTTAAATCTTCAACAATTCTAGCTTGACTGTAGATAAACAATGTCACAAAGTAATTAAGATTAGTAAGAGGGCTTAACACATGCTTTTGTAAAGTTTAATCGGCAAGCTGTCTACACCGATACAATACTCACCTGTTATAATATACTTACTTACTATATTTATGTACTTGCTGCATATGATTTAATTTCGAAAACGGGCTTTTTATGTAAATTTTTGATCATTAGTTACATTAGTAGCAGAAATACTTCCGATATATCCTGAGAAAAATTCACTTTGTCTCTGACAATGTATGTGCAAAATAGGAAAATCATGTTGTTAAAATGTCACAACGATCGTAATACGTCTTCTTTTTTTATTACGACCATTTTGAGAATTGTTTCATAAATAGTATTATAACAAATGGTAACCGAAAAATAGTTCGGTGAATCCTCCTTGTGTTTGAGATTGTTTTAAAACTTCAACAATTCTAGCTTTATTGTGGATAAACAATGTCACAAAGTAATTAATATTAGTAAGAGGCTTAACACATCCTTTTGTAAAGTGTAATCGGCAAGCTGTCTATACCGATAATACAATACTTACCTGTTATTTTATACTTACTTGTCCAACAGGTGATATTACTTTAACGTGACCATTATGATGGACAAAGCCAACAACCTTCTGCAGCGACTAGAACCGTTCATTCGTTCATGAGATGAGTTCGAGCACAACAAGTCTGTCTAGTTGCAAATTTCGTGTAGCCCACGGGACGAATTTAGACGTAACGGCATTATGTATAAACATTGATTAACTTGTTGCATTACATATATAACCCCAACCAAGCAACCGTATCGCTCGTAACCATCGGTATGTGTATATCACTACTGTCTGTCCATCTTTATAATCTAATAATCAAATTTTGCAATTGGCTATTGGCTCTATGAAACACGGATTGTCATATGAATGGTATGAACAGATGGCTGCCTGCCGTTATCTTAAATAGTAGTTAGATTGTTTGATACTCACTTTATTGTAGCTCATTTAATGTTGCCTGCTTATTATTTTCCAACGGATTCCTGTTATGATATATATTATTAGTGCAACTGAGATTATCTGTAATTTCAATATTTTAGAGAACGACTTTTCGAAATACAAATTTTAACTACTTAAGCGCAGTATTTTTTTCGTTCGAATCGATGACAGCACTTTTTTTAATCACAAAATGTTCCTCGTCAATGGCAAAGACTATTTAATGCTACATGATGCAAGACTTCATGATTTCGTTCATCGATTTACGTGGTGTATCTGTTGCTCGATAAAGTAAAAAAGCCCAGGTTTTTACATGGGAAAGTGCTCATTTTGTAAACATGAATGGACAGATGGGCATCTAACAGTTTATGACATCAATACGATGCAAGAACAATATCAACGTTGCTATTTACTCAAAACCTAATAAATTGTGCATTATTTTTATAGAAATTATACGCAATAAAATCAACATCAGACCCATGCAGACAACTACTGTATATAACTGAAGATGGAAAAAAAACTGCTTATCTAGATAATATGTTGAACAAATAAGTACCGCTTATTAATTTGTGACTCGTGACAGCTCGACAGATAGAGAAAAATCCGTCTGTTTCAAAGAAAAAGAATTAAGTCGGAGTTGCGATTTCTAGGAGTAGATCTAAGATACCAAGTCTAATACAAAGCGCCGTAATATTTCGAGCTGAAACAATAGTAGTGCTGGGATGACAAACCAAGCAATTTCTGATTGAACACAGGTCTGCATTTACAGCGGACTTATTAAGCAGAGCAGGAAGTCTGCTAGAACAATGGTGGGCCTACTAACAGGACACTGTATGCTGAAAAAGTACATGAATAACCTGGGCCTGACGGAAGAAACAACATGTAAATTCTACCAGGTGGAAGAAGAGATGGCCGTCCATGTGCTGTACGAACATATAGCACGGCAGGAGTACGCGAAACCTATAGAGGAATCATTTACGAGACTGCTAAATCTAGCAAAGAAAGCAAAACTAATATAATTAATCTAATGAAAGAAGAACCACAATAGATCTGGGAAGGTCGCAGTGAGATAAGTCAAGAACCACCTCGGGGAGTAATCTAATCTAATCTAATCCCGTTGGAGACTAATTCAGATGTATCGTTCTTCTCTAGTATCTAATTATCATTTTACAAGATGGTATTTGTATTTATACTCGCTCTGTAAAATTATAGTTCCAGTGTTTAATCTCTTAACAATGCAGCAAAGCGATATATATATCGATTGCTAATAAAAGGTTTATCGCCAAATGTTGCGCAAATAATTGCGCAAGAAATGCCCAAGAGATATCCATCACTTCTTTTAATTCTTTTTCGTTTAATGTGTATTTATTCAAATTATACTTAATTTATTATTCTGAGAAATCAATCTAAAATGTACAAGCATTGAAACAAATAATTTCAATCCCGATATTGAGAATGATGAAGATAAATTCTGCTTTTCATCCAATCTTTTTCAATTAAAAAACAAGCCATCATTAAACATATAATAGACGCGACAAAATTTTATACCTTTCATAAGATGTTTGATAGAATTTTGTCGGTTCTCAACGGCAACATATTGATACGTTTGATTAATAATGAAAGGGTTGTATCTTATTCTCTTTAAAGGTTACCTTAATTTGCTTTATACAATTCTCACTTGCACCTATGCCATTTCAGTCGAGTTTAACACACAGTGATAAGGTGGTAAACGTAGAATTGTATGGCCCGCTTCAATAGCTGATTAATTGAATATGTATTTATTGTATTTATATTTTTCTGTAAAAGGAAAGGGATCACATTTTAGAACCTAGTATATATATTTTTTTCTCTTAATGAAATTAATTTTCTAAAAATCAATTTTTCTTGGTAGCTGTGAATAGTGATATCAAGGACTGTAGCATAGTATGGTAAACAACACACAAGTATCACACAAATTTAATTTATTATATAGTCATATATAAGAATTAGTCCAGGATGGCCGTTTCGAGGACACGAATGGTCCTTATCATCAACCGGTAACCGAATGGTTATTATTTACATTAATTATTATGTTGCTATATAACAAATTAAATTTGTGTTTTGCGGAGGTTGCCGATACTTATATGTTGGTAGCTGTGGTTCTACCTTGCCACTATGATACGAAGTATCTTTGCTAGTTGGCTTGGTTACAATTGATTAAGAAAGCACTCCTCGTGCGCTTCAGCATAGGCCTCGTCGGAAACATCTGTAGTATTCTTTTTTTGCATAGAAAATGGTACTTAGATCAGTGCTTAGTTCAACTAGTAGTGCCTGTCAGGACGTACTTATGACACAGAATATCTAACATTTACCAACATTATGTCTTAACACGTTGTTTCTTCCTTCATTTCGATATCTTCTAATGCTACGCAATTATTCGTGATTTTCTCCAATAATATTATCGCGATCGATTAATATTATCTTCTAACTTTTTGAAAATGAAAACCAATGTCCTCAAGTAATATATGTAATGTACTTCTTCTAAAAATGGAATACTCTTTGGAAGCATTCATTTTTTTTAATACATGAAGACATTGAAAATCATTTGCTTTTCTTTAGTAGAATAGTTCTTTCTTACACTTCTCCATGTGCTGTAATTTCACAATTTTTTGTCGACACGTAAGCCTATTTTGTAGTATTCAATAAATGCAATTATTTAGAAAGCTCAAAAATCAATTGCGTTGTCTTCCTTAGCACAGGTGTCCATCATACTATCCTCGCACTTAGCAAAGAAGTTCAAGGAAGATTACATTGAACTGGAGAAAATGTTACATAAATGTAATCAATTGAACCGGTTGAGACTTCAAATAGACAAGGTTTAGAATACTCACAAAAAGAAAAATGCGGAAAATGTAAATTAAATTGAATAACAAGATTAAGTCAATATGTTTCAATATCTATGAGTAGATAAAGAATAATGGAAAACATGAAGCAGAATAAACATAACAGCAGAGGATGCACGAAGCATAAAATGTTTAATAAAGAAGATCAAATATATATAAGATCAAATAATTTCACGATTTTTAGATTGATCAGTATTAATATTTCTTTCTACTTACGGTAGTCGATTTTATAAAAATGATTGACTCAATAACATAATAGAAACAAAGGCAAAATACGAAAATAGAATACGGAAGAACACGACAAAACCAAGAAAGATCTCAAAATTGGCGGGTGACGAAAACATTACCGATCCCTACGGGAAATCTTGCCAAAAGGCGTGGCAATAGCGCTAGCTCCAAACAATGTTAGCTTTATACAAATTGTTGTAAATTAACAAAAGGAGGCTTTATTTCATTACTTCGAAACCGAGATGAAACACTCTACATCTCGGCATTAAATAATGGGGTTTTCAGCATTAAGATTCTATTTAATTACCATAACCATGAAATATAATCATTGCACATATTTTACCCTTAGTTTTTTGTGTATTTTGGCTTTTTGACAACGTCATTGTTATTAACAAAAATGAAATCTGAACATATATTTTCTTCCAAATCCAAAGCCATTTACTTCGATGTGTTATCATTTACGAGGATTTTAAAAAGTGCATTTCTGATTGATTTAAAACGAATGGTAGCGAAATTGTATTAAAACTGACACTTCTATAATGTTGACAGAAGTAATCTAATAAGCTCATGACGCAGTAAATTTGCAAACTTGAGTACAGCTTTTACTCTATATAACTGATGTATAGTGGCAAATCTGTTCGTTAAAGTCAAACATACACACATATGGATGTACGCAGCTTTTTTTTATGGTAGCTCTACTCTTCTTCGTACGAGTTTATCTAATCATTATTGATATGTATTGGACGCTCGCCTGTCTAATTATCTGCTTGTCGATCACAATTAAAGCGTTGGTCCCGCACCTATAATCCATTTAATTGCTAACTAGAGCGACTCGTCAGTGTCCAATTTAAATTTCAACCAATTGATATCTGTACGGCCTAAATCAAAGTTATTTGAATTTACAGGATCGAATCCGACGGGTTGCATTTAACCGAGATACAAAAACGTTTATATCATATGAAGATTACAATTACGGTATTATTTTCCTTTCAATAAAAGATACCCAAAACAAAAAGAGATGATTAAAATAACACAAAGACGAACGGAAAGATACATTAATTTAAGCAATACGTTTATTTTCTATTTGTTAGCATTCTTATCTTGTAAATGTTAGCTTATATGATGGCACAAAAGCAAACTTGGACGATACGCAGTAAACCAGCACGAAAGTGAGTCTTGTGTACACTGACCATATTGTTTCGTCGTCCAAGTATGCTTTTGTCCCATCATACATACATACGTACGAATAATGTTATATCACTAGCGTCGAAGGACAAATTTAAAAGTGACGTACTTAGATGTAGTTTTGTTCTTTTAATAGATTTTTTTCAAATGATTTTCAAAAATATACAAGTTTGGGCTTTGATTCGTTGAAGTATGTAAGTTGCAAATGTTTATAGGAACGTATCTTAGATGCTTTTTTATATCATTGCCCTTTGACTTGGTATTGCCAGGCTGTTTTTATTTAGTGTTTTGTATCTCTTCCTGTCATCCAACCACTTCTTTGTTCCTACTGATGAAAACAACCCATTCATATATGAGAATAAAGGTTTAAGTACAAACAATAATACATTTATTGGCAAATAGTACTACTAGGCGACATTCTATGTAATGAGAACGTTGCTTATTATTAACTTATTTTTATGCCATCAAGCAGCGCAAAAAGTGAAAAGCCTAACCTTACAAGGTTATACTATTTCTCATCCTGGACACATCATGGTCATAGTAAAACATTAGTAGGTCCTCAGAATTCGCTGTTACCGCACATATGAGGAAACAATGCCAAAGACATATGAATACACCACAGGCATCGTTCTAGCCCCCAGTCATACCAATAGTTGCTGACTATCCATTACTAAGCTGTTGTTAGGATGTAAACAGTGCTACAACAATTATTGCCATTCACATAAAAAGTTCTGATAGTGAGAATGGTGGTGTCTTTTGCTGTTTTCAGGAGTATGATTGTGAAAGTTATTAGGGTGAGCTCTAAATTTAATTCGTTGGGTATCAAATTTATTACGTGCCTTTGAGAAAAAATTGATTTTATGATACTGATTATCAAAATATCAAAAGGAATAGAAATAGGTATATCGAAAACGTTATTATTGTCCAGACAGAATAGGTTAGTGTGATATAAGTAGAAAACTTTCACAAACGCACTGTTACGCTATAATCTAATAATAACTTATACTTTACAATACTTTTTGGTGATTCTGTACGTTTGAACCAGTTTACAATAATATCATCTCTCAGCATTTACACGAACGTCGGTCCACATATTAAGTACTATCTAAAATTATTACAAATTAATTCTCAAGAATTGTAAAAGTTGCCTAACCATTTAATATATCAATTACCAAATTACCAAGATTACAACACAAAGGCTATCTTTAAATGGTTGATTATATCCAAATTATAGCTGTCATGCATAATTCCCAGGATAAAATCTGGCGATAGTTCTATCAGGCCCAGCCAAAGACAGCAGAAATAGTACCATCGTTTAGGCAAGGAAGCTTTCGATTACTATCAGTATTTATGACAGATCATGTAGTTGTAAAATATTGCTTATTTATATCAGTAAAAGCTGAAGATCAAATCTGTCGTCTCTGTCAAAAAAATCAGGAGACGGTAGAACATATTGTACGTAAATGTATTGCCTTCAGTCGACACCACCATTTAATTAGGCTATTTCTTGCATCTACTGAACCGTAGGAAGAAGGTTCTAGAATAGTACTAAGGTTTATTAAAAGCCTTTAAGCTTATTAAATAGTACAGTTATACCAAGCTAAATAACCAACAACAAGGCTCAAAAGGATGTAAAAACATCTTTTTGAGAAAGAACAACAACAAAAGAAATGGGAAATAAGATAAGAAATAAAATAAATAAAATAAAATAAGAAATAGAAACAAATTAAAATGAGGATGCCATAAAAGGAAAAGAATAGCTGAGATAGCGTAAAAATATAATTTTTAATTCCTTTGTTTGTTTCCAGTTCCACAGATATAAGCAAGATTGCTAGTACGCTCAAAAAATAAATATTACGAGCTGTGGGAAATATAAGGCATTCTAATATAACTTATTATACCTTTCGTTGTTTAGGAATATGACAATGAGGCTATTTAAGGGAAGGTATAAAAGCACTCTGCGTATAACATGTTATCAGATATTAAAGGGTGATATAATTGTAATAAGACTTACTAATTTTATCGTCAGTTTTAATATCTATTTGTATTGTTTTTCTTTTGAGTATAAATAATGTTATCGGTCCATTGCAGAATCTCGGGGCATACCATACACTAAACCAGCAGCCCGATCACCACCCGATCACCCAAGATATTCTGCAAACTTTGAATCAGATGTGACGAGGGCCAATCCAACATTATTCTTGTTTTGTATCAAAAAATCTTAGTTGTAGATGCATTGCGTGATTCACAGATTCGATTGCCTAGAACAAATCAAAATACTCGTTTCCAGACATTATAACGTGCCAATTTCCTATTGCAGTTATTACTAATCTACCGTTATTACAAGTTTATGAAAGGGAATTGTTAAGACGGTACTTAAATCTAAATTAAGACGATTATCGTGTATGACGGAATTTATTTGCTTAAAATGAGAAAAGATAGCTTGCACACGGATCCAAAAATTAGCATAACATTAAATTCTAGATGATTAATATATCTTTGTTCGAAGAAGAACTGATTAGAAAAGTATCTTCTTATATTCCTCTTGACGCAATCAATTATTCGTCACTTCATGTTTTCGAAACCGGCATATTGGCTTGGCAATACCAATTCCTGTATGAAATCCTAATGCTACTAAACAACATTGAGTCAAACATAAAGTTTACGTATGATTGATAGATTCATACACATACGTGCGAGCTTTGAACATTACATCTATACATCTATACTTCCATTTCCAACATTATAATTAGAAAGCGCGTATGTCTACAACATCCACACATGCACATATTCATGTGTTATGGTTCTTACTGTACGTACTAAAGACGGTTTCTAAGAAACTCGCCCCAGTTTAAAAATAAACTACCGTGATTGGCAGTCTATATTTAACGACGAATTCATAACAACAGTTTATACGTCTGCAACTAATTGTACCGTTTCGGTCTACCCCGGCACGTCAAAACGACACTATTAATAAGATTCAGTTTAGATGATTCACATTTTAAGTCATCTGCGTTAGTAATTCCGTTCTAACGGCGATATTTCACCGCCACCCGACAACTGCACTTTGTCAAACAGGTGGAGGCGCGTCAGCTATGTCAACACTTTATTTCCTCGAATTAAAATGGAATACCGCGATAAAGATATTGATTTCAAAGGAAATTTTGGTATTTATAACCGTTTAAGTGATTAATCTTTCAACGTTTTACCAGGCGCTCATTATTCGTGGAAAATAATGGTCAGGATACACAAGGATTTATAAAGATGTACACTCTAATGTTTGATGTAAACAAAGTTGGTATATTAACCTTTAAAAATATTCTGATCCCTATCTATCTAAAATATCTATGATATCACTGCAAAATTTGAATGCAATTCAAATTAAATCATTTAATGATACATAGTAAATAGTGTTAACTAAAAAAATAATAATTCGTTACATTCGGTACTCGGTATCAAGCATGGTTTAACACGTGAATCTGGTCAAAGACAGGTTTTGTTTCAGAAAATGATAATACGTTAGTGTCTGTTAAAATGTTGAAGTTTTACAATCTTAAGGTCGATGCAAGTAAGTAGGACTTTGAGTTAGTTGTTCTTAAAAGAAATTATTTGTTTGCGATACTTCGACAAATAACGTGAAAAAAATCTAAAGCAAAAAATGTCGACGATTGAAAAAAGAAACCATTTTATCTGAAGAACATACCAATGCAAAGTAAATCTAGTGGCACTATAACCTTAGGAACGATTCTTTAGGATTCGCAACGCATAATTTTAATCGATTGTTTTGCAAAGGACAAGACAATCACGGGACTAATTTATTGAACCGACTCAACGATTGAACTAAAGATAAAAGGGCCCCACTCACTGAAGAAAAAATTCTCTATCATAGTGATAGTCGTCAATTGTAATATTCTCTACCGTATTCACCAGATTTGTCCCCAAGTGAGTTCTTTCTTTTTTAAACTTCAAAAAACTTATCGGAACGCAGTTCACATTAAATGAAGGGATCATTGTCGACACGTAAGCCTATCTTGTAGTGTTCAATAAATGCAATTATTTAGAAAGCTCAAAAAAGTTGGAGCGTTGCTGTTGTAAGTGCATACTGCATACAAGGTGATTATGTCAACAAATAAATTTATTGGATGTAAATCAATTGCGTTATCTTCCTTAGCACAGGTGTCCATCATACTATTCTCGTACTTAGCAAAGAAGTTCAAGGAAGATTACATTGAACTGGAGAAAATGTTACATAAATGTAATCAATTGAACCGGTTGAGACTTCAAATAGACAACGTTTAGAATGCTCGCAAAAAGAAAAATGCGGGATATGTAAATTAAATTGAATAGCAAGACTAAGTCAATATGTTTCAATATCTACTATTAGATAAAGAATAATGGAAAACATGAAGCAGAATAAACATAAGAGCGATAAATAAAATCATAAATGATTTTATTTATCACGATGCATAAAATGTTTAATAAAGAAGATAAAAAAGCAGCTACTTAGATGATTTAGACACTTGGTAAGAATGGATGACCAACAACCAGTAGAGAGAACATGATAGGCAAGGATAGTTAACAGGAGACCTTGAAGAAGACCAAAGAAAATGTGTAACGGGGAGCCTATAAGAACAAGGAATGGGCTGGATGAGAACGGAAAGGATAGTAAAAAATAAAAACAGTGAACATTTTGTGAAAAACAATGATTATATCTTGACACCTGATATATGAAGGAACGCCCAAAAGAGAACGAGCTTTTTTTCATTTTTAAACAAAAAATCTTGAATATCCTTCAAAGTACTCTTCATTTGCACTAATACATTTGTCTAATCTTTCATTCCATTAAAACATTTGTAAATTCGACTATTGTGACTTGTGTGACCGGCTCGGCCTCTGTCGTTTCTTTCTTCACCGCAGTAACGTCGGTAAGACGCTTTTCTTTCATATCTCTTTTCATTTGGAGAAACAAAAACAAGTCGCAGGGTGCAAAGTTCGATGAATAGATAGATTGGGCAATTGCATTTTTGCTTAAAAATTAGCAAACTAATAGAACTGTATGAGTAGGAGCGTTATCGTGATGAAAAACCAGTTTGCCGACTGCCTCCTTCGTTGAAAACTGGCACGCAATCTTTCCAAAACGTTCCGGTAGGCTACCTGGTTAACTAGCTGACCCTCTGGAATAAACTTTGGAGCTCAAGTAACTTCCATAGCTCCATATTATTATATTCTTCATTGGACAGTTCCCCAAACTTTTTCAACATTTTCGTCGATTCAGGCCGTAGAAGGACGTCCAGAGCGATGTTTGTTTCATTTCACCTATTTTAAAATGGGAAACCTCTCACAAGAGTTTCTGTGAGTGTATTTCCGTCCAAAAAGCGAAACTTTACGACCGTGCGTCGTTCGCGAAAATTGCAAAAATGACGAATACACAAAAGAAGTGTCCACAAAAGAATTTTCTTAGGGCAAACGGAACTTTTTTCATAAATCTATAAATGGTTATCGGATGCGGATCGAAATAAGTAACCGGTAATTTTTTTTTCTTTTTTATTTTTTTCTTTTTCTTTTTCTGTCATTAACATTTTAGTCTTTTAGCCTTTTGTCCAATTTTAATTGCATGTTTGAATTTCACAGCTAGAATAGTTTTTAGGACCTTAACACTAAGAAGTTCAATTCGCAGCCTCTTGCAATATAACAATTAAAAAGAAAAGAAACAACCAAATTTCGTTTTCCATGTATTTCAGTTGTACCCCATCTAAGCTCGTATATTCATGAGGCGGTACGTAAGCGCACTGCGTCACAGTGGTGAGCCGTTACTTAATCTCTCTATAGTACATTAAAAATTTGGTATAAACTTTTAAGGTGGTTTTGTCAAGAAACCCGAGATTGTACCCAGAGGTAGCATCAAGTAACTTAATAGGCAACAACCACGAATTAAACTACGGCGCTTATAATCTCAACAATAACTTTGCGTTTTTCGTCTTCCGCAGGAAACCTCGTGAAACTCGATACGGCTTAACTACCGAAGTTTGTTTTACTCTTGCGAACCTCAATAACCACAACCCACATAAGCATTGACAATAATCGAGATTCTAGGCGATAAGATCCAAGTCGACGTAAAGTTAAGCAAGAACTTTGTTAATCTTTCCAAACTTGGAGATCTTATTTCCTGCAACGCATTTGTATATTTTAATGTATACGATTTTAGAAAGCGTTGCATAATTTTAACATCCAACTTGTATACCGTCGCCGCGAATAAACGTTTCTATTCACCTCGAGTTGTTTCGCTATTCTGCCATTCTTCTAGCCGTCCGGTTGTACAATGAAGAGCGCGAGAGAGCGGCTACTGTTGCACACAGTCCCGTTCAATAGCTTCGCTTGTTTCTTTTTTAATTTTTAAAGACGGCGGAGTTGACTTTAGAAAGTATACGACACGACCGTAAAGCTTCTACTTGTAATTCTAACCTAGTTCAACTGCTGATACCGTTTGAAGTAAACTATTTCTGCGGGAAAAGAATTTATGGAATATTCAAGGAGCTATAAAGCTTTACTAGTTACAGTAAAAAACTGCTGCTTAACTTACATCTTTGTGAAATTACTTTTACTCTTGGATTCATAGTAGTCCTGTTACCTTTTATCTCTATTCCTATATCTCTATTTCATCGGTTTCTAATAGCTGTATATCTAAGCGCTGGACTTCACCGAAACTTTGGGACTACACGAATGCGTTTAATGGGCTGGGTAATCAAACCAAGACGATTCTAGTTTAGATAACAGGACAGGAGGACCATCGAAGAATTGTCAAAGCAAACGAACTAACCCGTGTAGGTTCGTTAACCATTGACCAAAACCCAATGAACTTTGTATACACAGCATATACAATTTTTGATTGGATACAAGGCTAAATTTACAGCAGGAGGAGACGACCTTCTAACAGGATATTATTTACTAAAGAAAAATTCCATGTAGATCTTGCCAAGTGGAAGAAGAAGTTGAGACGGCACAATACTGGTAGAAATACACCTCTTGGAAACGGGCTCTAAATATCTAAACACCGTAATGTATGTAGAGGGATCACTTACAAGGCTGCTAGATGTGAAAAAGGCGAAGTTAGCCTAATTGATACAGTACTTTATACAGTGCAAAAGATAGCTTTTTAAACGATAAGATCCTTGAAAGATTGGAATTAGCTGTGAAAATGAGTTTTTTCTGTTGATATCATTTTCACTGAAATCGTAATAGCGAAAAAATATCAAATGCTTTGGTATTGGAAATGATAATATTGATAATACCTGAAACAATGTAAATCCAAATTGTTAGCATGCTAAGTTTCAATATTATATGGGTTGTGGGCTTTGTGCTTCACAAAATACAAGGTAGAAAGCACAAATCAGTAAAGACTTGATGTTCCTTTTGTCTTGACGAGATTTTCTTTAGCCGAGGTGAAGATGAACTTTTCAATTGTGACGATTAATATTTGGTTTACGAATTTACATCTACAAATCCAACATTCATTAGTTATAACAATCTTAATTCAGTTCGAGACTGTTTCAATTCTTTGCAAGCATCCTATCTTGTTTCTGTTTATTGCTTAGTATTCGCCGCACGAACTTTGCTTCTACCGCTCTCATGTTCAATTTTCCCCATAAAATTCGCTGACATGTCCCATAACGTATTATAGATGTTGTAGATGGTTTGTCCTCGAAAGCGTCCCTTAACATTTTATGTGACTGCGGCAGTCGCGGCGAGTTTAAAACAGAACTTACCATAGATACGTTGTTGTCTTAAATCAGCACTGAAAATTTACAAACACGAGTAGACACATCAATGAATAATTGTTTACCAACAAGAAAAGCTCCTACTGACTCCTAGGTGAAGTTATGTAAATAGGTTGTAGCGTTTGTAACTGCGTCCGTACATGCGTGTGATTCAAATTTCGGGAACTCTCAGGTATCGCCTTATAATATGAAGATTAGAATCTGGATCTGGATTAAATTTTAATATCATAATCTTAATTAATATATTGGCTTCCGTTGGCGAATAGTGATGTATCGGTTCTTCTTGGTTTGTCCGTCCCAATTAGTTTAAATTATTTAAACGAAACTAATTCACTCCAACAGGATGAGAACCTATCTCTTTGGCGCGAATATCCGGCAAACGGGAGCTAGGGATTCGAATTCTATCGAAGTCAATGAAAATTTTTCTAAGTTCCGTAAGCAAGAGTGGCTACTACCGCCGTTCACATTTACACAGCAAGATTCTCTTCAGGAACAACATAAAAGCCGCTTTCAAACCCAATTGCAATCTCTTGGATTGCTTTTTCATGAAACACCGAAATCTTCTGGAAGATCCCAGTGCGTACCAGATTTCATCTTCCTGCGGCAGTGTGTGCATCGGTGAAAGAAGACGGTCAGTCAACATTTACGTTATTGAGTACGAGAGTTGTACGCGAATGTTGCGAATGAGCCTGTGTTAGCTGAGCATAGACTAGAAACTGGCCGTAACATTCAATTTAACTCTACCCTCATCTTGTCTCGCAAAGCTCAGTTTTTCAGAAAAATTTACGAGTCTATAGTATATATATCTTTAAACATCCTAAGAATTTAATTGGAGAAAATGGTTTTTCTCCTCCTTTTCCATAATTTTTCCTGTTTATTTATTCCTTTACCAAGTTCTATATAAACTTTCGGAACAAATAATGCCCAGTCAGTGTGCAGTAATTGTCTTGAAAGTGCCTCATAAGAATGTGGACGAAATGTCCAAATTTTAAACAAAAGCTGCGACAACGACTCGGAAACCAAGAATATAGTGTTATCGACGACTGGGGCAACCTGCATACCGGCAAGTATCTAGTTCTGCATAGTAGCGAATATGTAATGTGTTACAGTGATTTGAAACGATTTTACAAGCAATCTTAGTTCATGGAAAAACTACCAAGTTTAATGCTTTTTCGTAAAAACTTCAGATGAACTTGAACGCATTTATAGGTTCGGAAAATGGTATCTATTTATGAATTAATTGAAACTTAGTAGCTATTTCTAGTGGCCACATTCAGCTATTCAATCGCCAAGAGTCTGCAGGAAGACGTATTCAAAATCACTAGTTGATGAGAAATTGATTGAAAGGCAGATGATATACAAGAAGCAAAGTGTTTGTAATTCACCTTCATTTATAGTTTAAGCTACAAAAGTAGTACTATACTTTATATACTAAAAGTAATAGGAAAACTAACGTAAGCTGAAGAATTTTCAACTTAAATGAAGTTACCGGCCAGTAATTAAGTTTTTAACAAAGTGCAATAAAACAATTTGTACTCAAAAAAAGGGCAACAGAAACAATTTAGAAAGAAGCTCGTCGATATCTGTTTAACTGATTGTATCTATAATTTGATGTAATATTTATTATTATCGCACTAAAAAAAAAAAAAAAAAAAAACGTATTTTCATCCTGTTTTCCACTCTTCTAATAAGCAGTTAAACGAGACTTCGTATTCACAGACCTACATATATACACTTTCATAGGGTTTCCCGGCATTTCTAAATACACTTTTATTACGCACCGATTTTATGGGAGGTTTACCTACGCGCGCATGACCAACCTAGCTGATAGAATAAGACCCGACAGTGACGGGAAGATTTATGGTTTCCTGTTTTTCGGGGGTGAGAAAAGACGCTATACTCGTTCTAATCACACGTAACGTTTAGGTAAGCGTTAAAATTTTACGCCGGTATAACATTGTTTATTTAAACTGCACGAATATGTGAGAGGGGTGGAGTTATCTGGCATCTAACGAATAGGGAGGATGTTAGGTTCATGCATTCGTAAATCTTGGGAAGTATTCGGGACGAATAATTTATTATCGAATAACGTTACAAATATGTGCTCGTCTTAATAATTCTTATTTATTATTAATTAGTTTATTTATTGACTTGTGTGCCTTGTAGAAACTATTATCCCACGGCTAAAGGTATGCATACTGAAAGTTTTACGATGTAGTATAGTACATAGTGATTCGATATTTTGCTGTTTAATTTTACCGCTATTACTCACTCTAAAATCTTGAATTAGACAGACACATACAACTGATTCTAATACTTGTTTAACAAGTAGACGTAACAGTCTACGAATTCAAGGCTATGATGCTTTTTGTGGTTTCTTTAAAAGTTGTTTGAATAAATATAAGCAGTACAACATTATTTATCGTTATTTCACCATAGTAATAATATAATACCCAAACCATAGTGTTACGGTCAAAAATATTATATTCTAGAATTAAGTCTTAATTAATAGTTACTTGGCTGAAGTTGCATCATCATACACTAATATCACTGTTCCAAATATCATGATTTCATAGACTCGGTATAACAAAATTCTGCAGCATAGCGTTCGCAGCCTTCAATTATGCGGTCCTTATCGAATGAGTGCATTTAGATGATTCTTTGATAGCTAGTACAAGGGGAGTTCGAGCATGAGAAAAATATTTATATGTTTTTAAGGTGGATACACTTAGCCCAATGTTTTTCTATTTTTTTATATACCATTAAAAAATTATTTTTCAACCCTGCAAAATAGGCGTTTGTTTCTGCAATCACTTCATCATTTCAGCCAATTGTTTTCCACCAGGTTGTTTTTTCATATTAAAAAATGGAAAATAATCTCTGGTAGTTAAATCTGACAAATATGGTAGGTACGAAAGCAACTGGTATCCTAACTAACAATTGTACATGTGTGCAGTGTCTCAATGAAATATAACTCATTTTTTCGCCATATGCAGACCCGTTTCCTTTACAGGATGGTTGATACGATTCAATAAGTTGGCACAATACTGTGGTCATGACCTCGTTGGCCACTTGAGTGTCTTTGGCACCAATCGACCATAAAAATCCACTATTCGGACTGTTCTTTGGATTGCGCTTTGACATCGTCAAACATTCCTTTGAAGCTGACACACGTGCGTATATATGTCCAATTGTGATCTCTAGCGGCATCAATTATCCGGGAAGCTTCCTTACATTCAAATGAATTTTTAAAATGTTATACACCCGGTCAATTGAAATTCCTTCAGACTTAACAATCTGATGCGTTTTCAACCTTCAATCATTCATTAGCATATCGTAAATTTTCTGGATCGTTTCTAATGAGGTAATCTAATTTGGCCGATCTGGAGATTCATCATCAAAAATGCTCGTACGGCTCCACAGGTGTAGAATCCGCATAGATTTCACCGAGTTCCGCTTTCATTCTATCTTTCGCTTTGTTTTTCAGAAACATATATATATTTAATTACTGCTTTATTTGATTTTTTCCATTATTCTTAAGTCTCAAAAATTGTTCACTTTAAATGGCTGTTACTAACATATTAACTGACGTGTCTGTATCGTATCTGTTTGAAAACTTTACAGGGCGCCTGTTAAAGCTTACTTCTACAAAAATTAGTTATTTCGATTCTAGTAATGCCATCTCTTGCCCAGACCATGTAATTATCGAACTTCCTTCATCTTATGAAGCAATGTAGAATTGATTCGACAAAAACAATTTAAAGTTCAACTTTAGAAAACTTGTTTAGTAATATTCGGTGACGTAGTGGATGAAAAGATAGGTATTCCATCATTTCTGGTTGTTACAATTAATTGTCGCGGTGTCAGCTTATCGGTGTACTATTCACATTTGTACTTGAAACACCGATGTAATTATGCAGGATGCTACTAAAGCTATGTTTACAAGATATGTTTGCTATGAACAGCAGAGACAGTCCTACCTACATATTTAAAAATAAATATGTTCGTGTATCTTATATATTTAACTCAGGCGTTTTCACTTTCACTCGAAGAGCACCAAGAATTCACTCCTTCACGCTTCTATTGTACATTAAGAAATCTTCAAAACCGCACATAGTATAGACAAGAAGAAGGTAAAAAAAAATTACAGCATTAGGATCATTATAAGCCCATTACATGCTCCATTAGAGAGTCCTCTGTATAGCCAAATCTATGGAAATCGCTGCAAAATCGGTTAAGTCAAGACGCTTCTCATTCAGCATCATCCTTCTTATTGACACCATTCTTGGACCATGCTCTCCTGTTTCGTTTTCGGTTTAGCGGCTCTTACATTTACATTTAAATCTCCATTCTGAAGAGGTTCTTCTTTAGGCGTCAGTGTTCATACAAAATTTCTGCAACCGTGCATCTTCCGGATAATCTTATGTAGAATGTCATTAGCAGTGCAACGAAAATTAATTTAATGCCCTCAGTTCAAAGGATTTTCGTAGCTGATAGTTCTATTCCTTTCAGAAAACGCAGATAATGGCGGTTGGATGAAGGATTGGAGGATGAAGGATGAAGGATACAAGCGCTTTTCATATTATTAACCGACTCAATGCTGATACTTGCTAATCAGGTTGATGTTTGTGGGTGCAATCTTGAGGTCAGTTAAGGCAATGGACAAAATTGAGCATCTACGTCCACAGCCGAAATTGCCACATAATAACCTGTAGTCCTTCATGTGTTTTTTTGAGTTTTTCGAGTATATTTCGATTCTAACCATAGAGTAACACAATTGAAGACGTTTTGCAACTTGTTCAGTGTTACGTAATTTCGTATTTAAAGTTTTTCGAACGTAAAACGAACACTTATTTTTAGTCGACTTTTTCTCGACAATAACATAAGTAGTTCCTTTCCGTACCTTTCGTTAGCTTAGATAAACTCAACAGTATCTGAAGCATTTTTAAAAAGAACCAGATAGATGGCAGATATTAATATCACTATTTACATCATATTTAGTTTCGTAGTTAGCCATTTATAAATGAAAATGAGTTAAACGCTTAGTAATTTCTCTAAAATTTAGTAGCGTTATTCGTCGTGATAAAGATCCGGCAATATTAATCATTTTATCTAATATTGCCATTAATTTGTAACAATATCTCTTCCCGTGACAAAGTAACCTGCAATTTCATAAATTCTACGTAGTTCACTTTTTATTAGTAAATATTTCACAATATAAGATGTATTCCGGTAGCGGTTTCTCAAAAATTCACAGAACATTAACACCCTAGTGGGTTCTATTAGCTGCCTTATGGAGGTGCCGTACCTAGCACATTAGCGGTTAAAGCTTAATACGGGCCGGATATTATGGATCACAAATTCCTAATGTAATAGTTGGTATGGTAATTTACGGTGCGGTCTGTCCGCCCACGCGCTGGCTCTTGAACGGTTATTGATGGAAAATCGGTTTTTGTCCGTTCGATACTGAATGCTATTTTTATTGTCTTTGCTGGATAACATCCTGCTTAATTGAAAATAACTTGTTCTATTTAATTTATATTATCTCCTACCGTTTTTTTTTATTCCATCGGTCATTATAAATACTAAAATGTTACTAATCTAAGGTAAGTGTATCAAATATAACAGCTTGAGAAATTTCTATGAGTTTTTCACTATCAAATTGCTACAACAAATTTCACTGAAAAAATTGAGGTAAAATTTTGATCTAAAGTTGGTACTTGGGAAGACGTGGCTACCTTAAAATATGTATTTCCCGGTATCAATGTTCGTTGTATTTGTTCACCGTTAAACAACTTATTAACCGCTACAATATTGGGCGATGAAATGGGATAGAAAGAATTGATTGTCATTGAAAAGCAATAAGACTAAACTATTAAGTTTTATGTCTTCACAATTCAGTAATGGCATATGTGTATATAGGTTTTTTTTTCTTAATTACAGATCTTCATTTAAGATAACTGTTGTGCTGCTCTGGAGGCTATATTTTATTTTGCAGTAGTATTACAAAACTTCGATATTTTGTAGATTTGCAGTAAATGCGCTAATTTTACTTTATCTACATACCTTTTATAACGCAGAAGAGTACATGGCCATATGACCGTCGATCCGCTTAACATGTTTTAACATTCAAACGTTAACACCTTGATGGTGGCTGCGCGATTTTTGAATCCGGTAATTATACCCTGAAGAGTAATATCTGAAGTTATCTCCGTCAGAAAGCACAATATTGCCCAAGATATAAGGATTTAAATCACAAGGTAGAACCAATTCCTCACAGAACTTCATCCATCTTCAACTCTTATAGTAAGTGTGCTTTTTACGAAGATGAAACATTCCCTATTTTTTAATCTTTTTCAGTTGTGAAATGATGAATACTCTGGTTTGATTCAAGTTTCCTGTTTGAAGTTGTGAATTATTTTAGATCTCGAACAAAAGGCTTAATTTAGTGTTTTCTTCAACCAGAAGCCTCCGTAAATTTTTTAAGTATCTGTTAGGATGTTCTTCATTAATCAATAGACAAGTCTCCTCGTGAATTTTTAGCCTGTCACCGTATCCATCAAATTATTATATATTCTTTTTTCAACCAAATTATCCAATCTTCTTTTACAATAAAACTTAAAAAATTGTGCAATATCATCTTCAACATCAAACACAAAAACGTAAAAACGCTTCGCCTACTGATTTCCAAAAAAATTTTTGTAGAGACTGGACAAACTCGTGCTTTGTCGACTCACGGAGACACTAGTAGGCAACACGAATCCATTGTCATGAGACGAATAGACACCAGTCTGTCTAGTCGCTGCGAAAAAGGAATAATTCCACCTGCCTTTGTCATCTCTATTTATCATGACTTTAATTAATTAAAAAAATTAATTCGCTTTAATTGAGCAAAGCATGTTCATGATGAAAAATGAAAAAGAAGTAAAGATAAATATTTTTTTATTGGATGTTTCAGTTTATTGACGTTCACTCTTGTAGAAATTATGTTGCCATCTGACGAATAGACATAAATATATACGTTACTGTAAATACTGTCAAATTGTTTGGATTGAAAAGGTCTATATTTTTTGCATTAACGTCTAATACTTTTGCCGGGAGATTTCTGACAGACGCTACTCAACATTCTGCTTCTATTAGAAAAGAACTCCTGTTCAAAACATATTTTGTTTGATTTTGAAGCGTTTTAACTTTCTGGCATAAAACAACCCAAGGAAAATGTCTTGCAATTACAGTTTCAGATGTCAATACCATTATAGCAGTAACAGCATCGCTAACATTAGGAAATACCGTTCCAGAAATAACTTACACTCGCGCGGATGCTGTACATCGACCGCTAATATATCAGATTAGGTCCGTTGTTTTTCATCAAGTGCATCGAGTATATGTATTCGGTGAATTAAGACACCTGGTTTACCATTATTCTTATTCTGAAATAGTTGTGTAAAGTCCACGCCAATAGCGTGTAAAGCTTTCACTTTTCATTGCAGAGAAATTTCAATAATGGTTTGTTAATGACGTAACGAGTAAAAAATACCTTGTAGATGTTTACATGTTTCTACGCGCAATTCTAGGAATGACTTTAAAAATCTGTATTCGTAATATGACGCCTACACCGTTGTGAATTAAATAAATAAAATTCAGAGAAATAATTAATTTTCTTAACTTATCATCCTGAATAAAGTAATTAAAATTAATATTAATGATGTTTTAAGTAAACTTTATTATTATTTTTTCTGTCATTAATTATGATTTTGTTTCAGTATCCTATTCGCAGATATCGTTGGCTTCACAGTTCTAGCTTCGCAATGTACCGCACAAGAATTGGTTCGACTCCTGAATGAGCTCTTTGGAAGATTTGATCAATTAGCCAATGTAAGTTGTTACTTCTCAACTTTTTGTATATTTTATAATAATTATTTATATATATATATATATATATATATAACCCATTATACAACTCTAACATATGAAGTCAAAAATAAGGATCAAGAGAAGCTGATTTTTTAAATAGTAAGGCTCCTTTATATTCAACAATGTTTATCGCAATTGCTCGATTTGACCTCCGGTTTAGTGGTATAAAAGCACCAATCTTTCCTCCAAATTATACACCGAATTACGCAACTTTTCGGGTTGAATTGCAGCAACTTGCTTCCTCGTGCGTGTTTGATCAAATCCAAAAATCCACTGTATTCAAAACAGACGATCTTGATGGCCACGAATTTTCCAAACGTCCGCTAATATTAGCACAATCTTTAAAAACAGTAGTTAACAATCTTTTATCTAGTTTCTAAATGTACCTTTTGCATAATCTCTTAACATTGGCAGGCGTCGTTCACCAGTACCTGTTAATGTTGCGACGTCATAATTCTGTATTTCCTCAAAAAAAAAATAATAAATAAATAAATAAATAAAAATACGGACTTACAAAGAAATTTATGTGACTTCCTGTCATGAAAACTTTCTTGAACGTTTGCCCATGGATTCTGTATGGACCACATTCGACAGCTTTTAGTTTTAACTCTATTATTAAGAGAAAGTAGATCTTCATTTGTTCATAAAAAAAATTAAAGGTAACTACTCGAGTTGAATTTTACTCTGGACCATTATTCACAAAGAAAAACCGTACCTGATTAACACTATCGATTTCTAGTGAATTTGTGTGGGCTATGGGTTTGATTTGCTGCAACTCAGACATCACTATTCTTTGATCTTCCTAATCTGGAGACATCAATTATAGACCCGGTTCTTTCAAAATTATCAATCAATTACTTCTTCATTTTACAGGGCTCTGATATCAAAATTATTCTCATACGAAATCTTCGTATAATTTCTATCACATTCGCAATAACTTTGTACTAAAATTATTCTTGTTTATTATAAACTATATTTTAACTTGTTTGAATTAAGGTTAAAATCAGTTTTATTTTGAGAATAAATTACTAAATTATAAATGCTTTGTGTTAACACTTGTCACATAAGTTATCCATAGTTATCCCGACGAATCTTTTGTTTTACATAGACACACTAAAATCCCATTATTGTAACAGCCAAGATTCTATATCTACCTGTAATTATTTCAATTTCAAAAACTGCGTAAAAACTTAAGAAATGTCCCTTTGTGACAATTCCATATTTCAACGAGAATTTAGCCAATTAAAAATTAACCATTTCAATAAAATAACCCAGTTTCATTAGAAGTATGTATAAACAATTGTTTTTGATTCTAAAAACAAGGCAGTTAGGAAAAGAAAACTAAAGATTTTGCTCTTTTCTTTTATCTTTTTTTTTAGAATTCAGGCCAAAATACGTTTTTGTTTGGTCGGAAACTTACCGCAGCCGCCTCGGATTAGTTGTAACATATATGAGAACATAATTTTCCGGGCGACATAGTTTATCTCTAAAGTACACATACTCACTACAGCGTACTGCAGCGACAAAGTGAATTACTATAATCCAGTAATATTTTAATATTTTGGGTTAGAACGGTGCTTATCTACTCTTGTTGTACGAACCGGATCTCTGCAGTAAAAAATAACTACATTATATCACAACCTGAACTTATATCCTCTGTAATTTTTTTTTATTTCTTTAAGTTTTCCTTTTTTACTTCACTTACTGTGTAGTTCGCTCAACACAGTTGCGGGCGTCATCTTAGATTTTTTTCTGTTATGCTGGTGTTCGAAAGAAGATATGTTCGTTAAAGTATATAATCGGGAGGGATCTGTTTTCTTTTTAAATTATTTTTGGGTTTTATGTATATAATTATTTGATAGGAAACTACCTTACCATATGTTGCTTTTCAAAATTTTCAAGAAGTACAAGAACCCATGCCACACGTACATGGTGCGCATTAAAAGCTCTTATGTGATAATTCAGAAAACAATGCATTCTGCAAGATTAGTAGTTGGTTTGCCACTTCAAAGAGAAAAGTTATTAATTCATTATTTCTTCATGAAAGAACTTATTGAAACCTTTTCTAAAGCAGTTGCATGATAATGAAGAGTGGAACGAATATTTGCAACAAAAAATTCGACTGCGTATAAAATACCACAAACAACTAACCTATTACATAAATATGTTGATAATCGGGTGTCAACGTTCTCCTGATATAACTATTTATATTGTTTTATTCTTTCACGCCTAGAAAATTACAGTTCTTAAAGGTACATGTACAACACAGGAACTTACCAAAGCAATTCGTCAACGCATTAATCAAGTCAGGATTTGTATTGAAACTGAAGGAAATGAACATTCACAATAATTGTTTGTTAAATTCTTCTTTCACTTTTGCCAGGAAATGATTTTCTTATTCGTCTTACGTTTTTTTTTATATTCACATATTTTGTATATACGTTTATCAATTAAAAATTAGCAAGAAGACTAAGAACTTTCGCATTATTTCTTACATTTTAGATTAGATTCTGAAAACTATTTAATCATGGCGTAGATAAATGAAATTTTATATGGAACCCCTTCATCCGACAGCTTCTCCGTACTCCATTTATATAATTTCAGGAGAACCACTGCTTGCGTATCAAAATTCTCGGCGATTGTTACTACTGCGTATCAGGTCTTCCCGAACCTCGGTCGGACCACGCTCATTGCACCGTGGAAATGGGTCTGGACATGATTGATGCGATTGCCAGCGTGGTAGAAGCCACCGACGTACAGCTGAACATGAGGGTCGGTATCCATTCAGGTCGGGTGCTGTGCGGCGTACTCGGTTTGCGAAAGTGGCAGTACGACGTGTGGTCGAACGACGTCACCCTCGCCAACAACATGGAGGCGGGCGGCGAACCCGGGTAAGTGAAATAGTTTTCCCTCGTCCGTTTCAGGAAAACGCCGTCGATGGCGCTGCGGCCGGCTGCATACTATTAAATTAAGTTAAATAGACTTTTAATATCGTTAGTATTAATTGGATTCGTGTCCAATTAGCGACGTACGGATGACACACGGCTATCTAAGCTGTCTAAGCTGCTCTTACTGCAGTCTTAACGACCCCGTAGATTAAGTAATTGGTTTTCAATTAGTTTCCGCTTTCTAAGAGACACGTTTAAATAAAAACTTGGTTACTTTTGCTAGAATATTTCAGGAAACATTTTTTTTTAATGAAACATACCACTTCCTTGTGGCACTCTATACGTTGTCGTGAACAATCTTCCGTCTGCATTACCTGCAGGAAAGTGCCTTAAGGATCAGTTTTTGATAATTTATTTGTTTTGTGTATGGATAGTGCTATACTATATAATAATAATAAATCAGAAAGGAAAACTGAGCCAATTATCAATTGAAGCAGCCAGATATATGCTTATCATTGTTTAAAGTTTGACAGTTGCCTTGTGTGGTGTTACAGCTATTGGCACTATTTCAATAGCAACAAACAATTATTTTCGAATAAAGTTGTGTTATGGTTATTTTTGGCTCCTGGCTTATTTTTATAAGATGCAGTAACTTATAACATGTTAAAATTATCAGATTATTTTATTGTGTTCAATTACGAACACAAAAATGTTGGCATTAATCTTGTGCAATAGCATATAATGAATAATGTTGAATGGGAAATATCCTGTATTGACATAACATTGCAGGCATAAAGGATCAGTAAGTTGATTAAAACTATTTTAATGCCCGTAAACCATTTTAATCGCTTTATTAATTAATAAGTAATTGTATTTGAGAGATGGTAAGTTTCTTTTCGTAAAACATTACACTTCATTTAAGAAGATTGTGAAAATTTTGAATAGTTGCTTAAAATTCCTATTACTGTGTAGGCATGCTATAAACGTTGTTTCATTGATTGGAAAATAGCCAAGCATTTTACCATTAATACTAGGATATTCGTAAAGAACTTCATTTTCGTTTATTTAACTGAATAAAACCTGGAATATTTTTCAGGTATTTTAAGAATTAATTTGCTAACAGTGAAACATTGCCAACTTGAAACTTTGGATTTGCATGAAACTTTGTTTAGTATCACAATTACTATGAGATAGCGAAAATTCTATGTACATATTTTAAAGTGAAATATAGAGCATGGATAATTATCCAGTAAATTTTTAGAAAAAACTTAAAGTAATCGGAGGCTAAGTACTCCCTATTTAAAATTATTTTTTGTCGACATCATAGCAGAGCCCGTATAGAAGATTAAAAGCTGCCAGAATTGCGTTAGTAACGATATACACTCCGCCAAAAAAGTATCGCATAAACTAAAAAAGGGCATTTATAAACCAAGATATTTTTATACGTTCATAAAAAGTTTGCCTCGTGTATGTGAACTATAAAAACACTAACAAAATCATGGAACATAGCTTTTTTACTTTTTTTTTTTCTAAAAGAACACATTTAGAAAAATGCATATGCGTAGGGTTTGTTCAGTTGTTTATTGAAAGTCTTCCTATACGGACAAATTTTAAAGTGCGAAGTCAGAGTTCTGTACCAACGCTTTTAAAACTAAAATGAGCAAATTAACTTCAGAACAAGTGGCTGCTATAGTTGCTTTAATCTAAGATGGACGATCTCAAGCATACGTTGCTAATTTGATGAACATCAATCAATCAAGTGTTTCTAGAGCCGTAGCCAGATATAGGAAAGCAGGCAATTACAGTAGAAGACCTGTACCAGGTCGTCCAAGATGTTCTACTCGCCAAGATGACCGCTATTTACTACTACAAACATTACGTCGAAGACATGTAACTGCGAGACAATCGCAGAACGACTTGGCTAGAGTCAGAAATACTCGTATGAGTACTCAAACTATTCGGAATAGGTTACGACAGAGTGGATGAAGAGCTAGAGTAGCTGTAACAGCCCCTCGTCTCACTAGGAACCACCGAGTGGCTCGCTTAAGGTTTGCCAGACAACATGTAAATTGGAACATTAATGACTGGGCCAATATACTCTTCACAGATGAGTCAAGATTTGGTCTTTACACCTCAGATGGGCGTATCTCAGTGCACAGACGAGACGGTGAGCGCTATTCGCAGTGTAATATCAGACCTAGACCTAATTTCGCTGGTGACTCTATTATGGTTTGGGGAGGCATCTGTTTAACAGGTCGTACAGAGTTAGTACCAGCAGACAGAGGTTCACTGACTGCCCACAGGTATACAACGGACATTTTAGAAGAACATGTAGTACCATATGCGCCAATTATAGGAAACGAATTCATGTTAATGCACGACAATGCACGACCGTATGTTGCAATAATCGTCCAGGAATGCCTTAACGATGTTGGTATTCCAGTTTTAGATTGGCCTGCGGTAAGTCCGGACATGAACCCTATCGAGCACGTGTGGGACCTCCTTCACAGATGGATACGAACCCAAAATGTTGCCCCAGCGGACCTGCATGGACGAGTGGGAGAATTTGGATCAGGCTTATATACGGAGGTTAATCGAATCTCTGCCAAACCGTATGCGAGCGGTCATAAGAGCCAGAGGTGGCAATACTCAGTATTAAAAGCTACTGTTATGACATTTTTCTTTCCAAAATCATAATTTCTTGTTTTAATAAAAATCTCAAGTATGAGTTCTTGTTTTTATTTGGCCTGTATTTTATTTAAACAATCATAGAAATTATATCTTAGAGCGCATTAAAGTATATTTACAACTTTATGCTACAAACGAAGATTATGCGATACTATTATGATTCAAAACTAAATTATGCGATACTTTTTTGGCGGAGTGTATATAAGAATCTATAGCAAATGCGCCACATCGTTAGGTAGGTCGTAACTTTGTCTAGCATTGTTGATAAGTGGATGATAGCAACATTGTCCTATTGGAGAAGGCACCCCTCTAAGTGTGACTGTGTTCGATACATTTCGCGGAATGTCGCAACTTGAACAGAGATATAATATCGAATTCATGTAAAATTAAATAAGATGGCAGCAGAAATGCTCCATTACCGGACTCAATCGAAGACTAGCTTCAAAATGGGAGATCGTTCCAAAGTTTGTGACATTCTGCATATTATTCCAGAGATTATCCTACATCAACTTGCTACCGAAGTAGGAATCTAGTATGATTTAGTATAGGCCATTAAAACGGAACACCTAAATTTGTGTTAAACATTTTGCATTGTTTGGGCTTTTCACACCTAGGCCAAGCGGTGATTACTGGCGCTGAAATTTTGACGAAGGATCGTTCCTATATTTCCGAAACAAATAAGAAAAAGAAAGATTAGTACAGCAATAAAAATGTATTCTTCAATATAACCGTCCTTGCTTTTGGATATGGTCTTAATAACATCTCGAATTTGTTATAAAAATTTTTCCTTGGTTTACCTTTTGGAGGTAAACCAAGGAAAAATACAACTTAGAACAGCCGTCTATTATTTACTATTTTTTAATTGGAATCAAAAAATAGTCAAGGGGACTAGATCTGGACTGTAAGATGAATAGTCAATTTCTGTATAACCAGATTAGCGACAGCAGCTTTTGTAATCTACATTAAAGGAGTAGTTTCAGAGGGTGTTTTTTCCAATTACAAGCCCGTTGGAGCAGGTGTCTTTGTGCTTGGAGAGTACTTTAGAGATGACTAAAGTCGCAATAAATAAACGTTAATCGTTAGTTAATTGCGGCTGAATTCCGAAAATGGTGAGCAGTAGTCGGCTAACGATTGCTAATAAACCGTTACAATACTGCATATGAAATTTTTTCAAAAATATAAGCAGTATTCACCACCTATGATTACAATTTATATTTTACCTGTAACTCTAGTAGAGCAACGTTAATCTTTCGCCATAATGACTCCCAACTGAACAGATAAATATAAATATATACGAATAATTACTCGTGTTAGTTTGTGGTATACAATAACATATTTGAGTTCCAAAGATAGCAGCTTACAATTAAGTTTTAGAGAACGGCCCCGATGCTAGCGAAGCTATATTCATAAAAAGTTAAAAAAAAGTAGTACTACACCCAGTGGTTGTCGATAAACACGCAAAGGAGGAAATTAAAAAGGGAGATAAAAGTGAAAAGTGAAAATAAGTGAGAAAAATGAGACGACCACCGTTATTATTCGGCGACGAATTTCTTTGAAGTTCTTCTTTTTAATTACCCTCTCGTTATTTTTTAAAGAAAAACAACGGATTGTAAAAGAAATAAACCTCGCAGGCACTTCTAGCAGGATTGAGACGGATCTTTCCAAACGCGACAAAAAAAACGCAACAACTCTTTCAAGGCTTGTTGGTATTTTGCACGGGATGAAATGCGCACTAATAATGTATTCAAATCGCAGGCCAGACCGCCTCCACTAGTTTGAATACAAACAGGAATACCGAATCTAAAAATACCAACATTGGCACCGATTTTTTATGTCAAGTTCACCAGGTTGTATAACACTTTGAGCGGGAGGCAAAATGTACTTATGTACATGCATTCATATGTATGCACTACGCATTCGCATTAATTGCAGCTCATAAATAAATTTTATGTTTTAATAAACGTTAAATAGAGTATCTTATATGGACGAGAATAGATCGTTTTATTCACGTGCTCAAATTTTATGTTATGCGTTAATTTTTAATCGAAATTTAGGTCGCTGTAGTATTATAAATGTAAACATTCACGTCTTGTTTAATTACAAATGCATTATTTTAATATTGTTAAAGGTTCATTTTAGCTTTAATAATTTAATTATACGCATTAATTATATTAGTGTATCAATTATTGTAATGGATACAAGGGTAGCACAATATTTACATTGTAGATAAAATAGTACAGATCTGGCAGTAGAATATTGTACCGATATAAAAACTGATCAAAATGGACCAATTTACGAGGTATATAATACTATTTTATCGCAAGATTAACATGATATCTTCCCACCTACTGCCTTGTGTAAATCATGCGCCCCCTTGTTGCTCTCTTTGGACGCATTGTTAACATAGAATAAGTATATTCTTTATATTTTTTGGACCATATGCATGACACTTTCCTCTTTTTTTCAACACAAAACACCAACGGAAAAATTAATAGTGCGTAAAATTCTCGCTTGCTTTCCAAGGGTGTTGGTGTTTAATCGCAAGAAGTTGGAGGATGCAGAGCTGCTTCGTTACATATCAGCACTTCCCGGTCTTCTGCGTGCTACACCACTAGAAATGTTGAAAATGCAAAGAAATGCATCAACTTGTCTGCTAATAAATAAGTATTTGTGGCAATTTCAAGACTGGTAATGAATGGACTGAAATGGTAAAGAAACCAGGTGTTTAGTTTGCGATAAAAGTAACCATAGAAACTAAAGAAACCATATATGCCATATACGGCATATCACATATACCGTATGGCATACACCATATACCACAATTAAAAAAAAGCCGGAAGGATATCGTAGAAAGAATTTCTATGTGCTTTAACGATGATGTTAGTATGTGCAATATATCGTTTGGGAAAATCGGACAAACAATATTTCGTCAGTTTTGAAAGAAATACAATCCAACGTGGGAACTACCAAATCCGTAGACGCTACCTAATGTATCGCAGTAAAAATTTAACGGTTGTAGCTAACTATAGATGAAACTGCAAGCATTAAGAAAATTCCGTAGTATCGATTGTAGCACGGACAATGACTTTGCGAAAATGTACTGTCAAAGCTGTCCATATTGTTAATATATTAGTTAGAATACTAGACTTTGAAACTTTGAAATTTCATCAAAGCTAGTGTCAACGATGGTTACCAATGCCGGGCGGTTTTGCTTCGCACAAGTCAATTATTCAAAGCTATTCAATCGAATTCGCTGCAGATAACATGTCTGCCTCAAGCCTTGCGCCTTCCTGACATATCGGAATCGTTGCAGTTAATTCTTACACGATAGGGTGCATGGTTGTATTTATATACATATATATATACATATATATACATATATATACAAAAGCAGCATTGTATTATTCTAAACATTTCGAAAAGGTCCGATTAGTGATTCTACAACTGGACGCTAAAGAAGTAGCTGCAATAAAGCTAAATCACACGACTAACGACAAACTATTAACGACAATTACTTTCTAGTGGCCGACGTAATAAGAGAATTGCAAAACACTTCGTTGTACTGGCGGGATGCGTATGAAATTGTTGACCGCGTACGAACAGTGTTACATGTTTTAGATTAGGAAAAAAGCGTTTCGCTTAGAGAAAAATTAAATATGATATTACGTAAAAATTTCAATTTTCCTGTGTTATGCCATCTTTTAACAATAGTGTTGCGGAGGATTCCTTATGCACATTCAAAGACCATTTTAAGTTGGCGAATATTATATCGCTAGATGCTAAACGATCTTTTTCTGCGTGTAAGCAGATATCTGCTCAGTGACGCTACTGCTAGGCAATCGACTTGTTGCGCTCTAATTATTATATACTAGTAGAAGTTCGCATTTTAAAAAATTCCCCTACATTATTTTCAATTATACTACTACGTTCAAAACGATAAAATGAATAGCAGAGAAGCGCGGAAAAATTATGAAATACCTTAATTACTTTTGAAGCAATTGGTTTTTCGAAGAAATGATCAGACAAGTTAATTTTTTTTTTTAATAAATATAATATATTTACATCAATTTTAGGTTGCTTTTACATCCGTTTTTTTTTTTTTTTTCAGTAACGAGGTGTTCTTTTATTTTTAGACGCCAGATCGCGAACTCCAATAGTACATTACAAGCAGCAACATCTTATTAAAGGAAAGAAATTTGCTTGATTATAAATTTAACTGTAGCAGATGCCAAGACGAGCAGAACAATTTAGTTCGAGTTGCCTTGGCAAGAAGACGTTTTTCATTGTGTGATATACATATTTTCAAAGTAACTGTTTCCTGTTGTAACTGTTTTCCGAATAAATAAATAAACAATTTCAGGCTTTTAACATTACATACTTTTCATTTATGTCAGATAAATGCAAAATTTTTTCTTGAAAATGCATGTGCTACACTTTTGCTCAAAAAAGCTGTTACACTTCGGATAAGTCTAGAAGGTACTGGGCCACTATTGAAACTGTGTTTTCCATTTCTCCCTATTCCATTTACAAACAAGTAATATTAACCGACTGTCTTTCCTACCCTTTTGACTAAGACGTCTTGCCCTTCTTGCAAATTATATGGTACCTCTACAAAAGTTTAAATTTAAATAAAGGAATTTTTTTTTGGCTGTTTACCCACTCATGTCTCCCTTACTATTTGTTCGTGATATTTCAGACCATTATATATCAACATCATAAATTTCAAAAATTATAAGCAAAGTAGATCATTACGCAATCAATTCTAGGTTAACTCGGTAAACCATTTTCGCGTAGGAAAAGTGATTACATATTTCCTATATTGACAGACCAGCTGAGTATAGCCATCATATCGTGTTAAAAAGATTTCCTCAAATATGTTAAAATCTTACAAATCAATATGTACACTTTGCACATTTTGCACAATAATAGTGTGTATTGATTCGTTGTATTGAGTGACAACAGCGTATCTTTAACATGCGTGGACATGAGTGGAGATGTACTATCCATCTAGTTATGGAAACATAGCTGGGACATTTTGATACAAATTATGAAGGAAACTTATAAAAAGTCATATTGTTTTTATGATTGATTAATCAACAAAGAATGAATCAAATTCATCTAGAACAGATAGGTGTTATCACGTCTTTAACGAAAGAAGAAAATGGACTCAAGAATATTTGTGACAGGATGATGTCTCTAGAAAAGACTCATCCTTATTTATGCTGAAATTTCGATGTAAACAATTTCGATGTAGTAAGGCTTCAATAGCAGGTTACCCAAGGTAATGAAAAGCCCGTTGAAGCAAGAGCCAACGAAAACATCAAGAAAGTTGAGGAATAAATCTTAAAAGATCGAAGAATAAGAGTTTCGATGATTGCTGTTTAAATAGGAATATCAGAAGCTATATCTTCAAAAATCTTATAAGCAAGTTTAGGAATGAATACGGTCAAGTACGTTGGATTCCGAAATTGCTTAGTCCTGAACAAAAATTGTACCAGAAATAAATTTTTGAGGAGAACTTGGCGGCATTATATGACGATTTTTTTTTGGAAAATTCTAACAGGAAATCAAAAATTATTGAATAGGAGATCTCTCTGACCAAAAAAAAAGCAAGAACGCAAGAAAACTAATGTCTAAGATACTTTGAGATATAAAAAAGTATTATATAGTGGGTTTGTAAGGAAATAATTGAAGAATTGAGAATTGCCCAATTCTTTAATTATTGAGCAAAAGTACTTCAAAATTGTGAGCGAAGGATTATACTATTTCATGAAAATGCCAGAACCCACAAAGCTTACCTAGTCCAAAAAGCAATCAATGATTGCCGTATTATGGAGACGACACATCGCCTTACAACCCAGATTTGGCACCGGACGACTTTAAATTATCTTTGAAAGTTAAAAAAATGCTTGAAGAAATCTTCGGAAGAATATGGACATACAGTACATATTGAAAAATTAGAATAAGTGTATTACCGAAACGATAATTCTCTTTTATTTCCTAATTCTTTTTGTTCATGTCTAGGAAGATTTTATTGCATTTTACTAGTTTTATTTTATCTCTCCGCCGATAATCGTAAAACTAACAACAGTTCGTCTAAAAGAAAACAAGAAAATCTCGGGACCAATAAAAAAGTTCGAACCGTTCGGAGTTGCCTTTGTTAAGCTTTGACGTTCCGTTTCACCAAAGCGAGAACTTTAAAGGACTTAACTAAAAGCTATTTTCGTTCCCAATTTTCAGTTCGATTGTTCCAACGTAAAATAAACGCAGTAATACCAGCTTTAAAATCTGGGGCGGAAACGCCACGTTGAAGTAACTGAATTTCGACTGCACATGCATAAAGATAGTAGCATTTACTCAAATATGATCTTAATGCAATACTTCCTATTCACTGTATGCAGATGTATGTGTATATACATGAGTGGAGGCATGAATGCACGTTGTATTTATATTTCCTAGTTGCGGAAATGGGTTTTCAGGAGTACCACTCGCGCGTATGTTTTGATGCGATTTAATTTTCAGGCTCCCTTTAGTTTTAAAAAATAATATTAAAAGCGACGCGGAGTGAACATTTGTTATTGTCCTAGAATGACAATTATTATTTTTAATTTTTAATTTTCAACTTTTACATTTTTTATATCACTCACGATAATGTAACTGCTTATAATAACTTTTAACTTGAAGATGACATGTTGTATCGATAACATTAGCCATCTTTAAAAGTATTGAAGATACATTTTGTATTACTTCATCCTTAATTTGATAGCCTGACATTACTTCAGTAACACGCTTTTCTTATTTTTTCAGACGAGTGCATATCACCCAAGCCACCCTAGACTATTTAGGTGGTGAATACGAGGTCGAAGCCGGTATGGGGGCAACAAGAAATCAATATTTAAGAGATCATTGCGTAACTACCTATTTCATCGTGCCACCTGCAAGAAGACGAAAGGTACTTAGTGTCTTACGCTTGCCTTCACTAACATACACACATACATACAATTTTGTGTTAGAAAACGAATGGAAGAAACAATTTATTTGAAAGTATATCAACACTCAAACAGTTAATTAAGTAATAATGTGTAATTATGTTCTTTGCGCTAATTAAAATTCAATATTTATTTGGCGTTCTTGAATTTCACGAAAATGTCGTTCGTAAAAACACAAAGCTAACAGACCTAAATACGTTATTTATTTCGTTATCGACGTTCTAAATTGAAATGCGACGTACTAGCTCCAAAATAAGGAGAATAAATCAAGAAGTGAATACGCGATATTAATCAGTCTTGCATCGGGTCGTCGGTTTATTTGATCAGCTTTCGATCTGCGATGAATACCGCTATAATTTCATAGATGGCGCGCAAGAGAAACGTCTCAGTCCGTTTTGAAAATTAAATATGTTACAAATGATCAAATTGTGTTGAATTGAACCGAATTGGTTCAATTAATGACTGCTCCAATAATAGCCAATGGGATGTTTGTAAAGTATAGAATTAAAGTTTGTATGTTGTTGTTATCTTGAATCTGGATTAATGATAATGTTTCTGTAAAAATTAACAGAATCGAATATCAAGGCGTCATTAAATCCTTGCATTTGAATAGGCATGCGCTTACACAAATTAAAGCCGAAGTTGGCTCTGTTTACTGGGATTCTGCACTATTATTTACCACAGAAGATGATTGACCATGATCAACCAAACTAATTCGACCACGTTTCAACTACCGAACACCGAAAGTGCAACACTAGTGACATCGGAAAAGCTCACTATATGATACTAGGTCATCGCCGAATTAAAGTTAGAGAGATACCGGAGACTGTGCGCTTGGCGAAAGAACGTATTTGTCATCTATTGAAGATTTGGACATGAAAAAGCTAATCGCACATTGGGTGCTACGCGTGCTCACTCAGAACCGAATAGAAAAATGCATTCAAATGAATATTTCAAAAACCCTGCTTAGTTTTAATGAAAAATAAAGTTTAAATGAAATAAATCGAAGTCTTTGCGTTCGTGTTCAAATTGATGGACCACTTCTGGTCATTAGATGTGGCGATTTTTCGTGTTCCTTGGCCTCAAGGTTTTGCTTGTAAGACAGAGATTTACATTAAATTAGGAGACTATCATAATCGCAAACGCCTATTTTACAAAACAAGATCCCGGCACAAATAGTAATTTGTGAGATGGAAACATCGCTCGGAAAGGAGATGTGTTGGATTAAGATTAAGAATTAAAAGAATTAAATTAAAACTGACTTTGAATATGTTGGGCTAGAAACTTTTGAGACTACCTCCTTTCTAGAAGAACTTAATAAAGTATTTGCAGAGGAAAGTAGCAAGAATAACAAAGTATGTGTAGTGCTCAATTCTTTTGATTGATTTGATAATTCTCCTTAGAATCCCATCGAAAAGAATTCACTTCAGTTTTCTTTTAAATCCAAAATTGCTCGTGGATTTAAGAAGAAAGGTAAGAGCGGCGAAAGTAAAAGTTCTCGGAGAGTTTCAATTCTTTGGTTTGAAGTAATGCAATGGAAAGTATTTTAGAATGAAGTTGATAAAATCTCTTGCTTTAACAGAAATCATACAAATCACCGCTTAAAATAAGTATATCAATATTTGTTAGTTAATGTTATGTGAATTATATAAACTTTAATCCTATACTTTTTGATCATTTTTGCATGCATTAATTAAATGAAAAGTCTCCGAATCATAACGATGCATCATGATTCTTCCATTTCTAGTTTTCTTAACACAAATTGTTATTCTTTTAATGACAAAAAGGAAATTAGGACTATATACGGACAGAAATTACCAATTCTGTCAGTCTGTTTTGTACAATTTTAGTTCTGCTATAAGGTATGGCTAAGCTAGGTGTATACGACATTATTTCATGTGGCTTCGTTCCATCCCGACGTGTGCGCTGTCTGTCGCTCTTTGTTAGTTTATCGAAGTTTGTTCGACATAGTTTTGTCATGTTAGCTATTAGATACGCTGGCTACATGGACGTACAAATTTATATATAATGTAATGTATGTTGGCTTGCTGGTTGTAAATTACCCTTCTAGCTATGCGAAAGGAAAATTTATTGAAATATCGATTCAAATTCTGCGTGAATTGTCAACGGCTTGGCGAATATAGTTTATTTACATGAACGTAGGATATGTAGGCCCGATGCTTAGTTTGTTATCGTTAACGCCGCAAGCAATATAAACATTTCCGGATCATTGTCCAGGATTTTCAACAAACTATGATGATATAAGATTCTAGACATTTTGCTCATTTATCAGCTTTGTCTAGACTGATGCTATTTTAACTTCCAAACAACCACAATTTGGAATAGTAGTTTATAGAATCCCAAAATAATACCTGGAATTACCATCAGTCCTTACCAGAGTTTAGCATAATTTAATTGATGGGTACGATTATGATTATAATCGGAATAATTATTGTTGTTAAACCTTGTGATAAAATGATTACAATGATAATTACATGTGCGATTACGATATTTGTAAACCCATAATTGGTATTCGCTTGATTGTATGGATACAATAGAATTAGTAAAATTGTATCGCCGTTGATCATATCAATAAGGCGGCATTACATTATAAACGTAAATATTCTATTTGAAATAATAAGAAATATATCAAAATGAAGTCTTATCAGGTCAAAAATATTTTCTTACAAAATCAACTTTTATAATAATAATTTCTAAATAATCGCGTACAGAAGATATAGAAAAAAATCTAAAGCAAAGATTGAGACTGTCTTAGTTCTCACAATCTCGCAATTCTATGCCCGTCCGGAAAAAAATTATTCTGTGGAGAAAATAGCCGCAAAAAAAGATCTCTCTTTACTGCGGTAGATATTTCGAGTTCTAACAGCCAGTGTTGTAAAAACATATTTGGGGTAAACTCGAACTGAAAGTATTCAAAAAACCCATCAGCTATACTACCACCACAAAGACAACAAGAAGTTTAATAAAGTCTCTGTAAATGTTGTTGTAACTTAACAGTAGTATCATGGAAGTGGATAATGCAACTTTAAGTGCTACTAAATTCTAAAACAAATTGCATCTTTGGACGCTAAAACAAAGTTATTTAAATCGCTCACTTTATATCCGCATGTAAAAAAATTGAAGAATCCAAAATTTTTAATTTAGAGCAATGGCAGAGTACCTACCAACGTGTATGAAAGGTCAAGGAATGAAGTATGGCACCTTGCATAGGAAGACATTGATATGAGGCTTGCAACGTGCTCTCTCATTCTTCTACAAAGAATCTTTTTATGTTACATAAAGTTTCCACTTCGTCGATACTAAGTTGGCTGCTGATGTCTTAGCTAAAGAATCGGCTACCTCGTTAAAGGAGATCCTCACATGACGTTTAATCTAAAATATTATTACATTGGTATCTTACTAGTTTGAGTTCGACGTATTTTGAAGTATGCCAAGCACAAGAGGATAAATTTTAGCAAACCACCTTCGGTTTGCTAAAATTCGGTATGCTAAAAAAACCACAGTGCGTTAAGCAAGCTTTGAGAATCTGACATAACTATCGCTTCCATAACAGCCCATTTACTCTATCTATAAAAATCTGTAATGTTGTGTAAATAGGAAGCAACCATCTTCGAATTTTGATCTGGCTATAACAAAGTAGCCGTTATTCTTACATTGTCTTATCTCGTAGTATAAATTCAATACATTTTGCAATTATACCAATCATAAGAAGATAAATTTTAGCAAATCACCTTCGGTGTCTCAGTGCATTAAGGAAGCTTTGAGAATCTGACATGACTACCGCGTCCATAAGGCTCATTTCCTCTATATATTCATGCCATACCACCATAACCAACAAAACGTCTTCTTAGTAAGAAAATTTTTCGTACGCGAAAAAATACATAATTTGGGCGAAGCGAATAGGTGAAACTCTCGACATGATTTATTTATAGTTACCCGGTTTGGTCTATTCTTTGTTATAGTTTTCGCTCAAGGTTATTGAAAAACGTGTTCTTTATTTTCCTTGAATATCAAAACTTCCAAAGTAGAAGATGTTGCAATTGTAGCACATTCATTCCCTAAATTCCCTAAGTTATTATACCTCTGTAGAACCCTGTATACCAAAATCTAGTTGCTTCTGCAACGGTCAAAGACCTTAGGGCCTTTAAAAAAATCTTTTTTTGACTTTGGAGAGAACCTGGTGAATGACGAATCGCCAAGATAATCTTACAAACCAAGCGGAATTGATTATGCCATGGAATCCATGTCAAATACAAAATGTTCAAGTGTAAATCTTTGGAAAAATTTGGAAAGACAATCAACTCTTTGATCTTAGGTATAACTATGTAAAAAAGGGCATGTTCATACATAATAAGATTTTTTTTTGTCTAATTGCCAATTACATTTACTTATTACTCCAATACCCGCCGAACCAATCCACAGGTTAACTTACCTGCCCATTGGCTTAGCCCGAAAGTTGGATGGTTTGAAATTAGATTGAGATCTAGAGAGAGATTATGGGAATACAAATATTGTCAATAATAATAATGTTCACGATTGTAATCGTAATCTTATTCTGCGATTAGGTTATGCTCTAATCCGATCCTTACCTTAACTTCAAATATTTTTATTTTAATTGTTCTAGAGTCTAATCTTAAAGCATATTCCGTAGACTCGCTTTTAAACGGCAAAAGCTAGCATCTACTTTTTATGAACTAACTTTCTATGTCACCGGCAGTTCAATTGGATTTCCACCGACAACGTACGTGACATCAATTTTTTAACTTTAAATAGAACAGCCTATAGACAAGATTCAAATTGTCTTTTGCGGTGCCAAGTTGACCCTCCTGTGGTTCCTCCAAAGACAATTCGGAAAAAGACAACACAAAAGGACTCGAAAATAAGCATCTCCTCTACGAAAACAAAAGGAAACAAAAATACGAAAAAGGCTAACTATAAATGTTAAGAACAATTTATATTTCAAAATAACGATTTAAAAGTTGAACCATCACGTTACTCAATAACGAGCTCTTTGGATGAATCTGACATTACAGAAGGCAATTTGAAGCTTTTTCATAGCCTACTTCGAATAAAATATGACGTATCGTGTAGGAGAAGGGGATACTCGGCGTGATCTTTATGCCCTTCAGTCGACTCAATGACAATTTAATTATTTCGCCACTAAGCAATCGGTAGATAATTACATACAATTTTATGCACAACATTTTAAGAAGGAATATAAATATAATAATAATTGAGATGTATATACCTTTAAAGGCCATAAAATTTTAATGAATTACATAATTTAGTAGATCACAAGGTAATTAATAAAAGCCTTGTACTTTAGGAAGTACATAAAATTGCGATTGGCATCATTGATATTCTCAATTTAAAATTAAGCCTTAATTAAATCGTGAGTTATTGATATTAGACACATGGGAAAAAATAATCGGGTTTGGGCCTTATACACCGCCTCCCAAAATTAACGCACAGCAATCTATGTCTGTCAGACAAATACAACGCTAGTCGATTAGCAAGTTATAATTGCCATAGCTTTATGATGTTTTCATTGCTTTTATGCTATTTCAAACCGATTTATAATAATAGCAATATACTTTTTAAATAAGCACCCTATGTTTTGCAATTTTTATAGACTAATATAAAGATACATGAAAAGATCAAAATCATTATTATTATTTGTTACATTTTGATGCCATATTTGATTCCTAAGTCAAAACAAAGAAATCCGCAATGTATCAGAAAGTACAATTATTTTAAAAGTAACTCGTGATTCTTTACTGGCAGTTTCTTGTTCGTTTTCGGAAACACGAAAGTCACCGAGGGATAGATTCGGACAGTAGCCCGATTGGTTTACGTGCGCTTTACGATTGGTGGTACGCTGTCGTAAAGGAACAGAAAACATTTAACTTGTTTCTTTCCTTGTTTTATTTTAATAGTTTCTCGCAAATGCACTAACAAGCCATGAATATCATGACTGGCTTAAACACCCCCTATTTCTTGTCTTGGCTCGCTACTTGGAATTTTGTAAGTTTCATAAAGACTGCCAATCCGACACAATCTTCTAACCAGGCCGTTGCTGTTGAGGTCCAAAGACTCACTTTTCATACCGAGGCGATTCATGAAAGGGCCTTCTGTGTCTCCTTGAAACAAACATCTCCCAATATTACACTTTCAATGTTTTGGATATATCTTCATATGGTCACCCAAGGTTTAGCTAGTCTTCAAGATAACTCTCCGTCCTACTTAAATAAACTACTTCATGTAATTTTCCTATATCATTTTATAAACTGAAGACTTCTCTTCTGAAGAGGTTTCTGAAGTCTTTTTTTTGTTTAATCTGAAAATATTCTGTCTATGTTTGTTTCTTTCTCATACAATAATTTGGTTGCTAGACTTAGAAATTGATGGCTTAATTTGGGCAAGATTCTGTATTTATATTAGCCAAGAAATCAGCCCGTATACTCATTGCCAAATTTAAGAACCTGCCATCGTAATTATTGAAAGTGATCTTCCATATAAATGAAAAGCAAAAATGTTTTGGTTATGACCTCTTCCTATAAAATCAAAATTCTTTCGCCGCATTTTGGTCTTTAGAAACCGACTCTGTTAAACAACAAAAAATGTAATGCTGCAAAATACGAAACCGCACGTGTATCAAATTCAAACGTTAAAAGATATAAGTACAAATGTTGTGCATAAGTTTTGAAACACAGTATACTTACATAAATTGACACCAGATAACCCAGTATCACCAACGTCATGCGAACTCATTGAAGAGAGGTGGTTCATAGCCCTCTAGCGCCATAAATTTCAGTTAAAGTTTACATAAAGAGCGATCAGTTTAATAATTTAGTCCAATTTGAATACTAATGCTCGTTTAAACTTCAATTAGGTACGAGTACGGTTGGTTCCATCGCCAGATATGAACGAAGTCGCATGAAATAGAGAATTTAACCCAAATCGACTCTTTTATCTAACATGGCACTCTTTTTTACGTTGCGACGCACTGTTAATTTCTGTAATTTATGCATGTTTTGTGTACCTATCGACAAATAGGTGGTTAGAATCTTTTTTTAACAATTCTACCTATTTAACTTTTTATTTCTGGATGGATAATTTTTTTAATTTGGAATGCGACATTTTAACTTATTCGTAACACTTATTCCTATTAATGTAAACGTCTAAGATGCCATAAATTCAAATGCATTTGTTGTCGTCGTATAACGGTATGTTATACAACGTCGTCCTATGTTGTTAATTATGTGTTTATAAACTTGAAAATTTAACCGAAACACAGATTAAAAAAGGATGTCCATAATGGTAAGTACTAAAGATAATTATTCAAAGGTTAATTTATTTCTCTTTACATGCTTTAAAGAACAAATACCGTTTAGATGACCTGTTAGCAGCAGCGAATTTTTTTCCGTCGCATTTAATAAAGCTCGTAATTTAATCCGTTTTTGCCCTTTTTGAAAGGCATCGCAACCTTTAATTTGCCTTCCCCTTTTTCTTGCTCATATTTTAATTTAATATGTTTTACTTTGTAAAAGGTACGTTATTCTATAATCATTCCGCGTTCGACCGCATAAGCAAACATGAAAAGAATATGGCTAGCATAAAAGTATTTTCATGTAGAAAGCGAAGAAAACGTTACTTATACACTCATTTATCAGATATGAAACGATTAAAACCGTAACAGTATATTCAAGGCAAGGCGGAGAAATGTGGTAGATGGTTGTAAAATTCGTGTGAAAGATTTAAAGGGATCGCCTAAAAGAAGTTGTATAATCAAGTTTTATGTTTGGATAAGTTGACAATATTCTAGAAATAGTAGTTTACAACCTTTGTTTACCACAAATGATTGCGTGCTCCGACAAACCAACCCACAATGATGAATTATCCTTCACCACGTTAATATGAGCTCAGCAGCGTTAATAGAACTTTAAACGCGATTGATTTTTTACCAATTTACCAAATTAGGAACAAAACAGTTATTAGATCATCCTTCCTACATAGGTATGTCAACATAGGACCTACAGGTCCTATGTTGACCTACCTATCTTTATCTACCAAAAAAAAAAAATGTGTTCCAATTGAATTTGAACAGTTGATGTGAAATGCATTGAATGACAATCCTTTAACTCAATCTAATCTTTGTTATAATATGGCTACAAGTAGGACTAAAGACTATTTTGGCGACATAGCTAAATTTGTCGAATGTTATGCTTTTTATTTAGTTGAAGTTAAGTGATTATAATGATAAGTATCCATTCTTGTTGTAAGTACTAGGATGATAATACATTCATAACTATATAACTAAAAAATATATCAACGCGAATAGGCATTTCTTCTATAAAAAGCATTATTATTTAACTAGATAGATCTACGCGTATATTAAACCAACGTTCCAATTTAACAAAATGTCAACCAAGGCAAGACCGCTATGTATATTATACGTATACAATATGTAAATTGTCTCTTGTGTACATATTATATGTGTGTGCTTTCTAGGACGTTCTGCGTTGAATGACACTCCGTTATGCATACGCATTACATTCAGCAGTGGAACATTACGATCCGAGTGCTGCTGCTCAGCTCTTTTAGAGGATGTCAAGCGATATCGTATTCGAGGAAGCTGATGACTTATCTCTTGACAACGTTGTTAGCGAAGATACCTACGTACGTTCCGACTTTCGAGAGAACCTTTTAATTTAAATTATTACTTGTGTAGCCAATTTTCTTCTGGGCGAATTCGTATTTAACCATAAATATGTTATACCGATGAAAGATTGAACACATGTCGTGCGTTTCAACTTTGTGAAAAGCCACGGCTTTTCAAATTCAAGAATCGGCGCTCAGTGAATGTAATTTTTTTATACAGAAAAACCTCCTTATAACGCTCTTGTAGGACCAAAAGAAAAATAGCGCTATAACCGGGAAGTTATAGAATCTGTTAAAAATGGAAGAAAGCTAAGTATGTACGTAAAATACAGGAAAAATTTAAGACGAAGACAATATCAAACTAGAACAAGATCTGTAGACTATTTTGTTTAGACGGCCCTCATCATGTTTATTATAGATGATTCTCTTTCGCCCTCTTCATCAATGTTCCTCTTCTTTCGATGGATTGTCGTCATCGTCAAGGCTCAAAACTTCATCGGTCTCAAAATTACTGTTGAAGAAGTGGAAATAAAAATTATAAGAAAACGTTATCACCTCTTGGTCTCCTGTAAATTGGGTTTCTTCTTGAAACAATTGAAAATTCTTTCTTTTTTGATGCTCATTCACACAGCATATAAAAAATTGATAATGTTTCTCTCTAGATATGAGATTTTTAGCAAAATCGAAGTTCATCGATGGGTATTATTGAACCGTCCTTCTTCTAAGCTTTGCATTAAAACTTTTATGATTTCTTGATCAAGAGGTGTCACTTGCGGTATTGGACGGAAAGGAAACCAACTTATTGTTTTTTTTAAATTCCCCTCTTTTAAATCTATAGAACAATTATCTGTGAGCAAAAATATTTTGCGACTTTTCAATTTGGTGTTCCGCTCATGAAACCATTATCCACGCATAGGATTGGGACGAATAAATACATATATTTAATAAGGTGGCTTAGTGTACCAGCGGCCTCTTTAACGTATGTTTCCATGCTATTTGTTCAAACGAGGACTGTTAGTCGTTCTTTGCTCGATTTTCCGCCGTTGCATTTCTCGTTTTTTAAACCAAATGATGATATGTGACATGAGTTTAAAAATTAATTCAAATTCATGCGCATTATTCATTTCTAAGGGATCGTAGCCAGGGGTTAGAGTCAACATTTTATTTTTCCATATTAAACCAGGATTTATTGAATTGGATTCGTCACAAACATATCGGTAAATGATGGAGTACTTGATCTTCAACCTATCAAGACACCCAGTTGAAGCGGTAAGGTCGGTGACTTCCAAGGAGCTTGCCACTTGTAAGACCCTTATTTACAATGTCTGGCTACATAACGGAATGGAAGATCTATTTTTTTTATGATTTGAGGTTTGTTATTCGTCGCATGTTGCTAATCGTATTCTTCCCAAGCTGGTTTCGTCGTGAGTCATAGCAAAATCACTCTCTCTTTTTAGGATCATGCGCAAGGTTAATGTACTGATATTTTTCAACGTGGCAAACGACTTAGATTAGATTTGTCGAACTCTTCTATTAAATCAGCTTTACCGAAAGCCATTTTCGCGACAAGAAAAACTCGATGCATATATGTAAAATAAAGTGTTCAATTTCTGAAAACCAGGTTTATTGACAGGTGGTTCAGGAGTTTATATTCGCCGGTGTTGTTTTCGTCCGCTTATAATTCAATGTTTTTCCAATTTACGCTAGATATTTACAGAAACGAAACTAATGAAATGTTTAATTTCATACAACAAACAAATTTTCAATAAAAAATTACCCTATAGGACAGAGATCGACTCAATAGAGCGTAATAGCAAGGTTTTACTGTAATCCGTTATTGTAATACGGAACCTTGTTTTAATTTGATATGTTGGAATGTTTGATCGAATCTATCACAATAAACGCTAAACGATGTTGAAGAACCATTAAATGATAATAATTTATAAATTAGTTTTGACTCAAAACATTACAATACTGTAGAAAAGGAAAACAGCCTTTTACTTCGTCTCAACTACACCCAGGCTTTGGTTTTTCTGAATTATATGTTCATATCGATACTGTCTCGGTCGTGTTTGTGGAGTATCTTCCGTGCTACCATAGATTCAAGCCTTCTACTTTCTATCTATCTACTTTTCTCTATCAATATTAAGACACTTATGGTGCGGTAAATAATTTTTATATCCTATCTTCATCTGATTTCCATTTTTTTTAAATATATAATTAGTAGCGAAGATCCAGTAATCATAGAATATCTTTCACAACCTTGAAATTTAGCTAATTCTACTTCAATCTAGCAAAAATTGCGATAAGGGTTCCGCGTGTACGCATTTGTCTCTACGAGGATAATCTGAAGAGAAGTAGACGGCGTTACTCGCTAAAAATGTTGTTGTAATTAATTACGTACTCATTGACAGGTGTTTCTGAAAATTTTAGCCATCGTCGTTTTTGTCAGTCAATTTTGATGAATGAGAAATATCGAATATCGACAATACGCTTACGTAAATTAAAGCCGTGATAGACGCTATTTATGGTGCCTCGGTATCACCATTTGCACAACGAAATTCTGGGCAGCTGGATTTAAATGTGATTGTACCAGGTTATTGACGATAAACGTTTGGCCAAATACTACAATTATTTCCGATAACATCGGAAAAGTTCGTCGAACAGTGTTAGACGACCGTCCTATTAAGGTTAAAGAGAGAATGTAACCACTTTAAAAAGATAAGATTTGGACATGAAAAAACTAACCGCGTGCTTGCTCACTCAGTACGCATTTAACTACAAAAACACATTTGAATGAATTTTCAAAGCCCTGTTGACACTGGTGCAAAGAAGACAAATTGGAGTATTTACGTCGACTAACAACTACAGACGAGACTGGTACATTTAGCACTAGTTCATCTTTGAAACTAAGATGCAGTCGAAATAGTGATCAGTAAATGGTGAATCAGCTCCGGACAAGCGAAAATTATTCCACATCGGAAAAGTGATGGCAGTTGTTTTTTGGAATAGTCATGGAGTTACATTAATCCTATGTCTCGAAAAAGAAAATCAAGAACGAGAGCACAGTACGCATTATTAGCGGGAAAATCGGTGTATTTGAAGAGAGATAGCGTTGCTACACCAAGACAACGAACCATCCTCAATTTCAGTGATGTTAACCAACTCACGAATGAGTGTTGGAATTGATAAACCACCCACTCTATTCAGCAGGTCTTGTTCTCAGCGATTTTTTTGTTTTAATAGGATATAATATTTCTTTGTTAGGTTAGACACTTCTCAGACTATACTCGCCTATAAGGATAAGAAATGAAGACATTAAAAATAAGAGACGAAAGTTTTTTACAGTAACAATTTCAGCTATGAAAAAAATTTTCTAGTCGTCCCAGAAAACTGTTAAATTTGCCACTTACGTTGTTTACAACTCTCTTTAATGTTATGAATTTAAAATTTAGAGAATGTAGTAATCTTTCGCGGAGACGAGTCGTTCGCCAGTATTATTATTGACTGAAAGTATATTTACTAAACCGAAATCTCGTGAAAGACATAAATCAACGAAATATTACATTCATGCATACAGCATTATAAAACATTTTCTTTAATAAATGTCATACGTACACTTGCATGAATGCATATTGTAAACTACACTAACCATGGCGCGATTACCTTAACAATAATTTAATCATTGAATTACACGCATATAATGATAACGTAGAAGTGTACATTGTTGATAATACCAAGTTTAATGTGACAACATTGTTCAATTGCCCAACCAACGTTACTTAACCGAGGTAACATTTGGACAGTCACTAGCTTAACGTTAGCTAGAACAAACCAAGTGTTGCAAATACGAACCAAAATATTACTAGCCTGTCGAGTTCCTTGTTGCCATTCTTGGACACGTTTAAATGATCGTTTTGCACATGATGCGTTGGAAACGTCCATAAAATTTTCTCCGTTACTAATTCAAAAATCTTGCCTAAATTTCTAGCTCTACCAATGGGAGAATGTCTCGAAATATTAAGAAATATTTTAAAAATGGGAAAATAATAATTAACATGAAAGCAACTGTTAATGGCAACCAACTGAGGCGGGACAAGGAATTGAAGGATATAGTAATACAATCAGTAACGTGACAAAAATGAAAAGCGCTGCACTCATATTCCGCTGGATACCAACGGGGATCTGCTGCTGCTTAAGGATAGGAGTGCAACATCCCTCTTTTCCACAACGTCTACGACTCGCGGGTCGAAACACAAAAGATGGATTTCCTAATTGCTGCTTGCTTAAAGGTTTTACAGTCAAATTTTGGTTTAGCAACCAATATCTGCAGGATGTATCCATAATTTGCTGAAAGCTCATTAGCTACCCTTTTCCATTTTAAAACTTTCTAGGTTATATCCGTTTAAACTAAGGAAGACCTCCTTAAAGTCATGCGGCTTATAAAAAGCAATTTATAGAACGAATGAGATCTATTTTAAAGATAACTGCTGTATTATACAAGATTCATATTTAATTTTCTTTTACACAACAATCGTCGAAAACCATAAGTTGAAGTTATCTGTACCGATCACGCACAGTCCAAAGAATAAATTTAAAATTCCAGTCAATAAATTTCTAAATATAATCGCTGTATTTTTTTATCGAACAATCAGCATAAGAACTAAACATGAAGAAAGATTGATTTCTTTTTGTCACTTTGTATATCAATGTATTCTTAAATACTATCGAACAGGATACTCGTGCACAATCTTTAAAAAGAAATGTACATCTTAGACGTTATACATAACCATGTAGTTTCGGATTTCGCTAACCCGTGTGACTAACCTGCGCCCCGGCACTTGTGCGAATCTTTTCCAGCCACTCTTGTTCAACACACTTCAGGTTCGATCCGCTCTTGGTGCCGCCCAGAGAAGGAAGTTGAGCTTCAAAAACGTCTCGAACGTGGTAGTGCAGCTGCTCCACTCGATAAAGTACTCCATGGAGGTGCCGTTTTCCAACATCGCACTGCAGTCTGTCGACATGAAGTCCACCAACGCACGAAAGGTAAAAACATATTTTATTGCTCCTCGACTTTTTATTTGAATATTTACAAAATCGGCATATTAACATTTTGATGACTTAATTAATGTTAAGTGCGAATAATAAAAAATTCCGTAGTTCAATTATATTTAAAGGAGACTGACTTACATTTTTAGTTCAATTTCGGTATCACTTTCGTGATTTACTTAGCTGTTGACAAAGTTCGGGAAACTTTAAGCTTCGAAACTTTTAAACTTATTCAAGTATGGAAAGATAATCGAATTAACTTTCGGTTAAGTTCGGGGAAATATTAAATTATCTGATTATGAGTGTTTTATTAAAATGGAACGCCCTTTGGGGTCAATTAATCTTTCCTTTTTTAGGACTTGACTTCTTCTGTAGTCTTCTTAGTGTATCTTTCGTATGTTAATTAATTTCGTGTTACTATTTGTTATTGAATTGCATTATAAACGTAAGCATTGTTATTGGGTCATGATCTGAAAAAAATATATATAATATAATATCTAAAGAGATAAATTCACTTATACGGTACACTCCCGAATTAGTATTAGTAGTTGGAGTACAATTAACTGCGTCACACCCTTTACGGGAAGCTAGTGATAATTCGAACATTAACAAGCCGGATGAAGTTATGATAAACTTTAAAAGCTTGTACACCCTGTTGGGTCGCTACCACGCAAAAGAAAAATGATAGCGGTTCTGATGATTGTTATAAGTGGCAATCTCTTGAATTTTTTTTAAGGTTTATGGCACAAGTTGTCGCAAATTGAACTCTCAAACTTCATAAATATGTTGTGCTAAGAATAAATACAATTTCAAGCAAATCACAATTATTAAGCCTTCTTGGAAGCATTTAGTACATTTGTGAACTTCCATGGTTGATAATAATTTTGAGAAAATTGTGTCATTTGTCATAACTGGAGTATATTGTCAAATCGTTGATAGACAGTCATGGAAATGCTATAGCTGTATTGATGTGTTATAATTGCTACAAAGAATGGTCCATAGTTGCTACAACATTGTATTCTAACGTACTACCTTTATTATTCTTTAAGAGGAAGTAATTGACTAGCTTTATGGAATGTACTTCTTGAAACAATATTTTTTAATTCCAACTTCTTCGGCAAACATATACAGATAAACAGAACACACCAAAAAATGCCTGGAAACCGTAACCAAAAATATATAATGCTAAAATAGCTTAGCTTCCTCATGGTATTGATGGAATAATCCACAGCGAACGCAACAAAAGGAGAGAAAAAATGTACTTTTTATCTCTCATAGAGATAAAAGAGTACTCTCAAAACCTTTTGTTGCGTTCGCCGTGAATTATTCCATCAATACCATGAAGTAAGCTATCTAAGCATTATATATTTGTGATATATACAGATACATCATGTTTATGGCCAAATAAATTAAAATATTTCTTTCACTTTGTGTCATGCTTAGAAAGAACGGTGTACTTCGTGGTCAATGGTAATGCTTCAATTGTTTTGCCAAATATATAAAAGAATCACTGTAAATGAATTGGTTCTTTTGTTGTTCTAAAAGAATGCTTCTTGTGTGATTCATGAGCTTGCTCTATACGGTAAAATGTGTAAACCAAAGTTGAGCATAGATTCTTAAAAATTGTAAAAGACAAAAAAGTATGGTAATGGTGTTAAGAAAAATCTCAATGTAATATTTTTTAAATCATGTACAAGGGATGTAGCATATTACTCTGTCTCCAAAAGAACATTTTTTTGGTAAACCGCGCTCGTTAAAAAAATTATAATACCACAATGTTTTCTTGAGCGAAATTGTTACGAAAATTAAGTATATTTTTATTAAACTTTGAAATTATTAGATTTGAGACAATAATAAAAAAAGTTATTAAGTCATTATGCGAAGAAAATGTACGAAGAAGCAAATTCAAATGTTTTGAATTGTAATTATGAATTGAGATGCAGAATGGCAGAAACTAATGTTTTTAGAATGAAAAATGTTCGATTATTATCTGGCATGGCATTTTTAATATATTGGGCCTTTTTGCTATTTTTATGACAAAAATACGCTAAATATTTGTTTTAAATTAAATTTCCAAATAATTCTATCCAAAATTTGTCATACGTCAAAAATTTCTTATTCTATTTTCTTGTCTACTTAGTCGTTACAGAATTGCTATAGTTTATAAACGAAAATAAAAAAAAAGAAAAGTAAAAAATTAGCTTCCCACGAAGACATCTTCATGCATCACTAGACATTGCCAAAACTAGAACTTGCGAAAATACATTCGTGTTTGCAGTTGGGATGAACAACATCGCAAGATGACAAGCGAGGGACATTAAATGAAACCTGAAATAATAGAAATTTGCAGTCGTCTCCATTATGAACAATGTTCATTAGAAATCTCGCTGGTTAATTAAAGATTTCATGCCATGTTGTCGCAATAAGCAATCGTGGCAGTCACCTCTTGGTGGATAACCCCCAATCAATGACTAACGTGGATTGGATTCCGTATGAGACTAGCATACTCCAGTTTGTTAAGGATGAAAGCGCCGTGTGGTATTTTGAGGATGTCTGGAACCATGAAGTGTTTGGTCGATCTGTATAAGAAACCAGGTGTTTTATTCGCTGTTACGCAAGTTGTTCGATGTGACTAACATAAGTCATACGAACGTCGAAACTCACACAAAAATCCCGCACTCAACAAGCTCTCGATGATTGATAATTTCCAAGATAATTATATATCAGAGTTGGTGATGCTCTACTAGAATATGATCCAGTGCAACACTTTTTTGAATTGTTTTAGTTTGTTTATCATAATTACGAGCAAATTACTTTGCAACATCAATTCCATTCATTGCACAATACATTTTCATATTATCCGCTTGTGCTAAAGACGAGCAGGTGTTGCCCTTAAGGAAATCATTTGTGAAGTTGCTCAATAACATCAGTCCTAATTCAACCTCGTGTATTACTCGATGAAGACACAAGTTTGTATGACCACTATAAAAGACGAAATCAATTCTTCCGTTTAAATGAGAACGCATTAACCTCAACAGGTTAAATGAAAATCCAAAACAGCTTAATTTCTTAAATAAAATATTGTGATCAGGAGAATGAAATGCTTTGGAAATATCAGCATACATTACGTTGACTCGAACCTTCTAGTTGGTAATGATAAAAAAAAAAAAATGAAAGAAGGAAATGATAATTTGAGTGTAGATATGAATTTAATTTTTCTAAATCTATTAAGCATATATGTTGTTGAAGAAGTATTCTGGAATTTTATAACAAAAATGTTACTCTTCTCTGAGAGGGGATAGCATATTTGTGCAGAAAATCGGCCTTATGGTGACTTCACCTCGGTATATACAGAATTATGTTTTTTACTTGAGACGCAATAAAAAAGATGAAAAAGAGAATCTACAAAATGCAAAATATAATACTGGCGGCAACTAACTACAAATTTTAATAGCTTAAATAATTTTTGTAACAATTTCGCATATGTACTTTATGAATAGAATCTTGTCTCGCAATCTCTGTAAAATAAATTAATTTAATCTACTTTTCTTTAAACTTTAACTTAATTATATAGTAATATGAATGCATCATAATTAATATTATTACGTGAAGCTATTACAAATTCTATGACTGTAGTACAAATTGGCGAATTTAATTCTAGTTGAAGATTCAGATCACACCCATTAGATAGCCTGTTTGTTACGTGCTGATTTTTTCTACTCAAATGAATTCATTTCATCCCTCGTAATTGAAAGGAAGCGAGTCGTAACGAGTCCTCGATTTTTTTTTCCTCCTCAATTCATTTAACAACGCCTACTTATTCGCGATTTTCGTTTACATACATATTTTTATATTCTCTTTTACTTTGAAAACGTGCTTTAGGAAAGATGCAAAAAAAAGAGATGTTGATTTATTTCGCAAAATTTCTCATGTATTTCATTATCTTCGTTCGTCAGTTCGTCTCATTATGTTTACATGCCGATTTTGTATGTATATTTTACCTTTCAGTATATCGATTTTTAAAATATCTCGAATTCACAGTTACGAGCACAGAAATGTTTTACCGAATGAATATAAAAGCACATATGCACAAACGTTTTTAATTGCTAAGTACTTTAGATAGTGAACTTTATTATTTTATAGAATAATTACAACTCACTTATCAGAGAATCACAGGCTAGCTTGAGTAAATGTTAAAGCTATTTCCGTGAGCAAAAATATGAGAAAATAAAAATAAAGTTAATGTTGACGTAGGAATACTATTTTAGTAAGTAACAAACAAATAATAGGTGAGCATAGTAACTTAATAAGTCTTGTGAAATACGTACGTATGCGCAAAGTATATGCAGTGTTTATTAGTGTTCCGTTTTAAGTAAATAAATTAAAGGTGATAGGTGAGTTAAGTATTTATATTTTGGAGTACATCCTTCAGCCATCTGTTACTTTTATACTGTTATTTTGACTTCTTTCAATTTCTGTAGTGTAAAATAATGCATAACGTATTTCTCTATATACCAATAGCTGCCAAATTCTGAAAATTTTGTATGTTAAGAAATAAGTGGTAAATTTCGAAACTACTGTTTATTGAGATTTAAAGCAAGAAATTTAAAGTAACTGAGAATCATGCATCCTCATATTTCATTTAAATCCCTTGAAGGTTGTGAGTTTTCATCCACTGAAAACCAACCTATACATTTTCAGTGGATGAGAGGTTACTGATTGGAGCCATTGAACCCCATTTTTCTTCTGTTTGATGCGAATCGGTTGAGCGTTATGTTGTTGAAAAACTGCCCGAAGCACTCTCTAAAAGAAATACCAATGATATTTACTGAAAATGTGTATACGTACGGGGATTGTTTGTATCTACTTTCGTTATTTATAGTGAGGAATTAAGAAAAAAACATAAGTGGCTAAATACCTATGGACGGTAGTGTATACACACCAACGGTTCCGATTCTGTCGCGCGGCCGAGAGTATCAACTCTATTAATTGTTCAGATCTAAAAGTTGGAAATCAATGAGGGCGACAGAACTGTCTGGCTGTTCGATATCGAAACGAATAAAAACGCATAATAGCGGAAAACGTGAGAGGAAGCATATTTACCCAACCTGTATTGTACATTATACTACATACATATACGTATACGTATATTAATGGTCGTGCTGCCAATCGTAGCTTTATTTACAATTCCCAAAGGACCAATTCCTGTGCGATAATCTTCGTTTGAAGATGTTCTGGATATATTTTTCAATTGACTGTTCGAAAACTTACTCGATTTTTTTATTCGATTAGTTTTCATCCGTTCGATGCATTAAAGTGGAAATAATAACATTAATTATGTTGCTGTATCCCACATACATATTCGTCCTTCCTGCATAATGCAAAATAATTGTGCATTGTACGCGCAACAATTATGACCTGTTACACTGTTTTGTTAAACTGTGATACCGTTATTACGCCTCACAATATATACACTCCGCCAAAAAAGTATCGCATAAACTAAAAAAGGGCATTTATAAATCAAGATATTTTTATACGTTCACAAAAAGTTTGCCTCGTGTATGTGAACTATAAAAACACTAACAAAATCATGGAACATAGCTTTTTTACTTTTTTTTTTTCTAAAAGAACACATTTAGAAAAATGCATATGTGTAAGGTTTGTTCAGTTGTTTACTGAAAGTCTTCCTATACGGACAAATTTTAAAGTGCGAAGTCAGAGTTCTGTACCAACGCTTTTAAAACTAAAATGAGCAATTTAACTTCAGAACAAGTGGCTGCTATAGTTGCTTTAATCGAAGATGGACGATCTCAAGCATACGTTGCTAATTTGATGAACATCAATCAGTCAAGTGTTTCTAGAGCCGTAGCCAGATCATAGGGAAACAGGCAATTACAGTAGAAGACCTGTACCAGGTCGTCCAAGATGTTCTACTCGCCAAGATGACCGCTATTTATTACTACAAGCATTACGTCGAAGACATGTAACTGCGAGACAATTGCAGAACGACTTGGCTAGAGTCAGAAATACTCGTGTGAGTACTCAAACTATTCGGAATAGGTTACGACAGAGTGGATTAAGAGCTAGAGTAGCTGTAACAGCCCCTCGTCTCACTAGGAACCACCGAGTGGCTCACTTAAGGTTTGCCAGAGAACATGTAAATTGGAACATTAATGACTGGGCCAATATACTCTTCACAGATGAGTCAAGATTTGGTCTTTACACCTCAGATAGGCGTATCTCAGTGTACAGACGAGACGGTGAGCGCTATTCGCAGTGTAATATCAGACCTAGACCTAATTTCGCTGGTGGCTCTATTATGGTTTGCGGAGGCATCTGTTTAACAGGTCGTACAGAGTTAGTACCAGTAGACAGAGCTACACTGACTGCCCACAGGTATATAACGGACATTTTAGAAGAACATGTAGTACCATATGCGCCAATTATAAGAAACGAATTCATGTTAATGCACGATAATGCACGACCGCATGTTGCAATAATCGTCCAGGAATACCTTAACGATGTTGGTATTCCAGTTTTAGATTGGCCTGCGGTAAGTCTGGACATGAACCCAAAATGTTGCCTCAGCGGACCTGCATGGACTAGAAAATGCTCTCCGTGACGAGTGGGAGAATTTGGATCAGGCTTATATACGGAGGTTAATCGAATCTCTGCCAAACCGTATGCGAGCGGTCATAAGAGCCGGAGGTGGCAATACTCAGTATTAAAAGCTACTGTTATGACATTTTTCTTTCCAAAATTATAATTTCTTGTTTTAATAAAAATCTCAAGTATGAGTTCTTGTTTTTATTTGGCCTGTATTTTATTTAAACAATCATAGAAATTATATCTTAGAGCGCATTAAAGTATATTTACAACTTTATGCTACAAACAAGGATTATGCGATACTTTTATGATTCAAAACTAAATTATGCGATACTTTTTTGGCGGAGTGTATTTGCTAAAACATGAGGTACAAGGGCATTTCTGATATGTTTCACTCTGTATATTTTTGCCTCTGTAAAAATGTAGTCTATGGGTTGCTAATTTACCGCAATTGTTTAAAAATGCAATCGGTTATCCAAGAGGATAATCGGACAAGTCAGAACGAGTAATCACAAATCAGGACGAGAATCACGGCATGACCAATATAATCTTAACTATCGCCTTGAGTTAGGATAATTTTTCTAGTCACGATTATTGTAGTCATGACTAGTTGACTTCTACAATTTTGACCAAATTAATCATCGAAACAAGTATTCAAGCGTATAAAGTAGCCGACTAATGCCCAACTTTGGTTGGTTAGTTGCAGAATATCGAATCAGTTCGACATCGATGTATTCGGCTTGAGTATCCCCCCGATTAAGAAACAAGTATTCAGCACCGTTGTCCGAAAATTGATTATATAACCGCTCTTTTCCAACATAACCATTTAATCGATGCCTTCCTTAAAGATAATTACTTTGTAGGCAGCCCTATATACACCTAACAGTAACTGATACCATCTAACGTCTTCCCTAAATTTTATGATTTTCTTTATTATATGTACCCATGATTTTCGACTAACAAACATTACAACCACAATATGCTTTCGTTTCCTTTTATTTGTGATTCGGGATACCTGTTGTGGGTTTAGAGGAATTTTCCATAAGATGATCGCGCAGCTGAATTAATTAACCCATCAAAATAAAGTCATATGATTGCCGGTTCCTCTTGAAAACAGGAGTGTAAGGTCCCTGAAAATTACAATACGGTACAATTTGTTTCGGGTAACGCTGCAATTCCAATAAACAGTAGTTTAAATAAACCAATCGGCATTATAGACAAAGATCGCGCTTATCTAAAACAATATTTATTATCCAATGTGTTTAACATGTTCAGTTATATAAATACATGTATAAGAACAGTAGTTTGCACAGCTATCAATTAGCTAAGTCTTATAAGTAGTGAAATTACTTAAAGTATACGTTATGTGTTATTTCTTATAGAAAATTACTCATTTCGTCCTATTCCTTTCGCTACCATGCATTTGAATTCTAAGATATATTTCTTGTATTATAGTAATGCGTAGTAAAAATAATATTCTATGTAATGCATTGCCGAACACTTTTTATCACTTTAACATCATTTCTTCTTACAATTTCGATGTTTCTTTACAACCAAGTAAATAAAATACCCATATGACGGTACACGAAAGTATATATGTTGCATAACTATAGCATTTATTTACGTTATGGTAAATGTCGTACAATTGGTAAGTAGGCATCTGTGTGTGCCGTTTAATAATGTACTTTCTGACTTGTTCATACTAAACTTGAAATTATTTTCGATTAGCCAGTGTAAAGTGTGATTTCGTGAAAATGATCCATCGGAAATATTTTAGAAGCTAAAACGATGGATCAAGCGTTTATATCTGCATCTAGCGGAAACAGTTTCATTTCATCAAGTGGTTCATTGCAAATACATTTTTCTGCTCGATGGAATGCTTCATATGTTTACACCATTTTTTACGTATTTATGCTTCATGTTTTTATCTGGCTGCCTTTTATTGAACTCTCTTACTGAAACACGAGCACGTGACCCAACGCTATAAGTGAACCAACAAACGGCAAAGTATGCAGGTAAAGATAAAGCAATGAATAAAGAGGATTATTATAATAAAACGTCGGAACCTCACCTGATTCTATTTCAAAGTCTACTTGAGTGTTCACGAATTTGTTGTTCGTATTATTTTACATAAAAAAACGAACAACTGATATATTCAAGGTAATCACAAGAAGATGCATTTAGAATTCGTGGGACCGTGGATGTAAACATGCGTTACAGGTTAACGCATGCTGCTCTTACATTGAAAGCGAATATTTTTTTGAAAATTTTCATTTTCATTCAATATTGAAATATTTCAGGTGGATTGTTTTAAATCACACCGTTTACAGGTACATTCAGTGAGAGACACAAGGTAGTACACACAAAATTAAAAGGAATTTGTTCCTTCTGCGAACTGATCGAGTGGAAATTGTACTACCTTTGAAACTATATCTATGTACAAGACAATCAATTTACTGGAGTAGTCAGAGTAAAGTAGGAAACAGTCTTCGTCTATATTTTCCTTTTGCTTTTACTAAAGATTCTACCGTAGCTCTCCACTGAAATTGCCAGCGAGCTGTTGTTATTCATTAAAAATGGTTCAGTGCGCTCTATTTTACTTGTTTTACTCTTAACATTACTGCATCTGAATAATCCAAATAGAGAAACGTAGATATGGGACATATATCTATGACTCTTGTTTACAATCAAGGAAATACTGTTATTAGTTACCATAAATTTATAAATACAAAACATCAATCATGAATTCTAACGTACAAGAGCTACGCAGTATTTATCGTCTGTAACATATTAAACAACCCAGTTTCGAAGACATTTATTCGACCTGTACACTTACGAAGTTAATTAATATGACGTAGTAATAACCTAGTAATTGACTGGCCGCGCCTCCAGGTAATCGTTTTATAAAATTCCTCCAACAAGCCAGAATATAATCGCCATAATCTTACCCGCCGAATGCTGAAGCCTAAATGTGCGGGGTGATGGAAATCCTCGATATCGCCATTCTTCGTTTTGTTATTTGGACTCGGAATGGAAGTCGTGAACCAACGCTTTCGTCTTCTTACAGCGACGCTTCTTCTTACGCTTCTTCGTCGCTTTCTTACAGCGACTTAGGACCCAGAGAGCCTATCTTATTCACTCTCTACATAAATGATCTCTTGGTAAATATTAATTGCCTAGTAATATGCGCAACTTTTGTCTAACAGTGATGTGATCTTGCTACAGAAAAATTTAAACAAACTTGTTAATTGTCGTAACAACAACAAGTTCAATCTCAACTTTGAAAAATGTTGCATTATACATGTGATGTGCTTACAAGTAGACTGGATTCGTCGCAAGTTCTTTAAGTTCTGTTATATCGACTGAGTAGAACTTGTCCGTCATCCTCGGTATTCCTTAATAATAAGATAGATGGTCTTTATCTTTTGGCAAGCATAACATGCTACATCTCACGGGAATGAGACCACCTTCACAGGAGCCCAACCTAAGACGGACATAGTGAAACGTTCATCCATTACAATGATGACCAGATTGGGAGACACGATTTATGGCGTAGGAGTGGTTGAAATTATGTCATTAGTTTCCTTTTCTTACAGCTTTTAATTTTGTCATAATTAATAAGGAAGATATTCTTTTGGACGATAAACGTTTCTGATGATATCAAGGAGTATCATTCCCAAGGCTAATAACCATACATTCAGTTTACTGTGTCGTTAAAAATTCCGTTGGCAAATATTTAATAACAGCATGAAGCACGTTTTTCTTCACATTTTTTTAAATCTTTGAGCAGCCTCTGTTTTAACCTACAACAACTTATAAACAAATGCAGCTAAAAAGTCAATTTTGGCAGTTTGCTTGACAGACTAATAGGAAATATGTGTCATTGTTAGAGAAATTTTCCAACACTTAATGTATTAGAAACAATAAATACTCAACAGCACTTGTCACTTAACAAACCAACAACAACAACAAAAACAACAACGAACTCTCTTAAATGGATTAAAGCTTTTGTTTCCATCGTTTTCTTTTTGTTTCCACGCAACTTACAATCCGCTTACATTTTTACAAAATATCTCTTTATTTTGTTCTACATTTCGCTATAAGAAAATTAACATCTATAATGTGGTTGCCGCGTACCTAATCTCTAAACTCTGAATGACACCACAACACTGCAAATCAGCACAATCGCGCGTTAATTGCGATCAAATGAGATTATCTGTCAATTAACGGCATTTACCTTAACGAGTACATGTTCTATGTATATACTTGTTCTCTATGTACTTATATATGTGTTATTTATCACTGTTGTCGCATTGCATGACCTTGGTGTTTACGTTTTAGGACGCGGTAAGTGTATTATTTCTACTTCACGTACTACTACTACACTGTCATCTTTGAAAACTAAAGTAAGTAGACAAGATACGTATGCAAAACTACTAATGGTAAGTGTGCTGTATAATTTCTTTTACCGAAGAATTTAATTTTCCTCCTGTAATACCCTATATTAACATTCACATACATGCACTCGAACTCTGAGGTAAACAGTTGCTGGTGGTGATGATGAGTACACTTAATGTTTGGATTTAGTTAGAGTTTCTTTAATGTATAATGCAGATCATTTTAATAAGAAGCGGAATTAGGAAATGTTAAGGAGAAGATAGTAATGTAGACTCTAGTGGTTTAATGGTGCTACAAGAAATGGTAATAGTCATATTTGTTGAGTAATCGAACACTTTTCGTGAAATTATTACAAAGAAAAAAACATGAATTTAAACTATAACGATTGCAAAATATACGTGTTGAAAGAAAGCAAATAGTTTTGTAGTTACACAAGCATTAAATTTGATCTACCAATCGAAAGAAAATAACCAACATCATTTACTAGGCCATATAGGTTATAGTGAAATTGACTGGATTCAAAAAAATTAACTTATTTATTCGATTTATTGACCCGCTTTTGCTGTTTTAGAGAATATTAGTTATGTAAATTAGATATCTCGATGTCGATATGCGATACTCCACGCGTTTTAGTCGGCCAAAACAATATAATATTCTTATTACAGTTCCAAACTTAAAGTGTACTATAAGGTGGCCATCGAAATCGTCGCCATGTTTGTTTTAAGTTACTTTTTTTATCATTTATGCTTCATATTTTTCCAAAAATTTTTAGGCCTTAAGTACAAATAAGTTTTTCGTTAAAATGCAGATACTGCTATGCTGAGACAAAATATTTAACATTTTTATTTCACTAAAACCATTTATTTAAATTAAAACTATTTATTAAATTTTATCTATTTTAATGCAATTCCAATCTAGTTGATTTACTTTCCGCAATTTTCTTTCAAGGGAGTTAGCAAGCGCATATAAATAATAAATAGGCGAAATATCCCTTTTAACACATAGACATTCCCAAACTCGAGTTGATGTAATAAATGCAGTTCGTCAATTTTTTGATTCAAAATCGGTTCTACAATACCGGCATACAAAATACGTGTCACGTCGGCAAGAGGTGATTGACTGTGATACTTCGATGAATACTTAATTGTGTATTATTGTTTCCTAATGAATATCTATTTTACCATCAAAAACGAACTTATTTAGTCACGATAAATAGAGAAGTGTTTATTTAATGTATCGCACACAAAACTTTTTCAGCAGTATAAAAAATAACAACATACTGAAAGTTCTTTAAAAAAAATTAGAATTTGGTGAAATTGAAGTGTTTATGAAAACACTTTCCGCATGAATTTCTTCTACCTGTGCCTATCATGCGCAAATATATAAAATACTACTCCATAAATGTTAATAAATGTTCAATAAAGTACAAGAAATGGTAATCCAGTTTGTATGAAAGAAAATTGCGCTCACTTCAAACAGTTGCTGAAGTTGCATGGGTGAATTGCGTTTTACAGATTATTTGTTATGAATATCTTTAGAAAAGACAAAAGCTTATCGCATTTCGTCACAGCAGGGTATGGATTTTGACAAAATAATTTATTTGCATCGCTTTATTTCTAATTTATTTAAGAAGAAAGCATTCTAACTACAAGGAAACGTTTGTCTTAGCTTTTCAGATTCTCGAAAAATCTGAGAATGTTAACTAGTTAAAATAAATTTAAAAAATTATTTTTTAAGTAATTTAAAAAAGCATGGCAATGATTCCGATGGTCACTTAGTAAATGCTGGTAGGCGTAAAGAAAATATGGATGTACTATCGAAAACTCTAAGAAATTCTCGATCAAATCAAATTTCAAATCACCTTTCTAAAGTTGTACAAGACATGGGCGGAAATTAAGCTGGCTAAGTGAAGGTAATACGGAAGTAAGAACGACTCTTAAAAATACTTAGAAAAATCATAATGAAGAGTGTAAATTTCATATTCTTTTAAACGGAATTTTAACCACTGCCATGTAGAATTTTATCTTCGGGTTAGCAGAAATATAATTAAATTTTAGAAATGCCCATAAAGCAACTTATTTGTAAAAATATCGATTAATATTGTAACTGAAAAGTATTTAGAATGTTGTGTAGATTTGAATATATTTGAATATATTTTCAACAAATCTGGAATCACAGACAACCCTGTTATTTTATTTGAAAAAATATTTTGAACCAAAAACCAATTTGCTGACATTTCCAGTAAATCGTACAGTAATTTTAACAGTTATCATTTAATTATTATTTTATTTTAATTATTTCTTTAAAATAAAAGCGTAGACTTCTACGGCCAGAGTCTGTTGAAATTAAACGTGTTCCGGATTTGAACCGTATCATGTCGTTGTTAAAATAAAAACTCGACGTTTCACCAACAATCGTATTGGGGCTTCTTCGGGAGTATGATAGGCAACAGCTAGCACCAACTGCCACAGTTGGTTTTCGCCTCTGGCATGGTTGTGCCTCTGTGGAATACAATTGTGGACGAAAACGAAAATAAAAACGAAAGTTTTTATTTTAACAACGACATGACACGGTTCAAACCCGGAACACGTTTAGTTTCAATTATTTCTTTGGCAAAATTCAATCTGCTAGATGCAAATTAAGGAAGGCGCACCAGTCTGATACATTTTAAAGTTTTAGTAAGAATATTAATAGAATTCATTATCGAAATTCGCAAAAATAGATACTTTGCGTTTTAAATCTCTCAGATTTCTGTTAATTCAAAGATATTCTTTAACAAATGGCTGGTCAGAAATCTTGTTTAAAGGAATGCAGATAATTTTGTTTTATTAGTAGCAATTTTCTCATATATTAGCAATAAACACGGTATAATGTAATAAAGAAAAAGAACATATTTGAAAGCTAGACCTGAATACATCGAAACTAATACGAATTAATGATAAATTCCAAGAATCTGGGTCCCGATTTCATCTCGAATAATTAGTGGAAATTATACCGCAATTTACATAAATTAAAATTGTTACGTTCGAAGATATGCTGCCACCACCATATTGATTTCACGTTCGTAAGGGAACTGCAGAACTGTTGCGTAGTAGAATATATTCTATAGACTAAACCTCGTGAATTAAAAACTTACTACATAGACGTATGTGTAAAAATAATCCGAGCAATAACGTTCGATAAGAGTAAAGGATGTGTCTCTATAATAGCGTATATATGATGAAGCATTAAATTAACTTGAAATCTTAACATATCTACTAAAGGGAATAATAACTAAACAATAATTAACTTATTTGAATAAAGGTAGAAACAAAAGCAAATACAAAATTGAACTATTTGATAGTTTAAATATTAAATTTAAATCTGGGTATCAAAATATTCGTTGAAACATTTTGGGCCTAGTTTTCTTAATTTTTTTGTTATATTCCAACTTATTACTTTTTAATATTCTTTTAGAAAGAAGATTACAGACTCTTGTTGTTTGTTTGACTATTTCATTATGCATTTCTTGCGTAATCGTCTTCTGTTTTTCTGATAATAACAATCCTACATAATATTCACAATCTATCACTTTTATCACCTCTACATTACTATTGATGACACGTTATTGCACAGTCGACTTTTTTCTAAATATATGAAATCCAAACAATTATTTACGCAAATATTTGCAAGTGCACATTGAAAATGCGCCAGTTTATTTACTGTACAAGTCACGTTTTATTTGTTATTACTGTTACTATACGTTTATTGTTATTATTAAAATGATTTGCACCGAACACTACGTATCTACAAATCGATCGATCGTATGTGTAAACAATAGGTCGATCGGAGCGATCAATTTATTGCATCACACGCAAAAGGCAACACACGCCGTCACTGGTTGTAATTCTGTGGCTTGTAGGTGCTAGATCTTCAGAGGATGCTGCACGCCGAACCATCATCCTGTCAGTCGTCAAATATAGCAGCCGTCGACGGCAAAGTGAGTTGCATCCGCTTGCTTTGCTTCATTATTATTTCTGCAATATTTCTAAATATTGTAACATATGAAACATATGCCTATCGTGCATGTAATAAATTCCTCGTCTGGGTTTACTAGATTAAATAAACTGTCGACTTAAAGTATTCGAGTAAAAACCTAATATTACAGTGCTAAAATATCGATCTTTGCTCTACGTAGCTGCTTCGTACATAGATCCCTTAAAAAGTACAAAAGAGATCAGATTAAAGTAACTCCTTGAATAAATGAAAAAAAAAAAATAAACTGAATAGAACGTTGAAGGTGTAAAAATCTTAGTAATTACGCTAGAAAAGTCATACACTTCATATAATTTCGATACTAATTTGTTAATGTGATTAGAAGAAGCTGGAGATGAATCAAAAACTTGCTTGGATCATTAACGTCAATGTTGTATTGACAGTTGATAAGTTGTAGGCGTTTCGTGAGGGTTCGTTATGGACCACAGATAAATCAAGTCGATATCTCTCTGAAGCAAAGCACAATCCGTGGTAGTAGTGAATGTTGGAGAAAAATTTAACTTCGCTGACGTATGTAAGAATTGCAGGATTAACAAAATTACTGATGTCATTACTAAAAAGAGAAAATATTAGAGAATCTTTGAACCTTGTGTTATTCCGGAATGAACGGTATTTGATGCAGCATATGACAGTTAGATAAAATCCAAACGACTCCAGCTTTTGAAGCAGTGCACGATGATCGATTTGATCGATCAAGCATTGAAAGTCCGGATATATTGCATGTATCTGACCATTTTCATCCAAATCTTCACGTAAAGAAAGCAATGTTTGTCACTGTAGACGGCTGGTTACATAATATAAATCCGTGCTGACTTTGACATTAAATACCGTTCTGAAATTCTGAATAAGAAAGCAAAAGATATTCAAATAAGAAGCTTTAGAAAATTGCATATAATTGAAGCATTAAATACCTTATATAAAATGTTGTAAAGGTATTGTCAGGTACATTCTTGAGCGTTTCCATAGTAGATCAGCCAAGCGTATATAATGTGCTTTCACTTTTTATTTGTTTCCTTTTCGGAATCATAACTTTGGAAATGTTAGCAACATGTACTTCGACGGCTTGTTATTTCATGACTACCCAAATACTAACATTCTCAAAGCAATTCTCCTTTCTCTTGTATTTTCAGTCTAGATTAACAATAAATCGCAATGAAGATACCCTTCCGCTTCAAAATTAAAATAATCAAACAAGCGTCGTCTTTAAACAACACCTCACCAGCGTTCTAACAGAGAAACTTATATGTGCCGGTGGATAAGTTTTTGAATCTATGAAACGAATCCAGGTTATTAAGAATTATTCAAGGCAAAAGGCAGATTATCGCGAATTCTCTTAGATGGCGACAGTAATATCAACCATTCCATTCCAATTTATGGTTTCTCTGCTTTCTCACATCAGTGTCCCTTAGGAGTCACTTTCCTGGCTATTTCTGTTGTTGAATTGCTATAATTCTTAGCTTCCTGAGACATAGGCGCTATTCATCCATAAATGGACACTCAGGATGACAAAATCCATTATTATCACTATTCTAAAGAAAAAGGTAGACGAAATGGTTCTTAACCTATCCTACTGAGACCTCTTCAAATCTAATATTTTTTCTATTATCATTACGATAACTTTGTTTTCTTCACTAGACCTGGCAAACTTGAAGTGGACAAGGCAAAACTTAAGTGAACCCCCGTTCAACTTTCACAATTTGGATATTCCAAGCCCATTTGAGAAAACCGTATACCTGCCAATGCTACACAGGTATAGCAGTCTCTTCCGTCCAGAAACTGCTGCTTTTCCTGTCAGACCTATATTGTTCATGTGCTTCTTGATTGCACAGTGACCTGTTAACGGACCTAGTTCTGTTCTAACGGACTTCCTGTCCCTGCTTAATAGATCCGCTACAAATGCAGACATATGTCTAATCAGAAATTGCTTGGGCTGCGTCTGACCTGGAGTACTCTGTCACGAAAATTGAGATCTTCTATCTTTCCATTATGTGATTATTGCTTTAACTACCATATGCATACGCAATTTCCATGGCCATTTGTGAGCGCTTGACAGGCCAATTCGTCTATTTTGACGTTCCCTCGATGGCTTTCGTGTCTTAATAGCCACACAAGGGTCGCCGGTTAATTCAGCTAATTAATGGGCATTGAATGTACAACAGAAGCTATAATTTCAATAAATATATGTGTTAAATAATATGCAATATTTCACATCCTAGCCTTTTTTTAAGAATTCTTACGATGGCTGGATTAGTTTCCTCAGTAAGTTCTATCACCACGCTCGCTGAAAGGATCCTTAAAGTTAATAAATAAAACGAAAAAAATAAATAAAATAAAGCGAATTTATTACGAATATCTGCAAATCGATACCAGTATGACAAGTACTTAATAAAGACGATGTATAGTAAACGCTAAGTCATCAAGTATAGACTTGCCTACGTGCAAATTATCTAAATGGCTAGTAGACGAATACAAACATTTACCCATAAAAATAGACAACCTAGAAATAGAAAACCCACTGGATTTTGTCTCAACTCACTCGTTATTATCGTCTAAACTAAATAACGTTGATAATGTCAAAATTGTGGAAAATAAAAATTAATTTTAATAAAATATTAGCAGCGAATCCACCTATTCAAGACTGACTTTCGAAAAAAAAAACAAATCACACAACTTCTGCCTCGATGAGGTTTTCCGTAGTTTTCCTTATTCCAAATTTGGCGAATGCTAAGGGTAACCAGGCAGGTAAGAGGCATAATGCTCTATGTAACTGGCGAAAGCTGTTAAGGTACGCGAAAAATTGAATTATTATTTACCTTTTATTTGGCCTTTGCTTTTTGAGACAATTTTCAGTGGATTATCAGTGGTTTCTTCTCTCGCAGACAGAATTTACATATTGTTTCCTTCGCTAGGTTCAAATGACTCGTTTTTAAGCATAGAGCGCTCTATTCGCAAGTCTACTATCGTTTTGATAAACGTCGTATATTCATCTAGCAGATCGACTTTAAGTTTGGACCTGGTCCATTTAGGACTTGTTTGTGATCAGAAATCTCTTTGCTTTACTGTTTAACTGCTTTAACTGCTGTGTACACAATGGGTTCGTAGGTTCCCCTGAACCTACTCATTTACCTTAACGCTTCGTCGATTATAAGCCAGAGCACCTTCTTACCTTAGTACATATAGTCATTGTCACTCTATTCAAGGCGCTTGTGCAGTCCCACACTAACTTTTCTTATTTACTGTTGTATCTTAAAAATAAGAAGTTTTATCATAAAATTTCGACCACCTCAATAATCTAAATAAATATAAAATATACATTTTCATTGCTTTTACTTATTTACCCAAAAGAATATTCGATCTAGCATTTTCATTAATCTCCCGTAGTTTCGCTTAGTTTTACGGTTACAGTATACAAACAATGGCATCGCGGCCGCACCCTTATCAAAGAAGTCCTTTACTTATGATGAGAGGTCCATTAAAACGTAGTAGAAGCATTTGAAATGTTTACATCTGCGATTTCGTTGTCGCTACATATTGATCTACGGTTGCCTTCTAAATCCGTCAAATGCTTGAAAGTGATCGCAATCTTAACTTTTTGAATGCAGTTATCATAGAGACAAGTTCTTCGTTGTAGCAATAAAAAAAAAAGGATATCCTTAAGATACTTAAAATAAACACAAGTGGCGCTCTGTCGAGGAATTTATTGCACGCGCATAGGCGTATGCGAATATACGTATAAAAGTATATTCGTGTAACATCATTTATTCTCATATATAGCACAAACTTGAGTCGAAAATACATACACAATATCTATCTATTGCTGTTGTAACGCTAATACGTCTTTTTTCAATGATGAAAGGTACTTTTCGAATAACTTGAATATTCTTTCGAACAATATTTCAATATTATGATTGCCATCTATGTAATGTAAATTTGATAGAAAGAAAGAAAACCTCAATGTTAATGGTTTAGCAAATCTTATTTTGTAAAATCTGTTGAAAATATATGCTGATAAGCGATTAAATGAAAAATTATTGGATTACACCTTCATTTATATTGTAATGTGGAATATAAAAGAAAAATAGTATACTACCCTAGAAAAACGTTTATTTTCAATGTTAAGTGGACTTTCAAAAGAATTTGCTAAATAGAAAGAAAACAATAATTATGCGATCACCCATACCTATACTTTTTTATTAACATTGTTTTCTTGCATTTAATTAAAAAATTACATTAAAAAAAAACACATTAAATAAAGTGCAATTAACAATACGAAAGGCAGTAACAAAGGAATATAGAAGAATATAGAGGAATATATTGAATATAAATTATAAGGTATATCAAAGATATCAAGGGTCCAATTTTTATTACTTTGTAAATTATAAACGGTGGTAATAATAATTCATTCAAAGGATTTACAAATTGGCTATACTTTTTTCTATCCACCTGTCTAATCTTATGGACAAAAATCGATAACACCTGGAACATTTCGGCCTTGTTATGGAGCTGTCTAAAATCGTCTTTTATAAATGCTCCTCAGCTTTCATTTCTAGGGGATGTACGTCGATTTTCATAAACCTCTAAAAACCGAGGAGATCGCTGTAAGGATTTCTTGCTGGCTATGTAATGGATTCATTATTTCCAAAACGTTTCTTTAAATGGTGTCTTGGTAATTGAGGCACTCCATATTGCATTAAGTATAAACCTCTAATAGTGTATAACAACAGATGCTCTAATAGAGTGTTCAATTTCTCCCATAATAAATGGCGATAGGCTTCATCAGTCAAACAATTTCATTAAAAAATTGATCCTAGCTCAAAAATTTTTGGCATTTTATTGTTTCCTAATATTCTCTGGATTGTCGCTATAGAAATACCTGATTGCAATGCTGCTGCTGTAGTTGAACTCCGTGAATAAGTTTGAAAATCAGCCAAAGCATTCACTTCGTTAGCTTCATTATCTATTACGAGCTCTCGATAATTTCGAGTTTCCTTTACACTCCCAATTGCCATAAACCGAGCCTCGATTCTTGCGAATTTTCCGGTAGTCATTGTTCGTAAGTCCGGATATCGTTCCTGCGCACCGTGCGCACAAAGCAAATTTAATGCATCCGACCACCTAATAATATGCAGGGTGTCACATTTGAAAAACCCCACTTTTTCAGTTTTGGAGATGATGTAATTGGTCACCAAATTTTGGACATCCTCTAGGCGACAAGTCATTTGTCGATATTACCATTCTTGTGCTGCCGTTTATCTCACACGCGCTTACGATAAGTTGAAGATGGGTAAAAGACGCAGTATTCAAAATAAGGCTACATATTTCAAAATTTTCGAAACAATCAAGATATCTAAGAAACAAATGAAAATACCTAAAGAGGAACCAGATGTAACAACACATCATGAGATTTTCTCAGGATTCAAATATATTGAGTATTCCATTTAAAATAAGAATGTTGATGGTGACTTCCGGTGTAACCGGTAGTGGTACAACCTTAAAACTATTTAGCCCAAAAATTCAGAATTCTAAGCTTTTTCTAACCGCGGAAATTAAGTAAGATTCAAAACTAACTGCTCTTTCTAATAGTTTCACACCGGCAGCGGATAAACAAATACTGATGTTATAGATACATGTATTAGGCACATATGTAGTAGGTGACCAACACAAACAACATAAAGTTATCGGAACGCCATCAATATCCATTAATGAAATTAAGCAAAATGTCGACATGATTAAAGTTGACTAAGTTACAAACATAATGCCAAGGAATTGTAATGAAATCATTGGTAAAACCTGAACAATCAACAGATTCAAAATTGGCAGGTTTTTATCGATCGAATTTTGTCCAATTTAGCAATTTTTGTAAAACAGTGTACAACTACAGGCTGTCTTTGCATAGTAGTGAAGTTACGTGCTCCATGATTAAATCTCTGATTAACCCTGCAATGAATTAAATAAATAACTGGACAAATACCTGCACAATTGCTTTTCTTGATTATAAATATCTCTAAAACAATTGTACTAACAATAACAAAATTTACACCTAATAAAGAAAATTCAGAATGAAATACACACAATTCTCTAAAAAATCCATTAACAGAGCGCTACCCTATCACATTTTTCAGGTTGACTGTTGAGATTGTTTGAGAGAAATTTTTCGTAGAACACTTATTAATCGTTTTTACATTTCCTTGTGCTATTCCAGAGGCAACAATCGTACAAATATGCCACGTGGTTGCGGCTGGCGCATTGCGAAATTAGAATATCGTCTATGCCTTTGATTTATATTGTTTTCTAAGACATAATATCCAAGGTTAGATGGTAGAACGGGTAGTCGTATTTTGTTTCGGTTATTGCTGAATTTCGCCTGGCGATTATAATCTGAGTAATGTATGTATTACTCGTTACTTGTTAATAAACCAATTGTTTATTATTATTATTATTAATTTCACCTTCTTTGAAAAATAAATGAACATCATCGAACCATTAACATTATAGTTGTCACCATGCATAAATACCCTTAAAGTAACGACTACGACATTTGCAACATCAGAAATGTACAGCCTTATGCAAATATCTTTATATTTGTGACTGAAACGTATTTTTAGTAACTATCTACAATTGAAGAAGGTGTAAATAAAGAATTTGAACATATTCCTGACAGAACAGAAATTATTTAAGATTGCATTCAAAGCAGTTCGAAGAGTATCTTTCGTTATAGTAACAACCAGGCATGTTGTTCTGTCTGGTGAACGACGTCCGTCTTGTGATTGTGATATTTTAACATAACAATTACGTATTTACTGTTGCAATCGTTGTTCAGAATGTATCGGAGCATCTGTGTCGTATCTAACTGTAGAATAGTGTACAGTACGTGTGGCTTTATAGGTGCTAGACATCCGGAAAATGCTCCAAGCAGAACCATCGACTCGTGATTCAACCCCATCCACGACAGAAACCAACACTGATGTGAGTTTTACTCACTGGCTGCCAACACACACGACTACTACAAACCACTTATTTGCCTTACTTTTTACATCCGATATGGAGGCTTGTTTTATTATTAGATCATTTTGCTTGGATGATTTGTTTCTTGACTTTTAATAATTCCTACTACACCATAATCTACTGCGGGAAGAAATGCGGTCCTAACCTTTTTATGTTATCTTCAAGCTTATTGATAAAAAAGATTGATTTAAAATCAGGCAAGTTCGCTATGTTTCGCTAAATAAAAAAAAAACTTTTAAAAATATAACAAATTTTGAACATATCAATTTCATGTCTAAACTTTCAATTCGCAACTACCGATCTTTTTTCAAGTAACTCAAAAAATAGATGTTATCGTTATTATGAATACCGCCTGCAGGGCGAGCAATATCTTTCAAAACACCCAACAAGCTTGAAATTCTGTCAATAGCGTCATTATTTACTCCATTCGAAGTGCTCGGAAAACAACTTTGTTTCTGAACCAGAAACTTTATAACAGTTACCTCATACGTAACTTTCCTCGACTACCTTCTTTTTTTTGCTGCTGTAAAGTATTTAACTTTATGTCGTAAAATTGGATTGCTTAAGGCAGTCTTTGAAACGTGATACTTGAAACTGTCTTGAAGTTAATTTGATAAGTTCTTCGTGTTGTTGGAATGTATATTATTTAATATCGTTATTTACCTTTCACGTACATACAAACCTAGCAGCTTAAGAAGAATTATTTCCCGATTCTGATTACATTAAAATTTGAAAAATCGTGTTTTCTCGATAAACTTGAAGGAAACCTAAAAAGTGTGAGGTGTCCCATCTTTGCGCATACGCTTACTTGGAAATTAAATAAAAAGATAGTCTGGAGTCTGGAGTGCTGTGGTTTTGTTTTTTTTTTTCCTTTTTTTAGCAGACTAACAACAAGTTTCTAGCTCTATTGTTTTATCTTTTGAAACCTAGCTAGAGCTTTCAGTAGTGATATGAGATAAAGTTAGAGTTCAAAGGTTTTCACATCTAACTGCGTTTAATAAAATTATCCAGAGCATTTTGCTTACTTTTTCTACTACTCTTTAAAATTAGCTCTAGTGTTGTACTTAATTTTTCCATAACTGTTAAGATTAGCTTTGCTTGCAGTATGAAAACTGAGTTTTCAAAAACGAGAATAGAGATCTTCTGTACCTGTAAATTCTGTACAGAAAGGAAAAAATAAATCATCCAAAATAAAACGTTGTTACTTAAATGTGATAAACTTAAAGAATTTTTCTTTTTGTTTAGAGTCGTTTCCAATGTGTTTTTGTTGTTCAGTATTTTACAACGTGCACTATTGTATGTACTTACTCTCTTACAGTTCTATCTGCAGTTGTTTCACTATACCTACAGGAAAAGTCTTAGAGAAAGGTGTATAATTGTTTTCTGATGAATGTTTTCTGTTTTACTTAATCTTTATTTTAATGACAGCTGTTTACTTATTGTTCAATGATTGAAACGAACCGAATATTATGTTTGGTTATTAAATGATTGTTAACGGAAACTAGTATTGGTAACGAATTTTAATAGTTCCTCTTAAAGAGTAAAATTTCATTTACCGTTGGTGGTAAATAAAGAACTCTAACGTTTGTTAAAAACTTAAAAAATGTATTTTAATATTTAAGTTGTGTATTGTTTAAAGTTATAATCTGGAAAAGTGTATACAAGTTTCTTTTGCTATGTTTGAATGTCAAGAAAGCTCAGTTCTTTTCGAACTTAACTTCCGTTATCTATTCATGACTTCTCCAGAGCAGACAAAAATGGTGATGTTTGCCATAAAAGACATGACTAAAGCCGGATATATTTGATTGGTTGGTATGTACTTTGTTGGTATGTGCTAAGTAACTAATGTACTGTATACTTGATCAATAAAACAATTTAATTGATACTATCATCCTTTAGATCAATAGCCTCAATTTTATGTTAAACATGGAGAAATCTAGTCATTTAGTTTCTTATATTCATTAAAAAACGAATTCGTCTTCGAGTGGGAAATAATATGATTTTGGGACTTAACTGGTGCAAGATTCTAGTGCTGATCTTGCTCGAGGTGTAAATTATTGCAAATCACATTCACATTTCGAAAAAAAGTGATTTGAACGTTAATATCACTAACAAAAATTTTCAAAATATTTGGTTAGTTTGGAATAGTTTTTACTTCCTTTTTCGCCAGCAAGAAGACATCTTAAAATATGTTCTCGATAACTCTGGTATTAACTTTTTTGTGAAGCTATTTTGATTTAGACTACGTCATGTGAGGGTAAGCAGAACTATGTGATTGGAGACCGATCGGAACATATTTATATTTATGCAGCTACGTTGTGTTTGAATATTTAAACAAATTGAAAAAACTGCAGCCTCAATCTACGTCTTTATTGAAAAGCTCAGCTTGCTTCTGCCGCGTTTTCTATTCAACAAACGCCTTCATTTTTTTTTAGTATGCTAGATATTTATTATAACATTTTGCTTCCGACATTTTTCATCTTTGCTTGTTCTGTGACAAGGAAAATGATTCGCTTACCGTCGCTTTTGTAATTTCTTCTTTGCGTAGCTTTTGAGGCATAGTTTAGAGTTTTGCAAATATTAAGTTAAGATACATAAGTGTGTTGCATATATTTACATTGAATAAGAGTTGTGTCTTTAACAAGCTTAATTTATCGTGGATTGTTACATTTAAGTGTCTTTTTGCACCAGTAAAACAGAATATTGCTAGTTAGATGAACTTGACGCTTCCGTTTCAATAATTTTTGACGTAATTTCCTCATTGAATATGAGGGAACAAGAACAGATCGATTTAAAAGCCTTTTGGAAGAGGATATTTTTCAAGAATTGTGTAATTTTTCTCTTTCCATTTTTTGTATGGGTATTAGTGGTGCCCAACATCGATGAAGGAAAACCTATTTGACCAGATTAATTATTTGACATGTTATAAATATATGTCAGGGTAGTAAACTAGTATAACGTAAGTTTTTCCTAATTTATTTTTAATGCCCTCAAAAAAGTACCAGCGTATTACAAGTAAGTCTTGAATCTTAACAATTTGGTTAGCAATTACCAATCGTATAACCATTGAAATTTAGATACAATCCAGGCACTTTCATTTGTCAAAACTAACAGGTATAAGATTCATGGATTGCAAAGGAGGGATATTTTTTCTTAATTTTGTCAATCTTTCGCTATTATTGTCCAAAATTTCATCAGGCCCGCAAATAAGTTAATGCAAACAATCTACCAGCGAAATCGAAAACCGAAGTATACATCCAAAAAAAAGTTTAGATTGTTTGTTTGACAAAACATTATTTCAACTATTTCATTTTTGTTAATGAGCCAATATATTATTAAAGCAATACACAACTTAAAAATTAATATCTTATTAAAGAGTGACTTTGTAGCTTAACGATAATAAAATAAATGCCATTACAAGATGGTACGATACGATCTTTAGTCCTTATCACCCTTCAATCAGTCCCACTTCTGCACTGATCTGTGTTTTGTGGACGTCTTTTAAATCTCTATATATACATATATGAACAGATGTCGTGTGACTTTTTATGTGAAGATTTTCTATTCCAACTTGTTGGCTTGCGAACATGTTTTACCATAACTACAATATAATATCGTTTGTGCATGTATGTGCTTGTACTACTTACAATCTTACATAGGTACGATACGTTTTTTTTTTGTTTTGTTTTACTATTGAGTGACGATTTGAAATGAAATGGTTTTGAGAAGGAGTCTTTGTTTGGTGACACCAAGCTACGCAAAGAGTATAATATGCTATCTAAATTTTGCTGACACATTGCAGTTCATATGAAATTTAATAGGATCAAGTCTCATTGGCGAAACCTTTTACTCGGTGCGAGTAGAGTAAACCGGGTGAAATCTTTATGCAGAGAATCCCATAAGGAGCCATACATCGATTGGTATATGAAAGAGTATAGATTGGAGTATATTCCGTTATGTAATTATTTAACCAAAATATTTTCAATAATCACTTCCGGTTATACCGGAATCATTATTTATAAATAATGATAGCAAGGATAATGGCGTAGTCACACAAGTTTAATTTATTATATAGCAATATATAAAAAATCTTCTTTCAAAAATAGCTATAGTAAACGGCAAAGTTGTTGCTTCTCTTCGATATCGCTTTATTGCATACTCTATTAATAATAACCAAATTTGAGTAGCCTTCGTTGGAATAATTTAAACGCGCCAGCATTGTTTGTAATTGAAGACTAAATAACAGATATATTCGTAATGGTCATATATTCTTCAACCTTCTCTTTTTCTTTAAGAAAAATGTGTTACAGTACACATTCTTCTAAGTACTTTTAACACTCGTGAAAACAATTTGATAAGAAAGGAAGAAATAGGTAGTTGTATTAAGAAAATAGTTTTGACCCTTTCTCAATTTGAAACTTTACAACTTTATTTTACTTTACTTAAAACCGCTTCAGTTATGAATTTATCAATTTCTCCAGAACTAAAGATTAGAAATAGTAACAAAATTATTTTATAAAAAGATATATATAATTGAAATATAAATTTAAAATGCAATACAGTAGAGTGTCTCCATTTAAAATAAAGTTGATAGTTACTTTCGGTGAGACCGGAAGTCTTCCGATCCTAGAGAATATTTTAGTTCAATAGCACGTGTATGCTTTAATACATTACTAAGTTTTCAGAATTTTTCAATGCGCACTCTTTCATATATCATTCGATGCAGTCCCTCGTGAGACACTGTACGTCTTTCCCTGCAACAGATTTACAGTTATCTAAATTACACGGTATATTTTTACGCACTTGTTACTAGTTATATAAAACCGGGAAATTATACCTTTCGCTTCACATTTCATATATTTATTTTATAAGATTAATTAGACCTCGCAAAACTTTTTTAATTCGTGTATGCTGCACTCGTTCCATATTGCATAAAATAATTCGTAACCGGAGCAAATTGCAATCGACAGAGTTGTCACGTGAGAATGATTCTTCCGACTAACGTACAATATTGCAAACTATTTGACAAACTCCGATGAACAAATAAAAGGTTTATTCCAAAAACAAACATGTATGCAACGTAAATTGGATTTATGCGTTACTTGTTTTCACGTATATCCGTTTTGACGTAATCGTCCAGTTAAAATGCATAAATAAAGTAGGAACAGTAAAAACGTATATAATTCTGCATTTTCAGTAATTTTAAGGAATATTTTAGAAGTATAAATGAAGAGGTGCCTTCCTTATTGAGACTACACAACCACCATGCGTGCTAGCAAAACTGAAAAATTATTCGGATATTTAAAACAAACATATCAACATTCTCTAAGGACGTTTTAAGACATTCATGTGATTATTTTGAAATCCAAGTGGCAATGCTTACGGCTGTCGCTAAACAAACATGACAAATGTTATTAACAGACGACATTTGTATCGGATTGTAATTTGTGCTTTCGATACCTTCTGCATTAATTTGGTTTATTAGTTACCAAAGAAGGATACGAAAATTGAGTTATTGTATTTTTGAATAAATAAAGGTGAATAGACGGAGTCTTGGTCGTAAAACTCGGTTAAATGCTGTAAGCTGCATAATACAGGATGATGTGGCAATTCTAAATGTGGTGAAAGCTGTAAATTCTATAAAAGATGTAATCGGATACTTGTAACAATGTTATAAAGTAACTGGTGAAGTGAAGAGAGGATATTCTGACCACTCTAGAAAAATAAACGCTGTTCATATTGGATGCATGTAACTGAAACAACTGGAACTTGAACTACGAAATAATCCTTCAGGTAAACTCTATGAAAGGTTAATTGAAAGCAGTCTCAATGCTGGACGTCCCATTAGAGTTTCGGTGCTATCCTGTATCTAGGAAATAAGTCAGTTCCAAAGAGGAATCGCCATGGTTTGGGCTAGAATTGGGAATGACCGTCGAAGTGACCTTGCTTTTATTGTAAACGGGACAAAACAAGGCGGGGCACAGTTGCTGCGTAACATGTTTTGTGCCTAGCAGAATCTCTCGGCTTTAATCTTACTTATCAAATGCAGTAAATATTCTGTAGTTTGGAAATGTTTCCTTAAGGCTTATAGTTTCCACACAGAAAACTAAGAACAGAAAAATGAACTTGGCAACATCCTTGCAACCATTTAAATGGAATAAATTAAAATATTCTGATAAGATTGTTTATAAACCTATTACTAATATAAAAACGTTAGGTTTCCATCCCACCTTTGTGAAAAAATATTTTCTATCTTTCATTAATTAATCTATAGTGTTATTACACCCTGCATACTGGAACGTTTTTGCCAAGAGCGAATTGAAAGATACCACATATTACCTTGTGACATAAGAATGATCGTGGTGTAACCTCTTCTTGTTTTTAAAGTTGGTCAGGAGGGAAATTGTTGTCTCCGGCAACAGATTCATCTAAAGAGCTAGTTGCCACCCGACGTAAACTCAGTAAATCTGTCAAATTTCAACTCCAAAAAGCCATATTTTTCCTTTTATTTATTACAGTTACTAAGTATTTATCTTTTTTTTTTCTTAGTTTTATACGTTTGGTAATTATTGTTGCTATATTTTGTCCAACTTTATTGGAATTAATTAATTATGGTAGGCTTGTTTAAATTTATTAGTTTTTAATGGACGATATGCTTATTTTTCAGTTTTTAATGTTATTTTTACGCTTGTCTATGCATGAGCCATGGAAGGTAACATTGCAGTAATTTTAATAGTTCGTGCAAATTTAGTAATCATTATGAATTATCTAATGATAATATTCCTAGGTTACTAGCGAGTCTATAGTTAAACATGGAAATAATTGAGGGAACTGTACTAAATAACGTATTGTAGTCTACAAAAGCAACAACAAAAAGGTTGAGATAAATTTGCATAATAATTAAATTAGTTCCAACAAAATTTGATAAAGTAAAAATTATCAATAATTTACCAAACTAATAAAAATAAGGTTAAATGGTGGCAACAAAAAAAACGCATAATTAAATAACAATAAATAACAAGAATTTTTGCTTTTAAAATTAAGATTTGGTATGTTAGTTAATGTTGCGGTTACGCTAACCTCAAACACGCTACCTTCTAGTCAACTTGGCATAAAAACAAGAACAGATTATAAAAACCTTTACTGTTACATATCTCAGTAATATTTAAAGTAAAATATATCATATACAAGGTACTACGTTTTGAACTTACGGCAAACGTATTTCAAGAATTAAACAGAACAAAAAGCCAAAAATGTACGTAGTTATTGCATTATTCAAAGATTATTTAAAATATCTTTGAAGACATATTACTTTATTTGTTGATAAAGAAAGATAGAATAATTAGTTTTCACGTAGATTAATTATAAAACGAAAATAACGATATATAAATAATAATATTTAGATACTTCGTAATATATCTCACAAGTTCGCTAAAACATAAATGGCAACCATGTAAATATCATCAAGTTCAACATTTGCGATACAATTTCTCGTAATAATTCTTGACGATATCTCAAGAAAACGTAGAATTCTCAAAATTATTTAACGGCTCGTTGGCCCAGTGGCAAGAGGGCCAGCGCTTGACACGACGGTGTTAAACGCAGTGTGTTCGAGTCCTGCTAGAATGAACAAATAGTGAGTCAGCGGAGGTGTACCGGTAATCTTTACGGCGAGGGATGACAGTAACAAGGCCATGGAACACACCTTACACACACGGCTTACACATTAAAAGGTTTCTGAGATTATGACAACCGTGTAAGAAGCTTTTACACCCCGTTGGGTCGTCACCAAACTTAAAAAATTAATATGAAACGACGAAATTAAGTTTATCAAAAATGATTTGTGTAATAGAGGCAACTTTTAAGCAGACTAAAATCGTAAACTAGTACGAGAACAAAATTGTTAAATATCTTTCAGTTTTCTTGGGCAATATTTTTACAACGAAATTTAACGCATGTTCATAAAATTTTAATTATCTATTGTATTTTTTGAAATATTCTTGACCTAAGTCCAAAACGACAAAAAAAAAACAAAAAGACCAAAACGCCGTACCTTGTATAATATAGTAATAATAACATCTATAAAATATACAGTATGGTTTATTCAAGATAAGTTAGTATCATTTCTAGTAACACCGGAAATGCAGTGGAGTGTTGCGAAAATTAGTTCACGGAAGTGTAATTAGAACTATTTTTCTAAGAACGTTAACTTCTCCCATGTCATATGAGGAACTCGTATTTACACATTTTTTCACGTGACAACTGCTTAATAATATTATTTGGCTAAAGTTTTAGCCAACAATACTTGTAAGCTGCTTATTATAGATTGAACGTCGTATATTCATATTTTTTATATGAACTGCTAATGTACTAGTTGTACACGTTTTAGAGAGCTTTACTACTAATACAAACGTATGCATTGTCTTGACTACTACTACTATATACTACTTCCATTTTATCGTCGTTTTACCGTTCTACAGTTTTGATGGAAGCTAGCCCCCATGCGATACGATTTAAAGTACCTTGTTGTTGTGCATTTTAGAACAAAGTCTCGGAGAAGTTCAAGAGGCCCTTCAAAAAGAGACATCCCAGTGTTTACCATCAACCCTCAAACAGGGTTAATAAATACTTAACTCAAGCAATTGACGCCAGAAGTGTAGACAGGGAGAAGTCCACCCACGTTAATTTGATTACCTTGCAGTTTAAAAATAAGGAGAAAGAGAGCCAAGTAAGTATTAAGTAGTGTCCGAAGCGAAGAAGTTTATACGTCGTCTTGTTTCTTTTGATCTCTCTCGTTTCTCCATTTCATAATGCAAATGATATTTCAGTATCATGAAGATCTAGACGTGAGTTACAGCTCGTCGTTAGCGTGCGCGCTAATACTGTTGGTACTCTTGGGCGCCCTGCAGGCTGCCATCCTGCCACGTACTATTATCTTGCTGTTGCTGTTTCTAACTACTTTCGTGTGGATATCTGCCGTTTTAATATTGTTACTGGCCGTTAGATTGCGATGGATATTATGGGACATCTCTCACAGTTTCGTACTCAGATTGGCAATAACTGTCTTTACTATCGTTTTGATATACACCGTGGCTCAAGTTAATGTGGTAAGTATATTACTTCGTATATTCATAAGGAAGAAACGTAATATGCTGAAAAGTATAGCATGTTTGTCTCCCTTTTCAAACATTTATTATTTTATAAAATGATTTGAAAATAATCTTTACTTAATAATAGCGTATTTTGCTTTTAGTAAGAGGAAAATAACTTTGTTACTTGTTAAAAAATTTTTCCTAAATATGTATATTAACCTGTTCATATACTAGAAAAAAATTAAATACACTGTCCCCAGCTGAGGTATCTTACTCAAACAAACTTTTATATTTCTTATTTATCATTATTAATCACTAGTTTTACTTATTTTGCTAATTTTGTCTAGTGAATACAGTGCTCACACTTGCAATAAAACATACAGATCGTTATAGAATGTTAAAAATGTAACATTCTTCCTCTTTATTATTCATTTGTAACGAACATTAATAAATTAAAATTGGTTAAAAGCTTAATTACTGATTTTAAAGAAGTGAAAGATGTAATTCATCAATAGAAATAAATTAAAACGCACAACCCTTGATAAACTAGCAATAATTTAATAATAATAACTAATAACTGTGGATATAATTAATTCTTTTAAAAACGTTTTCAATGTTGAAATGAAAATCATCATATTTTTAAAATTTTGGCTGACATCGTCTACATATGCTCTCGTGTTGATTTTTTCCCGTCTGTCCGCGTAAGTGTTGAACGAAAATTGCTTACTGTCTCAAAAGAAGTAAAACGATTGATCAAGAATGAATTTTTAAATAAAAAATAAGAAGATTTAAAAGAGAGGCTTATCCCATTTGAGGCAGGCTATATCTTCCCTGCAAACCTCAAAATAATAAACAATTCCACCTCATTTGTTTACTTTGAAATGGAGAATGGGCTGCTTCTCTAAATCTAACAACCCAACGATTTTGCAGTCAACATTTTCGAGTTCACCTTTTGAAAGTTATCAACCGTATATAATTTGTCTCCCTTTTTATTAAAAGAAAAATATTAAATAACCCCGAAGGTGCGCTTTATACATATCTTGAAGAGATATTTTAAAAGATTTCTTTGTCAGTTTTCATTGATCTGGATATACTAAATTTTGTGATTTTCATGACAATTTATCAATAAATATTTAGTCCGCATGATTTCGGTTTTTCCAAAGTCTTCGGAGCTCCTAATTTGATATAATACAGGTAGGGCAGAATCTAGGATTTGTCAAATATTGAGGCCGATATCATAGAAATGAAGTAGACGTTATTGATATCAAATAAAACAAAAATAACATATCAAGAGCTGTTAAAATGTGATATGGTGTTCACAAAAATAACACCTTAAAAAAATTATATTTTAAAATACAACAAAGCGTTTGAGTAGTGGTTTACGCCATATTTTTAGTCTACATTGTTAACATTTTTAATTCAGTTTCCAATGTTACCAAATAAATAAGAAGCTTAGACTAATTGACAACTTGAAATAAGCCGCTTACGCTATTGTAAATGGAAAGCTTCTAATATTTATTGAAAGCTCATTCTGTGGCTGATATTCACTGACACCTTATCTAGCTTCCCAACATCACACTTTAGCTGAAAAGATCCTGTGAGCCATTTACTTACAGAGAGGATAACAACTAAAAACGGGCTAACTAGTTTGCGTTCTTTGGAAGAACCAAAAAGGATCTGATTTACATCTTCATGTATTGGCTTTAGCAAGATGCACTTTTAATTGATTATGATTAAATCTTAGTCGACATGAAATTGCAATTTTTTTGAACTATTTCATTAAAAAAAGAAACAAGCTTTTTTAACAAGCCAGCCAAGAACTAATTCTAACTAAGTTCTGAATTCTTTCGTTTCTAGTATCTCGTGTGTAATGATCACATCAGTAGTAACAGCAACCAGTGAAATCAAATAACCTAGCTATTGTTGATCTCTTCTACTTCTAACTTAGAATTTAGACAAAAAAGACGATGTTATTGTATATCAGATATATTAAGGCGCAAAAAAGGAAACAACGTTTGTAATTGATCGAAGACGTTAGACTTTGCGTATATTTTGCATTATTTTTATAGCACCGTCTTCAAGAAAACTTCTTTACATTATTACTGTATCATATCAAGTACAATTTAATACATTTTCAATTCAATACATGGCCGATTGCCAAGTGTTACTATTTTATTGTTTGAAAAATTGTGAAATTATGGATATATTCATTTTATACAGGATGTACGAGATCTTCCTGTTGAAACTCCTCAATTTACGGAAAGAATTAAACAAAATTAAATAAACATAATTTAATGCAAAATTTGTAAATATAGCAATGGAATAATCTGCTATATTTCTTTTGAGAATGTAAATTGATAATAGTGTACCTCAAAATAAGTTTTATCGTCTTCTTTTCTGTTACGCTACCTTTTTTCAGTTTACATGTCGTTCGACAGTCTGCAATCCACACGCCAATATAACACTTGATGGTGGTAGTTTTGATAGCGATCATAGAGCGTGCCCTCTACCTCAGTACATCGTACTATCCTCAGCTTTAGGCTACCTAGCTGTAGCTCTATTTTTACGATTGCCTGTGATACTGAAAGCAGGTCTTCTATTCATAATGTGTACAGTTTACGTACTGCTGATAGAAGTTTCACATCTGCATCTATTTTCGTGTTACGACCAGCGAATAGGGTAATCTTTCTAGGATACTCGCACCCGAAGAAAATATTTTCTAATGATGATTGCAGCGCGGTTGTCCCGACTCACGTCGTGAGCGTTGTTCAGGTATTGATATTCGTTCTGGCCGTTTTGTTGCACGGAAGGCAAGTGGAATGGACCGCCCGTTTGGATTTCTTGTGGCAGATCCAGGCAAACGAAGAAAAACGCGAAATGGATGCGTTGCAACATTCAAACAAAAGGATATTGTTTAACTTACTTCCGGCTCATGTCGCTACTCATTTTCTCGATAATCAGTTTAGAAATAATATGGTAAGTTTACAGTTTACGTACGTAATTTAGTATTTGTAACGATATTTATTTCATACTTATTGTTAGTTTCAAATGCTCTAGAATGTTTAGCTTAAATTATAAGAAGTGAATGTAATTGGTGTGAGTATTGCAAATTTCCGTGAAGTCTATTATATAATATTAGAGAGCGATTTTGATAAATGTTATTGAAAGTAAAGGAATCCTGCTAAAGAAAAATACTTTAAAAAAAATACGAAATCGAGTTGAATGTAATAAAGCGTCTCGTACAGAGAAAATTTAAAAATTGCATCTTACTACTTTCTTTACTACTTCTACTAAAACTACTTCTTCTTCGTGACTTTGAAATATTTTGCACTTGATAGTGCAAAATATTTTCAACGGTCTCTACTGAGAATCCCCAAAAAGAAATCAGCATAACCAATAGAGAGAAGATACGGGATCGTTGTTAAACTATATTTGTTTACAAGATAATACTAACAGAAATTCATTTACATTCTTTTGAGCTCCTTTAAAAGAATAAGATAAAATTGGATGTGATGTATTATATACAGTTGCGAGCAAATGAATAGGGACACTAATGCAATTGTGAAAGAAAGTATTTATTTATTTGTATTTTGGAATAAACAAAAGTTTAAAATAGGAAACTATATACTACAAACTACGGACAATTAATACATAGCAATAAATTGCAAAATATACTGTATGATACAAAAACACATGCTAATACAAATTATTCCATATGTAAAATGCGAGCATTGAAATAGGCACACTGGAATTTCGATACTACAATTAATATTTGGTGGGATACCGCTTTGCTTTAATGACTGCGACACGTCTCCTAGGCATGGAATCAATGAGATGCTGACATCGTTCCACGGGAATATTGTTCCAGACCTCCTCAACACATCGAAACAGTTCTTCGAGGTTTGAAATATTTTTATCCCGAATACGAAGTTTCACATCTTGCCACAGGTGTTCGATTGGGTTTAAATCGGGACTACTAGAAGGCCAATCAAGAAGATCTACGTGATTTTGTCGAAACCAGTCCTTTGCAATCTTAGCTGTGTGCTCGGGATCATTATCTTGTTGGTACTTCCAAAATACGGACAAATGATCCTCCGCATATGGCAGCATAACGTTGGATAAAATATCAACATACACATGTCGATCCATTATTCCATTAATTTTGTGCAACGGACCAACTCCTATATACCAACACATAGACCCATAGACCAACACATTTCCTCCAAACCCTTTTACTGTTTTTATTGTATGCTTAGGATTCATCGCTTCATCAGTGGCCTCGCCGTACATATCTTCTGCCATCCGATCCCATTCTATTAAATTTTGACTCGTCACTAAACAATACAAATTTCCACTGATCTGCAGTCCAATGCAAATGATTTCTGGCAAACTGTAATCTTTTCCTTCTATTTGTTTTGCTTATAAGCGGTTTATGTCTAGCAATCCTGCCATGTAATCCGGCTTCTTGTAATCTTCTTCTGACTGGCCATACACTAATTGATCTATCAATCTCTGTAATTACCTCTTTGTGTATATTTGCCGCCGTTTTTAATGGATTCGCACGTGAGAGACGTGCTATGTGTCTATCAATACGAACCGTCGTTTTCTTAGTTCTTCCCTGTTTAGGAATTTTTTCGCAGATTCCGTATTTTTGGAAATATTTTATTTGATTAGCAATCATATTTTTCGATACAGATACTCGGTTAGCTATTTTTCTCAAACTCGAAACGTTTTCGTGAAGTGTAATTATAATTTTTCGAAGCTCGGGTCTACAATGTTTTCCACGACCCATTTTTAAAATAATTTAGTCTGTGCTACCGTGAAAATTAATTATTATGCGTTTTAATATACAAAAATCTATTTTATGTAATTGCGTTTTAATAATATAATATTAAGTTACTTCTAAAAGAACTTAAAGAAGACTAAATAAAAGATTATGACAACTGTCCCTATTTAAATGCTCGCTTGCATGAAACCGATCGTGAGAAATGCAAACATAACATTTTAATACTTCCGAGAAATGCAAGTGTGATGTCTAAGGCATATACTTTTATTCATTTCTAAGAATTTTATTAAAAAAAATTCTTTTGCTTCGTTTTAAATTGTAGAAAAACACGAAACCTTAAATATATGATTAGTGTCCCTATTCATTTGCTCGCCACTGTATATTAACACACTTCTATTATCAATTAGGATTAAATTTGTAGCTTTACTATTAGTAAAATATTATTGATTATTAATTATACATGTTGCTATATACCATTAGAAAAGGTATCAGCATTGATGGTTTCTTATTGGATTTATAAATAAAATTGCGTATTCGTATAGGACACATTTTAAAGTAAAAAATGTTTCTTTAAATAATGTGAACTACGTATGGTTTATTTATTACCAATATACTGCGCTGGAAAATAGTCATCTAGCAACGTCATTCCCATAGATATAAAGAATAACGTTATCACTAGAGATAACAAAGCCAGGTGAAATTATTACTCTTTTGCAACGACTAGACAGACTCGTGTTTTGTCGACTCTCGGGGAAACCAGTAGGCAACACTGCTATTCACGTAGTACCATCTAACGATTCCCTAGTTTATAAGAACATAATTAAAAAGAGAAATATTTCATACGGTAGCTGCATATCTCAGCTTATGGAATGCATAAGTGTTTATTTTGTAATATTCATGTACCGCATATAGCACGTTCTTTTAAAGAAAAAGGAAACACAACCGTGGGCAGCTACGAACTTTTAAGACATCTTAGCGGATCTCATAATAAGAAAGAAACTGTCAAAATTCCTATTTATAAAGGCACAATTGTCCAAACCCGCTCAAATTACTCACCCTATAACTACATGTAAGGTTGCATGAACCAACTATTGCGCGTGTCATATTGCACGAACCTGAGTAACTAAGTAAATTTCACAGCTGCGAAAGATATAATAATTAGACATTATTAGACATGGTATCGTCTTTGAACTAGACCATGTAAAAATATTGTGCTTTACTTCCTTTTATCTATTTACTTCGGTTATCAAAGAAACCCAAAACATTCTAAAGCGTTTGTAAGGAAAATATCAAAAAAACCGTACACAATTAATATGTGTAGAAAAGGTATACCCATGTACATTACTCAACGATTTGAATATTGTTTGGCACGTATTTCATTTAAAAAAGAACACTCTATTTTTTTGTTCCTCTTCACGACTGTTACTATCTAGATATTACATAAGCAAGTGCATGTTTTACACACAAAATGTTAGTTAAAGTATCGTGTCGAGTAATTTGATATGTCTTGGGATGTGCTGAGAAAAATCCGCATAACATATCGGGTGTTTACTAAACATACGACAAAATGTAAGGGTTGACTTCTTGGAGTATTTCAGGAATACTTTTCATTTGATAATTTTCGAAAGGTCGCTTTGTTTAGCAAATAAAGGACGATGAAGATTTTTCAGTTTATTCTATGATATTTTTGTTAAATTATTATAATACTATCAAAAAAATCGTCAAAGCGTGTTTCTGATTTTTAACAATTTTCCGATCACTAAAAAACGGGTATTTGTTTGCTTCCTATCTGATAAAACAGATATCGATTACATCATATTAGGTTAACTACGGATTGTTGTGGACTTCATACTGGTTGATTTGTCAGTTTTCTTTGTTTGAAAGTTAACAAAGGTGATTTCATGCCCTATTTACTTGTCAGTTTAAACATTCGCTTCTAGGCGAAATTCTCCGTTATGTAACGAACGCCTAGATGTCTGGCATGCATTCATGTATGAACGAATGCTACCAATGGGAATTCCTCAGAGATTCGGCGGTTATACATTGAACGATTTCCCAACCGTCATCTTGTTCGAAAAACATTTCAAAGCATTCATCGTCGTGTTCATGAAATAGGTTTACTTAAACAAGAATGAAGATCGGAAAAGGCAATTATCCTATCAACGTCAGAATAAAGAAGTATTATGAAATTTTATTTGCTTTGGAAGTAGTATATAACGAGTAGTTAAGAATACAGATAAATCGCGATAAAAAGTTTGCATTCGGGCATTTCTTTCAGCTAACTTTCCTCCACGTGTTGCATTTTATCGATGGCTTCTTCAAAAATTTGTTCAAATCCCTCGAATATTGCTACTGATATCTTTCACAGCTCATTCTTCCAGAAACGCAATTAGCGATTTTCATAGTAGCCAAGTGTAAGCTGAAAGAAGCTCGTATAGAGATACATAAAGATTGAAAACTTCAACTTTTAAAGAGAATTGACTAAATATGGAGAACGAACCCAGTATTTTTGCTAGGAAGACTTCTCGGTGACGTGTATCGGTAATTTTTAAAAATGAATGCTACCAGAGTTTTTTGAAGATGTACCATTGGCAAAGAGAATTGAAATGTGGTTTTTGCACGATGTTGCGTCAGCGGATTTCAGTACAGTCATCGTGAGTTTTTAAACGCCATCCAACAAATCAAGATTTCTTAATTGGTTGAAGTGAATCCCATTTACGGACAACTTTAATTTTTTTTTGACCTGAAGTAACTTGTTTACGCCATTTTACTAAGAAGACGAGAGATCGGATAGTTGATAGTTTTAATCTAATAAGAAACAACTGCACAAAAGAGTTCAACAATCTGGCCGGTGATAATTACACTGACCAACAAGTTTTTACCCTAAGTTAGTAACTAATGAAATTGAACAGCATATATAAAGTAAAAATGATTCGAAAAGCGGCAACATTGGCTTAGCTCTGGTTACAGAGAAAATGAAAATCTTGTTGATTTTTATGGTATGGCCGGTAATCTGGTCTACTGCAATAATGTTTATAAATTTTCCGAAGCTTTTGGAATACATTATGATACGCACTTCTTGGAGATTATTCATAGACTCATCAAAAACCAGCCTAAAAGCAGTTTTGTTGCATAATGGAAACCATTATTCTTCTATTCCGATAGGTAATGCTGTTTCTATGAAAGAAATTGACGAAAATCTGAACATTTTATTAGAAAAGATAAAGTACAAAGACTATTCCTGAAATATTTGTGCAGATTTTGAAGTAATTGCAATTATTTTGGGTATGCAATCTGGTTACACCAAATACTGTTGCTTGTTATGTCTTTGGGACAGTCGTGACAGGGAAAAAACATTTCCATAAGCAAGGGTGGGTACTACGACAACAGTTTATACCAGGAGAAGACAATGTACAACATCAGCCTCTACTAGAAAAAAAGATGATAATACCACCTCTCCACGTGAAACTTGCGCTCATGAAAGACTTTGTACAGGCACTGGATGTCGAAGGTGAAGATTTTAAATACCTTCGTGAAAAAGTTCCAGAATTAACACAAGGAAAACTGAAAGAAGGTATTTTTGTTGGACTTCAGATACGAGAAATAGTAAATGATGAAATCATTGAAACCAGATTAACAGCGAAGAAAAAAACAGCTTAGCTCTCCAAGCTTTTACGAATTTCTTGGGAAACAAAATGTCTATATGTTTTCCATTAAAATTAGTGTAAATTATTTTATGGCAAAATCAAAAGTTGACATTTGTTGGCCAGTGTTATTTTCGACAGTATTTGTAGATTCAGAAAGCATTACGCGTAATACTTACGTAATAAAATATTTTTATCGAAAAACTTTTGTCACCCTGTATGCTCAGAACAAACAAACTTTTCGAAATCGTCATATTGACAAAGTTTTCCTCCGTATGCTCAATATATGTAACGGATTCTCCTTTGTACATACTATAATTCTAATAAGGGGTGATAATAAAGGTACAAAATTTCACTTTTAATTGTGAGACTCAAGATCTTATTCCTTACTACTTGCATATTTCTTGAATTATTCATTTTAGTCTTGCGTCTTGGGAACCGGATCTTTAAAATTAAGCGGCCATAATGATTAGGAAATTTCCAACCAAATTACCATTAAATTCCCATGAATTATTAATAAGCTATTAAAAGCAATTACTTACATCAAAAATGTTAAAGCTTGTCACTTTGACGGTGGTAAGTCAATTAAAATATTTTAAGAATATTTCTAATAGCCACGACCACCCCTTATCAGAGCTTGGTAAAAGTTTATTTGTATTAATTAATTTTTGCAAAATGCACTTCTATATATCCAAAGATATGCAACTCAGTGTCTACACGATAGTTATTATTGTTAGTGTTTATTGTTTAATTCTTACCAATATGTATTGCATTCACAACTGATGTTTCTCTTATTATATGTTATAGTTTTTTCAATGTTTGTTTCTTCGGAATATTTGTGCTTCTATTTACTGCATCCTTCTTCTTTCTTACTACTTATTTACGAAATCTGTTGTCTCCTTCAAGTAAGTGTTGTGCTGAATGTGAATGTCATTGATGTAGTAAAAAGGCGGCACAGATGAACAGCCGTGACAATTTTATTACAGAATACTCTATCACAGGAACTATACCATCAAAGTTACTCCAGAGTCGGTGTTGTATTTGCCTCGATCACCAACTACCATGAGTTTTACACAGAACTCGATGGCAATAATCAAGGTGTCGAATGTCTTCGATTGCTGAACGAAATCATAGCGGATTTCGATGACCTGCTCAGCGAGGAAAGGTTTAAAGCTATAGACAAAATAAAGACGGTCGGTTCAACGTATATGGCTGCTGTGGGTCTAATGCCCGATCTCAGGATATTGGACGATGACGAGAGTACCGCTGGTTTACATTTAAGCACGTTGGTGGAATTTGTTTTCGCAATGAGGGATCGTCTCTTAAATATAAACGAGAATTCTTACAATAATTTTATGTTAAGAGTAGGTAAGTTAGAAAATGCATAATGGTCGTACACTCGGAAACAAAAGTTTCCAAATATAACACTGAAAATATTTGAAAACTTTTGTTACGTAGTGTTTGAAGTTTAATATTAATGGCCAATCTCATCAACGTAACTTAATTCCGAATAAGCAAGTAATACCTAAATAATCAAAAAATAATGCTAACATAGCTTCCTCGTGGTATCGATGGAATTACTTACAGCAAAAGCAATGTGAAGAGGCAGAATCATGTCCATGAACTTGCGTTTTTTTATCCGCTCATATTGCTTTTACCGTCAATCATTCCACCAGTACTAAGAGGAAGCAATAGCATTACTTACAAGAGAACACCGGCGGGTGTCCCCCTCCGATTTCGATGAAACTTAACAGATCGAAAGAGTACCTTAAAATAAGAGACCCGTATTTTTTTTATCGTATCCGCACGATTTTGGGGTACAGCTCCCTCCAAAGTTTGGACGATTTTTCAATTTTTGCAAATATTTCCTAAATTGTAACAGATATTAAATTTTCTTCTTAACATAATTTGCAGCATATTGCATGATCCTAAGAGTGGCGTCGTCCCCATTCGCAAAAAGTTAATAACGGGGGACGGGGTACCCCGTACCCTCCATTTTTTTTTACATTTTTTCTTTTTCTTATTCGTCAAAAGAAGGCCGATTTTACATAGAATACGATGATGTATAACAAGTTTAGAAAATTAATAATTGTAAAAATAGAAAAATAATTATAAAGCTTCAAAATTAATAAACTTGTCTATTGATATAAATCAAATGAACCATAACAGAAATAAGTTTTTATCCTTAACATAATTTCCAGCATAATACATGGTCTCAAGGTAGATATCTTCACAAAAAGCCAATAACGGGGGACGGGGTACCCCATACCCCCGCATTTTTTTAATAATAACTTTACTCATTATTCATCAAAAAAAGATCGCTTTTACATAGAAAACGGTGATGTATAATAAATTTAGAAAATTAATGATAGTAATAATAACTCAAAATAAATATATGTATGTGTTCATTGTCAAAAATTTGATAGGCACTTATCTACGCATACGTGTGTTTTATTAATTATTCAGTCACTTCAGGTGGTAATTAGTAATTTGCATTATAAATTTAACGCGATAAGGGATCTGGTGATTGATCATATTATTATATAGATAAAAATAAATCCCCGAATGCATAGTAATTAACTACAAACATTTAGGTGATCTGCATTTAGGAAATAGGTATATAAGACCAGTATTCCAAATGAGAACATTAGAAGCCGTTTTTCATGCAGTGTAGGTCAGTCATTTACATAGAATACATCATTCTATGTAAAATCGGCCTTCTTTCTTCTTTTGCCTTCTTTCAAGAAAAAGAAAAAATGTAAAAAAAAAAATGGGGGTACGGGGTACCCCGTCCCCCGTTATTAACTTTTTGCGAATGCGGATGAAGCCACCCTTAGGGCCATGCAATATGCTGCAAATTATGTTAAGAAGAAAATTTAATATCTGTTACAATTTAGGAAACATTTGCAATAATTGAAAAAACCGTCCAAACTTTGGAGGGGGCTGTACCCCAAAATCGGGCGGATACGCCGATAAAAAAATTACGGATCTCTTATTTTTAGGTACTCTTTCGATCTGTTAAGTTTCATCGAAATCGGAGGGGGATACCCGCCGGTGTTCCCTTGTTAGTGTTTTAGTTTCATATAGGCGTGCATGATATGTGCACCTTGCTTGTTCAAGTGATACCTATTGTTTTAGCAATTACTTTCAATTTGAGATATATCAGCGAGACTGGCCATTACTGTATTATTATTCGTTTGCATTTGCCCTAACATACTCTCTACAGGTATCAACATTGGTCCGGTGGTAGCAGGTGTGATTGGTGCTAGAAAACCTCAGTACGATATTTGGGGCAATACCGTAAACGTTGCCAGTCGAATGGATTCTACCGGTTTGCCAAATCATACTCAAGTGACGGAAGAGGTTTATCAGATATTAAAATCGTACCCTTATGAGTTCCAGTGCAGGGGCAAGGTGAAAGTAAAAGGAAAAGGTGACATGACCACGTATTTTCTTATCGACAGGAAGCAACCTGGAACTATTCGAGTAGAAGAATTGAACAGTATAAGAAGCGGAAATTCTACATGTATGTATAATATTCCATAAAAAATTTAACAACGTATCAGTACCTAGTGATATTTTCTTTTTTCATTTTACATTGATAAAATTTGGAAAAGAAAATTTGGGGAATAGTGCTCCTTAAAAATTCCTGAAAGCAAAAAGATAAGAGGCTGTCTAAATTCAATTGTTTATTTGTTTTGTTGTCTTGTTTCTTGCCCCCATTTCTTGATTTTTTCATGTTAATTTAGAATTCATTCTGAATGTTGCTGGAAACATTTATGCTCTCTCATTGGGCTTAAAAGAAATAAATATGTGACAATAAAACCGCCAATTCCGTAACGGTTACGTGTGCAACGCAATTACTTTAAGATAGGTTGTCGTAATACAAACAACATGATTTTTTAAATACTTATTGAAACAACCATTACAATAGGCAAAGTCAAAACATACTTGCCAGTAAACAGGATATTGGTCGAATTATTTAAAAAGAAGTCATAATTTCAGAACATGAACTAAGAATAAGTTTCAATAGCAGAAAATCGATTTTCTTGTAAATGTTAAAATTCAAAAATAAAAATGTAGGCTTCCACGGCCGGAGTCTGTTGAAACTAAACGTTTTCCGGGTTCGAACCGTGTCATGTCGTTAAAAATAATAATAATAATAAATAAATAAATAAATAAATAAATAAAGAAGCCCCATACGATTCTGGGCGAAACGTCGAGTTTATTATTATTATTATTAAACGACATGATACGGTTCGAACCCGGAAAACGTTTAATTTCAATGTTAAAATTAATTTGTAAACCTAAATTTTAAATGGCTGGACTAACAAAATATATTAATTTTAGCTGCGAATAGTATGTATGGTGGAGTGGCTACACCGCTAGCTCTCTTACATCATAGCGACATGAACGGTCGCTCAAAGCTGCACAACGCGATGCAGAACCGCTCGAGTTCCCGTGAAGAAAATTATTCAGGTATAAGGAACGCGATACGCTTGCCACCGCTTAGAGAAGCTAATCATAGGGACGTAAACAATGGCTGTGAAAACGAACCTTTGTTACCGCCGTGCATTTTACCAAAGTCGGTAAAGAACAACGGTAAAAAGAATCCGACCGAAGAAGAACTACCCGCGCCACCTTTACCGCCCCACAAAAACCACTACCAACAGCAGCAGCATGCCCCACAAAGACCCAATCCTCAAGATATGAAATATGCACCTCCATGGCCGCGAGCACCCAATACGTACGCTAGCATCGTAAGGACCGGTAACGATAGTAACGTTAAACCGTATTTGAAACCGCTTCCGAAACCTCCCGGTAAAGAGTCACCAAGTAGGCATCGTAAACAAATCCCAGTTACACAACAACCGTTACCGGCTATACCTCACCAAAGAACTCCCGAACGAACACCAGAACTATTACGAAATAAGCTGCAGAATAGGCCAAATCCTTTACAGAACCGCAGTCCTCTTCATAACAGACATAGCCCGCATCATAATCGACATAGTCCTCTGCAACGGCATTACTCAGACGAGAGCTTAGGCGGAATTTACAACACCGGAGCGCCGCAAAGGATACATTCTTCAGCCGATGAAATAAGCTCTTTGAACCATTCACCTAGCATAAGTAGTTCCGATGAAAGCTACAGTCGAACAACGGACGCAGACGCTTCACCCTGTGTATCACCTCCTTTACCTGCAGATGCACAGCAGTTCTTATTCCCGTCGGATATTCAAGTTAATCCATGTTCGTCGCCAGAAATATCTCCACGAGCTTCGCTGGATTATATTCCGCCAAACTGCTCGCTGAGAAACAATTCCAGCGATAGAAGCAATGGAAAACGCAATAACTTACCACCAAGCGCCGTATTAGCTTTAGCAGCCACTTGTAATACCGTCGATTCGTCCATAGTAACGAGCCCGCCTGTTTTAGACGGTGATGAAAGCTGTAAAGGAGAAAGTTGCGCAAGCTTCGAATTTAGCCGACCGAATCAGAAGCCACTCATGTTGCGAACAACCAGTGTTAATGGTGCCGTTCAGAAGCAACCGAACAAGAAAAGTCTAGAGAAGCGTGTAAGAAACGATAGCGATTCCGTTCTCGAATGTAACAAGCAATCGGCGAATTGCAAGAGATCACCTAGCTTTAAAGAAGCCGAGGAAATTCGCGAGCTGCTAAAGAACGAAGAATTTGGCAAAACGTTTAATAGTGATAAGAGTAATAAGCGTGACGGTTCAAGTCAAACGGATAAGAAGGATATTAGGAGATTGCGCAGTTCCCCTTCGAATCATCGCGAAAAGATCTCGCCCACGGTTAAGGTGAATAACATCGAAGACACATCCGCCGACGCCGAGCCCTTTGAACGCGAGATCCAGAAGCTGTTAGACGAGCAAAATCTGCTCCAAAACATACCGCCGAAACTAGAAGTAGTACAACAGAGCAAAGACTTAGCGCTAGAGCCGCTAGTAAGGTATGCCCCTAGTAATAATAATCACCAAGTTGGACTTGCAGCTATTCAAGCTCTTGCGCTTGGTTTACGAGTGAATCCGAGCGGTAGTGTTACCCTGCAGTGCATGTCACCACCAAGAGGTAGTAGCAAGGAGGGTTCACTGAAAAGGGCTCCTTCACCAGGTCCTTCCGAATGCCATAAGCTACAAAAAGTGTCACCGTTAGACAGGTATTTTATACATCTTCAATCAATATGTTCAGTAGTTGCGCTTTTGCACATCAAAAACAACACTGGTTTGGTATTACTATCTCATTGCCATCAATTCTAACTGCTTTATCCTAACTGCAATATACTACTTCAAATTAACACTGTATATACATGGTGTCCCAAAAATTCGTGTAGTTTTAATGGTTGATTCACTAAGTAATTTTAAAATGATTCCTCCTCAGGTTTTCTAGTCATTTTTTGATGTGTGCATCATGGCAAAAGGTATTTAGATGTGCATTTACATTAAATCGAAAACATGTGAACATCATCAGCATCTTGCGAAAGTCGACTCAACCGTAGATCACAGGAATGATGTGATGCGATGATGTCACTCCAGAAATGCAGTTACTGCAATCACAGTTGCTTCCCGCCGAGTTAATTTCGCCTCTGGCGAAGTTTACACGGTGAGTTACCTGTGTGCCTCCTTTTGAAGAAGCCCGATATGATTGTGGACGAAACGTTGAGTATTCGTTCACCTACTATGACATGATTCAAACCCGGAACACGTTTAATTTTAACCTGGCCGTGGCCAAAAAGCAGATTTTATTTGATTAAATATACACTCCGCCAAAAAAGTATCGCATAAACTAAAAAAGGGCATTTATAAACCAAGATATTTTTATACGTTCACAAAAAGTTTGCCTCGTGTATGTGAACTATAAAAACACTAACAAAATCATGGAACATAGCTTTTCTACTTTTTTTTTTTCTAAAAGAACACATTTAGAAAAATGCATATGTGTAAGGTTTGTTCAGTTGTTTATTGAAAGTCCTCCTATACGGACAAATTTTAAAGTGCGAAGTCAGAGTTCTGTACCAACGCTTTTAAAACTAAAATGAGCAATTTAACTTCAAAACAAGTGGCTGCTATAGTCGCTTTAATCGAAGATGGACGATCTCAAGCATACGTTGCTAATTTGATGAACATCAATCAGTCAAGTGTTTCTAGAGCCGTAGCCAGATATAGGGAAACAGGCGATTACAGTAGAAGACCTGTACCAGGTCGTCCAAGATGTTCTACTCGCCAAGATGACCGCTATTTACTACTACAAGCATTACGTCGAAGACATGTAACTGCGAGACAATTGCAGAAAGACTTGACTAGAGTCAGAAATACTCGTGTGAGTACTTAAACAATTCGGAATAGGTTACGACAGAGTGGATTAAGAGCTAGAGTAGCTGTAACAGCCCCTCGTCTCACTAGGAACCACCGAGTGCCTCGCTTAAGGTTTGCCAGAGAACATGTAAATTGGAACATTGATGACTGGGCCAATATACTCTTCACAGATGAGTCAAGATTTGGTCTTTACACCTCAGATAGGCGTATCTCAGTGTACAGACGAGACGGTGAGCGCTATTCGCAGTGTAATATCAGACCTAGACCTAATTTCGCTGGTGGCTCTATTATGGTTTGGGGAGGCATCTGTTTAACAGGTCGTACAGAGTTAGTACCAGTAGACAGAGGTACACTGACAGCCCACAGGTATATAACGGACATTTTAGAAGAACATGTAGTACCATATGCGCCAATTATAGGAAACGAATTCATGTTAATGCACGATAATGCACGACCGCATGTTGTAATAATCGTCCAGGAATACCTTAACGATGTTGGTATTCCAGTTTTAGATTGGCCTGCGGTAAGTCCGGACATAAACCCAAAATGTTGCCCCAGCGGACCTGCATGGACTAGAAAATGCTCTCCGTGACGAGTGGGAGAATTTGGATCAGGCTTATATACGGAGGTTAATCGAATCTCTGCCAAACCGTATGCGAGCGGTCATAAGAGCCAGAGGTGGCAATACTCAGTATTAAAAGCTACTGTTATGACATTTTTCTTTCCAAAATCATAATTTCTTGTTTTAATAAAAATCTCAAGTATGAGTTCTTGTTTTTATTTGGCCTGTATTTTATTTAAACAATCATAGAAATTATATCTTAGAGCGCATTAAAGTATATTTACAACTTTATGCTACAAACAAAGATTATGCGATACTTTTATGATTCAAAACTAAATTATGCGATACTTTTTTGGCGGAGTGTATAAATGATTTTTCTGGAAGTGGTTTCTATTTAGTGAGTTATGCTAGCTTTTAAAACAGTTACACATTTTTTTTGGGTCACCCTGTTTACTGTCTGTGCCACTACTAGAAACAAGTACATGGTATCAAATTGAAAAATGCCATAGAGACTTCAGTGCAATACTAAGCTTAAAATAGATTTCAATCGGAAGGTATTAACAAGTTGATAAATCAAGCTTAATTTGAAAAATCTATTTTAAGGATAGTAAAAATTCATTTAACACGCGAGGCTTAAAGATTCCATTAACACATTACTCCTTGCTGCTTATCTCGGCACACTACGATACATTTTAATAATTAAGTATTGCTTATTCATCATGTCGTTTCATACAGAATAATAAAGTCTCATCTAACATACTTTCCTGTTTGCTCGGTTGCTCTACCTTTGTACGTAGTGCAGCTAGTACATACTACTGGCAGAACTGCACCACGTACTGCGTGCGTATCTAAGACTCTTTAATAGGTAATATGCGCAACAGCACTACGATTAATTCGTATATTACTAGAATTCCTAAAGCTGACACGGAAAATGAAGACAATGACTGTGATATGCCTCAAGTCTTGGGCAACGACGATGATACGGATTTAGAAAGTTTCGAACGGGATGAGAAACGAATGGAGGAAGAAGCCGCAAGGGTAAGATAAGACTAATTAGATTATTGTAATTTAACTTGTTGCTGAATATAATCCGTGTCTTCATGCAGCACGTGGATAGGGAATTGGTAACCTTTCTCTTCGTGAATTCCTGTGATAAATGCCTAATTCTTCTTTTGTTCTTATCTAGGAAGAAGAAGTGAAGAGGCTTTTAGCTGAACGGGTACAGGAGAAGTTAAGGAATTTAGAGAATGGTGATTGTGATAAAACGGCGCCTATAGCGGAGGGTAGCCAATCGGAATGGAGCGAGGATGAAGAAGGTGGCGCTTCTGAACCTTTACTGAACGATAGGGAGTCGACGGGTTATACGACCGACGATCCCGCTCTCGAGAATATATCGATGATCAACGAAACGGGACTCACAGACGCTGAAGGTGATAAGATAACTGTTAATTTTAAAGAATTCTGTTTCGATAACAAGTGAATATTCCTGCGATTAATAGTGCCTCTTTAAAGGAAGTAAAGTAAAACTAAAGTATCTTAACTTTAGTTTTACTTTACTTCCTCTACCTCACCTACTTTACTTCCTCTAAAATATTACTATAGTGGCGACGTTGCGTGCAGTTTGTCATCAGCGTTTCGCTCGGTGGCAGGCTAAGTCTCGCATGCGTGTAACTCGCCACGTAGGACAGGAGCAAAGTGCGACGGCAGTACCGGCCAATACTTAGTTAGTAATCAACATAGATATCATTACTGCTCTACTTTAGAAGTTTTGGTTTGGGTTTATATCATTACTGTACTATTTCACAAGTGCCTTTTTCGTTTATTTCGTCGCTGCCCTTTCTTCATTTCGCTTTATTTTGTTAGGTACTCTCATAATTTTGGAGTATTCTTTCGAGTTTATATTTCGTTTGATAATTTTATAATACATTTCATCCTTATTTAATATTTACTTGTTTCGCGTTCTTTCGGTTTATTTTAGTATTTCTTAGTTTATCATTTTCGAACAATGCCGTTAACAAAAAAGAAGTGCTCTGCACCATTTGTTCTGCGAAATCAGGATTCGGGAGAAAATATATTCTTGAGTGGCATCTGAAAAGTACAATGCATATTGTATACTAAAGAGGTATTTCACGTAGTAAACGCGTAATTGGCTTATGCGCAGCTTTTTCCCATTAAATAAATAATACATGATCTACTCTTCAGTGGGTTTCTTGAAAAATATATCAACCAAGATATTCCTCATTCATCGACAATTAGAAAATCGAAAACAACAAGTCAAATCAGGTAAAACCTATCTCTATATAGCTCAACTACATAGCTTTAACTAATGTAACTTTCAATTTATCTACGCAGCTGCATATACCCGATCGACGCTTGGCTAACCAACACTCGCACGGAACGTCCTCACTCTATTATTACGCTAATTGGATCCTCTATATTTTATTTAACCTTCTTCTTTGTTATCTTTATATGCAGGGTGAGTCGTGAGTAATGGACTAAAGTCTAGGAGTGTATTCTACATGCGAAAATAATCTAAAAAAAAATGAAATGTTGTTATCCGATTTTTATTTGTTTTCGAGTTATGGCGTAATTAAAAATAAACAAAATTTCACACATTAAAGTTTTGGTATTCTATTGGTATTATCGTTCTTTATAATATATTTTCAAAAATACCACCATTCATTTTCTACATCGTCTACCAGGGGCGTTGGTTGCGTTCCAGATTACGTCAGGTTGATGTTTGATATTGCCAACAGCATTCCTAATCCGTTGAATTAGTACATCAGGAGTATTCACTGTTACTTGATACATTTCATTTTTTAACCAGGCCCATAAGCAATAATCGAGTGGCGTGAGGTCTGGAGACCTAGAAGGCCAACCAATTTGACTACCACGACCAATCCAATTCCCTGGAAACCTTTCATCCGAATGTTGACCCCACTTGATGGTTATGATAATTATTAATACCGCCACGGGTGACTGTTTGATCCGTAAATAGTATACGCGATACAAAACGAGGATTATCATTTATCCATCGACAAAATTCCGTACATCTACGATAATCATCTGGCTGTAGGTGATGTACTCTTTTTACATGGTACGAACGTAAGCCCTGCTCGTAGAATATTTTTATCACCCTTGTTTGTGGAATGCCCAACCGAATTACTAATTCTCCGCGAGTTGGTAGTTGCGTCTTCTTCTAGTACATCCAGAATATCTTATACCTCTTGTAATTGTTATCAACTGCCTCGTTCAGATACTATGTTTACACTGGGAAGCTTTCCGGTCTCGCACAATTTATCGAATACACTAATAAATACATTTTTATTAAGACGTCTGCGATGTGGGAACCGTTGACGATATTCATAAGCAGCATTAGCTGTAGCAATTTCCATTGCAAAATCCATAAACAAACACCATATTAGCATATTCTAAATTAGAATTAGTGTATGGCATTATACACAGTCTTCACATTTAGTCGCACAAATGTCAAGTCAACGTCACAATACCCGAATAACAATGTTATAATTTACTCCAAGGTATAGGGAACCTTTATTTATGATGGCAGCGCCCTCACTATGTCAACAATGACCTAGAGGTAGAGACATTAGACGCATTAGACATACAAAACACTCGGCACTATTTCTTGACTGCTTTCAATCTGACTACTACGAATACATACATAAACATGATATACTACATCGACTTTTTTAATTACACTATAACTCGAAAACAAATAAAAATCAGATAACAACATTTGAGGTTTTTTACATTATTTTCACCTGTAGAATGTACTCCTAGAGCTTAGTCCATTCTTCACGACTCACCCTGTATATATTTATCTAATCAATATTCCAGAATTAAATACTATTCTTCGTCGGTAATCGTCACATGGAATTCTAGCGAGTAACTGGTTTTCCACCTCCACTTATTTCCTTTAAATTTACAGGTGCGCTAAGCGACGTTAATTCCGCTTATAATGATCACAATCCAGAGGGCGACATGGACGACAACACCAGCATGTCATCAAGGGCGTCGTCACGGATCTTCGACTCGGACGCCATGATGTCGTTGGACTCTCTTAGCGCCCTCTACGATTCCGAATACGATAACTGCTACCGAACTGACGACGATCTGAACGCAGTTCCTGATTTAGACAGACTCAATTACTTCTCAGTGCCTGCTAGTGATGTGCATCTCGCAAATATTCGATCGATGAGTGAGAGCATCACCAGAAATTTCGGACAGCCGAGGAGTGAGACGGATCCGGATAGTGACGTATGAGTTCGCGTTTTTGTAAATTGGCGAAATCTGATAGAATCGCATTGGTAATTCAGGTAATTCGAGAAAATTGAAACGAGGAAACCGGTGATTTGTGAAGATTCTCGGTTGTTTTTGTTTTATGAAGCGACATAGAAGAAAGGTCGGATTATAAATTGCGGAGAAGAAGGATAACCAAGATCGGAGGAAAAGTAGGAAGAAGAAGTAGGCGCATAGACTGATCGATTATATAAGAAAAAATTTTTATTTATTTCTATCTTGCATTTTTTGGAAGTACCGTGGAAGGAGGCGTTATGAAATTGCAAATGCTCAAAGTATTGCCAAGTATGTCCATTGTTACGTGAAAATGTGGTAAATTTTTAAATTAAATACAGGAGGCTGTGACATATTATCTTAACTATTGCCACCCACTTACCGTAATGAAAGCAGTAGTCGAATTAGAGTAATCGAAAATAGGACTTCATTAATGCGTTGGAGAAATTATTAGATACTTCTCAAAAATAGTTTTGGGAAAAGAAAAGATGTTGTCAGTACTAAAGAGAAATGTTCTACATACTAATAACCATAGCAAATTTGTGCTCACAGTGATATTGGAAATTCTGTAAAAATTTATGAATCCTGAACGTAAATGAATAACACATAGATGGATCATTGACTTAGTGAGGTTAGACGGAAAAACGCTAACTTTTTTCTCATTTTTTTTTCTTTCCTTAAAAACGATGATTACCTCCTTATTCGAGTGAAACCTTCTTCCACGAAGCGAAATTTTCAGTTTGGTAAAAATAAAATTGTCGGAGGGGTTCAAGCTAGACGAATGTGGCGTTGCGGATATATCTTGAAATGTGGTTCTCGTGTTGAAAAGACGGTGGCCACGCGTTGCTTCGATTCAAGTGAATAATCGTAAATCCAGATTTCATGAGACATTATCTTTTGTCGCTAAGACTCCTTCAGATCATATAATTTCTCTTATTTCTGGGGTATTAACATCTTTTAGATGTCTATTTCATGGTTAATCAAATACGTTTAATCATAGTTGATGAAAATTGATCCCCGCAAACATACTCCATCACAGCTTTGTTTTGTTCTTGATCTAAAAATAGCAGTAAGTCGACTCATCGGTACTCCACTGTTTTCATGTTTTAAACAGTTCTCTTTCTGTAGAAATAACAATCATCCTTACGATGGGGAAAAATTGCTAACTTGAAAAACCAATAAATTTTGTTATTTGTGCTGCCCTGTTTCGTTAGGCTCACTAATAACTGATCCACCCTCATCTACTTTGAGCGCTTGCAAACTTCATAATGACGTACTCTGTTAACATATGTAACTGTGCCTGATCAACAAAATACCTTATAATCAAAAAAAAAATTAAAGCCCTTTATAAATTAATTTATATTTACTTCTAGTTCTTTTACTTTGAAAAAGTCTCTTTATCATGATGATATTTAATTTCTTATTAAAATCTTATAATCCCGCATACATGCAATTTACAATACTTAATTTACTTTTATTCTTCTTTATAAAAAGCCTTTGTACAAGAACTGTACTACTACTAGCAACCTATACTACATAAAAATTGAATGTTTTTTATAAATTTATACTACTGATCACTTTGCTAACTGTTGAAAAAATTATAACTGTTGTTCTAGATTGTAAAAAAAAAAATACCGTGTATATGTATATGTAACATGCATACTTATCACCTAAGTTAAAAGAATTACATATTGTATAATAGTAATAATGGTAACATTGTAAGAAGCTCATTTATTTCATTTTGATATACATAAGCTACTTTAAATAATATGGACACTAATTTTTAATTAATCAAACCAATTCGTGTACCTCTATTAAAAATAACCAATACCTATTTTGCGCATAATACCTACAATTTATTTTAGCGAAGTATACTTCTAGATAATATTATTGTAATCGTGTAGTTGTTTTGTAGCAAAAACGGACTGATTACTTGTGATTTCATAGGCATATAATAGGCAAGCTCTCTATTGTTGCGATCGAATTGGAAATTCTGAATACCAAAGATATTTTACCTTTTAATATACCAGTTATTGTAATGCAATCGATGTTTTTTTTTTTAAGCAAGTGATTATGGTATTTTTTCGCTATAAAGCAGATTTTAATCGACGAGTTCTTTAGTGTAGTTCTTCCTTATCTTTGCAAAAATGAAATTGTTGCTGCTTTTTTACAGAGACTTTATTTAAACTGTGTAAGTAAAGCTGTTTTTAATAGTTTTTTTTATAGTTTTTACATTTTTGTAAAATTTCATTAGGTACGTAACAAAATTTGTTATGTTGATTTTATAATACCGACTATGATGTGGTTTTTCTCAAATATCAATATTTTGGACGTAGTTACAATTTTTTTAGATCACATGCTTATTTACTATTTGAACTAAAATTAACATGCACCATCTTTCAAATTTGAATGAAATAACACTTAATTTTCATTGCAAAACCAGCATAGTTGAAAAGTATACTTAATGTCTTTTTTTTTCTTGTGTTCTTTTGACTCTTTAGCACGTATAATAGTCCCATCATAGAGTATAATAGTCCCATTAGAAAGCCTCATCAAATTCTCTTTCCATACCGTGAATGTATAGGTGGTCATCCTATATCCTAGCGCGTGGTAACTCTATAGCGGTTGAATATAATTTTTATTTCTTTTCTTTCTGCATCTGTAGATACATGGTTATAAAATAAACCACCTTACAAAATCCAGATATCTTACTATGTAAAAGATTTCAAAAACTTCTGCTTTTAGATACATATCCCTTGATTTTCTCCAAACCTTATTACTATTGTTGCTTTCATAAAAATAATTTCTCGCATTATATATTATATGCATCTGTAACAATTTTACTCTCCTTTGCCGTTTTTTCCTGGTGCTGACTTAATAATCTGCCTTTCTGTCTTATGGACAAAGGGAGCAAGAATGATTGGTGTACTAATCCCAAGACTCCCGAAGAAACCTCAACGTATTAAAATCACACAGGTCCCAATTATATCAGTTGGTTAAAGTACAGTCAATAGAAGAAACGATTGAATAATGCATTTTTATTAAAAAGCACATTGAATGTTTATCAACATTTTAATGTATGTTATTAAATTTCCAACATAAAACATTGATAGACAATTCTCTTAAAATAAATAAGTTTTAGTTCATATAAAAACTATTTTTCTTTATTTGGTGTTACATAAAATTACTTTAGCATACAAAGAAAAAGATCCATATCCGGAAAAATAAAAATATGGATAACTTTTATTAAAGAACTGCCCAATTATTAGTATTAGTTACTTTTAACTTCACACCTTCTCATACATATGAATGAAATTTTCAGCATATTCCTTTGGTAAAAATGTTTTTTTACTATAACCACACATTTATTTATTAATCGGATTCGGATCAAGCACTTCACAGTTTGCTGCGATGTTTGTAATCACCGCATTCTTGCTGTAACACTGAAGATTACATTGTCTCTCAATCTCTATTGCTCCACGTGCTTTTCCAACCATGAAGATTTCTGCAACATTGAGCGAAAACATGAATTCCCTGCGGAGTTTCATTTATGCAGAATACAACGAAAGGCCCGATTTTTCTTGAAAGAAGTGTAAACGGTTTTATCCCCGTTGTTACGTGCATTTTAACGGATCCTTTACATTTCATATCTACTTTTCTTTTCGCGTGATTTACCAAAAACCACAACGATTAATTTGCGGGCAAACTAGTGCGCGCTTTGAGCTTGCGAAAATTCTTGATCGAGCAGTACAGGACCAGCGTGGAACGATTTGATATGTCATGTTTTATCAGCGGCTATTGTTAGTCAACCATATTCCTCTAGGCCGAACGTTGTTATTTATTAATTATTGCCACAAGTTTCCCGATAAAACATGTAATTCTTGCTCCGAGCATGCTTCAAGTGCTTTAGGATTGTCGACGGATTATTGCACAAAAGTGCACGAAACAAAAATTACAACAAATTAAAATAAATGGTGCTGGTGGTTGCTTTCTTGTTAGATAAACTGTAAAAACCAGCGTAACTCTCTTATTATTTACTTCAAAACAATAGTCTATAAATGTTTTATATCATAATTTAAATTGGCCTGTAAGAAACTATACGTATGACTGGAAAGTAAAAGCAACGTTCCCTATTCCATTAGTACAATATTTTTATACGCTTGACATTTGCAATTAATGAAATCTTGTCAAATGTATGCTTCGTTCAAGTAGATTTTGAGAACACGATGAACATCATAGAAAATTTTAACATGAAAGTAAGAATTTTATGAGAAACATTGCTGCGTGTTACATTTTAATCTTTATATACCTACGTAATTATTCACAGTACATCTTTTTGCAAAGGTAACGGAAGAAAATACTAGGAAATCATTAAAAAGGAAGAAAGCAATTCAAGTATACTTTAAAACTAAAATTTCCAATACCGTATATATTGACTAGATGATAAAACGTATTATACCACACTAAATATATAATATTGTACAGTTATCTTTATTGCTCGTCTACACAACTTTACATCCATTTGCATAAAACTTTTTTAGATGCAACTATTGTTTAATAACATTGAAATAAGTATTGTATTAGCACAGGTATACCATATTGTAAATATTACATTAAATGATATTCAGATGATTCATTCTATTCTGTCGAAATGTTTTATTCTACGTTATTGATTTTTTTATGTATAAAAGGGTTTCATTGTTTAATATGTTCGAACCTTTATTTTAGTTATTTCTTTTTTATAAATATTATTTTTTCTATTCTTTACAATTACAATCCGCTTAGAGTTAGTTTTTATAGTCAATCAGGCAAACGTTGAATACTTATTAGTATATCTACAAGTTTAACTTAGATAATACATACTTCGAAATTTGAGAGCCTACCAGAAAACATATTATTGAAACATTTTAAATGATGGATTTGTGATATAAAAATGAATAGATCGGAAATCGAAATAGATTTAAAAATTGCGTCGATTAAATTGTTTCTTTTATGTCTTATTTGTAATTATTTAATGTATTATTTTATATGAACGTATTTATTACCATTTTAAATCTCTGGTCCTCTCATATTTTGAAATCATAGTAGGTACTACTATATTGCTACATTCATATTAAGTGCAATTTATAGGTATTTCGTTAATTTTTTTTTGTTTTTTTTTTTCAATGTACGTTAATGACATTGTATAATATCTGTGATCACACGGTATATATTATAATTATATGTAGTTGTTTGAGATCTCCAAGGTGTTGTACGTACTCAAATTATCTAAGATATCATTTATAAAATATATACCAACATCCGATCTTGATGTTACATAAAATATTACATTATAGTGTTGTTTATTATTCTTGTCAATGTATAAAAAGGAAACAAAACAAAGATTCTTTTTTTTTGTTATTATTGTCGTTCTATATTCTCTTCCAATGTCCCCCCTTTTTAATACATTCTCAAATATGTTACTAGATCTTTGATAATTTATTAAAATGCTTCTAAAGTATTTCTGTATTTGTTAAATAAATATATACAACAGATCCTTGTGTATTTCACTGCTCGTACTGAGATAAAAACAGATTTTTAAAATTAAGCCACACTAGTAAAATTGCGTAAGTTAAAGATCTGCAATCTACCGAATTTGTAACTCAAGTACCAACGAAAACAATGTTCTATATCATCTGTATCTAAACACGATAGTCTTGGTTTCCGGGTTGGAACTGTAACTTTTTCGCCGATGTTCCGCTCACACTCTTATGGGACACCTTCAGAGCTGTTATTGCAAACCGAAGGGTTTGTAGAACTCGTTTCAAATCGAAGTGTAGTGGTTATTTAATGTTGTTAGACAACAGGTCTCATTGTTCGAGCTCTTCTATTATTTGTTAGTGACGACAAGAAACGGAGGAGATCCTATAGATGCACCTAAGACTTGCTCGTATTTGTCATTAAACTGGAAATAGATAGAAAAAAGATAAATTTTAACCGAGTTAGCCAGATCAACCCGTTGGTCACAAGAGATGAGGAACTCTATTATATCCGGTATGGGAATTTTAAAAGATCCGCTGATAGGATTTATTTACTTAGTAAGAAAATAATAGTTATCTCATTTTCAGCTCTTAAAATTTAAGTGATCGCTTATCATCACATACATATAGGTACGTAATGTTTTGCGAGGGTGAAAAATTGAGAAAATTTAAGAATATAAGATTGACTTAGTTGAAATTTAGGGTCATAGAGCCTGGAAGTGTCTCTAAAACATCTTTTCGGTAAATGATAAACAACACATACGTAAACTTGTGCGGTGCGGAGGTTGTCAATACTTATGTATTGTTTACCATACTACGTCACAGTTCCTGCTATCATTATTTATTATTTACCGGTAAATGGTGTTTAAAGGAGTTATAAATTTAGACGAAAACTAATCTTGCATGCACAAACGGTATTTTCATGTGATTTCTTTCCGGAGAGCAGTTACTTCTATTCTAGATTCAAAGCTAAATATCGAATGGTGTGAGATGACACTACATCCGACGCTATCCGTATTAGCGATTGTCTTATTTCCACTGCAAATTTTAATGATTTTCCTATCTAAAAATAGGTTAATGTCGAAATACATAAGGAAACTACTCATTGTAGGTGTAGTATTATGCAAGCACTATAATGACCCAACCGTTGCATAAATTCTATGCTTTTCGATTACACCACACCGTTTTGCATCACATTCAAACCTACAACATGAAATTTCGCTAAGAATTCCGATGATTAGATTAAACGAACGAATTATTGATTGATAAGTTTATACTTATGTAGATATACGTAAAATTACTTTTTATCTTGTTGTAAGATGATTTTACATTACTTTGGAAGTTTTTGGGACAGAAGATGATACCCAAAAAAGTTGTTGTCCTGCTTCACCACTACTTTGCTGCCTTCCTTCTAACTTTTGTTCTCCAGATAATAGGAAGGAAGGAATTGATCTAGAAATGGAGCTCTTAGTCACTAACGTGAACTTTTACTTTGGATAAGTGGACGAACTGAAGACGCTAAACGTGGTATGTGGGTGATGCTGATGGCAATTAACCTCTAGGTTAGGGATGCTCGGACTTTAACTGTTGGCGATCTACCTCAAAATTGTTGTCAAATCGACCGACCGCAAATATGTGTGATACAGGATTGTAGTGTAGGTACGTAAGGAGTAGGTCACTGCTCTAAACAGGGCAGGGTTAAAAATAAATGACAGCTGACTGCTACTTATTTATTAACAAAATACACTCAAATATTTAATACTACAAACACAATCCGTTCCACGTTTTAGTGTCTTGCAGCTTCGGTTACGCGCAAAAAATTACTCTGCTAAGTTGCTAACCGTCGATGGGGAAAAGCCGTCGACGTTGCCAACTGCTGTGTTGTCTAGTACACTCCATCCTCCTAATTGAAATAGTACTAGGTTGCATAATCCTGCAGATATCGTGGAGGCTGTGGCACTCGGGTAGGTCCAACCGAGGACGGATGCCTTGGTGGAGAATTGACACTCTCTGGAATATCCACACGAGCATTCTCCACTGAAGTAAATTCTTATTGGTCCGTGTCTTCAGTTACATTCGTCGAATCTTGAGGTTTGGGTGACGACTCTTCTGTCTCGATATTGGATTTCAAAGAAATAAGTTCGATACTCGAACGCAATTGATCGATTGAAGGCATCCACTTTTGGGCGTAGCTTGTACAAGCGAGCGAACACTTTTTCGTTTTCACTAAAAGTTCTCGTTGATTTCTGTTGATTTTTAAAATCTTGCTTACTGATTATTTCCTTGGTGAAAGCTGGATGAACCTTGTCCAAAATAGTGGTTAGTCTGCCAGCCATTCAAATTTCGGCTGGTGATTTGTTTGTTAAGCAGTGAAGTGTTATATGCTGAGTGAGCAGGTACCTGGAAAATTTTGTTGAAATGTAATTTCCAGACGTCGTCTTCAGGCCTGTCTTAACATTCTGCACCATTCGTTCAGTTTGTCCATTACTACTGGGGTGATATGGAGCAACCAAGGCTTCTCTAGTGCCATTACGCCGCAGAAATCCTTGAAATTTGACAGATGTAAAGAGTGTTCCATTATCCGAGATGCAAACATCTGGGATGCCGGGTGTAGCAAATAATTTCTATCAACACTTTTATAACTGCAGTTGCGGAGGGACCAGAAACTAGCCTAAGTTCCAGCCATTTGGAGTATGCGTCAGTAACGATGAAGAATTAATTTCCATTCATATGATCGGCAAAGTCTAGATGCAAACGTGTCCAAAGAGCACGTGACGATTCTCATGGATAGATGGGTGCTCCGTTGAGCATTTTCATCTTCTTTTGACATTTGGGACACCCATTGACCTTGTCTTGAATTTGTTTGTCCATGTTAGGCCACCAAACGTACGATCGAACTAGTTTCTTCATTTTTACAATATCGGGATGTGAGCAATGAAGTATGTTCATCGGTCTTTTCCTCCATCCTGGTGGAATTATGACGCGTACATCAACGCAAACAATTCTGATAACAGCTTATCAAAACAATTCAGTACTTTCACCTTCTCCTTCTCCTTCTTCCATTCTCCTTTGCATCGAGAATCTTTTTTTTATGGTCCGTACGTATTATTATTAGTGGACCGTATACGTAGTCATGAAATTTTTTAGCTCCTACAACTATTACTAGTGCTTCCCTCTTTAACTGCGAGAAGTTCCTTTATAATATAAGGATGGAATTCACAATTTTTATTGTGATGTTCATAACTTCATCCATGTATTATATATTTTGAATGTAAAACTAGTTGATGGATGAGGATGGAATGAGGAAAATCAAGGGAAATCGTCATTAGCTCGACACAATGCAACAAAACCATTTTTGTTTCCAGGCATGGCTGGTGCTCCATCTCCTGTAAAGCACATTAATTTATAAATTGATAGCTTGTAGCTTGTCACAATCTTCATCGCGGGATTTTCCTCATTGTTAAAAATTCTTCTGTAGCCGACATGTTATTAAATATCATTAATAAATATACACATCCGTCAAATCGGTGTATTTGTTGAACTGCAAAGAAAAGTATGTACATTCCACGATATCATATTTATATATTACATTATATATTACTTCTCTTTGTCGCACTCATTTTGTATTGTTATATGCTGCGGGTTTAAAAGAATAAAATAATGTCACACAGATTTTAGTGAGGCGTATCGCATTCGTGTTTTTACTCGGACTAATTTCAGCTCCTGCGATCGATCGTTTGAGTACCCCTGCTTTAAGCAGTTACTTGTACATTACCGTACATTTTATGATCAACATTGTTTTAACAATAGAGAACTTTTCATAAAACACACGAAGTGAATAGTCTATGCGAATAATTCTGCGTAAAACTGACCATACTACGTAAAGCCCTGCGCGAAGTTTAATGCGACAGCCTGACGACAATTTGTTGGAGGAGATTATGTCTACTGATCATGTTAATATTTTCAGCAACGGCTTGTCGAATCGAACAAGTGCTCATAAAATCCATGGGCATGAAAAACACATGCCCGCGCCCTTTCGTTTATCAGTACGTTAAGCAAACTTGTTACAAAGATTTGGGAATAAATATGTTTACAGAACGCAGACTACTACCGCTGAAAATATGAAAGAGAAAATCAAACAAGCATTTTGGATTATTTAACCGGAAATCCTAGTTGTAGCGAAGAGAACTGTGTCTTGCATCAAATTTTAAGTAATTGAAAGAAGACTCTCGAAAAAATAGGAAAACACAAAATTTAGTGTAACTAAAAACGCAAGACGCCATTTCGTGAAGCGTTGAATTCAATATTAATCGTTAAAAAGCAGTACGTACATAATATTAGAAGTAAGGAGTCGTATCAACATTAAATCGACGGAGCTTCGAAATGTGGGTCGTCTTTACATTTTGACGAAAATTCGTATTGGACGAATGTATTAACGGATTGTCCGGATAATTTTTTTTTTCTCATCGATAAAACATATTTTTCCCAGTCGTTTGTCGCTAAAGTACATAAAACTTAATTTCCACAGTTGCCAGTATTTCACAAACCATATCGCTATTTTGTCAATCAATAGGCTGCGATGTTCTTCTTTGCAAAAAAGTTGAAGTATATGGAATAAAATACATTTTATTTTCTCAACGTTTACAAGCAGCTAATACACTACCGCACATATTAACATAGTACAGGCATAAAATTCTTCAATGCTTGTGAAAAAAGGAGCTATATCATCTATAAGATCGTAATCGCGAATAAAATTAACGACATCATTAATAAATAACAAGAACAAAGTAGAACTAAGAATGAATCTTTATGCCAAACCAATGTTACTCGTTATCAAAAGAATCTGATTAAGTACCTAGTATGGCAACTTATTAATGCATTTTACCCAAAAGCTCTGAAGTGATTTCTTCCCAAGCTTTGCTTACACATGAAAGTTCGTAATATGTCCGATAATATCTCGTCCTGATAAGGAGCCGCACTTCGTCCTAGTGCGAGCTATGGTAAACCGTTTGCATTTAGATCATTTACACAACTATATCGGAATAACTGACAGGTATTTTCCCATACGTCATAAGTACTGATCGAAACTTGAAGAAATCCTCGCTGGTAATGATTTTTTAATTAGAGGCCTGGATTTACAAAATCCCAGGCAATAGATATCAACTATACACTGGTGCCTTAGTTTATGGAATTGATAGATTCCAGAAAGCTTTTCGAAATACGAAATTTCGCAACTGAAATCGAATTTTGTCATAAGAAATAATGAAGTGAAAATAATCCGTTCCCATAACCTATAAAAAAAATAATAAAAAATTTATTTTATGCATTTTAAATATAATTTAATATATCTAAAATAATGTCAAATGCAGAAAAATCATTAATTTATAGAGAACGGCGAAAATGATGTGGATTTGATGGTAATTGTAAAACTTTCAATTTATCATTTGCAAAAGATTCACACACAACTTAAACATTTTCAAATAAAGTAGAAATGACATTAACTATGAATTCGTGTTAGATGCAAAACAGTGAAACAGTGAGAGGCTACATGTCACTATTTCTTTCCAACACAAATTGCTTGAAAATTTAGACGATCTGTATATGTTGTAAACCGCATCTTGTATCCGGAGGTTCCTTTCGGCTTCGAAAACAAAAGTTCAACAAAAGTTTCTTCGGTAACAAAACATCGCCGTAGCCCAAGGCACCACTGTACTTTATATACTTTTGTTCATTTTGATATTCCTGCATGTTTATATAATATAGACAGATTTTTTTGTATATTTTCACAATTACATTATTTGAAGAACCGAATCAATAAAACAACATAAGCTGACCTCATCTTAATGAACTAAGCTTAATTTGTGTATTGTTTCTTAATTGTTCGAAATTTTGGTCGGTTCTAGTAACACAAAGACGTTTTTATATAATAGCAGCTGCGTTTTAAAATTGTTCGAACAGTTCGATTAAAGATTTTACCAAATGTAAATGTACACCTTACTTCAATAATTTTACAATCATTATAAGCCACCAGCAAATAAAAAGTGTATTGTCGAAATGAACACTAGAAAATATGTATCATCACTGCTAAAATCGTTCAAAGGAAAGTCAAATACATAAACTCAGAAGAGATGTTACTTTTGTCCTAGAAAAACCGATAAGATATCCAAGGAAAATTACAACGATGGTGCAAAACCTATTTGCGATATTCGCTTTATTCATATTCAAGTTCCTGCGTGTCGGTTATAGTGGCCAACGTTTTCTCATGTGTTCCAGCTTCTTTTTTTTATTTCTATTAAGTATGTTAAGTTATTGTTGTTGGATAAATTATCAATGTATCAATTCACATACTTTGCAAAGTATTCTACAAGATCCAATCTAATCAATTTTGTGTTGGAAATTGGGAACAAAAGCTAACTTGCAAAAAATATGGTTGGAACCAGAATTAACCCACACATTTTATTATGAAAGGCGGGTTAGGCACAGCTAATTAAGGGATAATCATCATCAATAATGATAAAGTAGTCGGATGTTTAATGAAAAGTAACTCGCCAAATTGATAATAAATAGCCGTACCTATTTAGCTTTTCCTCTTCCAGTAGAACGTTCTTTTCAATCTAGAGAGAAATTGTGGTAAAGTAATCAACATCCATACTTCATTATTATTTATTTGATTCTAAACACCAATTTTGAAATTGGCTAATCAACTATCCTTTAAAATACACAAAAATATGCTTCATGAAAAAGAAATTATTTCCGGATTAAATTGACATGAAGTGATGTAAGCATCTTGTATCTGTACAACTTCTTCATCCACGATCTACTTTACCAACAATATTTGCTCTAAAACTAGGCAATCCTACAGCATCTAAACCTTTCACGGCGAAAACGCTCCCAGCAGCCGATTGTCTTTTCCTATCTTCTGCATTTAGCGTATATCTTGAAGTCGTTACGAAGAGGGTATTATACTTGTCTCCACCCCAACACACAGAGGTCGTGTACTGTGCAGGAATAGGTACAATTTCCAATAATTGCTTTTTTCGTGGATCCACCTTAACGACGGCACCGCCATCGTATAAAGCTATCCATAGATTATCATCTGCGTCTATGGTCATTCCATCCGGATGACCGGTAATATATTTGGAGAAGGTATTAACGTCGAAGACGATTTTTAGTTCAGAGATACGGCCTGAATTATTATCGTAAGCATATTCCTTTACCTGGTTTGTAGGTGTATCGATATAATAAAATCTATCATTAGCTTTATTCCAAGCCAGACCATTGCTGATATTTACGGGAGAGATGATAGCTTCCGGATGTGCTAAATTTTGTTTGGTAATAAAATATAACGAGCCTTTATTCGTATCAAGTACCCCATTGGAATCTTCATAGCCCATCGTACCTAAAATTAATGTTTTATTAGCCAAAAATGCAATAGTGATGATTAGTACAAGAATAGTTTCGTTGAAGAAATATTTTATGTTAAATACATTGTGATTATATAAGAATTTTAGGATTTCTATTAATGATTTGCTTTTCCGATTAATAAGTGTCTTCTCCGATGATTTCTGAACAGAAATCAACATAATGTGCTCCGTTTAATATTTGCAAACTTCGTTGAGATGTATTTTTGAAACTTTGAATTAAAGAAAGTATTGCAATATTATAAATCTCATTGGAAGTAAAATTTTATCTAAAATTTGTTATAATCTGCACAATATATACCCTGCATTACTTTAATGCTTGTGAATGTGAAGAAACACATTATTTAGCAATTGTTCATCGGCAATTGCCGATATAATAATTATAATATAAATGATATAATAGTTATTTAGACATATGTTTACACATGACAGATGTACAGTAAATCAAATATAAGCAAAAATATAATCATAAACCTAAATCTTTCGCTAGTTTTTAGCATCCATCTAAGGTCCCTTCGTGACTATGATATAAAATTATATTGAAATCTATAGAGAAGTTCTGCTAATGTCGTTGACTTGCTGTGAGTTCATTGATATAGCGAAATTGGAAAAAAGGACTATTTTTCACAAATATCCAAGTTATCTAATCTCAGATACCTGTGAAAAAAAGTGTTTATATGTCCTGTGTTGAATTCTAAGATAAGATGTAATAAGGGTTTCACCTTATTACATTTGAAAGTTGAAAGCGAGTATTGTACAAATATAATTTTTGGTAGTTTAGTTTTAAATTAAAGCGAAATATGAAAAAAAAAAAATGCTAGCATGTAAGATGTGAAAAATCAATCATTATTTCGTTCTAGCGATGTTCGAGAACTGCCATTAATTTACTTAATGTTATATATAACATAGCTAGTAACTTATCTAATTGATTATTGCCTTAAAATTAAAAATAATTATAAAAATTATTTTTAATTTTAAGGCAATAATAAACTAGATAAGATTTAAGGCCATAATAAACATAAGGAGAAATAATAAATAATGTGCTAAGCAAAAAGGAAAAGTCATTCTAAGAGATAATTCAATGCACGACGGTTTTTCAGGAAGTAGCACGTAGTTTGCAATTGCTTGAATGTACCTGCCATGGCGTGGCACACACATAAAATAAATACTAGCAGTAGTTTAGTTACAAAAGTTGCAATAACGAGAAAATGGCCGACCTAATAGCTTTATCAGAATGTTTGTTTATAAAAGGCCTGTATTTCGTAAAAAAGTAATTCATATTTCTCATTCCACAGTAATTCGAATGAACACAACAAAAATGGAGCTGAAGTAGTATAAAGTACGTGTTTGCGTTGAATAAGTTAAACAAATTTGGAAAAATCTTATGACATCTATACATTTCAAGAATTTAAACTTTAAAAACCATACATGGCTTTGAAATTTGCTTGACATTCTTAAAATTACAATTTAAATAGTTTTATGTACTAGCGGTATGTTTCCAAACTTTCCGACATTATATACTGTCACGCTTTTTAAACAAAACAACATAAAAAAGTTTTACGAAAAAAATAAATAGAATATAATGGAACAATGCTAGCTTCGACATATCGTTATCAAGTTTTTACGTTTGTCTATCTTCAACTTACGTTAATTGTCTACTTTTATAAAACTGGATTTTATAGAATTCGAAATATAAAAACGCAAAAATTAATTTAAATTGGGAAAGGAAAATTTCGTGAATTCTTAGGAGTTTAAAGACATACCGATTGACAACTAAATCTGCTTTAATAGGTATGGATTTAACAAAGAAAAGAATAATATTGTATGTTGGAGCATACGTATGTACGTTTGATGTTATTTTATCAGATTTCATTGTCAAACCGTACGTTCAACATCATCATAAATTAAAGAAATACATTTTAGAAAGACAAACAGAATAAAACAACACTTGTCTTTAGCTAACGAGCTACAGACACCGAAGTAATCGAGGATTGCGATAAAAATTGTAATTTGAGTTTAGTTTCCAAAATGTTCCATTTGCATTTGACCGTATTATTTATACAGTCTATTCCACGATTAATGGATGAATAGGCAATGGATGCTTGAGCAGCAAATAATTTAAGCTAGAATTTTATTAAAACTAAACGTGTTCCGGGCTTGAACCGTGTCATGTCTCATGTCGTTGTTAAAATAAAAATAAATTCTCGACGTTTCGCCCGACGTTGACCCTCTGGCGTGGTTTACACACAGAACACGTTTAGTTTCAACAGACTCTGGCCGTGGAAGCCTACGCTTTATTTTAGAATTTTATTGCTAAAAAATCAAGTAGATCCTGAAAATATACAAAACAGACAAATTTTCAGTTAGTAACACCTATTTTTTTAATTAACATCCGCAGATCCAAAATTTATTACGGTAACAAATGAATAAAATCCTCAAATAATAACTGAAAGAATTTATTGATCTAACCTGGGACTGCCGTAAAATACTTTTGAACTGTTCTGATCCAGGTTACAATAATGAAATTTCATAAAATACAATGTTTCATTCTTTTGTTTTCGACATTCATTCCTTAAAATGGATGGCAAGTTTGTCTCCTATAACGATATAAATGAGTTCTAAGATAAAAGCCAAATAACTGCAGATTCCTGATAAACTCTTTCATGGGAATCTGAAATTTGTTTTATTACGTGATACGTAAAAATAAAAATCAACTATGAGGAACAAATGCAGATTTGTGACGATATGAAAATTTAATCTCGGATTTCGGCTGCGTTATAAAAAGTTAGTGCGACGTTAGAGAAAGAGTAACACATTTCAAATGGAGAGGATGGTCTAAGAACTTGGATCAAAGAACGTTGCAATTTGATATAGCTCTCCATATAAAATTGGCGCAATACCATTGTGTAAGAGAAAAATGTCTGCATGTAAATGTAACCAAAATTGAATATTCGTGGATCCACAGACCTGCAAGTTCTTCAAGAATAAAACAGTTTAATGGCGCGAAATATGCGGTGAAGAGAAAGGAGTTTGATACTCTTTCAAGATGGAAGCAAATAATTTTCTTAAAAGCCACAAAGCTGGGTATTACAAAGATCTAATGGATCTTGTCACCTTATGAACAAAACGAATTACAACACGTCTTTAAAAATACATCTGTTACATTCTACGTTGACTTTTTTAGACAACTGTAGTTCTGTAAGACGTCAATGTCGACAAGGTTAGATTAGAATGTCATGGCTGACACCTGTAGATTCGTATAGTGAAAGGACATAATAGCCGCGGTGTTTGCCGGTATCTCGTCTTTGTGGAATATATTGTAAATATCCACTCTATTGACTATAAAATAAAAGATTTTCTATTCTTGATGATTAAATATAAATATATGTAAGCAACCAGTGTTTATTGGTAAACATTACGTCCACATTTAACATTCATAGATTTAATTACTCTTACATAGAGATTGTTTTTGTAGACAAGATACTTGACAAGCTGGCAGCGTAATAATACGTATATATAGATATCAGATAAACCTCATTTTTTTTGTCGTCTTCGAACTGAGTCTTTTCCTCTGAAAAAAACGAAAATGTTTGGAAGAGGTAATTAATACAATCTTCGACTTCTACATTGCATAGCCACTTCAACCGATTTAGTTAGATTTATGTAATGAAGGTGCCTCAGGCTATTTCTTGCATTTTATTGATAAAATAAATGACGGAGTCATTTGATATAAACCTAAAGTAAATATAGCGCCAAAATTAAACAGCTCCATAATTAATCTTTTACGTTAGTAAAGAAAAATCTCACCAAACCACAATCGTCCTTCTTTATCAGCTTTTCCATCATTGAATCTATTGGTTGGGTTATCCTCGTCAACGGTAGATAGTATTTTAAACGATTTCAAGTGATTACTACCGTCCCATTCGATCGCAACAACAGATCTGTTTAAACCAACGATAAAGTGGGAAGAATCCGCTTCGGAAGGTATTGCCACCGCTAATTCTCCGTTCAGCTTAACGAAGCGATTCTCTCCGGTCTTGATGTTGAAGCTGTTAAGCTTACCCGAGTGTATGTCGACGAAGTAGAGTAGCTGCGTTCTTGAATCCCATACGGGACCTTCCGCATGATCCACTGGTTCGGTTAGTTGTGTAACGGCTGGTTTTAAGCCCGTTACGCTTAAAAGAGGAATAATATTTATGTAAATCAATTTATTACGTTTGCTGCATATACCTGCGCAATACTGCAACGAATATCAAGGCGGCGTAACTCGGCAACATATTGCGCAGTACTGGAATTTCCTTAGAAGAAGAGTAACTACTTATTTTTATCACCTTGAAATCGTAATGACAGCAATGCTCTTTATCGCTCAAGCAGAATGATTTTGACGGCTCAAGGTAAAATCACTTGGGTTATTTATTTAAATTCCAATCATAGAATGGAAAATATAGAAAGTTCATTAGCGGGGAATTACGAAATATTAACCGAGAAATAATGCACCTATTCTTACTTTGCGGAGGTTATACGTACTTGTTTACTCGTTCTTTCTTCCGTTGAAACTGTCATGACATCAAATAACCATACTTTTCACCTCCTGATCAAAATTTAATGTAATAAAAATCCCATAATATTAAAAAAAAAGAAGTACAGCACTGTAACCTGACCAATTTTTACATAGTCTAGAAATGTATAGAATCCCACATAACTTTACCGCTAAAGAAATTTATGTTCTACTTTATAGCATTTGTGAAAACAAGTTAACCACTAAGTGATACTTTGGTTGTATACGCATGTGTGCCTCACTAACAAAGGTTGACAGCTTTTACTTACTAAGTTAAGTAGGTGCAATAGTCGGAAATGCAATGTCCTAAAGGCGTATAAGGCCTTATATGAATTAAAACAAAAGACAACAAAACATTATCCTCATTATTATTATTATTATCGAACCTTATTGCTTCTTGAATCTTGCTCCATGAATAGGTCTTAGTAAGTGGAGTTCCTTAAAAGTCGATTAATATTTAGGATTTACGCCAGTCAGTTACCGAAATTTGTTATTATTTTATTTAACCGAAATGTTGTTCGGGATGGTTAAAAAACTTGGAAACAACCTCAAAATAGCGCCTCTTAAACTGATTTTTAATACTTTATTTTCAGTTGCAAAAAAAAGGATGGTAATCATGGACTTTGGAGGGAAATATGGACTATCTGAAGTATGAACTATTTTAATATAAGGTGTATTATATTAAAATTAAAATGCGAAAGGACCAACTCTGAATGTGCATAATAAGTTGCCTATCATATTTAAAATACGAAATTCTATCTAGGTCGGCTAATTAGTGTAAGGTTTCATATAAACGGCCATTTACTAGTAGTGCCTCTTCAAACTCGTAAATCTCTTATCGATACGATCCTTTTTTGCATAAATGAGGTTTTTTAGATGTCTCATAATGTACGTGCGAAACTATTCTTCGAATCTAGCGACGGATACTTGATGTTCAATAAAAGAAATTTATTTGAAGTTCGGACCGAAGGTCTTATAAATTAGACTGAACGCTACTAACACACGATTTGACAAATTGGCTAATACTGAACTTAACGCCTTATGTATATACTTCGATATTAAATGTCTTTTGCAAGCCATTTCATTGTTGAAATAATGTTGAACGTATAATGTATTTTTTTGCATTTCTTTTTCTTCTCATTTATTTTTTTCTATCTTTTATTATCGAACCAAAGATTGCGTATTAGAGATGATTAAATTTTACGCTAATTAAAACTTTGCTCACGTAACCGGGAATTCCTTTTTTTCTGAAAATACAATATTTGAACCTTCATCTGCGTTTTTATTTAGAGATTGTTTCCTTTCACATATCCTTTTGCTTGCACTAGAAAATGCAATTTGATCGTCTGTAAATTTCCTCTTCCAGCGATATATCTGAGATATCCGTATATTAACAAAAAATAATTAAAAAGTAGTTACATATATACGAAAACTAGTAATAGAAATATTACATTTCTATCATAAAATGGAGCATTATCTGGTTTACTTATGACATTACGAGCTTACTGTTGCCGAATACCTGTTTCTCTTAATTTAGGAAGATTATGCTTATTTATTGTATTAAGAATGACGCTAGCACTATTTCTTCTTATTGTATCTAATGTTAACAGTTGTAATAATTTCCCATTCGTCTGCAAAATTGCTTTCCTATAACCATCTGCCCACCCCTGCATTTTAGGTAATAAAAATGTAAATGTTATTTACTTTTCATCCCTTTTACACGAGATTACACTATATCACATGAACATCATCACACATTGTAGAATATCACGAATATAGCGGGTGAAAACTCATTTTCAAAGGCGTTTTCACTAGGGTGTTTGTTTACAAAGATTTTTCTAATATGGATATTGCAAGAAGAAGTACATACTTTACGTATTGGCGCATAAAAAAACTTGTTGCTTTGAAGTAGAAATGTATTTAAGGAATTTACGTAGGTGCGAAACCAGATCAATATTAATTAATATTAGTGGTAATGTTTCATTCATACACATTTACGCTGCCTTAAGTAAACGAAGTTTAAAGTAATTCTTATCTGAACTTGCTCTAAATCTTTTTCAGTAAAGTTTATTCTTTTATTTGTGAAAATATGTTTAAATATTGAAACTTCCTGCGAGAACATTTAGAAGGAAGCCATTCGTGCATAAGGAAACGGTAGGAGAAAGGAAAATCAACCATTATTCATAAAAGACGAAGAAGAAGAATAATTAATCCTAATAATGACTATTCGATTCGAAACGATGTAAGTACTCTAACTAATGCTAATTAAAAAAGTAAGATATTGATCATTATAAATGAAAATATTCGTAAAAGAGTAAATTAAAGAACACACGTGCACACTCCTGAACAACCGGTAAATAAACACATAAATCGTTACCTTCGTAATATGAAGGATATCTATTTATTTCGCGAAATTTAAAATATAGTAAAAATAGATAGAACCTTATCATATTAGAAACTCATTTGTTAGAGGACTCCACATAGAACCATCTCATTCCAAGGCGAAAAAATACGCCTTCGCATCAACGATAGTTACCGCTAATGTGCGACATTCTCTATACGCCTTACCGGATCGAGTTGAGCTGTACATGCGTCTCATAGGTCAAAAGGAATCGTCGTGACAACCGATTTAGGAGCTTATAGATATATAAATAATAATACTACCATTAATATGAAAGCTTATGCTGGTTAGTCAACCTTCAACTTCGTACCTTACATACTTTGAGCTGCTGATTATGCACGTTCAAAGCGGTCTATTCGCACTTCTTTGTTGACATAGCGTACATATTAATCATCAAATCGATGGGCGTTGTCGGAAGTCCTATCAAAGGATTATTCGAACTAATGATTGATTGAATTGTTTTACCAAATAAAGTGAATGTCGTGAAGACTTTAAATTTCTTGTATCTACTAAAAGAAAGGAAGACTCTAATAGTACCAAGATTCAGTAGATCTAAGCATCTATTCTAACACACACAAGACAATAAATGTATTTTAGTCGCAGTGACTATGGATATATGGACCGACTATAATAAAAGATAATAATTTTGGTCTATATTGTATTAAACCTTTAAGGAGCGATGAATGATGGGCTTTGGTGAAAATATTCGCTAAATTGTACTTAAAGTAAATTGTAATTATATGTCTAATTCAAGATACACGCTTTAAGATACGTTTAGCTGAATTCGAACGTTTAGATGTTAATTTTACTTGAAATGAACTTAAATAGTTTACTTCGGGTCTCATGGGCATTGCTAAACTTCTTAGACCTATTTATTTCGATATTTTCCTCGTACAGGTTTTCTTAAATTCAGAGAAACATCTCGATTTGACTGATGAAATTGTAAGTATATAGAATGAACTAGCAAAACATCTGGAAGGTTTTTGAAGATTATTTTGATGTGACAATTTTTAATTGTACATAAAATATTCTGCAAAAATATATTAATTGTTTCACGAAATAGTTCGTTTTGAAAGTACATAATAAAATTGTCTTTTTCTCTTGAAACATCGTAGCTTTTCAGAATACTGACAAAGCTCTTCCATGTATCATATTAGTGTTAAGTCTAGATTGCGAGATGGATGCGGCACAGGTTAAAAGATGGATTAAGGAACTATTCGCTGTCATATCAGAGTAATCACATTTATATGGCTCAAAATTGCTTACCACAAATTCCCGATAAAATTTAAAGTAGCCTCAACAGAATTCTGCTCCATAACAGCTACATACCAACCCAGTTAAACTTCTCTCGCATCAACTCTTTAGTCCAAACCTAATTACATTTTTTTCTCACAATTAAATACTAGACGTCTGAAAAAACTTCCAATTGTGCAAACGCAGCTACACAAACATCTACCCGCTGTTTTTTGCATTTATCAAGTGAATAACTTTTGTGTGGTCTTGAAAGGCGATTCGAAAAAATAGATAAAAAAAATAGAAGTTTATTACTTCGAAACGCAGTCAAAAATTCTAGACGTAACGTTCTTTGATGCTTTCCTCAATGTTTCCGATAATATTTTGCATTCACATATAAAAAGAACATTAACTTCAAATTAATAAAATAAAATTTAATTTAAGCCTAGATTCCTAGGTATATTTACAAGAAAGGTATTAATGTTTTTTCAATTGTAGATCTATAAGTTGGAGCCCCTTGCACTCCTAAATCGGTTATAGCGAACACGCTACCAGCAGCAGGTTCGTTTTCTCTTTCTTCTTCAGTTAGAAGAAATCTCGAGGTCGTAACGAAAAGAATATCATAATTAGCACCACCCCAACAAACAGAAGTTGTATACGTCGCTGGTACAGAGATAATTTGTACGATTTCCATCTCCTGGGGGTCAAATTGAACAACTGCACCTCCACCATATAAAGCAATCCATAATTTGCCATCGTTATCTATGGTCATACCATCTGGATGACCGGTAATTTTGCCTGAAAAGTTCTTCATATCGAAAACTACTCGTCGATTAGTGATACTTCCTGCATTATTGTTATAGTCGTATTCTGTGACTTGGTCGGCGGTAGTGTCTATGTAATAAAATTTATCGTTAGCTTGATTCCATGCCATGCCGTTGCTAATACTAACAGGACGTATAGCAGCTTGTGGATTTTCGATAGTTTCATTTGTAACAAGGTACAACGATCCATAACCTACATCGACTAGCTCTCCATCATTCTCAAGACCCATTGTACCTGAAACCATGAGAAATATATAAAAGAAATTTGGGATTTTCAAGAACTTACCAACCCATAATCTTCCCTCTTTATCAGCTTTTCCATCGTTAAATCTGTTGTTCGGTTTGTCCTCGTCGACAACCGTTAATACTTCAGAAATATTGTAATTGTTTTGCCCATTCCATTCAACTCGAAGCAACATTCGATTTAACGCAATAATGAACTGATTTTCATCGGATTCGCAGGGTATGACTAAAGTTAGATCCCCATTCATTGCCATGGAAGTCAACTCATCATTTTCCATATCGTATCTATTAAGAATTCCGTTAAACATATCCACGAAGTAAAGGACACCAGTCCTTTCATCCCAAGCTGGACCTTCTCCATGATCCACTGGTCGTGTAATTTGAGTAACGGTTGCTCCGGAAGAAAATGGGCTGCAAACGAATAGAATTTGACTAATTTAGATCTAAATAATGAGTATGTTGATTATGCTTACGTTTTATTCAATAAAAGAACTAAAGCACAACACAATGTTTTAGAAAAAATATTGCGAGATGAACCCATATTGGTTAGCGAAGCGCAAAATGCAATCACGAATGCAAATCAAATACTAGGGCGCCTTCATATATGAAATGATTATCTTATCTGTGAGTGGAAAGAATTTAGGAAGAAAAAAGTGCGTATGAGGTGATTAACTGCCAAAAAAAAAAAAATGGTTACGTACTAATAATCAATTAAACACTTATTAAGTTGTAAAACGCGTTATCATCTACAGAAAAAAAGTTCGCAAACTGTGTACCCAGTACATTGCTAAAACGAAATTTGTGACCTTCTACATTAAAAGAGCCGATAAATTTGATATTACGTGCAATAACCTGCAATGTGCCTACCTTAACAAGGGAAGTAAGTTCTCAAGCTTACTGGTGCATAAAGAAGAGCATAAAACTTCCCAATAGTGATAGCAAGGACTGTGGCGTAGTATGGTAAACAACACATAAGTATCGTCAATCTCCACACCACACAAGTTTAATTTGTTATATGGTAATATATAATAACTAATCCGGGACGGCCGTTTCGAGAACACGAATGGTTCTAATCTTCATTCGGCCACCAGTTGATGATGAGGACCGTTCGTGTCGTCGAAACGGCCGTCCCGGACTGATTATTATATATTGATATATAATAAATTATACTTGTGTGGAGCGGAGGTTAACGATACTTATGTGTTGTTTATAAGATTTCTCCGCTCTAAGGGTAACAATTTAAAAAATGAAAAATGCTAATTTTAGAATAATTCTAATTCTATACGTCACATAAAAGGTATAATACACCAGACAAATTTTAGGTATATAAGGCAATAGAGGATGTTGTTCTGAGTTTTCTCTTTTTGCTCTTACATCGCTGATGACTAAGCTCGTTTTGAGCTATATTCGTTCATAACTAGAAAGGACAAAGGCAGGTGACACCACCAGTTTTTTGTAGCGACCAGACAGACTCGTGTTTTGTCGACTCTCGGGAACACAAGTAAGCAACACTAATCCATTCTCATGAGACGAACAGACACGAGTCTGTCTAGTCGCCGCAAAAGAGCAACAATTCGACCTGCCTTTGTCCTCTCTATTCATAACAGACATTCTTGACGACTGGAGCGGTTGGTCTGACCTTAGTGAGTTTTGACCTACAGGGCACAGGTGTACTTGGCCGATATCCGATACTCCGTTAGAGTCGATATTTTGTTGTTTCCCTTTTTTATATTCTTTATAAAATTTTTTGGATTCTCTTATAGAATCTTAGGGTTCCTTGAAATCCTGTTTTCACTTTTTTAGTTTAGTGCTTCAAATCTTCTTTTTATGAATCCCCGCTATTTCTTTCCATTAACTACACTCCGCCAAAAAAGTATCGCATAATTTAGTTTTGAATCATAAAAGTATCGCATAATCTTTGTTTGTAGCATAAAGTTGTAAATATACTTTAATGCGCTCTAAGATATAATTTCTATGATTGTTTAAATAAAATACAGGCCAAATAAAAACAAGAACTCATACTTGAGATTTTTATTAAAACAAGAAATTATAATTTTGGAAAGAAAAATGTCATAACAGTAGCTTTTAATACTGAGTATTGCCACCTCTGGCTCTTATGACCGCTCGCATACGGTTCGGCAGAGATTCGATTAACCTCCGTATATAAGCCCGATCCAAATTCTCCCACTCGTCACGGAGAGCATTTTCTAGTCCATGCAGGTCCGCTGGGGCAACATTTTGGGTTCATGTCCGGACTTACCGCAGGCCAATCTAAAACTGGAATACCAACATCGTTAAGGTATTCCTGGACGATTATTGCAACATGCGGTCGTGCATTGTCGTGCATTAACATGAATTCGTTTCCTATAATTGGCGCATATGGTACTACATGTTCTTCTAAAATGTCCGTTATATACCTGTGGGCAGTCAGTGTACCTCTGTCTACTGGTACTAACTCTGTACAACCTGTTAAACAGATGCCTCCCTAAACCATAATAGAGCCACCAGCGAAATTAGGTCTAGGTCTGATATTACACTGCGAATAGCGCTCACAGTCTCGTCTGTACACTGAGATACGCCTACCTGAGGTGTAAAGACCAAATCTTGACTCATCTGTGAAGAGTATATTGGCCCAGTCATTAATGTTCCAATTTACATGTTCTCGGGCAAACTCTAGCTCTTAATCCGCTCTGTCGTAACCTATTCCGAAGAGTTTGAGTACTCACATGAGTATTTCTGACTCTAGCCAAGTCGTTCTGCAATTGTCTCGCAGTTACATGTCTTCGACGTAATGCTTGTAGTAGTAAATAGCGGTCATCTTGGCGAGTAGAACATCTTGGACGACCTGGTACAGGTCTTCTACTGTAATCGCCTGTTTCCCTATATCTGGCTACGGCTCTAGAAACACTTGACTGATTGATGTTCATCAAATTAGCAACGTATGCTTGAGATCGTCCATCTTCGATTAAAGCAACTATAGCAGCCACTTGTTCTGAAGTTAAATTGCTCATTTTAGTTTTAAAAGCGTTGGTACAGAACTCTGACTTCGCACTTTAAAATTTGTCCGTATAGGAAGACTTTCAATAAACAACTGAACAAACCTTACACATATGCATTTTTCTAAATGTGTACTTTTAGAAAAAAAAAAGTAAAAAAGCTATGTTCCGTGATTTTGTTAGTGTTTTTATAGTTCACATACACGAGGCAAACTTTTTGTGAACGTATAAAAATATCTTGGTTTATAAATGCCCCTTCTGTAGTTTGTGCCATACTTTTTTGGCGGAGTGTATTTGTGCCGATTTTCCTGCTTATTTTTTTGAGAGTAGTTTTGTAATTATTATTTAAATTACTTTTAACAATTTTAAATAAATTCGATGCTTTTAATTGTTTATTTACTTGAAGTTTTAAATACTTTTTCAAAAAATGTCTGTGGTAGAAAAGTTCTTCCACCCGTTTACTTGTTTGCTCATTGTCCCAGGAATGCCAATTCAACGACTTCATACTTTTTGCGGTTAATCTAATGACAACCATTGTCGATCTTGAGGATGACTTTGTAAATTTAGACTGACAAATTCCATATAATGTGTGCATTTACAACGAATATTTCTGTAAATGATTGAAAATATTTTTGACTTGTGATTATCCCCCCAAAAGTAATATTAATGAAATCTCTTTTTAATAAAAAATGAATGATGTAAACAATCAAAATGACAGAATTCGAATAATTACCAAAAATAATTCGAATTCAACGAATGCTAATTTGAATATTGATATTTTATCAGTATTAAAAATAAAATTATAAAAATTAATGAATTAAAGTGTAAGTGCACGCACTTCACCTTAGTGAACTTCACCACCACTACAAAACACTTACTAGAAATTAAAATTATTTTGTAAAAAGCGTTGAAAATAAAAGATAATGACTTGTGATTACCACTTAATAACATTTTTCATTTATTGAAACCTATCAATATATGCGACCGTAGAAAAGAGACTTCTGACGACATTTATCGATTTTGAGTTTTTCATTGCTTTCACATCTCTAGCCCACCTATTTTGAATAAAATTGGATCCGCTATAATTAAAAGTGAAAGAGGTATAAACACAAAAAGAATACTTGTTATCCAGATTCAACGGAGGTTCTCACACTTTGAACGCGTGTTTCTCGAAAACTAACATTTTAACTGGACCGAAATGGTGAGACATTAATCTCTATGCTATTTTAATAACTATTAATACGAGGATGTCTAGTGTGTATAATAACACTGGCCAACAAATTTCAACTTTTGATTTTGCCATAAAATAATTTACACTAATTTCAATAGAAAACACTCAATATAAATATTTATTTTAATAAAAGGTAGAAGGCCAAGTTAGCTCCACTTTTTTTTAATATTTCAATGAAACGGTTTTTTATATTAGATCATAATTTAATGTGTATTTCCAATTATTATAATTAGAAATTTGAAGTAATACTGCTCCGGCTCTTATAAACAATGTCTACAGCATCTCTTCTTAACATCCAACAGTAATCTGCTAACGTAACAGGGTTCCATTTCCCCTCATACCGTTTTTCCATTCCCAAGATGTCTTGGTGGAAGCGCTCACCGTGTTCATCGCTAACGTCGCCCATATTTTCCGGACAAAAATCCACGTGAGAATGCAGAATGTGCACTTTAAGGGACGTATTACAGCCAGCAGCGTGAAATGCTTGCAACATATCCGTTACTAAAGTTTTATAGTCAGCTTTTTTGTTTCCCAAGAAATTCGTGAAAACTTGTACCATGGATAGCCAAGCTGTTTTCCCCTTCGCTGTTAATTTGGTTTCAAAGATTTCATCATTTACTATTTCTCGTATCTGAGGCCCAACAAAAGTACCTTCTTTCAGTTTCCCTTGTTTCACGAAGGTATTTAAAACCTTCACATTCGAGATCCAGTGCCTTTACAAAGCTTTTCACGAGCCCAAGTTTCACGTCGAGAGGTGGTATTATGATCTTTTCTTTTTCTACTAGAGGTTGATGTTGTATATTTCCCTTTTCTGGTATAAACTGTTGTTGTAATGGTCACTCTGGCTTATGCTAACGTTTTTCCCTATCACGACTCTCCCAAAGACATAAAAAGCAACAGTATTTGGTGTAATCCGATTGCATACCCAAAATAATTGTAGTTAATTTAAAATATGCATAAATAATCCAGGAATAGTCTTTGTACTTTATCTTTTCTAATAAAATTTTCAAATTTTCGTAAGTTTCTTTCATAGAAACAGCATGACCTATCGAAATAGAAGAATAACGATTTCCATTATACAACAAAACTGCTTTTAGGCTGGTCTTTGATGAGTCTATGAATAATCTCCAAGAACTGGGACCATGATGTATTCCAAAGCTTCAAAAAGTTTATGAACATTATTGCAGTATGCCAGATTACCGGCGATACTATAAAGGCATTTTCTCTGTAATCAGAGCTAAGCCAATGTTGCAGCTTTTCGAATCATTTTTACTTTATTTATGCTGTTCAATTTCATCAGTTACTAACTTAGGGTAAAAACCTCGTTGGTCAGTGTAATCAAACCCAAATACTTTCAATAAATGGTATAGTGTCAATGGGACTTTAATTACAGTTCACGTATAATTTAGTTCCATTGCTAAAATTCAAGAAAGCGATTTTAATTCCTCCACACGTAGACGGTTAAAGTGCGAAGGACGATATTGGCCACGGGGTAAAATTTAATGCGATATCCTGAAGGCGGTTCGTATCCGGGTCGCCGTATTAAGTCGGTAGACGATGAGGGCGAGAAGGAATGCACGCCATGGCATGCAACCCATTCCAACCGAAGCACAAATAAAATGGAGTTTAACGCACGGAATGGTAAAATGAGACCATGAAATATACTCTCCTCCGTCAAGTGTTCATATTGCTTACGAATTCTTGTTGTTTTATTAACTACGATGGCCAAAAATTGCTTTTTTCATACAATCATATGAGGCGTAATATTATATTTTGCAGATGATTAAGTAGATATATGAATATAGCCTAATTTACAGTATTTTATTGAATATAGTCAAATTCGCCTATTATTTCATTAATATTTAAACTTGTAAATTACCAATAAGCAGATATTAGTGTATATTATTCTTTATACTAGATCTATTTTGTAAAGGAATCGATGCTTTGGGGATTAGAAAGGCAACAATGAATTTATTTATTTTCTTCCGACTCTTTTTTTCATCCGTCACAGTAATGGCAGAGCAATTTTAATTGTTTATAAAGCTCCACCCCTTTTATTTCATTTTATTCTACAAACTGATCATTCTGTTGTTTTATTTTGTGTATCAATTATTCAAAATTGCAGCCGTATTCTCAAACCTTTATATTGGGAATCCCTAGATAAGGCGGAGGTTATAGACAGAGGTGAATCGCGGTCAAGCATTAGACATAGAATCACCCCAGAGAGAGAAAGTTTACTTGTGTCTGTCAGAGTATGCGAAATTTTCATTGAGAATGGTTTCACAGAGCTATACGTTGTTGTTCTGTCAATGCGCAATGCAGCACCTATAATCGCACTATATATGGTTCTCGTCTTTGATGCTTCTATAGAAAAACAGTAGTACCGACGATACATCTATGAGAGAAATATCTCTACAAAACTCCATTCATAATATTCCAGTACATACATGCATAGATTACGTTAAGTTAAAAGTAGACAACAAACCTGTTTTACTGCAACTTTTTGAAATTTGCTTAGATTTGTCTTTCGCTAAGACCTATTATTATGTTAGCTTTGGTATTCTTCCAGATTTAATAAATTTTTTTAGTCTGGCTCTAATCTAGATTTGATTTCAACAGTCATGGGACAAGGATGAATGTATGCATTTTCCATATTTGTGAATATTTGCAAAGAATTTGTATTTTTCACAATATTTACATATTTTGGACTAATTTTACATACTTTGCAATACAATATAATACAATGGATAAAATCAAATAAATATCTCTGGTTGTTGGCAGCCGCCCCGCCATATCACAATTTCAAAATCTTTTATTCGAATTTAATTCAGACAACTTGCTTGATGCACAAATTAAATCGTCTTGCGGAAGAAGTTGGAGATTATTTTCATTCAGTAAATACTCTCATTAGTCGTGTTAAAAAGAAGTTGAAGGTTCCTTTATAAATTTCCTCTTTTTTTCCGCATCCTCCTCAGCCACTAACCATACGGTGAAACAAGTTTTTCTTGCGAATTATCACGAAAAAATACAATGGATTATGATGATTTCCAATAGATAATACATTGGAATACATCCAATAGATGTATTCCAATTAGATGTAAATAAAGAACTACCTCAGTAATTCGTATTTATTACGGAACAATTACGAGAACAATAAGCAAATGCTAAAAAATATTTTCCCAAAGACGAGCGATAAACATTATATATGGAATATTTGTAAGTAATTGAGAAAAAAGGGAGGTATTAAAAGTTAAAGTATATTTTCAAAGTCTATCTGATGGTTTAATGGAAAATAGTGAGTTGGCTGTAGATCATATTATTCACTTTAAAAATACAGCAAGCATTGTCGTAAACTTAACCTTTTCTCTATACAAATGCATGTTCTCAGGCAAGCGCCACAGTTTCTCAATAGGAAACCTTGTAAATATTTAGATGTGATTTCTTTTCTTATTGAAACAATATTTCTTTCTATGGTATTGCATTTTCTCCTACATCTAGTATATTTTTATTTGCTTATTTTCCATGAGGACATGCGTTATTATGGAAAGTTCATTTGAGCGTAATGGTGCACGTTAACGCCAATCTTTCCTTATAATTTCTTCCTTGTAAATTCAAACACTGCATCTTCTTTAAGTGTGTAAGTCCAGACACTGTGTGTTAGTAACAGAAGGTGGTGAAGAAATTCGTTTGCTTTTTGACAACAGATGCGTAATCTCATGTGTTCTCTAAAGAATTCATATTATTGGAAATTAAACTTCAACGGAAAATGTCAAGTTTTTCTGCGAATTTCATATTAACATGATTTATAAGTCTAAAAATTCCTTATTTATCTTGAACTTGCCCAATATCACTATTGTAATCGAACCGACTTTCAAAATTGTGTAATATACAAATGAATATATAACATACATAATGTACATGATTTATGTATATAACATATATATCATATAACATATATAATATATATGTATCGCATTATGGCCATTGCATTTATATATGTTTTATACAAACATTAATGTAAAGTATAAGCGCTAATTACGTAGGTCCAGTGCGTGGGTTACAAAACCTAACAAAGCAGCTAGTCACATTTTAGAGCGAATATTAATTTGACAGTTTCAAATAGGATACCTTGCCTATTTTGCCTTCTAGTAGTAAACGTACTTTTGTGAACATTTTGGAAAGTTGGAAAGATCTCAACGGCACTTTAAAAGAGAGGATCGGGCGGTTGGTCCTCCAAAGCCATGTTGACGGCATGTCCAGTGCAACGAAAGGAACATTATTTCACATCATAATTTTCCTGCGGGAGTTTTACTTAGAAGAGCACAACCTTTGCTAGATTTGGTTCCCCTGAAAACATCTAAACAGCCGGTTATTGTTGTTTAGTCATCTAAGTTTAGTCACCTGTTGAGATGTTGAATATAGACTTTGAAGTCCCTACGTCGAATTTGTTGAGCATTTTCTTACATTAATTAGCAGAAAACTTTGTTGTACTTGCTCCAAATTATGCGGAATCAATAGCGCCATCTAGTGGTCGTTTGTGAAAACTCGAGATATTACCCTGCTAACATTTTAAGAAAAGATTTTTATTTAAATTCATATAAGAAATTGGCGCGGTGCATACATAGATAAGCAGAACTATAACATGTGGAGTAAGGAAAATCGAATAAAAATACTGGAGAAGTGACTATTGTATATGGTAGGACCGGTAGGAGGGTGTCGCTTGGTATACCGTCCATGAAACAATCAATCTTCTAAGGAAGAGTTCGTCATCTGTGAAGAGCTACCGATAATTGCGCTCATTAAGGGGCTCAGGAATATTTCTTATGAGTTTGTTGAATGAAACAGGTTACACACATTCTTTCATACAACGTATTTGAGGCCAAGGTAAGAAAAAACAGATTTCTTTTGAAAATGAATATATTTTCACGAAGCCAATCCTAATTAAAAGAAAAGTAAGAACATATACTCCGCTAAAAATGAAATGATATTGCGTTAACGCATCAATGGCCAAATATGTTAGATATTGTTATGATATTATTCAAAACCCGCAACGTCTTCTTGACTCTTATTTTGGTATCAACTGATTAGTTTGAACAAGCTGAACTTCAATATGAACGTTTTAATTTTTTAGAGTTAATCTTTAATAGTCGTAATGCAACGTAGAATTTGAATTCTACCTGCGACATTTTGTTGTAATTTAAAATAATATAAATATTCCACGCGTAAAATCCAGCCACCACTATTTTCTTCCAACAACTAGGAATTGATAATTAGCCACGCCGTTGTTGTAGAGACACCACCGATACATTCAGTGCAATGAAATAACACTGGTTGCGATAAATTCTCCGTCTTGTTATCCTTCCTGTTGTACCCCTTTGCAGTTTTAGAGGATCCACGTTACAGTGGGCATCGATAAGGCTTACCACTGAAAATTATTATTTCATCTAACCAATGCTATTTATGTAGCTTCATCGAACTTAGAACCATAATTGCCTCTAATTTCCTTTGAAATGAATTTTGAAGATTCTAATGAGCAATTTGCAGTCCGATTTTCACCGATAATTCCGGCAATAAGGAATCTCCTCTATATGATGAAAAAGAATTATCGAAGAACAGATTATAGTATCTACCATTTTTTTTTAACAACAGATAAGGGGACAATAGCAGTTTCGGCGCCTAATCGTAATAGTTCCGTACAAACATTTTTGATTTCAATTGTAAAATAACAAATCGTAGACATCCATTTCTTGATGTAGATAAATTAAACAGTTACTGATGTTCAAATTAAAGCTGGAATAAGGTTAAAAAGATTTGGAAATACAACAAAATCAATTTTCCCTTTCTAAATTATAGCAAACGTAATATTATTGCCTCAAAGCCTTGAAAACATCTAACAATAGTTTAATACATGCACTTCTGATTTATTAAAGTTTAATTTGATTTGATAATTAAATGATTCGCAATATTTCAATTTTGTAATATAGGGGCAAACCGTTAGCTTGCCCTGTACATCCCCTGTACTTATTGTTAATAGCTTACATATCAAAATAGTAGCTGTTGCAAATAAAAATGCAATAAATTTTAATTCGCCTATTTAGTTCCAATCGAAGTGGTGCAATAATAGTAACGTAAGCATACTTGTTACTCATATTTTTACATACGCTATGCGTTGATACACTAGCCGCTTCAAATAAGCATGAATTAAAAATTTAGTTTCAATCGAAATCGTGCAATACCAGGAATATATATATATATATTTTTACATATATTTGTATATACGCATACCTGTTGTATATTTATGTATACATGGATGAATGGCTGCTGGTGGTGGGGAAAATGCTATCGGGGGTGTGTATTTCAATGAATATCGCGGATGAGTTGCTCAACGTTTAGTGTTGGCTTCCAGTCGACTTCAGGGCAGAATCAACAGGTAGGATATCCAGCGCTTCTTTCAGACTTTTACTTCAGCATTTGAATTATAATTATTGCAAGTCGTCAAGTTCTCTTTAATCGTGAGTGAAACGGGAAACTTATACGTTGGTGTTTTTACTGCTGAAAACGTTTAGAGAGGGTTGAAAAAGTGTAATTAAAAGATTGAAATTGGAGGTAATCAGTCTATAATTATCTTGTACTTTTAATTAATCGTTCGATTGATTACATTTTTAATTGGATATTATTTATTGGATTAGTCGTGTTACACTGTGAAAATTGCTTGAGATAGCTTTTAGTATAAAACGCAGAGACATTAGTGTTTCAGTAGTTTTTAAAGTATACATAATGCGTTAGAAAGTGATTTCGGTCACATCTTAATTTTTGAAATTATTTTAAACAACTTACATGGAAAAAGCTTTAGCTATTTGAGTTATTCCTATTATTACGAACAGCATGCGCATGAAATGTTTGTATAAAAAAAATGTAATTTAAATAAGTAATAAAGCCTCGTGTTTGGACATTTATTAGGTTTTAACATGGAATATATGTAAATATAAACTTCCAGATTTGCAAGATTTTCATGTAAGACTTCTTAACATTAAAGTAGGTTATATAGTTTTCTAATGCTCTTCAGCTATTCAGAAGTGCTTAAGTTATATGAGTTCGTAAAGAAAATACGCTAACAAAAAAAATGGTTGCTCTTGAATATAGAAATGAAGTAATTCCTCTTTTCTTTAGAACTTAGAAATGAGAAGGTTACTTTTCAGAATTGGCTGTTACTCTTACAAGTAGTTACACAAATTTATTTTTTTAACTTGTTTGCACGGAGATAAAATTTTGTCATTGTTAGTACCTTCCGACTGAAGTTTCTGATATTCTCTAAAAGTAAGACTAGGTTTTCATCTATTTTCTAAATTCTCCCAAAATAATAAAAAACAGAATCGAAAAAAGTATAGATTTTTATTTCATAAAGTAGAATTGGTTTTTTTGAATATAACTTTTTCTGCAATAATTGTTGCGACCTTTTCATATTTATTTATTGTTTCATATGATTGTATTTGTGGAACTAATAGTTACAGAAAAGTAGAATTTAGAAGAAAAAATAGGTGCTGAAAGGAGCTAGTCATACGGTGTAGTATTATAAGTTATAATATAGCTGAATAACAGTATACATAAATTATGTATACTGTTATTCAACTATGATAAGTAAAAGTGGGCTTTAGAATGTTTAAGATTTTGAGTGAAAGACCCAGTTTCAAGACGAACTACGTGGATCGATACGTAAAAGAATACATTGGAAAAATATAAAAACTTATACATACCTGGATAAATCATCAAATTAAAATATCTTCAATTTCTTCTAGTTATACCAAAAGCACCTATTAACTTTATTACTTTGAATAGAAGATTTTCTGAATTATTACATTTTTGAATTCCGAGTTCAATGGAAAGGTTTGTTTGATAAAACAAATGTATTGCTATAGCTAATCATGTTTGAAATATACTTTGAAAATTTTCGAACGATGGACTTTTTCAGAACTGTTAATAGTGTAGTGTAAACAATTAGACTTCCAAATGGAAAAAATTTCAAAATTTATACATTTAAAAATAGCTGTCACATTTGAGGAATATTATTGGGAGAGAAACTAAGCTGCAAAAGAAGTAGGAAATTTATTTCAATAATTTGGATTATTTAATCTTTACTATTTTGCAAGGTCGTTCCAAAAGCTTAATTAAACAAGATTTTTATAATTATACTAGAACAATTGAAAGTGTTGGATAGAGATGTTTCCAAAGTTCTGGGAATTTAGCTATAATTTTTTTATTTAGTCAATTTTCATAAATATAGTTCTTATACATAATCTCTGAATACATTTACACTAACGATAAACTAATTCTTTGAAGCTGTCCTTAAACAACTCTGTCGATGTCTCTGCAGTTCACTTTTCGGCAGAGGATCCATAGAAATAATCTCTTCGCAATACCAGAATACAGTAAACATTACCTTTCTAGCAGATGGAACTGCACGCATCTTAATTGGAAATCCTTCTTCCGTTTTACGCCTTTTTCTGGATTGATTTTTGATCTCAGGAATAAGGAATCTGCGTTTCGTCAATGGTTATTATCCGTTGCCAAACTTCATCATCATCGTAACGAACTAATAGCTCTTAAAATTGACGACAACTGTCAAACCTATTGAGTTTCTGGTACAGTTTTGGCACCCAGTGGGCCCAAACAATCATGCAAGATGTCAACGCAACATGTCGTGTACTTATTCCTAGGCGTACACTAATTTGACAAATAATCATTTGCTTGTTCTCTTCCAGTAGGTCCTCTACTGCATTAATGTTTCTTTATTTACCAACGCACTCGTACGACCACTACGTGGATCGTTTTCTAATGATAGTCTAACAGTTTTAATAAGATCGATACACTTATGTATACTACTTTTAAATCCTGCACACTCACCAAATTTTCCTTGCAGACATCGAGCAATTTAAAAATAGGATTTTGAGTTAAAACAACGAAAGCGAATGAAAAGGGAAGGGACACTTCTCTCCATGTTGTTTTCAAATTCTCTTATTTTAACTACATCAAGTGAAGCGGAAATTAAAATTGGTAAACGTTAGCGAAGAGTAATGTTCAACCAATGTTTTTACAGTTGAAACTTATTACATTTGTAATGTTGAAATGATTGCGTAAATATGTCTGTTAGAGATTTAGATTACAATATCTCAAGCTTCTGTTCTAATAAGACGTGAACGAATGCCAGTTTTTGGTTTAAGAAAACGGTTAACATTAGCAAAATGTTTGATCGATCTATCTATCTATCTAACAATTTTTTTTTTGTTCCTTTAATAACATGAACAATTTTTGTTGATGAAATATAAAGGAAATGTTAACGGAAACAAATATTTTTGTACTGTAAGTTCCAAATGTATGTTTGTTTGAGTAACGGGTTGTTTACATTACCAAACCATTACCAATACCATACATTACCAAATACCAGTGGCTACTACTTTTTGTTGAGTCAAGCATAATACTTCTCAATTTAATCTAAAACAGCGTTCGAATAAATATACGATAATATTTCCACAGTAGTTTATTGAGCATTATTATAAATAAATAAACGACAATTACAAAGAAATGAATAACCGATTTTATGTTAGAAGACGTTACGACACAATATATGACTATTGATACGACATCCATCAAATGTGTCAAATGATCAATCTGGCGACCGCCTTCTGTTTGTGAGTGATAGTCAATCTTGGATTTATTCCTAAGAACCCCAAACTATTAATATTAGTTCGCTGCGTGGCTGTTTTAAAAAGCTGAGTAGCCAATAAACACGTTTTTAAATTCTGTTTAAGAAAATGATCGCTACTTTTCTATTAACTTCGGGCCATGATGCTACAATTCCTTTCGAAGAGAGAAAACTGAATAACGCTGATTGGTATAGAATCGTTTTTTTACCAGAGGTGACTGCCTTGTTCCGAAACAACAGGCTACAACGATAACTCATTCACTACTACGATAAACGAGTACTTACAGAGCTTCAAAGGCGATTGAGTTTTCAAAGCAGCTAATCTTATGTTTATGCTTTTCCAACGCCTTCTAAATATAAGTGGCATCAATCAAGATTTTGCTTGCTTTTGCTTGTGACTTTCAGAATATTTCACTAGATCTATGGAGGGCGCAGATATTTCGGTGATATTTCCAAACTGAGAATCGATTAAAGACCGCGTAGTGGAATTCTTTCATAAACAACACATAGTGTGTCATTCGGTCACCGGTTGATGATGAGGACCATTCGTATCCTCAAAACGGTTTTCCCGGACTAATTATTATGCTATATGATACATTAAGCTTGTGTGGTGCGAAGATTACCGATACTTATCTGTTGTTTACCAACCTACGCCACAGTTTTTGTAATCGTTATTGAATTGTTTCATGTCCAAGAACCAATGGAAGTGTTAACGGAATCCGGAATCTTGTGCATTCAAATTCTTTGTTGACAGTCAGAATGATCAGGGAAGTATTGGATTTGACTCACATCATCGTCCATCATATTTTAAGCAATTAATTGAAGATGAAGAAAAATCTGAGCAGAAATAATCCCAAGAAGCCCTTTCAAGGACCAAAAGGATCTTAGGAGGAGAATCGATTGAAAATAATCCTCATTTTCTGGAACATGTCAATATGGAATGTGTGCCATTCCATGTTCTGGAACCTCCCCAGTGCCCAAAAAACAAGAATGAGTAAGTCAAAGATCAAAGAATCGTCCACAAAGTGTTTGTTCCCCAAGATCAACGTCGTCACGTTAAGTTAATATTCCTATTGAGAGATTGTGAGACCAAACATTAAGAACAAGTGCGTATTTAATCACGACATTACACCTTGTCTTGATAGTTTTTGTCCGGGGAATACATTCCTGTAACTTGAATTCTCGTGACTCTTCTTTCCGAGATTAAAAAATCACCTCGAGGGACAATATTTTGGAATACTCGAAAATATTCATATAATATACAAACACCTGCAACCGAGCAGCTAAAGGCTATTCTAGGATCCGAATTCCAACATTACTAGGAAGTTCGGAAGGACCGTCTCTAGTGCCGTCTGGCTTCCCAAGGAAGTTATTTTGAGCGAGACAATATCGAGTTGTCTTTTTTTTAATGCTTAAGTTACGTTTAAGTTTACAACAACACATCGAATTGTAGTTCGAATAAAAAGGAATTGAAGAAATTAGTCATTTCACTTAATTTACACACCTCCTATTTTGATAAACAATAAAGCACTTTAACTCGATCTACCGTTTGCTGTTATGGCTAGATATATGCAATATGTATTGCATATATTACATATGAAGAATCCTGGCGCATGAAATCGTTTCAAGCATCTTAAGAAACTTATTTTATTTATCACCTTTTCTAATTTTATAATTTCTTATTATTATTATTAAGTTTAAAGAAAACAAGGACTTTCTTTTCTTTGGATTTATATTATTTTCTAACGTTTCATCACACCGTTTTCGTCGATATTCTCAAACCTATGTATCTCTCAGCTTCTTCTTGTTTTTATATTATATTAGTTGTAATCTTCATTTTCTTCATTTTACTTTCATTTTACGTTTGAAATTCTGATTCTTAAGCTATTCCTTTCTTTCGACAACGTTTTAACAAACTTCAGCTTGAAAAGTTGTGTCAAATAACTAAATTAAAAATATATATAAGGCAAAGAAGAGGTGTAACATTATAGACGGACACAACGTTAACGTTACATTTGTTTCTTCAATTTTTTTTAATTTAATTATTTTACACAATTTTTTAAGTAAAAGTAAATTAAAACGTTTGCAATAGTAATAGAAAAAAATAAAACATAAGGGATAGCATTTCAAAAGTAAAATAAAAGAAAGTAAAAGAAAGAGAAAATCACAACTAATACAATATGACAACATGACAACTAAAACAATGGCAAACTAACAGATAAGCTTGAGAATATCTACGACGAAATGTTGCCAAATAAAAGAAAGCCGAGTTTACTTTATCGAAGACCTAAACACCCAAAGAAAACAAAACATTGTAAAACCTACTAGTATTGATAGGACGAACGAAAAATCCTCGCACATACACACAATTATTATAAAGTGTCTTAATGCATCATCGAAATTCTTCTATAAAACGCCCCATATTACAGTTGATTAGTTTTGCATATTCCATATACGCAGTTCTATTAGAGATCTGCAAAATTTCTGATATTGGAAATCAACAATGTGTCACATTGTTGATTTCTCTAGTTTTAATCTAATTGTTAATTTCTCATCTAATTTTAATGGATTATATTATACAAAAAAAATTTCATTTATGTAATATTAAATTATTGACTATCAAAAAAGCCTCTCTTTATAGATAGTTGGTAGTTTGATTAAAATGTAACATGCATTTTTGAATGTAATTGAATTAATTGTATATGAGTTAATTAAAAAATTACTTTCAGAGAAAAAATTTGATTAAAGCATGTGAGTATGCAAATATGTAATGTAATATATACAGTGCGCGTCTAAATTATCAAAGAAAAGGGAAGCAATTAATTTTTTGGAAAAATCCTGGGAGAAGAAGATTATTTTTTTATATTCTATCGTTTTTGAGTTATGAAGTCATCTTTTCTTTTAATAATATTAAATGAAATATTCGAAATTCTGTCCATCAGTCTCTTAACAATAAGCAAGTCGATATACACATACTTTCTGTACATTGCTAATGACTAATGGCCTTTTTCGCACTTCGTACGTTATTCGATTTTTTTAATTTTCTACATTCTGTGGTCTATCTAGATAGACTTTGGATTTGAAGTAACTGCGATAGATAAAACAAGGGGTGTAAGATCTGTGGAACTTGGAAGCCACTATATCGATCCTTGTCTTCCAATAAGAATTCGCGAAGTATGTGCAAAATGCGGATAGAAACCAAATGATTCACCCAATTTTTTCTTCAAATACTCCAATTTCACTCATTTTCGTTTAGAAAAATTTCCGCAAGGACTTATTAAGGCATTATTAACTAACTCCGATGTCTGCTGTAATGTTTCGTGAGGATTCTCTTCAATATTCAACATCACATTAAACTTAACGTCCTCGTTCAGTTTAGGATGGCCTTTCAACACTTTCAACGTGTATCACTTGCAATTTCTCTACATTTTTGTTCAACTTTACGAAGCATGAACCAGCTAGTAGCTCTAGCTAGAGACTTTACATTAAACATATTGGATACCTCCGGCTACTCTTATCTTATCTCCGCAACCAGTGAGAATTTGACACCTTTTCAAATCTTACATCAACATACAAGTGTTGAAGTTATCCATTAAAACTTAAAACCGTGGCAGTATTTGGAAACATCTGTTGCTTAGCAGTACAAACCTTTTCACATTTTTTTGATGTTGCTATTTAAAGAATTAGAGAATCTACTAAAACCGACTAAAAAAAATTGGAGTTGTTATTAAAAAATACGATAACGTAATAACTTGAATATAAAAAATTGTCATAAGGAAAAAGAATATTCGAAATAATAGAAATCGACCTTCCGAAAAATTAATTGTTTCGATTTTAAGGAATTTGTTCCACAATTTATATACGTACCGTATGCAAAGGAGCAAATTAGATGTAATACAGTTAATAGAATAAATGTGTACTATATATACATATATGTACATACGTGGGCGCACAGATTTTCAATAGGTATTTAACTTTAGTATAGATATACGCTGACAAATTGCAAAGTTGAATAAATCTGAAAACTTCGTGCTTCAACACATTAACGCACAACTTGCTGGTTTCAAATCTAAACATTTTCTGGATATTTTTTTTTGTATATGTTAGGTTTACTTAAAATTTTTAACAAAGTTTGTGTTACCTACTCATGCAACTATTATTAAATTATTTCAATTGAAAATGCATTTAATACATCTATAATTTCGCATCACTCTGTCACATCCTGTATAGTACAATTGATTATGATTTCTAGGTACCAGAAAAATTGTAAATGCTAAACGTTAATTATGCGAATGACGTAGTTGCATAGTACTAAGAAATATAAGCAATGAAAAGCACTTTGTTTAGTTCATTTATATAAAGTGTCAATATAGCTGGTTGCATCAGAGATTAATAACAGATTTGAAGTCAGAAATTCTTGTGCATGTATACAGAGTTTATTTTAACAGTATCCACGGATCAAAGTCTCCAAAATTAGAGTTATGCCATTAATTCCTATCGAGATACTTTATTAATGTAATAAATATTAAATTAATTCAATATTAACAGCAGATATGAGCAGGAAACTCTACTAATTTATAATTGGTGTGAATTCAGTTTCGATAGTACGTGTATTGTACACTGTAATAAATAGAGTACTTCTGAGTTAGAGCCATAAAAATAAAAGTACAAGAACTTCACACATTCACCTTCTTCACCTTCAAGGTAGTCCCTTTGTGAGTACCAATGCAGCGGCTTTACGATGGAAGAGAGACATTCTAGTTTTATCTTTATAATGTGCTCTACGCTTCATCTTTAATATTCGCCACCACATGTTAGGTCTTGGCCCATTTATGGTTTTCAACTTTCATCAGATAAAGGATAACGGCCATGTTGTTTTTAGCCAAAGAGTGCGATGCGATGCGATATGGGATGAAAGCAGCATGTGATCTCGCATTCTCGTACCCTTCATTAGCCGCTTTAAAACGTCATGATAGAACTAAGTTTTAATCTTCTAACCTGGAGCTACGACCTCTGTAAATAGTTCCAACGTGAAAAAAATAGATCAGTGAGTACTTCATTTTGTTCTTGACTAGAGGGGCTGAAGTCGAGACCGAGGTGAAGATGGACTCTTCGATTGTGACGGTTGTTGTTTAGTTTGGGGATCACAACCATCAGCTCAATTTGCTGTATATGACGCTTTCACAAAGAAAATCTGGTTCAGTTGGGAGCTGTTCTGCCAATCCTCTGTAGACACTTATGCGTCGTTGTTTTTATTTGTCTTCATACATAGATAGTTTGTCTGCTTTCATTTACAATTGCATTCCGAATAACAGAGACATGTTCTGGTGTGATGGCCGTTTGGAACGTCCATCGTAATCTAATGACATTTTTGAAATGTTGAGACCCCTGAATATTCCCACCAGCGTATTGGATTTAGGACTAATTTAGGACTAATTAGGTGTAATTTAGGACTGACCTTCTTATTTACTCTTTCACACATTTCACACATTCTCGCAGTGTAGCATTCTACTATCGAGTTGGACTCGTTTACACACAGTTCATATATCAGACATTTGAAATGGATCGCTTGTATAGATGATATATTCGATTACGGTAAAAATTCCAGTTACCTTAATCGACTCCGAGGCCTATTCATTCTAATAATTGCCCTGTATTACCAACGCAAAAGAATTGCCGTTACTGGATCATCAAATTTTCAGGTGTCCACATTATAAACCATTCTAGATATTAATATTTTTCAGACTTGGAATATTGGTACTCTCATGATGAAATAATAGATTCATATTTTCCAAGCTCCACTTAATTTGCGCTATTACAATTTCGTCTACAAGAGTGGCCAAATATGATTTATATTGCATTGAGCTATATTCTTATTTGTTATCAACTGAATTCTAATACAATAATCCAACATATACATTCAATAATTAAAATCTACGAATTCCCATTACATGTTCCCAATTAATTGAATATTTTGTGTGGTGCGAAGTGTATCAGCTTCTTATTATTTGTTTTGTTCATTTCTCATAATTTTTAGATAAAAACTGCTCTAGATATACAGGGTGAGTATTGAAGAATGGACTAAACTCTATGTGTGTATTCTATAGGTGAAAATAATATAAAAAACTCAAATGTTGTTATCCGATTTTTATTTGTTTTCGAGTTATAGCATAATAAAAAAAAAAAAAACAAATTTTCATATATTAAAGTTTTAGTATTCTATTGGTATTATCGTCCTTTATAATATATTTTCAAAAATACGGCCATTTATTTTCTACATCGTCTACCAAGAGCGCTGGTTGCGTTCCAAATTACGTCAAATTGATGTTTGATATTGTCAGCAGCGTTCCTAATTCGTTAAATTATTACATCAAGAGTGTTCACTTTTACTTGATCCACTTCATTTTTTAACCAGCTCTATAAGCAATAATCGAGTGGCGTGAGCTCTGGAGACCTAGGAGGCCAACCAATTTGACTACTACGACCAATCCGATTCCTTTGAAACCCTTCATCCAAACATTGCCTGATCTTATTTTCACCTGTAGAATACACTCCTAGAGTTTAGTCCATCCCTTACGACTCACCCTGTATATATATTTAGTTTTAATTGCAACTATTTGTTACGTCTTTTTGGATTTCCCCGCATCACCCTTAATATATTTCTAAACATATGTACATTTCCTTTGACATTTAAAAAGTCTGGATAATGCTTTACTCTATCTTTCTTTTCTTAAGTTTTGAGCTTAATGTTTTGAACAAAGTTAAATTGTTGATCATTGAGCAATGCCGTTCAAAATGAAGTATGTTTATTTTAAGTACTGGATGTAATATTCATTACTCCATGTAAATTAAATACTTTCTATTGACCTTATTCTATATGATATGTAGATCTTCTAATGGCAATAATGATGTTGAGACTGAAAAGCAATTTTAAACTTTTCATATCACAACTTTTACGGCAGCGATCATACCAAGTCGGTCTATTGCGGGATCAGGCGACTTCTTCCATCTTAACGTGAAGTGGAAATTACTCTATTCAACTTTTGAATGCGAATTCGATCTATTAATACGGCGGTTCTAAAATGAAAATATTTCATTTAAATATTGATCGAAAGATATTATCGCGATCGAGGCCAACGATGAATGGATGCCTCGCATTCTTGTGTTTCGAGTATCGCTGATGAGGTGGTGGCGAAGCGTGTGATCCTGACGTTTTCGATTGGGAAAGCGCGCCACCAAGAAAGTGCGGATGACTTCTCCTAATTGAATTTTTATATTACCCCATTCAGAGCAGAAACTTGTCGATTGTCGGGAAATGATTGGTCGGAAAATTCACGAGCGCGCGATTTTACGAGCGGAATACTCTTCTGCTAGCGAAGCTTTATCACCCGGATAACCTCTTCCTCCATTCATCTATTAAAAAGTTTTGTTTTGTTGTCTTCCGAAAGAAAATAGGTTCCGATCTTTCCCGTCGATATCGCCATCGAGAATGGACAGTGAAGAGTTTAAGAAACGGGCGAACGAAATGGTCGACTATGTCTGCGAATATATGGAGAATTTAAGATCGAGAAGGGTAACACCCGACGTTGAGCCGGGTTATTTGAGCAAACTGTTACCAAATAAAGCGCCGGAAGATTCCGAAGACTGGGATAAAATAATGGCCGATGTAGAGCAGAAAATTATGCCAGGCATCACTCACTGGCAACATCCAAGGTTCCACGCGTATTTCCCATCTGGGAACTCTTATCCGTCCATTCTGGGCGATTTGCTCTCCTCTGCTATAGGAAGCATTGGATTTTCGTGGGTAAGCTATTTTATTTACCGTCAACTAGAAGATAAGAACAATGGTAGTCTAAACAGAACGCGTACAATTGCTATTTTCGTTATTATTAATACTACAAGGCAGCGGTTTTGTGGCGCCTTTGACGTAGGGTAATTTACGGAAGTTCTAGGGCTAAATTATTTCGTTTTTGTTAAAGTTTAATTTTCAGAATGGATAGGGCCCTATTAGAGATACATTTTGAAATTACTTTCATAATGTATAGGCGTTCGGAGGTACAAAACGTATTTAAGTTGCACTTTTTTAAATGCAACCCTCTGTATATTATTAAATTTTTGGTTTCTAAGGTCGAAATATAAGCGGGTTTCACTAAAGCTTACCATACCTGAACTTAATCGTACTTAAAGTATTTTGTATTTTAAGAAAATCTGTAACTTCTCGTCACGTATATCCGTTTTTAGTCCGAACTAACACTAGAGTTTACTGGTTAAGTAAATTTTATGTTGCACTTGTGAAATACATGGCGAGAATTTACACATTAAAATTTCTTCTCCATTTTCATAAAAAATACAAAATATTTAAGAAACCGTTAGGTTTAGCCGAAATCATCTTCAATTTTGAAACTAGCTTTCATTTTGATCCCAGAAACGAAAATGAAATAATATACAGGGTGTTTCATTTCAAAAAAGATGTTTTTCATTTTTGGGATATCAATCATCAGAACATCTGTACGCTTGGAAATGAATTCAAAATGTACTCCGAATAGGCTTCTATCCATTTCAAAAATATAGATAAAGATGATTTTCTTATCAAACATCAAACAGTTCGTAAGAAAAACTTGTATCCTATTTGCTTTCAATTTGAACACAATTAATTGAGTCGTATCAAAATTAAGTATTTCAATAATCTATTAAATACAACCCTAAACAGCGCGCCAAAACCATTCATAATCAACTTGTATTCATATACTGCATCACTAACCTTAAATTTTGTTAAATAAGAGCAGTAGAAATGGTGGAAATTTCTTTCGGGTTTTGTCGTGTAATTAATATTTTTCTTGACGTTTCGCTGACTATGCTGTCAGCTTCTTCAGAAGATTTCTAAAGATTCCTAACGGCAGTCTTTAGAGATCTTCTAAAGAAGCTGACAGCATAATTAAAAATATTAATTACACGACAAAACCCGAAAGAAATTTCTGCTATGGATTACAGTCTTGAAAGCCTACACTCAACCAAATGTAGAAATGGTTAATTTGGTAGGGTGGTTTCCTCTTTTTATTGCCTATATCCTCCTTGCCTTAATAGAACGACCTAGACCTCACTGCAGGATAATAACTTTACTAATATTGGAGGAACCCTTGCGCTAGGCAATAAGCGATTCATTGACCTGACAAAGGATTGCTGCTAACTTCGACCCTCTTCTAGGCTTTTTTGAAAGGTTCTGGGGATATTCCTGGAACGTTGGTATCTCGAAGACGTTTTCTAATAATTTATTGATTCCGAACTAGGGAATGGTATCCAGTAGTTACAGACACGCCAGTGCATCTTTCCGTTTCGCAAACCAGGCAAATAGTTAGTCTGCGGTGGTTTGCATCCCTGTAGTTAAACATTTAATCTGGGACTACGTTACTTACCTGAGAAAATGTCTCATAAATAAAGAGTCCAAACGATGTGCCCGACCAGTAGCGTCGATGCGAGAGCAGAGTGGGGTAAACTCCGCTCTCGCATAAGTAGTAAAAATAAACGATGGATTTAGTTGCTGTTCTAACGTGTTAAAGTATACGTTGAAAATGTTGCGAGGTCGTAAAAGTAATGCGTCAAATCGGTTGTCTGCTACCGTAGTAAATAAATTTATACATCGGTTTCCCGATTTAATATATGACGGTAAGGCAGTGAAGTGTTTAGTTTGTGAAACAACTTTATTATCTTGGAAAGCGAGTCAGTGTCAAAGACATATAAATAGTGACAAACATAAATTGAAAAAGATTAGACGCAAATCATATAATGAATTTGTGGTTGATTTAACAATGATGCTAATTGCGACCAATATAGCAATACATAAAGTCCAACATCCAATGTTTCGCCAGTTTTTGAATAAATACAATCCTACGTGGAAATTACCATCTAAAAATACGCTACACAATTACGTACCATCAGTGCGTGAAAGAATTGTAAATTTTACGAAAAAAACGGTGAAAAATAAATATCTTTGGTTGACAATGGACGAAACTACAGATATTAAAAAACAGTCCATCCTATCCATTGTCGTAAGGACGCTGATCTCACAAGGATCTTCTGACCCTTATTTACTAGCCTGTAAACGAATGCAAGATTGTACTGCCACGGCGATACGTAGTGTATTAATAGAAACACTACACAAATTTGAAATTTTACCGGAGCAACTGTGTTCGTGTAAAATTTAATAGTGTATTAGATAAAAATGTAGATTTTACAAAATTACGGCAACTTCTTACCAATACTGAAGATACGTTGTACAGATACAAAGAGCACTTTAACTATGCAAATATAACATCTCTCAACGTCGAACAATCCTTTTCAGCATATAAGCATTTATTTACATCGCTACGTACGAACCTTTCCGAGACTAATACAGAAACATATATGATGGTGCAATTACTTCATCGCGCACATCCGGATATTTCTGCAACAATGTAAACATGTTAGGTAAGTTATTTATGTTTTTTCTTAACGTTTTGTAAAGTGATTCAATATATTTATTTTTAAATAAGCGCACTGTTATTCTGGTAAACTCTCCACGCAACGCCAATGCTCGGGCACATCGTTTGGACTCTTTACTCATAAATAAAACTTCATTCTGGTTAATAAAAATATTAAGAGGCATTACTGCTAGCAGATGCACCTAAAATTTCTATATTTATAAACAAAAGAAATGTTTGATGATGTATGATTTTGATTTGATTCGTTAAACAAAATAATGGAAAGTAAAGGATAAATTACGTACATTCAATAATGTCCTGCAAAACCTACAGTTCCTATTCTCACAACATTTGACAATTCAATAACCTTCGTTAATAAGTTGTGAATGTATAGGAATCAACATAGAAACTTAACTAACTTAACCCACCTTACAGTATTAATAATAACGAATGACTAATATAGTCTATTGTAACAATTCATTCTTTTCATCTAATATGCCCTAAAACGCAGTTGAGTAATTAAAAAGAAAAGGAAGCAATAGGCAGGTCAATAAGAAAAATTAACGGGAGAAGACTGATTATAACAACAGATTCGTCTGCTTTTGTTATAGTGTGAACGTTACATATATTGGAATCTTGTATTACAAACATTGTTATCTTTAGTTCATAATATTTGCATTCCAAATACGTAACATTTGTTCAAAATTGATGTTTAATAATAAAAAAATAGTAACAACATTTTGGAAAACTTAACATTTTAAATGCGAATCCTACTAAACTTACTTAAGACATAAACTTCAATATAATGCTTTAATAACTTTCAGAATATTTAGAAAGTCTCTCCATTTGATCCAGCAAAATTTCTTTTCGTTATTTTAATCTCCAGAACTATACAAACACGGTTAAAGTTAGCATAGAAATCAATACAAGATATTCCAGAAGTACTGTTTCCCATATTATGACTAAAGAGGACAAAGCCGGATGAAATTATTACTTTTTACAAAGACTAGACAGACTCGTGTTTTGTCGACTCTCGGGGACACCAGTAGGCGACACGAATCAATGAGGCAAATAGACACGAATCTATCTAGTCGCCGCAAAAAAGGAATAATTTCACCTGCCTTTGTTATCTCTAATTAATTATGACGATTTTCATAGTACTAACCCTTCTAAATTTATATAAAACCGTTTCTACCTATCTATCCTGATAAATATCTGACATGTTTAACAGTTTTAATAATTAGAGTTCGGATGGTCGATCTATCGGTCGAGCTCTTTGAAAAAAATTCAATCCGCTAAATAACCAATTTCTTGCAAAAATCGGCTATTTGCTACTATACTTACGAATTTCACCCGCATTGGTGCTCAGGTTCATATTCAAGATCATTATAAACTAGCTCTTTTTTTTAAGGGCACCTTCTTTTATGGTCATTAACAATAACATAACATTAACAATAAATTTTAAGAATTATATTGCAGGCTTGTTCTAGCGGGCGGCTGTTATTACGATTTTTTATCTAACCTGTGTCTTGATTATGAATGAAGCGACAGCCAATCAATTTCACCGCCATATTCTTTAAGTTATAACTAAGCCTGCAGAAACGACTGTACTTTCCGTGCCCCTCACGAAATTAGAGTAGTAGAGATTATATAGACTCGTATTTCGTCGACTTTCAGGGAAACCAGTAGGCAACACGAACCCTTTCTTAGGAGATGAATAAACATAAGTCTGTCTAGTCACTGCTAAATTCATGAAGCGCAACTCGTTTCTGCGGCCTTAGCTTATTTATATACGCTCTGTCATAAAACTAGTGTCAAATACTACAATTACCTTTTTCAACAGGCGGCTTCACCCTCATTAACAGAGCTAGAAACGATTGTCTGCGATTGGTTCGGTAGGTTAACTACCTTGTGCGAAAAAAAAAGGGAAAAACGTAAAATACATTTTTTAGGTAAAGCAATTGGACTACCAGATGAATTTCTGTACTTTCCTCCCAATAGCGAAGGCGGAGGCGTTATTCAGGTCATTACTATTACTATTGCATATTACAAACCTCAAGAACATTCTCATTTCAATTTATATAGACTTCCGCCAGCGAATGCGTTTTAGTTTCAATGCTAGCGGCTAGAGCGCATGCTTTAGCACGGCTGAAACAACAACATCCTTTCGTTGACGAGGGTGTTTTACTTTCCAAGTTGATGGCGTATTGTTCCAAAGAATCTCATTCATGTGTGGAGAAAGCAGCGATGATTTCGTTTGTTAAACTTCGTATTCTGGAACCAGACGAAAATTCTTGCTTGAGAGGAAGCCATCTACAAGCGGTAAGGAGCATGAAGCCCTGTTTAAACGAGCTTCAGCAATTCTCAATTGCGCATTCTTGCCATTACAGGCGATGGAAGAAGATGAAGCTATGGGACTGATACCATTCTTTGTCTCGACAACACTAGGCACCACATCGTGCTGTTCTTTCGACAAGCTTACCGAAATAGGTCCAGTTTGCAAGAAATTCACCTGTGTTTGGTTGCATGTTGATGCTGCGTATGCTGGAAACTCGTTTATTTGCCCGGAACTAAAATATCTACTGGCTGGAGTTGAATACGCGGATTCGTTCAACACCAATCCGAACAAATGGTTACTGGTTAACTTCGATTGTTCGACTATGTGGGTCAAAAACAGGAACATGCTAACATCAGCCTTAACAGTAAACCCTTTGTACCTTCAACACGATCACGGATGTGCCATCGACTATAGACACTACAGCATACCTCTCAGTAGAAGGTTTAGAGCTTTAAAGCTTTGGTTCGTACTGAGAACTTACGGAATCAAAGGACTTCAAAACTACATTCGGCACCATATCGAACTGGCGAAACGTTTTGAGAAACTCGTCCGTCGTGATTGGAGATTCGAAATTTGTAATGAGGTTATTGTAAGTATCTTCCGAAACAAAACTCGTAAAGAATGACGTAATCAAAAAGCGGACCTTGCAGTGTGGATTGGTATGCTTCCGTCTCAAAGGATCGAATGAGTTAAATCAAAAATTCCTATCCGATATGAACGCATCGGGTAAGTTACATATGGTTCCAGCGAATGTTAAGTGCAAATACGTAATCAGATTCTGCGTGGTGGCTGAAAATTGCACGGAAGATGATATTGGTGAGTACAGCAAACGTACGCATGCAATATGTGTAAATTTAATATTCCCAAGATTGTTCCTGGAAAATAATACAAGATCAGGCTGAAAATTTACTAAGAAGAGAAAAACTCGAGATAGATCAAGTATGCTCTTTAATATATCTGAGCCAATCTGTTTGAATCCAAACTAATTAATATTCCCTGCAGGAATTGCGCGACGAAGTGTCCGACATATTGGATAAGAAACGGAAAGAAACTTTGGCGTATAAGCGGTCCTTTTTTGTGCGCATGGTCAGTGATCCCAAAATATATAATCCGTCTATTACCAAAACTCTTCCCGCTAGTCTGAGATACAGTGCGGACTCATCATCTGAAAATAAAGAAGCATCAGGAAGCTCTTTGTAGGTCTAATTTTATATACACGTTTACCCTTATTGCTGAAAGGGAATGTTCGATAGGTGTCCTAGACCCATTTCTTGGATCAGTTGGCCACTTGCACTATTGTTCCAAGATCAGTTAAAACCTAGTGATGTACCAATTAGGTAAGTGTATTAGTTTATTTTACGTTAAATCATAGCGGCAAATAAAGTTTTCTGACGTGTAAAGTAGACCTACCTAAATCTAAGCAATCTGAATGCCGAATTAATTGTTTCCAACTTGCATAGTTTCCATACTACTTTGACGACAAATTAAAATATAACGTGCTACAGTTTAGCATCTTTCTAGACCTTGTTACATCATCAGGAAAAATGTTCACCTACGTCTTTTTTATGATATACCGAGTAAAACAAGGAAGTCACTTCCGATTCAACCGGAAGTGTTTCGTAGACCAAAATACTTTATTAAGTTAATAGGTCTGATGCTATAACCACCTATTCTAAAACTTCAGATTATCATTCGTAATAGCACATATTTCATGGTGAAATTAGTGAAAGCGTCTGTATTAAAAAGGAGTTAATTGAGATAAAAGTTCGGAAAATGCATCTTTATCAAAGGCTAGAGTTATTATCCGCACCACATGTATTGAAAAATGCACTGCAAAGAAATTCTCATTACATGAAACCAGATTCATCACACAAAGTAAATTTGTGTGCTTTACTCTATGAGTACGTTCGTACACATAGGTCCCCAAGATAATAGTGGCTTTGACGCCAATTAGCCAGGAAAAGTTTTTTTGGCTTCTGCTACGCTATGATAAATTCATGTTTCGTGAACACATATAAATAGACGCTAAAAATTATTCGAATTGCGTTTTAACATTGCTAAGGATTGATACGATTGATACATCTCCTTATTTAAAATCAATTGTGAGTAATCGCGGCGTTCATCTTGCGGAAAGCTTCCTTACATGTTAAAATGTTATCCAGTCAATCGAGATGCCCACATCCTCGCCAATCTCACGCACTTTCAATCTACGACTACTCGTTATCGTATCGTAAATTTCTACAACCATTTCTGATGTGGTAACATCATTTGAACTCTCTATTTATTATAATTTCATGTTCTTCAATTAAAGTGCCTTAAACAGCTATCACTCGCAAACTTACTGACGTAGCTGTCTGAAAAGTTGACACTGTTCTTGCCAAAAGTTACTTTTACGAAAGTTATTTCAATTTTAGTAGTGCCATGTCTTGCTAAGGCTAGATAATTAGCCAACTCCCACCGTATATATTAAAAATTTTCGGAAAACAGGAGAGGTTGATGTTTGGCGAAGCAGCTTCAGAAAGAGGATTTATTTTTTATGGCATTACTTTTTGAAAGTTAACGCTAAAATGTTAACGCTGTTAAAGCTGACGTGTTGTTCTCGTTTTCTCCACTTTTTAACATATCTTTACAATTAGCAGGTTTAGAAATCCCAAACAGGATTTTTTATATATAATTTATTGAAATATGTGACTTTCACTAGTGTAGGGCCAGTGTTTGATAATTTTTTGATTAATTTAGCAACCGATATATTTTATGCAGCATCCTTTTATTTACAGCTGATGATTGATGATGGTCGTAATTAATATCGCATTTTAGGTTTCGGCATCTAGAGGCCAAAGTCAGCTTGAAGCCGGCAAAGGGTGGTTCAGCAACATCACCCGAAAAGGATTCCGTATCGCCGAAAAGGTCGCCTATTCAGCAGCGTAAGATATTCGGATCTCCAAAATAATGGCCCGGTCAACTGTACGAAATGTTCTAGTTTTTTTTTTAATTTCGCTCAAGTTCATCACATACATAGTAGTCTTTGTTATAGCGTTATCGAGTTCTAATTTATTGTTATTTATTTCTGTAAATATATGAGCAAGTGAAACGAATAGTAGAATTTTCTTTTATAGGAGAATGAACTAAATTGATTGTTAAGAAATTATGGTTGATAGAAAGAAGTAATACCAACCTGAACTTACCGATTCTGATGAAATTTACCGAGTGCGTAGATTATATGACCTTTCTTTGTTAATTTAAGTAAAAATATATTTTGCTTTTACGATATTTATTTTCCACGTTATATATAATCAATGAACTAAAATTATAGACAACCGAACGGATAGAGATAAGTCCTTCATTCTAGGTTGCTAATCAAGACTGTATGTTTGTACAGTAAAGCCTAAATCAGCATATCAAAGATAGCACGGAGAATCTTTGATTAATTCAATTGATTAATTATTTCGAGAATTCGTGAATATCCAAATCTATCCAAGATTTTGTGTAATGTGGAGTATGCCGACACTCTAATATTTGCTAGATGGATAATAAAAACATGTGCACATGTACATTATATAGCCCAAAATAATATTTGTTATGTAATATGATATACAAAGTGGAAATCCAAAATCTATACAAAATAAAATACAAGTCTTCTGCAATCTTTCCATTTTCGCCAATAGGTTAGAAGTTCTGTATTGTTTATAATAGACAGGCTATGTTATAGTTTCAACTGAAAATGAGCTTTACTAGCTCATCCTTGAAGGAATACGTTTGAGCGAAACGTTGACATTCTCATGCAATTACGAAGCTGTTTCAACCCGGGAACCCAAATCTTAAAAAAAACAACGACCGTGGAAGTCTACAACAACATTCACCGTTCTTTCTCACTTATACAATGAGATACACAATCGAACAATTAATAACATTTTGATAAGACAAATGACGCATAAAGGGATTTAAAAACATTAATTATTATGACTAGTAGTTGAGCTAACCACTGCAACTTCAATCCATTTGCCATATGCGTCTAATATTACCAATTGGTTTTCTAAAATTAGGCCTAAATAATCAATCATCGTGATAATGAAAAGGAATTCAACTCGGCTTTTCGTATATTTTTATGTAAATTACAATTTGAAGAATTCTAACACAACTCCCCAATTTGTTTGTCGAGCTCCCATTGCCAAACAATGAACGACTGTAATCATGCATTTGATAGAATTAATGTCTATCACCAGAATTTATTTCCAGGTTACTCAGATATACCTTTAATTGCTTTAAAAATGCTCAAAAGAAAGAAGCTAACACAAACTTAACATCCAGTACGGAATAAATTTTGATAATCCAGAAGTTATAGCAAAGGCCTCTCTTTCAGTTTGAGAGTAACTTTTCTCTACAATTAGTAGAATTAGATATACAATCTTATCAGATTTTCTTCCTTATTCGGATATATGTATATGGATAAATAGCATATCAGTCCGGCAAACGTTTGCGCCTATCCCAGATTTAAGTTTAATATTTGGATGTAAGTGAACTGACACTGATACTTTAATTTTAATTTTATGATTATTGTGGCGATCCTTATACATCACAATCATCGGATCGTATTAGATTTGAACAAATCAACTAATTTTTTTATAGACTCAAGAAAAGGTTTTAATTGAGGAACATTTTTGGGAATTGCTTAACTTCAAAGAACTTCAAAGTCCTATACTTTTAAAGCAGTAGTAGACTTCAAGATATCATTTAAAAGGTTTTTTTTTTATATTCTATCGGCTATTGGCAATCTTATTTTTATGAAGATCCTGAATTGTTAGCAAAAGTAATTTAAACTTGAAATGTACAATAAATGCTTTTGTTGTGCGATATATAATAATATAGTATATATTGTGTATATTGTATATGTACTAAATTATTTGATTAACGGATTGAGGTAGAAGAAAAACAAGAACAATTGCATAATCATTACTTTAACTGCTTCCGACTTATAATAAATGCATAAAAGAGGAAAATAATAATCTAAATGGCTAAAACCTGGCTAAATCCTAAAACTAAACTCTGCGATGTGTGCGTGTTAAAGACAGCAATAAGGAAAATACTGACACCAAAGAAGGGAAAGAAAGAGATATATGTGTCAATGGGTACACTAACAGGAGCTCTTATAAAAGAAATAATGTTGCTTTCAATATCGAGTTAACCTGTGTAACTAGGCACCTTTTTAAATCAGCAAGTAAATTGTTATATATTCCACGAAAAGGATCTTGAGAGAGCATGTGAAGCGGTGGTGAAACGAGTTCTATATCTTGTTTTCATTCTATATCGTGTTTTATTATACAAATACAGAGAACACTTGTTTATTTAAGAATATTTTATGATATATACATATTAGTGCTGTACGTATTCAGCCTTCGTAGCCGTTAATTTATACAGTCTTATTCGGATATAGTACGAAAAAAAAAATTAGGTGAAAGAAACGCATGAGTAATGCCTAAATACAAAATATTATGGTTCTATGCGCACGTAGTAACGAGAAAATGATTTTTCTTTATTCGAGTCCGACTCTGTCTTAGTTAACATATGGGAATCACCGGCAGTCGCTGAAGCAGCGTTCGGATATCCATTTAGTATGCACATAGCATTCACCGTCATTACACGCAATTGCAATGGCATCCTAAACGAATATCGAATACACCGATATGATTTTGATTTATGGCGAAACAGGACAAAATAGTCTTGTGGCAGAAAATTTGTACGCGGAACGGTTTCCCAATCGGCGGCATCCATCATCCGAGACAATTGTGAGAACCGTGTATCGACTTCGAGAAACAGGATCAGTAATTCCACGTTTCGAAGGTCGTGGCCGTCATATATCACGTAGAGTTCAGCAAGCAGAAGAGCATATTTTAAACATCGTTGAGGCGGAAGCAGGCATAAGTACTACAACTTTAGCCCAGCAAGTAAATGTGTCCCAAACGACGGTGCATCGAATTTTGAAAAATAATTTACTTCATCCGTATCACATCCAGCGCGTGCAAAGATTAACGGAATTAGATTATCCTCGCCGTCTTGCCTTCTGCGAGTGGTTTCAACGCACCGAAGTTCGTCAACCACGTCTTGCGTCAGTAATTCTCTTTACCGACGAATCCACGTTTACAGGAGATGGTATTTTGAATTACCATAATATTCACCACTGGGCAGACGAAAACCCACACGAGATACACCAAGGCGCCTCGCAAGTTAGGATATCTGTCAATGTTTGGGCGGGTTTAGTAGGCGATTACCTACTTGGACCACATGTGCTCCCACAACGATTAAATACAGAATCCTATTTACAGTTCCTCCGAGATGAATTACCCGAGTATTTGGATGAGATACCACTAGCGATATGGCAACAATTGTGGTTTATACATGACGGAGCACCCGCGCATAGTAGTCGAGTAATTCAAGCATTTTTGAACCAAAGATTTCCACAATGGATTGGACGTGGAAGTCGTACTCCATGGCCACCTCGTAGTCTCGATCTAAATCTATTAGACTTTTTTCTGTGGGGATACATGAAAAGCTTGGTATATGATCGTCGCCCTGATATTGAAAATGTCGAAGATCTGCGAAATCGCATTTATGTTGCAGCTCAACGCATTCGCGAAGACATGGTAAATTTTACTCGTGTGCATACTAACTTTCGTCGCCGAATTGATGCCTGTATTAGAGCTCACGGTGGACATTTCGAACATTTTTTACATTAATAAATTATTTTGTCCTGTTTCGCCTAGATCGGTCCTTGTTAGGACCACCACAAATTTCATAAAAAGAAAAAGAATGTATAACTACAAATAACTCAAAACCCGACATTTCGGATGCATTAACTTTAAACATTAAGAACGCAAATCATATGGTTATCGGCATATTCAATGTAAACACATAAACACTTCGACATCAGCTGTACGACAGACTAATGCATTTCAATAGACTATTCACTATTCATAGCATCTACAATGCTTTACCGATTTTTATTTGCATCTGGGTTAACTTTGATTCATCAGCGGTATTTGTATATATAGGAGAAACAAAGATATGGACCGGCTTTACCTGCATCTTGGGCCCTAAAATTTGAACAAAATGTATATGATACAAATAAATTTCTTTTTAAATTTTCAGTAACACATTGATAGGTAGTCTTCAGACTTCGGTAGCTTAAGTGCTATTTACAGGTAACCCTGTATATGTGTTAATATTTTTAGTACCGTGTACGTATCTTAAGCAGAGGTTTTGTCCTTTTTGAATTCGGTGACTTGGAAGCACACACGCATCGCAAAGGGTTATTGATTTAAAATAGGCAGTAGGCTGATTTCATATAATTAGCATGTAGTATTATTCAGCTTCAACTCCAAACTGTTAGCCCTAGTAATAATTAAAATGCCTATGTATACGTCTTCAACAATTGACTTAATGCGCCAACAGTTCCTTTATTATCACAGAATAGAAGGTTGCTTAGTTAATGGATATTCGGTATAGCGCAAATAGCGGATAGGTCTTTATTTACATTTTCGTCAGCCTAATAGTGTAAATCTTGAATAAAAGAAAATGTGCGCAAAAAGGACAGAATACTCCCGAGTGACTTCTTGATGCGGATGTAAAGAGCTAGCTGAATCCAATTTTGGCTGCAACCTTTATCAATCAAAACGTACAATATCCTTGTTTAATAGACATCCGAACTTTGGAAGTATGTACATATGTGTGTATGAAAACACATTGTCCGAGTAATTTGGGTTGCATTAGTAACGGCGTTGCTCTGCAGCACGTCTATGAAGAAGCAATGTCGTGAGACTACCGCATTATATGGGACTTTTTTTTATTAAATAGTATAGTTAAATTTTCATTTTGACGTTCGTTTCTTCACTCTACTACGTAAATCGTTGTCCACTTTTGTTGTCTATGTGCTTTCTTTCAAACTTTACGTACGTTTAGGTGCCTATCTGGACAGCTGATGTAACATCGTTTACCTTTAGATCAATGCTTAGTAACCCCAAAAAGGATCTTAATAATACCCGGAGAATATTTTGAGAAAAATCCCATTCGAAAAATGTATTACAATAACATCCTAAAGAAAGTATAATCTGCTCAGTTTCTCAAATGTTTACAGCTCACATCGATGTACTCGAAATTCCACATAAGCAAACACGTTAACTTTTCCTGGCTATTGCACAATGAATCGATTGGTAGAAAAAAGCTTAAAGAAATAAAGAAGTCTTAAGCGCATCGTTTTCATAAAACTCGCTTTTCTTTGTATTCGAGTATATCTCGGAAATACAGCTTTATCAACTGTAGATTTGTAAACATACTTTTACCCTTCAGATGCTATTGCATACCTATATCGTGTTTTAAGCACTATTCATTTTTAAATTATTTAAAGTAAGTTCTTCGAAATGATTCGATGCTTTTGTTATTTGTTCTGTTTAAAGACACAAACCTAATGCCTGTAACACACGTATTTCCTTAATATGTATAATGTATTTAGTTATGTTCTTTGTAATTCAATGTTTCACTTATTTACCTTTTTATTTATTCACTATTTAAGAATAATTAAAGTCTAGCTTAATCTGCCTCGACCTCAACCACTGCACTGAATTTCGTGCTTAACCTACCGCTTTTACATTTGCTGGTATGAGCATACCAGCAGTATGCGACGAAAAGAAAGGGGAGATCGGCGTGAGTCCATCTTCAACATTATAGACGAAATCTTCATACCAAATTTGGTCGTAGACGGAATTTCCAAGATGTGAAAAATTGCGAGGTAATCGTACCGACTACAGAACAGTAGGAACAAGAGAACGGAGTAAGCATATTTGGGAGCTGTTGGAAAACTTGGTCGAAAAGAGCAGTATCTTTATATTAGTCGACACTCAAGTAGCTCTAAAAGCATTTGATGCGTTCGAAACAACATCAGGAATAGTATAGGAACGTATCCAATTACAAATCGATTAGCGAAGAACGGCAGTGCATTCCTCAAAAGGCATCCCTTTTGAGATAGATTAAAAGACAGCTACAACAGTGGCATGAAAAACATCGTAGAGAAACTCCAGGAAACGTGGATTCCAAGCCTTTAGAGTCGGAGGAATCGCTGGCCGTGAGCAAACCCGATGTTAAATCGTGTGGCGGCACAGTCACCATCCACTTAAGAAAGCATTTACATAAAATAGGACTCGTATCTTGGCCAGAGAATGAAGTAAGGACACCGTGAAAAATACAACCACCTCGCTGCAATTATCAAAAAGAAAGGCAACGAAAATTTAACAATTTTGCATTGATTTCTTTATATGATGAACTGGAAGCCGTAATGTGCAGGATCTACGCTTTACGGATTTTGCTTAACTCCAAACATCACATGATATAATTTGATATTTGGAATAACGTGCCAGCAACTTATCGGCTCTCTTCCCAATTCCTCTTTATTCGGTAGTTATTTATTTAGAACAACCTGATTCCTTTGTTAATCGCTTTTATTCTTATCTGATTGGCTACTTAAATTGAGACTTAAATTTTAATAGTGTCTCGCGCAATGTTTTTAGTACATTGAATAAATTATATTTTATTCCATCCTATCATATTTACGCTATAATGACATTTACGTCCTTATTACGTACTATGTTGATTGAATCGCAACTATTAAAAGATTTCACAGTTGCAGTTCCTCTAAAAGCTTATAATTATCCGAGTTTAGTCGTTGTGGGAACTAACACTCCTTTAAAGCGTGTCCGGAAACTGGAACACCAAACAGTAACATGTGTAATCATTTATTTTAGAAACAAGGAAATTATCACGAACTTTATCTAAGTTTACGCACTTTGAAATAACAATAAAATGTATATTTAGAGATAGTTTAGCCACATATTTTTAAGAATAAAAACACATATTTTACCTCAAAATTAAGTTTGGTGCAAGCACTTTCTCGGAAATTGTAATATTGTTTGTGCGTCTGGATCCAAACTCGCCCGATTTTGTGTGAAACGTTTGGTTATTGCTGGATTCTAATTATCGCCTACCTGACCACTCAAAATTTCGCATCTTACCATAAAGCCACCATACAAAAGAAGGTGTGAATCTTCAGATGTATAGACACACAATCATCAACACACGAACCTAAACAGTTGAAATTAGTCACCCGCTTAAATAAAGGTAAATTATTCATATATAAATTTAGGCTTCCATGGAAAGATGATAGTTATTCTAGAAGCAATAAAATTTAGAACGTAAATTCTGAGCTAAAGCAAATAAATATCAAATTCGGTATATATTAGGTCGATAACTATAAAGTCACGTATTTTTTATAATACTCTAATAGTACTATTACTTTAAGGTATACGGATACCTGTTACTAGCAGATTTCTATAAATACAGAATTGCAAACTCTATAAACAATAGTTATTTACTGATTATTGAAAATTTAAAGTTGTTTTAGGAGGAATTTTGGATCCTAAATACTTGTTAAGATGCACAGCTTAGATCAATGTAACTTGCCGTCACAAGTTAACTAAAATCTTATATTTACATTCAGTTATACGTGCTACAATGTTATAATCTCCATAAAGCAATGATAATGAATTCCTCCAATTATTCAACATTTTATATTCTATTATATGCTTACCTTTATCACACAATTGCTGTATATATATGAGATTGATGTTAGAATTATTGTGTAATAGACGATTAGGAATGATTTACTATATTGTATCGTTCTATATGAACATCCCAATATTTATCTTTGAAGTTAGTGTGTTTCCGCTACAATCGAACGGTACACGTTAGAATCATAGTTGTTGATTTCGCCAAAACTCGGTCAGGGGAAGTTGTTTGGGGATTACCTGCGAAAGGAAACAAACCGACAGGATTCGGATACGATGAATAGTGATAATTTTAGCGACTGATTATCAAGATAAGAGCTTCACTTAGATTCCGATAAAAATATTTTCTATTTGTTAATTTAAGTAAAAATATATTTTGCTTTTACGATATTTATTTTCTACGTTATATATAATCAATGAACTCAAATTGCAGACAACCGAACGGATGGAGATAAGTCCTTCATTCTAGGTTGCTAATCAAGACTGTATGTTTGTACAGTAAAGCCTAAAGTGTCAGCACATCAAAGATAGCACGGAGAACCTTTGATTAATTCAATTGATTAATTATTTCGAGAATTCGTGAATATCCAAATCTATCCAAGATTTTGTGTAATGTGGAGTATGCCGACACTCTAATATTTGCTAGGTGGATAATAAAAACATGTGCACATGTACATTATATAGCCCAAAATAATATTTGTTATGTAATATGATATACAAAGTGGAAATATGATATACAAAATAAAATATAAGTCTTCTGCAATCTTTCCATTTTCGCCAATAGGTTAGACAGTACTTGAAGTTCTGTATTGTTTATAATAGACAGGCTATGTTATAGTTTCAACTGAAAATGAGCTTTACTAGCTCATCCTTGAAGGAATACGTTTGAGCGAAACGTTGACATTCTCATGCAATTACGAAGCTGTTTCAACCCGGGAACCCAAATCTTAAAAAAAAACAACGACCGTGGAAGTCTACAACAACATTCACCGTTCTTTCTCACTTATACAATGAGATACACAATCGAACAATTAATAACATTTTGATAAGACAAATGACGCATAAAGGGATTTAAAAACATTAATTATTATGACTAGTAGTTGAGCTAACCACTGCAACTTCAATCCATTTGCCATATGCGTCTAATATTACCAATTGGTTTTCTAAAATTAGGCCTAAATAATCAATCATCGTGATAATGAAAAGGGATTCAACTCGGCTTTTCGTATATTTTTATGTAAATTACAATTTGAAGAATTCTAACACAACTCCCCAATTTGTTTGTCGAGCTTCCATTGCCAAACAACGAACGACTATAATCATGCATTTGATAGAATTAATGTCCATCACCAGAATTCCAGGTTACTCAGATATACCTTTAATTGCTTTAAAAATGCTCAAAAGAAAGAAGCTAACACAAACTTAACATCCAGTACGGAATAAATTTTGATAATCCAGAAGTTATAGCAAAGGCCTCTCTTTCAGTTTGAGAGTAACTTTTGTCTACAATTAGTAGAAGAGAGATAATGAATTCCTCCAATTATTCAACACTTTATATTCTATTATATGCTTACCTTTATCACACAATTGCTGTATATATGAGATTGATGTTAGAATTATTGTGTAATAGATGATTAGGAATGACTTACTATATTGTATCATTCTACTTGAACATCCCAATATTTATCTTTGAAGTTAGTGTGTTTCCGCTACAATCGAACGGTACACGTTAGAATCATAGTTGTTGATTTCGCCAAAACTCGGTCAGGGGAAGTTGTTTGGGGATTACCTGCGAAAGGAAACAAACCGACAGGATTCGGATACGATGAATAGTGATAATTTTAGCGACTGACTATCAAGATAAGAGCTTCACTTAGATTCCAATAAAAATATTTTCTATTTGTTAATTTAAGTAAAAATATATTTTGCTTTTACGATATTTATTTTCTACGTTATATATAATCAATGAACTCAAATTGCAGACAACCGAACGGATAGAGATAAGTCCTTCATTCTAGGTTGCTAATCAAGACTGTATGTTTGTACAGTAAAGCCTAAAGTGTCAGCACATCAAAGATAGCACGGAGAACCTTTGATTAATTCAATTGATTAATTATTTCGAGAATTCGTGAATATCCAAATCTATCCAAGATTTTGTGTAATGTGGAGTATGCCGACACTCTAATATTTGCTAGATGGATAATAAAAACATGTGCACATGTACATTATATAGCCCAAAATAATATTTGTTATGTAATATGATATACAAAGTGGAAATATGATATACAAAATAAAATACAAGTCTTCTGCAATCTTTCCATTTTCGCCAATAGGTTAGACAGTACTTGAAGTTCTGTATTGTTTATAATAGACAGGCTATGTTATAGTTTCAACTGAAAATGAGCTTTACTAGCTCATCCTTGAAGGAATACGTTTGAGCGAAACATTGACATTCTCATGCAATTACGAAGCTGTTTCAACCCGGGAACCCAAATCTTAAAAAAACAACGACCGTGGAAGTCTACAACAACATTCACCGTTCTTTCTCACTTATACAATGAGATACACAATCGAACAATTAATAACATTTTGATAAGACAAATGACGCATAAAGGGATTTAAAAACATTAATTATTATGACTAGTAGTTGAGCTAACCACTGCAACTTTAATCCATTTGCCATATGCGTCTAATATTACCAATTGGTTTTCTAAAATTAGGCCTAAATAATCAATCATCGTGATAATGAAAAGGGATTCAACTCGGCTTTTCGTATATTTTTATGTAAATTACAATTTGAAGAATTCTAACACAACTCCCCAATTTGTTTGTCGAGCTTCCATTGCCAAACAACGAACGACTATAATCATGCATGCAGGTTACTCAGATATACCTTTAATTGCTTTAAAAATGCTCAAAAGAAGGAAGCTAACACAAACTTAACATCCAGTACGGAATAAATTTTGATAATCCAGAAGTTATAGCAAAGGCCTCTCTTTCAGTTTGAGAATAACTTTTGTCTACAATTAGTAGAAGAGAGATAATGAATTCCTCCAATTATTCAACACTTTATATTCTATTATATGCTTACCTTTATCACACAATTGCTGTATATATATGAGATTGATGTTAGAATTATTGTGTAATAGACGATTAGGAATGATTTACTATATTGTATCGTTCTATATGAACCTCCCAATATTTATCTTTGAAGTTAGTGTGTTTCCGCTACAATCGAACGGTACACGTTAGAATCATAGTTGTTGATTTCGCCAAAACTCGGTCAGGGGAAGTTGTTTGGGGATTACCTGCGAAAGGAAACAAACCGACAGGATTCGGATACGATGAATAGTGATAATTTTAGCGACTGATTATCAAGATAAGAGCTTCACTTAGATTCCAATAAAAATATTTTCTATTTGTATTATATTCTTAGCATTTGCGTCTTAGATTTTCTAAAATAACTACAATATACTAAAGTCTATTGATTGGTAAATATTATAGCAATTTTGTGGCAAAATATCGTAAGTAAAATTTTGAAACGATAATCTTTACAAAATAGATACTTAAAAAAATATGTAAATTCCTAATGTTGATAAAAGCGTTCTTCAAAATAGAAAATTTACATATATTCATAGAAATCTATGTGTATGTTTACAATTTGAAGAAACGCACTCGTCTTTTTCTAAAGATATATTCGTTTCTTTTGTAAACTAAATAGCGTTCGCTTAAATTGTTCCTTGAACTTTAATTTGTTGCATTTTATTTCGCTACGATACAATAAATTATAATAAAAATAATAACTTCGATTCGTACACGAGCAAAGATATCATAAGTGTTTTATGTAATGTTTTTATAAAAATATAATGATCGTATAGATGAACAATTAAACAATGATCACTATGATGAACGGATACACTGCCAAACCAGGAAGAAAATTCCGCAATAATTATTATAAAAGTTTTACCGAGAACTAATACTAACTTAACAGGACTTCTCAACAATTTTAATTTTAAATTTTAACAACCGCTTATCCTTTAACCCAAGATGGCTTAGTTACACTGGCCCAATCAGATGCGATCAAACATATGTGATTGTAGTTTTAGAACAAAATGTGCTTACTTAGGAATGAGAATGAGTAAAGTTAAAGTAGCAACTCAGGGTTAACCTCTCTTTTATGAATTATCTATTTATTATCTTTTAAAACAATGATCTCTTGAACAGACCTCAGAGCAATCTCGACAACTGTACTAAAATGTTAATGCATTTATTTGAGTTTTCGGGAAAAAATCATGTCGTTCATTTGGCGAAATGACCTGCACATTGAAGTTCTTTAGCGAAATGTTATACTTTTATGTCCGATCTTAAGAATTTGGCAAATATATTCTCAAATCTTGAACTTCACGGATAATAAATTTGATGTTAGAGGATTAAAATAGTTACTATCGGAAGAAACCCGAAAGAAATTAATAACAATAACGGTGATATCGACCTGAAAACCTACGCAGTGTTGAGATTAAAATAAGTTTACTTTGTGAGGTTTTCGTCCAAATAGTTTCATATTAACTTTGAAGCCTTTTATATTTCATCGAAGCATTTTGAAATAAGTCTTGTTGTTGAAACTTATTTATTCCGTTTCGATTTTGCTTTTTAATTTATATGTACGGGACTATTGCAAACACTTTCAGATACCTGCCCGAATTTATTGGCAAAGAAAAAATGTTGGTTAATATTGGTTCTATCGGTTGGATACCAAGATTTATTTCTTGGCATGATCTTCTTGCAGCCCTAATGTTAAACTTATTTGAGTCATCCAAATCATTGTATATGTCGAACTCTTCAAAATGGACCACTGTTAACATTTTCTCAAGTTTGTAAAAGAAAGAAATCACAAAGGGTCAAATTTGGTGAATATGTTGAATAGGGCACTATATCGTATCGTAACTGGACTAGTATTGTTGTTGCAACTGTCGATAAGCGACTCGGGGCATAACCGTGAGAATGTTTTCTTTGTTCGTGGGGTTTTCTTCTTTCTAGTTTAGTGAATAGAATAGGTACAATAAAGCAGCATATTACTGTCCCGTGATTGTTCTTGTCCTCTCCAAATAATCAATTAAGATTATTTCCGACACATCTCAAGAAAGTCGATGCCGTAACTTTTCTAGCTGAAAGAACCCATTTTATCGATTGAACTTATTAGGCGATTCCGATTCCGATTGATTGGCCAGGAAGATCATTCTCCGCACCGAAAAAGCACTGGTCAGAGAAAGAGAGAGGGAGTCTGCTACACATCTCACGAATTGAATCAGATATCTACATCTGCATCTAGAACTCAGCAAATTACTGGACGAAGATTTATGGAAACTATCGAAAAGATCAGCTAGGAACACTCGGAACACCATCTCAACACATTGACAAAGAAATATGTAAAGAAGTTCGATAATCTTAAACCCAAAAAGACCAATACACAACCAGAACTAGACCTAGACTAGACTAGTCGCACCGACCAGAATACAAAAAAAAGAAATCGTCAGTCAAATGGAATGTGCTACCCAAAGACTGCCAGCTGAAGAAGCAGAAGAAATACGACATAATACCAGCGGTATTCTCCAGAAAGTTAAACCACTAACAAGGAATATTACCAGGGAAGAGAGGAAAGCACTTCAAGATATGCGTCACAATGAGAATCGTTCATCACCTCGTCGTACGAGGTGATAAAGGCAACGCAGCAGTAGTGATGGATTGCACAGGCTACAACAGAAAAGTGCAGATACTGCTAGACCCGAACCACTACAAGAAACTCAACAAGGACCCAACCACTAAGGTGGAAAAGCCAATCAGGGACGCTATCAAGGAATTATCAATCCCAAAGGATATTACAATGAAGGGTATTACCATCCAAAGGCTGGCCACCACGACTGTACGGGCTAACGCAAATACACATACCGCGCAACCCTCTCAGACTGGTCCTCAGTACATGTGGCTTACCTACCTACGAGTTAGTCAATAACTTCGGAAACACCAAAAGGTATGCGAAGAACATTTCATCAAGATACTACAACAACACGAAATAACAAAGGAAGATTTACTTGTACCTTTCGACGTCGAATTACTCTTCACCAATGTACCAGTGGAAGAAACACTGCAGATTCTCAGGCAACGACTAATACCAAAAGAACTACAACCAGATCTTATTGATTCGCCAAAACTCAGCCTTATTTCGAGCTACTTCCTGTAGAGTGGAGAACTCTACGAACAAGCAAGTGGTATCTCCGCTGCCATCTGTCATCGCCAGCATCTTTATGGAAGCGTTTGAGCAAGAAGCCGTTAAATCTAGCAGGATGAAACCTAAATTCTGGTACAGATATGTTGATGTTACATTTGTCATATGGCCGCACGAACCAAAAACTTTAGAGGAATTTTTACAACATATCAACAGACAACAAGCAAATATTAGCTGCACCATGGAGATTGAAGAATACGGCACCTTACCATTCCAAGATGTCTTAGTGGAGTGCATTTACAGCAGTAGACTGAACCACAATCTATACCGTAAGAAGACTCGCACAAACCGGTACCTTTATGCAACATCGCACCACCATCCACAACAGAAGAGATCCGTTACCAACACAAGGTTAAGAGAAGCACAGAAAAGCAGCGACGAATATCACAGAGACAGTGAAATACAACACGTCAAAGCCGGAGTCACCGACAGGCTGAAAGGCACCCCAGGAGAAAAGAACATCACCACACGTTTCAATACCGTGACCAAAATCGACCAGCTACTTCCTCCCAACAAGGACGTATTACAAACAAAAGTCGTATACGAGCTAAAATGACAATGTGGAAAAAGCTTCATCGGTCAAATAAGATGGAGTATTCAGCGCAGGGTGAAAGAACATGAGAGAGGGGCGTACGCCTTAGGCACACTAAAAAATCTGCGGTAACAGAATATCTGCATCAATAAGGGAACTACCGTATAACTTACAACGATGTTAAGGTATTAGCCAAGACCAGCCACCACTACCCAAGGATAATGGGTTAGCGAAAAGGAACGTTTATGGGGAACATATAACAAGGAGCAAAAACACCAGTCTTTAGAAAGTCAAACATCAAGTACGCGACAACACTCTATAGACATTTCACAGCTTTCAAGACAACTTATTTCTATTTTCTCAAACAATGTGCTGGATCTTTTCCTGATGCCTCAATCTTTAGCATACTATTATAACTATAAAAATATTTCTACATACCTTATACCTAGAAAGATTAAGAAGAAATTCTATGGCGTATTAAAGATTATCACAAGATTATCCCAAAAGTTGTAAGCTGGCCAAATTGATATAGTCACTACTTTTTTAATTTATTATTAAAATTAATGTTATTTCCTTTCTTACTGTTCAGTTAACGTAAACAACATATAAGTATTGGCAAGCTCAGCACCACACAAGTGGTCAAAACGGCCCAAGGAATAATAACCTTCTTGAAATTGCTTCATTTGGAATTCTATTTTTCCAGAGAAAAGCCGTTTTGATTCTATTGAAAGGTCTTTCCCCAATCACGATTCTTTCCCATATTTCTCCATTTATTATCCCATTCTTCGTAACCAAACTTTTCAAATAAATTTGATTTTCCTTGACTGATTGACTGACGTAGTTCTGTCCTTCCATAAAGACTCTAAATTACTTTAAATGATGTGTGTGTATTTCTCTTTTTAATAGTGTCTTGAAGATGTGGTCTCTTTTCATTTCGCTGAAGAAGCACAGAAAAGATACGATTATTCAAGAAATGAGATAGACATTTTGTGTAGGCAGATAATATTAAAGTTCCACCGTATACAACTGATCAAAAATTATCAGAAATCTCTTATGTTGTTGACGATGTTCAATTTATTGATTGGGACACTACAGACGTTTCAATATAATATTTACTCTTTTCTACGAATTTAGCTGGCATAAAAAATGGAAATTTGTATTCCAAATAGAGATGATGTACTATGTCTGCTTACGAAATGATCTGAACGAAATAAGTACGAATGATCTCAGAAGGAAATTCTTGGATGACCTTTTCTTTTTTCGAGTGTTTATAATTGTAGATTAAACAGTATCAAAAGAATTCGCGGATAAAGATAAAAAATTCCCACATTTAGTGGCGTTTCCATTATAACCGCAATTGCAAACTTAACAAGGACCGGATGTGGTGACTCCTACTCATTTCTAGAGGTATCCTAAATGTTTTGATTTTGTTGGAAGCAGACGTCTCCCGTGTCGCAACAAATTATCATGAAAAACTTCTCTGCGGTTTCACCGTGCAATACGGTTTTTTGCTCCTTAAGCGGATCGTAAGCGTCTTTAATCCTATTTTCGATGAAATATAATAAGAGGGTATCCCTAAAAAGAATAAAACACACCATTAAATATTTGCAAATACGTTCTGGGTTTTACTTGGTCAAAGTAACAAGATGTGTATTTTTTTGCCTTTAATTTAAACATCCCGTCTACTGAGTGGATAGAGTTTACTGCTATTGCATTTTATAAACTTTGGTCTGTACATCAGAAACACTGTGTTTGTTTCACTGCGGTTTATGCCAATCTTTTTACTTTTAACTTAAGGTATTAAGAATCAAGTTTTCTGGATGAAAATATGAATATTTCAGATCTTTTTTTATAAAGAAACTTCAGCGGTTTTCTTAGCTTTTTAAAAAGCCGTTCACTTTACGGCTTATTTTCTTGAAGATACCCTCTAAATTATGTTAGTAATTCTAAATAAATGCGAAGCTTTAATTGTTAATTAAATTTCAATTTATAAATATATATCATTCATAGAATAAACCGTTCGGAAATGAACCGTTGAAGAATAATTTTTTCAAAGATATTTCTGTGAATAAATTTAAAAATCACGAATGGCAAAGTTTATTATTGTCAGCTTTTTTAAACCGTCGTTTTTAAAAGTATGTATGATTGCTTGTAGCCTAGCATTGTTGACCCTAACATAACAGAAAATATATCTTTTCTATCCAAGAAAGCGTTACATTGAAGGACTCCCATAAACTCTATGAATAATATGCTATTTTTAGTCTTGAAACGCCTATAGTAACTGTATACTAATAAATGTAAGCTAGAACTTGTGTTTCCTGCTAAATACATAACTTTGCAAAAATTGAAGAAAGTTTGAAATAGCTAAATTCCATTTGTTGCTGAAACAAGCGTTTACATGCATGAACAGAGTTACCATTGCATTAATTTGTTGTATGGTATGGTCATTGAAAGCAAATTTTGGATTGAATAGAATACTTGGATCAATACGAAGAATAGTAGAAATTAAAGAATAAGTGTTTAGCAGCTATCAAGGCAAAATTATTTAAAAACCAAGATCTCAAATTGTCATTCTGATAAGATGCTTACAAGTGCTAGAAAATAGCTTACAAGTGTCTAATCCGTATCAGATATCAATCGTAAATACCAAAGAAATAAAAAAAAAAACTCAACTTAGCTACCTTCTTTACGCAATTGCAGACGAAAGTAATATGTTATTAGACCTACTATCCAAAGAAGTAACTGTTCAAAAAGAATGAAAATTTATAATTTCTACAAAAATGTTTTAATGAAACTTATGTAGAAGATGCCAACTTGTGCACTGAACCACCATTTAGAACAGTTTGTTTTTGGGTGAATGACTTGTAACGTGGTCGTAGGAGCACCGAAGTTGAATAAAAAATAGAACTTCCGTCAGAGGCTAACACTTGCGAAATGATCACCAGAGGTCATAATTTCGTAATTTCGTCATTGAATTTTCATTCATTTCATTTGGACACCAAACGAACGTGTTAGTCATATTTTACAGAATCACTTGCACATAAAAAATAAGTATTAAAAAATAATACACCACCACCCTCCCAAAGCAAAAACTCAATCGAAGCAACGGATAATGAACCGAAGAAAGTAAAAGCGATTCGATCAGCTAACAGGATAGTGGCCACTGTGTTTTGGGATATTCGTGGTATCATCTTTATAGACTATCTCAAAAAATATAAAACAGAGCGACCGCCTTGTTCCGTCACGTTAATTCATCGGCTTGTTTATCGGCAATTACAATGGCAAAATTAGTGGAATGAACTTTGCATCCCAGACTTAGCTCCGTCAGACTTTCTCTTGTTTCCGAAAAATTTGCTTAGTGGTAAAAGATTTTCATCAAATGAATAAGTGATTTCAGAAACAATTGAAGCATTTGGTTAGTTGTATTATAGCGACTTCGAAATCGTTAGAACAAGTGTATCGATCTCGAAGAGAATATCGAAGAGAAGTATACCGAAAAGTAAAGGTAAAGACTTGAAGAAACTGTCTTCTTCTATGTTAGTTACCTCACTTTATAGACCACTCTCGTATAATCTCAATTGACCGATAGTTAAGAAAGTATTACCCTTGACTAGGATAATTGATCCGGTCTTCAATACTCAGAGAAAATAGATATGAACAAGTAAAATAGAAAACGCAATGTTAAGACAAAGTGAATTTTAATAGATCACGTGCATATAACTCCATTTTTATGCTATGACTGATCTATAGAGCTCCCTAACTGCGTGGCGCACCATAGGCGTCGATAAGCAACATAAGTAAAGTACATAAAAACAAAAGAAATAAAGAATGTTAAAAAGCTTACTTTTGTAATTAGCCGTATCCAATATAGTGGGTGTTAATGCACAAGGAAAATAGTATTAGTCAGCACACGAGGAGGTAGGCACATTAAAACTGTTACCGTAAGCGCAATCCGATTTCTCAAACATCTGAAGCATTAGGAATGTTTCCACAGTCGTTCCTTTCAAGGATGTTCGTCGTTCTCAAAAAATGTTTTTATATCTTGAAAATGAACGCTCGACGTCTAATGATGTAATACACGCGTAATTAAAATAATCTTTGAATTTAGTCACCGGATCAGTAGAGTTACCTTCCCAAACTTGTCTTAACCTGCTAAAATTTGTATCTTTCTTCATAACACTTTCAAAATTTTTTGTAACGATATCATTTTTTTTGTTATTTATACAGTGTAGGAGTGTATTAACGTCATCTAATATTTGTACTGACTCCGTCAGGGACAGTGCACTATTTTGTAATTTATTTATTGCCTCAAGTACTTCTCTATAATTGTTGTAAACGGTTTGTAAATCTGCTTCAACGGAAATATCTTGGAATTTATCCTGGCTTTCCTTAATAGCCGCAGATTCGTTGGGATTGAATTGTAAGACGACTGATTTTATTTGCCGGAAGTATTTAAAATAATAAAACGCTGCCTTCAGCCATGTCCCCTAACGCGTAAGAATCGGCTCTGGTGGTTCGGGAATACCGGGACACTGTTTATGAAATTCACTGGTACGTTTGGGAGATTTGAGAAACACTCGTTTCGTATTTGTTATTAATGCATTTGCCTCAGGGAAATTTGCACGAATAGTTTCAGCCACAATATGCAGAGCATGAAGTTTACAAGTAATATGTATCATCCCATAATGTTCTTGAAGAGAACGACCTACACAACGCATTGTCGCGGCACTATCGGTCATGAAAATTAATACTTGAGTAGTGGCAATTTCAAATGTTTGTAAAGTATCAACGACTACGCTCTCGATAGTGTCGGCAGTACACGATTTTAGTCTTTTACTAGCTAAAAAAATTCCCTTTGTAGGTTGACGAGGTTCCAGTATACGTACAATCACATTCAAAATAAAATGTTTTTTACGGTCTGTCGTTTCGTCAATACATAACCACAGTAGTTTGTTTTTTATTGCAGATCTGATCATGTTTTCAATTTCGGTACGTACACTTGGCACACATCTCCTTAAGCTTGTTTCCGACGGTAACTCAAAGTCTGGATTATATTTATTCCAAAATTCACGGAATGGTTTCTTCCTGAGTAAGGAAAACGGTAAATTACACGCAGTCAGCATATAAAATAAATCAATTATAAATTGAGTTGCCTCAGTCGGTGATACACCCAGTTTTTTATTTTTGTGTTGCTGACTATTTACATGTCTTCTGCAGCCATATTTATCATTGCACATCAGAGGTATATTATAAATTTTACATATAATCTTACTTCCATTATATATTAAGTCAGGAAATTCTCCACAGAACTTTTTCACTTTGGCGGCCTGTGGGCGTTTCTTACTACGCGCGTCCGCCATACCGTCACAACCCGATCGCATACGGTAATAAACTACCGAAATGTGATGCGAGTTATTTGTTTATATATTACATTACATTTCCCCCCGGCCACGCCCGGCGGTACGCCTTCTGACTTGCCACGCACTTTGGGGAGCTCTACTGATCTATTCATCTAGAATATTGGGACGATAACAGTGAGTCAAAAACCTGAGAATGAACTCCTAGTTACCAGTAATAAAAACAAATAATTTTTTATAAAAAAGAGACAGTCGGAGATTTTACATACTGCTAGAGGAAGCAATTTTTTGTTGAACTAATTTTACTGAAATACGAATCCGAATATAAAAATATTAAAAAAATATATAATAAAAATATTTTAGCAGTTGAAATATTATGACTATTAGGCCATCTCAATGCATACACAAAGTCGCAGATAATAGAATTGCTCCAGAATGTATTCTTACTGATCCGTAGTACTGTACTGTAAGTAGTACACGTTCGATAATTGATACACTGTGACTCAGTTTAAATATTTACCTGCACGTGAACGCAATGAAAAGGATAAACGAACGCGTTAAATTCGCACAAATAACTATCCCCGTTAGTCTTGTATGTACGACGTACACATTGGAATTATTTTAAGGTTTTTTACACACGTGTTGATAGTATATGACAATAGCAGTCCATCGACTACTGGTTCTCACAAGACGCGTCACCCGATTCAAAATATTTAGAAAACGCACGTCACTTGAACAGATTTCCGAGAAGAAAAAATGGACAACTACATACATCTGGATCTTCTCCAGAAGTGCACGGTTTCAATGAAAATAAACAGAAACATTAACGTTTCGCAGAATGGAGAAAATGCGCGCTTGTAAAAGAGACGAAAAGTAGTAAGCAAATAGATCGGTTAATTTATATTGGCAGAATACATCAGAAAATGCCCAGAAACAACGATAAAAAAAAATGCTAAAATAGCTTCCTTATGCTATTTTGGCATTAGTTTTTAGTTATTGTTTCTAGACATTTTTTGATATCTTCTGTTAATATATCATGGTAAGCCTGTGGGAATGGCTTACATGCGCGGTTTTCTAAAGCACTTCTGCATACGCCGTCTCATGTTAAGATGTTCAAGGATTGCTCGAGGGATGGGTTAGGAAACAGTGTCGTAAATCGTCGTCAATCAGTGTCGAAAAGTGCATTAAAGGTAAACAGTGTTTACCTTTAATGCACCTGTTAATATGGTTCTGTCAGCTTGCTTTTCACACAAAAGCAAATAAGTACGAAGATTTCCCAAAATTTTTAACTGAACAACAATATTTATTATTCTTTTTAAAATCAATACATTTCTTTCTTCTTTCAAGCAACTTCCCAAAACAATGTAAAAACAATTTTTTTTGAAACCGTTTAAAATTACAAGAAAGGTTTGTTTAGACTACGTATATTGCGAAATTCAAGCGGGAGGTGTGCTTAAAAAATCAGCTCCACTTCTTATGAGATCTATTTTCGGGCTTCAAGTGGAATTACTACTAAAATCATTTCGTGGTCTAATATCTCTTCCCACAGCTTTTTAACTCCTTTATTGCTTTATAAAGCTATGTAAATACTTTGGTCTGAAGCTCAGCGCTTGCCAGTTACCTAAAGACGAGAATGTCGCAAGCAATCGATGATCTACAAATAGTCCCAAATATCTTGTATTTGCGTTCCACGGGATTTCAACCACTTCAATTTCAATTCGTTGGGTGAGAGCGTTCTTTACTTTGTAAATCTAATCGCCGCACACTTTACACACTTAACTCGCAGCGTCTACCATGCATTCATTTGTATTCAATTCTTGATACATTCAATCCTACGACCCGAATATGTCTTTGTCACTGCTTTGTTTTTCCAACAGTTAAAAAGGAAATTCGTTTTAATAATATGGATGAAACTGTATAAGAACTTTGTAGCCATGTTTTAAAAGGAACTACTCCAAAAAGCAATAAACATTGTGGTGCTTACGCAATAAGAGAAAGATGCACGAAACAGTTGACTAAATGCATTTTTTTTCTGGATGTAAGAAACAACCTTGAAGTGTTAAAGCAATATGCAAAAATTATTACTTCAACAAAAAAAAAAACTCATAAGCACTGCCTGAGCAAGCACTAAATCCTAGAACAATACGTTATGATAACCGTTTCCATTATTAACTATTTTATGTTCCTGTTTGAATAAATAACGAGTGACACAATACAAAAGCGAGATTAAAACAACAATTTCAAAAGCCTGTTTTCGTTATTACTGATTGTTTTAGTTAGTCTAGGTCAGTTAGTTAGTCACGCTAAGTGTCCAGGTATTCTAAATTAACTAAACACTAAATATTAATTATATAAATTCTTGTAAATATTAATTAAGTAATATAAATTATTAAAGATGCTGTTATTCAGGAACATAATATTACAGCCAAAATAATGAACTCGTACAACAATATATCCGATTTCATTTATATGTATACAATTGTCATAATTAAGCATTACATTACTAAATACTCGAACACATGTTGGTTCATTACTGTGCATCATCTTAAGAAAACTCATTTATTACCATCAATTATTTCAATACCGTTTCTCGTTCTCAAAGTTTTAGAGCACAAAAAGAAAAAAATAAAAACATCGAGGAATATTCATATCAAAACACACAAATATAACCTAAAAGTGAATGTTCTACACTAATTTTCTGTGCAGCTACTGATTGATAATTAGCTATGTGGCAATAATAAACAAATTTCGCTTTTTGTAAACCAAGATCAATCAAATCAAAGATATCAAGTTTATTACTAACTAAATACAAATCAACGTATTAGTTCGACCGGCGTTGAAAAAGGTTGGACAAAGTTAACTCGGCAGCGGGTATGTAAGTCAAGTCTGTGGTAATCAGGACAGTTTGTTTTGTATTTATGAGTTTTGCGTATAATCTTGCATGCGTGATCCCTTCTCTACGTTTATGTTGATTATTGGTTTTACTTTAAAAAAATGACTTTTATTAGATTTAGTGAATAACTTAAACATGTGAGTCCCACAAACCCTCAGGTTAAGTTTAATGGCTGCTAATCGTAACGTACATGAAAGATCAATGGCAAAGTTTCGATTATTTTATGTATTTCCGTTGCACCTCGTGCACGTTATACTTGATATAAAAGTACACGAGGACATCGAAGCGGAGCTACTGACTGTGGTACTAAAAAAGTATTTCGTGCCAAAAGCAACTAACGCATGAGAAGCTATCATTCAAAATAGTAATCCAGATATGGCAAGCCTTTTATATAAGAAAAAAAACAAAGTTATTGGGATATTCAAACGGCGCTCGTCGATTATCTATATACGAGCGTGGTTCAAGAAGTTCTTAAAAGATCTGAGAGATGGCGCTCATAGTACCTAAAACGATTTATTTCTAGTAGGTTTCCAATAGTTACTATACAGCTGCCAATGTCTCAGTTATATCCATCACATGGTTTCTTTTTTATTGAAAGCAAAGCAAAGAATTTTTGATTATGTAAAAAAAAATGAAAAAAATGTGAATTTCCAGCGGTGATTGTAACACTTCATGTTGATGTTTAAAAGGCTTAACACCGAAAGGGATCAAAACTAAGTTGGATGAAGTTCATGGCACATCTGCTTCTACGTTAGCAACTATTTACAATTGGGTAAATGAGTTTAAACGGGATGGTACATCCACAAAAGATAAATACCGTTCCGGACGGTCGGTCGACCGGAAGTCTACAATATGGTTTGAATGATCGACGAAGCAAAGTGCGCGAAGTAGTTGAGAAGACAGGCATATCGCAAAATACAGTGTTTTCAATGTTAGACGAAAAATTGGGTGCGAGGAAAATCTCGACAGGACGGTTACCGCGTTTGTTATAAATACAATTGAATTTTGAAGGCGATAGGCTACGAAGAAGGCGAATACGATAGAATTGGCCGGCAGGGTGATGGCTTCGATTTTTTTGGTCTTGCCACTATATTCGGTCAATGATAATTGATCATATGTTTGTATTATTTCTTGAATGTAGATTCACGTAATAGTTATTAATAAAAAGCAGGTCAGAAAAACGTGTGATAAAAATTACTAACGCTATTTTTCTTCCATTCATCATACCGAAATTACGCATAAATCAAAAACATCTGTAAATGCGATCAACATCCTACATATCGAAAATACCCATGTGGTTTTAAACAGAATTAAAAAACGAAAAAGCTTTATTTGAAACATTTTTTTCATATTCTTAGGAAAAGATGTAGGGTAAGAGTTATGCTTGAACGTAACACTCTGTGTTGCGTGTTACGTTCAAGCATAACTCTTACGCACGTGTGAGTAACGTGCGTTAATTAAGGTGAGTAACCTACGTTACTCACGTTAATTAACCATAAAACAAAATAACTGAAATACAGTACAAGAAGGGATTTTGGCAGATAAAAAAAAATACCGCGTACGTACTACGACATGATATAAGTTTTCACAAAGGATCATTGAAATCTAATTATTACATCCGGAAACATTATAAATATTATTTTGGGATCTTCTTCCTAAACAGTTCCAGTTAACATATAGTAATACTTATTGGACCTCCTAACCAAGAAAATTTCACTACCTAACTGGAACTACGGGAAGAATGGACGCGTGTTCGCGGGGATTTCATCAAGGTCGGATTGGAGGTACCGAAAATTACATACGTAACTTGGTCAAAAATAAACCTAAATCCAATTTTTAAAATCAATTTGTAGGTTTTATTTTAAAAGAAACTTTCTGAATTTATAAGAGGAAATATAATCTAAATTTTTATCTAAATTAAAAAGAACTAAAAAGATAATAACTCGCACACACAAAAATTATTTAATTTTCCCCTTAGTCTTTTTTTTTTCAATTTTCAAAAAAAATAATAAATCCAACAAAATAGTATAAGAAAAACTCTAATTATTAAATTTCACTCGTTTTATAAAAAGTCTCAATACAGCATATTTACGGCTTCTTTTTTGATTATACTCGATTTCAATGTACTTTTCTATTAAATATTTTCTAGAATTATGGTTTCTAATGTCGTTTTAATTTTTACTGGAACTTATTGTCAGCAACAAGTTGTAATGTACGTATTCAACGACCTTGCAATCCGTTTCCTGCTTAACTTTCAGTTTTAAAAGATATATCGGAAAATACCTGCACTATGTAACAATACCACCGTTACATAAAATTACCGTTCGTAATACTATGAACCAGCATTTTCTCGTAACAAATTACCTGATAATTTTGTTAACTCTAAGCGTAATGTTTTCAATAAAATTACTAATATGTCGAAGTATATATAAGGGCAATATAGAAACAAACATATTCACGAGAATATATTGTTCTTTTAGTTACATGCGGATATAGGATCTATGTGGGAAACATATAGATCCTAACGTATTGTCGTATTAATCTTTGATTGGAACTTTCATATGTGCGGTATGAGGAAGTGTAAATATTAAATGTAACAGGTATACGAGGATATGCTTGTAAAAATTGCTACGTGACACACAAACGTATTAAATTGACACCAAAACATATTTAAAAAATATAAAAATATATCGCTAGCGTTATTATTATATTATTCTCATAATACCTCAATCTATCACTAGATTTGAAAGGACTAACATCCAATGAACAGGAAGTTGCCTTGATGGCTGGTCGAATCTTTGACGTCATTTATCCAAAATGATTTTATTTGAATTCCAAATGAAAATCGTGCATTTTGATTGCTTAAAATTTGTTTAAATTGAGATCAAGAATTTATTAGCCAAAAGTTACCAGAAGCCCGCAAAACACCATTACAGAAATAACGTAGGTACAAGTACACGTAATTGCACATGCAAAAATTGATCAGGATTGACATTTCTCATAATAAAAGTTAACAATAAATAAACGAGTTAACCGTACTAACGATTAGAAAAAAAAAAAACCTTCCTTGCGGCATTTTTTTTCGAATTATAAAACAAAAATATGACATGAAATATGCACGCTTGGCAATGCTAATATACATTTGTTACATTCTACCAATTTTTAAAACTAAAATGTCTATATAAAGGACCATCAAGGATGCACATGAATGACCTTCGAACTTACGACATGGATTGTTTTAAATTTTTCAAAAATATGGGTAATCTGTGATCATGTATTACCAACTGTAATAAAGCAGCAAATTTGGCAAGTTTTTTAAAAGTATAAATCCTCAAATGTGTTGCATTCTTTAAATTTTTAAAAATAGTACAGTGTATTGTGCACGAAGAATTTTTCTATTGCCAACATGTTAACTAAGTTTTCGCTGCTAAATTAATAACATTTTATAAACAAAACAAGGATTGTTTTATAGAATACTTTTTAATTTTTATATCTATTAAGCAATAATGAAAAACGTAGGACGATATTGGTATTAAGGAAAAACTGAAATGTCTACGTGTGTAGAATTATTTGATCTCTTAACCGAATTTACAGAACGTTTAGATTTAAGTCTATATAATTAACTCACGTATTTTAACATCTTGTTTTTCTTTTGTCAATATCAAGGCAAGGCAATTACGCATAGTTATCAATCCTTATCTATTAATTACGCATCAAGCAAGCTGCATCAGAAGTACATTAATGTAAATTAAGCGGCTATCTGAATAAAACTACAATTGCAACAGGATTGTAGTTACATAGCCAACGTCAATATAAAGTAAATGTACGAGTTAGGATAACAAGAAGTCCTCTCTTAGATCCTTACTGTTTTAGAGCTTTCACGTGACGAATTTTTATACTTTACTATACTATATTACTCTGTCTGCCGGTTTCTCCTCGAATGTTTTTAAATATATTTTTGTATTTTTTAAGGATAAAAGAATATCCCACATTTTTAAAGGAAAACAGTATCTACTAAGTCCCCACCTACGATGCCATGTACATCCAAAGAACTTGCTGCTAAATATAAGCAATTGCAACAATTATCAATATATCAGTAATATTGAAATTTAAGTTCTACAAGTGCAAATTATTTTTATCGTTCATAATTATTAAATTCCGCTTTCAGTTGTTATCACTTTCCTTTATTTGTTCCCATGTCTTAATACAGTAGAAGAGTAGAAAGTCTTCATTCAAAAAATTCTATTTAATATTTAAATAATGCGGGATGCCAATTTCGTGTCAGAATTCGATGATGCGCTAAAAATTAAAACAATAACGCAAGACTTTATATTTTATTTAGTTATGAAAAACATATTTTGTGCCGAACAATATTTATAAAAACATGTCGAAACAACTTCTCTATTCGATTCTAGACGGAGGTGATCCATTAAAAAATTAAATAACATGAATCAAACTTGGTAACGATTTCGATGGCGATCTTACAAAATAAAGTTATTGTAATTCTTTCTCCTGTGTGTTACTGAAAACCCAAAGCAATATACGAATGAATTTCGTCACCGCTGAATAAGCTAGGAGTTTTCGCTAATACCTCAAATGATGTTAACTGCCTCTAAATTAGTTAGGAATAGGAAGCATTAAAAAAATTTAATATGGATATTTAAAAAGGCAAAAATTTACGGGTTGTTCCACTTAAAAAAAGAAATCTATGTAATGTATAGAGAAAACAAAGCACCCTGTATTCCTGAACATAATTTTATGTTGTGCAGCACTTGCCTTCCAGTACTTTTCATTCGAACATTTTTCTCTAAATTCCCCGCACGGACTGGGTAGACATGATACAAATTGCTGTACCTTCTAACCTTTTTTTATAAGTCGCGTTGCAAACCAAGAAGTCAATAGAAATATGGTAATCTATATTCTACAATAAATTGGACAATTTTGAACGATCATGATTACTTGTTTAGTTTCGCTAATAGTTAAGCGCGAGAATTATTAAATAAGACCAGCTTTTGTATAGTCGTAGCTTAGGTGATTTCGGTTTCGGTTAGTTAATTCAAATTATGCGTTAGATCATAATCGTCGTGAATTTTTAAAATTTATACTTACTTTACTTCAAAAACACTAAACTAACACTAAAAAAATTAGGTCGGTATTAAAACAACGAAGTTAGAAAAAAATCGCCGAAAAATCGTGACAAAAAAAAGGTAATCGTACAATAAATTGTAGATCTTACTGTTTCATACGTTGTAATAAAATTTAAGATCAACTTGTCCAGTTAGTTAATTAGCCAATAAACGCAACGCTGATAACGAAAGGTGTAATAAATGATATTGAAAATTATCATATTCCTCATATCTGATATTTCTATAGTTTCTTAATTTGTTGAGTTCTATTTGATACAAAATTGCTGAAATGCAGTGGTTTAATAAACGTAATTAACAGAATTGTTCCAAAAAAAAACAAACTGAAAGCATATTAAAATGTTTAATGGACAAATGTTGACGTGAAAATGCGTGATGCGAAAAAAAAAAATCAAAAAAGCATTTCAAACTTATAAAAACGAATTTATAGTAAATTTAGTAGCTTACTCGATTTAAACATATGAACTTATAGACAGACAGGAAAAATAAACATCCTGCTCATTTGTACCTACGTCCGTTCTAATACTGTACATACCTAAAGTTCAGTGTATTACTCACTATTTACCACAATCGACAAATAGTATATAAAAGCAGCTGTCCAGATACCTCCTGAAAATCTACGCAAATTAGTGAATCAGAGAGTACGAACATAAACAAGCAAGTACATTTTTATTATGTCGTTAAGAAGTCGGACAATGCACGACATAACAATATGAATGTATAAACAAGGCGATGCTTATAGTTGTAAAAGCCGTTGGTATGGATACGTACAGACATGCTTAATTCTAGAGAATATAAAGTTTAATCGCCTAGCATGCGTACGCTTCATTGATGGTTTTACGCAGCTCGAAGATTGTCCATATTCGGTTAGTCGTGCATTTCCCATATTTCGTGACGACCGCGTACGGATACTTTGGTACCGCTGTGATATATGACCTCATCAATTTTAATGATGGTAGTATTAATGGTTCTAAGCCGCAGGAATCCCGTCTGATATTTTCAGATATTCGGAGAACTGTGAATCTGACCGAATTACGGATCTAGTATTTCCGACAAGTGCTGATTAACCAAGTATTTTCTTGAAAATGAAGCAATGCCGATCGTGATCAACGGTATTGTACATTAGATGCATATATTCCCTTCAATAAGTAGTGCAACTTATCTAAAGATTACAAAGACTTTCAAAGGTATACCGGGAAAAATTTCTACATTTATTTTTTACATAAAACAGTAACATTATCCGGTATTGTTATATATCTCAGTCCAGGCCGCATTTTTCCATTTTTGCCTTTATTTACCTTTTTATCGTTGTCAATTTGTTCTTACTGGAACCTCCACTCATTTGTTTTCTTGTGCTTTTTAATTTATATCCATATTTGCGTATTGCTAGATTGCAGCGTAATCCTTAGCGTTATTTATCTCTAAAGGGCCTGGCGCAGTAGAGTTCACATCTTCTATCTCTTTCCATTTCGCACGCAGTGCGCAATAGAAGTACATAACATTACTGTTGGGTGATTGTATTAACAACCATATAAAAACCAGTGAAAGCTACAATTAGCCCCAGATAAAACGATGTACATATGAAACTATTTTTCCTCAAGAGTTAAATGCGGCAAAGATTTCGCCGCATGGAAGAATAATCCGGGATCATATCCACCTATATCTATCCAACCAATTTAGGAAACTGACCACCTAACTATTTCAGTGATATGTCGCATTTTCTTGAAGATCGATATGGCTACCTAAACAACAGATACAATTTATAAAATACTTCACGCTGTGATTGCAGGAATGGGCGAATTAAATAAATAGTCGGTTATTGTATTCGATTTAACAAAAACTTTCTATCGTACTTTCCACACAATCTCGCTTGATAAGCTAGAATTTTATGGCAAGAGGGCACTTGAAGTTAATGGTATCCTACCTAACAGATAATAAATGAATAACAACAGTTGAGTGGATCCAATTTTATCTCACAATGTGTGAAACAACAATGTTTGCTAATGATGAATGAACGGAATGAAACTAAAGAAAACACACAAGAATTTGGTATACCAGAAATACAAACAAAATAACATTAAACATGGAAAAATGCTTAGAACTAGACTAAGAAGCACGCAAACAGTTAAAGCTTTAGGAGTATACACGGAGAGAAAAAAACTCTAGTTATTTTGTAGTTTTTGTAGTAGTTACTTTGACTATAAAATAACACTGGTCAACAAATTTCAACATTTGGTTTTGCCATAAAATAATTTATACTAATTTCAATAGAAAACATTTCACATTTATTTTAATAAAAGGTAAAAGGTCAAGTTACCTCGATTTTTTTTATATTTCAATGAAAAGGTTTTTTAGATTAGATCATAATTTAATGTATATTTCAAATTATTATAGTTAGAAATGTGAAGTAATACTGCTCCGTCTCTTATAAACAATATCTACAGCATCTCTTCTCAACATCCAACAGTAATCGGCTAACGTAGCAGGATTCCATTTCGCCTGATACCGTTTTTCCATTCCCATGATGTCTTGGTGGAAGCGCTCACCGTGTTCATCGCTAACGTCGCCCATATTTTCCGGACAAAAATCACTACAGCCAGCAGCGTGAAACGCTTGTAACATATCCATTACTCAAATTTTATAGTTGTCAGCTTGTTTGTTTCCCAAGAAATTCGTGAAATCTTGTATTATGGCGAGCCAAGCTGTTTTTTCCTTCGCTGTTAATTTGGTTTCAAAGTTTTCATCATTTACTATTTCTCGTATCGGAGGTCCAACAAAAAATACCTTCTTTCAGTTTCCTTTGTGTTAATTTTTGAAACTTTTCACGAAGGTCTTTAAAACCTTCACCTTCAAGATCCGATGCCTTCACAAAGTTTTTCATAAGTCCAAGTTTCACGTGAAGTGGTAGTATTATGATAATGTTTTTCCCTGTCACGACTGTCCTAAAGACATAAAAAGTAGCAGTATTTGGTGTAGCCAGTTTACATACCTGAAATAATTGCAATTACTTTAAAATCTGCTCAAATATTCCAGGAATAGTCTTTGTACTTTATCTTTTCTAATAAAATGTTCAGATTTTCGTAAGTTTCTTCTTATAGAAACGGCTTAACCTATCGGAATAGAAGAATAGTGGTTTCCATTATGCAACAAAACTGCTTTTAGGCTGGTCTTTGATGATTCTGTGAATAATCTCCAAGAACTGGGATCATGATGTATTCCAAAGGCTTCAGAAAATTTATAAACATTATTGCAGTAGACCAGATTACCGGCCATACTATAAAGGCATTTTCTCTGTAACCAGAGCTAAGCCAATGTTGCCGCTTTTCGAATCATTTTTACATTGTATATGCTGTTCAATTTCATCAGTTACTAACTTAGGGTAAAAACCTTGTTGGTTAGTGTAATTAGTAATAACTAAAATTTGAGATTGGTGAAATTACAGTACGCAGTGAATACATTACTCAGTATAAACCGCACAGCAGTTGTAACCTAAGAGTTATAATAAACATAACATTCTAAAATGGCGTTATAGGTGCAGTATGAGTAGCAACTACTAGCACAATAAACAAAGCCTCTTCTTACCTATTGTGCCTCCGTTACATAAGATTGGCGATAGAATATATTAACGCTCGTTGTAACAATGTATAATAATGACCGCATAATTACAGTTATTTTTTACTACACCCTTCAACTTTGCGTACTCGAATATTTTGTACTGCGCAATATTGCGACATTTCCAATGCATTCACCACCAGGACCGCTTGTTACTTTTGTTAGCGATTCGCGAATGATGATGATTCTTCGCTAAAAGATCTATTGATAAAGTGGGATCTAGAAATAGTTATAGAGACGTTTAAGTGTTAGTAACATTTAATAGCCGTACATTCACTTTTTGGTTTATAGTTAACTTTGGTGGTTGTAGCATACAACATTTGTTGGTGCAACATTTACAATAATACGTATATTTACTGTTCTTGTAATGCATTCAGAATATCGCTAAAATGCTCAAACTTCTTTAAGTTTACTTGAAACTATAACAAACTAACACCAATTCAGGTAGCACTTACTCATTCTGATGCTGGATCTAACATATATTCGCTTAGGGGATACATGAAGTCCGTATTATATTCGTGTATATCGTGTTTTATCTAAATGAGGATTGTGTTACTAAATACATTAGGTTAGTGACCGGGTTACTACATCTTTGGAAGTAATACAAGAACATTTGGGCGATTGTGATCTGCCACATCTATAACAATGTTGGTGTTGCGATAGCACTATTGGATATACTAGAACATCATAGTACTCATAACAACTCTTTATCTCAGTCAGAACGAGTATACGTACTGAAAGGGCTTACACACTCCAAAAGAGCAAATATGGTGCAAATGATAGGGAACACTGTAAACCTTTCTTTAAATAACTTGCTTCAGTACTTAGTTTTCGCCATAGTCAACAAGCCAAAATTTGAACACTTTAATGTGTAAAATACCAAGTTGTAAAATTTATGCTCCTGTCGCAGACAAAATCGTTACCATTGCAAATGTTTAAATCAAAAGTGAAAAGATAACGTTTATTAGCCAAATTTCGTTTGTATTTGAAATGCAACAGTCTTATTTATTTTATGATTTTCTATAATTCTGAAAAATAAAAAATGTTTATTATTGCTATTGTTATTATTATTATTATTATTATTAATTGTTTCCACAAATTATGTGACTAGAGTATTTTTATATAAGTACATATACATACGTTTCTACAATATTATTGTTATTATTATTATTATAGACAACCTACCTACTATCAACATTCTTCTTGATTAAAACAAATAGTAAAATATCAATGGAATAAGTCAAATCCGAAAGAGTTTCGGGCAGCCTTAAGTGTCCCATTAAAATACAGACAATCCAGTATACAGATTCTTGATAGGCAGTATATATTGATTAAAATACCTACCATTTCCTAGAAGTTTTTGCACTTGATCAAAGTAACTTTCTCTCTACCAAATTATATGACACATGCTCTTACATTGTTACATCGTCACGCAATAACCAGATAATTAACTCCAACGTATTTGCAGCTTTCTAGTGGTGTACAGGGTGTTGAGCTTTCACGCATTTTTATATTCCACTCTAAATTAGCAATCTAAGTACTTCTAACTGTTTACCTCTCACGTACATGTCGGTTCGTAGAAATTTCTAATTCGATTCGGAATATCGACAAAATATCTGTTTGGTTTACTGGAAACTAGAGAAGGATATGGAATATAGTTATTTTAAATGAATGTATAAGTTCTTTAAACTACTAAACTGTTTTCTAAAGTCACGGAAAATATGACACTCTCCACAATATTTATAGAAAATTGAGAATTAAACGAAACGAAACATTTTAAACTTGCGGGTTATGTACCCGAAGAGGTGGTTCTAGAACAATCTGTTCCTCTAAGTATTGAACAGTGGACGTTCCTGACATCAAGGTTTCCTTACCCAGCATTAAGCATTAAGCAGCATTAAGGTTCGCTACCCAGCAAACGCCGATAATACGTTACTATATACTCATTCTTTTTCACAAATAGTTGCAATAGCGAAAATTCAGAACCAGCTGCCTACATATGAAAGATATCTCACCAAATGGAAGCTCACAGCTAACCCACGCAAACCAATACCTACCATTCTTACAAAAAGAACATATCTCGCGGTTCCCCAGATTTGTAAACGAAACCGTGCCTTATTCGCCCGCGATCAAATATTTAGGAATAACTATAGATAAGCACCTCACCTTTAGTAACGCTATAGAAAACAATATAGGAAAACTATGGCACTAATAAAAAGATATAGACACCTCCTTTTACATCGCATCCTCTCACGCCAGGTGAAATTACTTCTTTATAAAGTGGGACTAAGGCCAGCCTTGCTTCACAACAAATCAAACTTCAAACAATGCAGAATGAGTGTCTTCACCTCATTCTAAGAGAGGGAATGAGAACCCCCATCGCACAACCCCACGAAGCAGCGGAAATCCCGATGGTGGAGAACTACGTCCGTCGGGCAGCGACCAATTTTTACGAGAAAAGTGCTACCCCGAACAACTAAATAATTACTATCAAATCCGTGTGTCGTGCGATGTGTGTACAATAAATTAATATCAGATCAAAAATTATGAATACATATATTAAAATAAAATAGTTGGGTTGTAAGCACTCTAATCTAGATTTACTTACAAGGAAACACCGGCAAGTGTGATATTCCGATTTCGATGAAACTTCACAGACTGGAAGGGTACGTTAAAATAAGAAGTACGCATTTTTTTAGCGGCTCAATCGCTCAATTTTGGGCGTCATCCTCTATCAATGCTTGAGCAATTTTTCAATTTTTATTAATATCTCCGAAATTATGACAAATATCAAAAAATTCTTTTAACATAATTCGCAGCATATTACATTGTCCCAAGGATGACGCCATCTATCTTCACAAAAAGTTAATTCCTTATATAATAACTTATTTCTTTCTTATTCACCAAAGTAACCAAACGATGGTGTATAATAAATTTAAAGAAGTAGTAATAAATATTATAATAATAGATATTCCATTTATTTTTGTGTACCTACCTACGTGACAAATAAGCATGATCAGTCATCAATTTCAATAACGATTTGAATTATATAATAACCGCAATAATTCCTTTGGCGCCAAAAGTAACCGAGTTACATGATGGCCTGAAAAATATCATTGTATTTACCAACAAGACGCCATATTCTCCTTTGAAGATGTAACGGGATTGGAGTTTGAAAAATCCGCAGAACCTTACGAAGCCTAATTTGTAGAAGAAACAGAAAAAAATTAAGAAGACAGTTATGACAATATAGGATGTGTTCCTGAAGAAGGCAAGGCGGTAGTGTTATCGACCTAGAATACAAAACAAGAGCCGTAGAGTTCTGGAAAGGCTGTAAATCCAAGCGACGTTCTTTGGATAGTATCAGCCATAAATTCAAAAAAGTGAAATCGTTGCGACAGTTGTACAGATGAGAAGAAAGTGTTAATAGAGGTGACACCCACAGCGAAGAATTGCGGTTTATTACTGAATGCCTTCTAACAACATTTGAAAATAATGTTGTCGATGGAAAAATAATTCATGACATGGGTCTTCGACTTTGCTAGAAGCTAAAGAAGAAATTGCACACGAATCGTTTAAAGCAGGACATTGGTGGATATGGCATTTAGGACGATACATAATATTCTATCACGAAAGATAACAAAATTTGTTACTCGTTCTGTGCGCGTTCTATGGCGTATCTACGTTCTATGTTGTAAATAGAACCAAATAAAGATATAAATCAATCAATCAATCGTCCAGCAAACAGTATATGTCGGGTTCGATTTCTAGCCAGAACCAGCTCACAAAGTCACCTAAATTTTCAAGGCGTAGTTATTTTTCGAAGGTGAAAATAGCAGAATGTTACTAGCGAATTAAGTAATAACTATTAGCTACATTATTTTTTTAATAATAAATTAGCTTTACTTTTATCTTAACGCATTTTTTGTATGTTTGCACTTTTTTATTTATCATTTTTTAATTGTTATTAGCAGTTGTTATTTTGTCCAAAAAATACGTGATTTAAGTAAAATCCAATGTAGGCTATGGTATTGAAATTAATAATTTATAATTTATACATTACAAATTGTTATGTGCAAGCCATAACATAACATTGATAGTTGAGTAGTTGCAAACTAGGTTTGCTAATTGTTGAAATAAATTTGAACAAGGAATTGCATTTGTTTATTTCATTTTCATTTGTTTTCACTTTTTTTCATAAATTTTCGTCTATGTATCTCAGTCAAAGTTATTGAATACATTAATACAAATTGGTCGTAAATATTCGAAAAATGATTCTCTCGGAACTTCCTTATTAATAAATATATTTGAGTAAAATTTTAAGATCTTCTAAATTCAGTGGTGTAATCAGATTTTTAATGAAAAAATCACCAACAAAATTTTACTACTTTTCGAATTCGAAAAATAATTATAATGTTTTTTTTTGCTTTGGAGGTAGACTCTTTGATCCACTATCTATTAAAAAAAAAACTAGTTTTATCACTTCAAGAAAGGTGAGATAAACTACATCGTTATATTGAAAAAAACAGTCCTGAAAAGTTTGCATAATTTTTAGGTTGGTCTACCACAAAGTAATACGTTTACCTGAGATTTAACTCGAATTTCGGCCATGCTGTACATATAAACGTGATTGTTACAAGTAAACATACATATGTATCAATATCGAAGTGTCTGTCAGCTAATATATGGCCTGGCTCATATCTTCATTGTTTAGTAGACCGCGTAGTCTTGAACTTCACGATCTATGACTCAGAAATATCATTTGCGTTTGCTCTTGTATAAAGTTTTTTTTTTTCACGTTGCTTTCCCTTGCTAGCCTACTAAAATGAGATTTATTTTTAGAAATTACGAATTGCTATGAACGATTGGTGTGACAATGAATATTTATTGAAAGGAATTTTGATCCGAACTTCACGTTAACATTATGCTTATTCCTAGAAGACCACTAAACGGTTCTTGATGGCTCGTAATAATTCCCGACGCTGATAATTTCGCACAATTTCTTGCACCTTATGTTTATATTAAGCATATACATACTTACTTTACTTTTACGTTACTTTTTACTACGAAATCGTTAAAATTCCATGATAGAAATTTTATGATCTTTGCGTAACCTGTCATCAGCAGATTTTTCCATCCTTATTTGTTATTCGAAAGGATTTATTACCCGTCCAACTAATTCAATTTTCGTTAGTATATGCGAGCCAAATCAATTCATACGATGATGTAAGAAAACACCAAATTGACCGTTTCCCGTTCATTTATAATCTCATTGCTTAGTCGGTGACTTTTAATTGTTTTGCTGTCTGGGCTGAATATTTATTAATCTGTTGCTTATTTACTTTTGTTTAAGATTCTAACAGTGAATTAATTTTAGCTTAAACGAAGACCAACAACCGCAATCTCAGGCTTTTTGACAAAGTAGAAATGAACAGGTCGCCAAAAACAAATTCAGCAGATCGTAATTTCGTAACAAATTTACCATTAAACAATCATGTTTTCGTTTTTACCTTAAATTAAATTAAATGCAAATTTTCTGCTAATGGTGCAAGAAAGTGGGCGTTCAAATATTTGTAATTTCGTTAGATAGTAGAAAAATATGGCAGTAACTTTTCATCTCCGAAGATAATTTGAACAATTTCCGATCCAATGCAGAAACAATTATTTTTTTGTAAAATTTGATTCTATTCCTCAACCTAAGGTTTATTCGCTGGGAGTGGTCTTATTACTTAGTGTATTGTAAAATGACGTCACTAGAGCAGTCGGTGCAAGTGAGCATACGGTCGTGTACTTTACACTAAGCAGATGCGAACAAACAACTACCCGTAATTTTTCATTACATATTTAGTGTTCCTAGTGGCTAGTTTGGAAACGTTTCAATTGTTTGTAGGTTTACGATTGTTTGCGTTTTAGCGTCCTCATTTATTTTCAATTTTTCACTTCACTTCCCCAAAATTATCAATATCGCCGTTTAAAGTATGCATATTTGTTTATTTTTTGAAATTTAAATTCGCGCTTATTATCAACGCATACGCTTTTTACTTTTACTCCAAGCTACGTATAAGAATAATTGTCGTGACATTAGTTCTCAACGAATAACTTTTGTGCAACTGCATTATATCCAACGAAGGCGTGCTTTTACATTAGTCACTTGGCCGAGCAAACAAACCTATAATCTCTTTAAATTGTCTACACCCTTTTACCAGCGATGCTCCCATCTCTTTAATCCGATCAAATAGCAGCTGGCATCTCGTTCTGAAAAATAGATATAGTAGCTTCCTCATCCGACAAAAATATTTGTCCTCCAAAACTTGGAACCTAGAAAACAGCAAACAGTAAGACTGTGCATTATCTTTGCGTGTTGTCTTTCCTTTTCTTCAAATACGTGTTTCCGAAATTTCTGCCTTTAGCTCGTCAAATGATAATGAATAATATACACACGTTATTGTTTTTCCTTTTCTCTACCCGAATTAACACTCGAGACTCGATTAACACAACTCCATAACTATCTCAAGTAACGATTGATCATTTTTCCGGCTGATTAAACAACCTGCGCTCTTCTTGGAGCTGATTCACCTGTCGCAGTCCACTAATGCTAGACGTGGTTTCAAAAATACTACGGTGTAACCAAGCTCAATCTAGAATTATTAATTGACAGTAAAACTCCATTTTGCTTCGCTTAAATATTATTCATTCGAATGTAGTCTTCGTCTGGAGCAAGCAAGCGCGACGTCCAATGCTCCGTTAACTTTCTCATGCCCAAATCTTCAGCGAATGTATGATAAACACGTACTTTTAAGACGCCTGAAACTTTTACCATCTCTCCAACCTTAATTCATCGCTAACCCAGCTGGTACAACCAAGTTCAAATTCTAGCGTCCAAAATTTAATTCTGGCAACAGTGGCGCAGAGTATCCGTAAATAGCGTTCGTTTCGGCTTTAATATGTGTACGCGTAATATCTTTAAAATTTAAACCCATATTTAACCAAGATATCTTTTATGAGTAAAGCCATATTTACGTTGAGGCTACATTCGTAACTTTGAAGTACTTATTCAACAAGAAGGACACCAACTGCACATTCGCGAAGAAACTTACATTAAACAGAAAAGACTGGAAAAAGTTTATAGAAATAGAAGAACCAGCACACAAAGCATTTACTTACAGTAAGTGTTTTGAGTTAGTGTTTGGCTTGAAATATTTCTTTGAAGTCCTACTTCTTCCGTTTTAGGTTAATATTCTAAAACATTTTCCAAATTACAAATCCACTCTAATTGTTTTCTTTAACTTTTCGTTGTTCGCCATACTACGTTACAGTCCTTACTATCATTATTTAACCTTTCGAATTCATTCTTTTGCTTATCTTCTTCAGAGTGGTTTTCTAATTATTTCTAGAAGTTTTAAATAAATAGGTGCTCTTGATTCCTGATTTAAATTGAGATTATAGAATACTGTTTTCGAAAAATGTCAAGGAAATATTATCTGTGTATATATCTGTATATTATAAATAGCGTAACAAACGAAAGTAGTGTAGGCACACTCCGCACCGCAGAAGTTTAATTAATCAGTCTGGAACAGCTGCTTCCAAAATGGTTGGATCGCCATAATCAACCGTGTGACCGAATGATGTGAGGAAAATATTGTAATTCTAACAAGTATCTATTTCAATGTGCCGTAAAATTAACACATAAAAAATAGACTTGTCTTACCTAATAAATCAAACAAACTTTAGTATGACAACTGTTAGTTCTCTCTATTCATCTAATTTGTATTCCTTTTATAGAAAATAGTTTCGTAAGAGACCAATTCCAAGATTTTTCTAATATCATTCGTTCATACTGTTGAAAATGGAATCCATGCATCCTCGAAACGACCGCCCCGGATTAATTGATTTATTAAACTTGTATGATGCCTAGTGGGCCGATACTTTCGTGTTATTTGCCATACTACTCTAGAGTCCTTGCTATTACTATTAAAAGTAGTGTAGTTTTTGAAAGACAAATGTCTTTTATTAACAAATTAAATATTTATCAGTCATCTTTATCGTAATTAAGTATACAACACCAATCTGTACAAATTTTTCTGAAACGACAGTCTTCCCGTATTTAAATTGAACACAATATGAACTCCACAAAACGTTAACTAAATCTTCTTATATGACGATGTATTTCTAAAAATCAAATTACATGTATTTAATGATGATCTATAATGGAAACATTATAGAAATTTCCATATGGACCCATCATTCAGTCCGATTCTTTAATGAAGTGTCTGAGATCATCGACTAATTACGTAAATTTCAAATTAAAGATGTTTTCTATTGATCGAGCACAAATAAACTTCGTTCGTAATTCTGTTAGACCAATTTTGCTTTAAAGTAAACGAATCAGTCAGTCCCTACATTACTCTTGCAAATATTATTGCTACTAAAACACATAACGCACGCTAATAATAGCTAGTGTAATGTGCAATAATGTTAATATTACCATTATGAAATGACAAAACATGATGTATTGAAAGCTCCACGCCTCCTCGCGCGTTTCTTCAGACAACCATACGATATAATCGAAATTCTGGTATTTTTGGATCGTTCTGTGCTTCGACGTGTTTAAGACGGATTTAGGGATTCGGGTATCGTAACCGTTATTGGCTACATATTATTCCATTAAAATTATATATACGCATAACTCGAAGACGTTCTTAACAAGTGCGAGCTATATTTAATTTTACCAGAAGCAGTAATTCAATTATGGGTTATTTATAGGAATCCGATAGACTCTAGTGCTACGTTATTGTGTGGTGCGATTTAACGGGTTAAAAATATTTTCGTCGTTTATAAGCACGTACGCCAAACCAGGAAAACATCAGTGATGTATTGTTTGGGATATATTATTGAGAAAACTGGGAGAAATCAATTTTTTGACGTGACAACTGGTCGTAATAACTAATTTCGCATTAAAAATGTATGTAATAAAAATTTTTACAATTCACAATAAATATCTTATTATCTGGATCATGCACACTGCAACACCGTCAATGAAGAGTTTTTCTAATTTTTCTCTATGAAACCAAAACCATATAAATATGTTAAAAATAGCAGTATTTTTTTGTTGTTTTAGACTCATATCGTTACTTTCTTGAACTGAACTAATCTCGGTTGTTAGCTTCGTGATTTTTAAGATTTACCTATATACATTTCTTTATTAGTTGTTTTAATGTTAAGCTTTTACATGCAATCAGTTGTGCTTTAGATCAAAGCATATGTATGTATACGTTATGCAATTTGGAGAATATACTGGGTGTCCCACGATTTAATTGATACGTTTTAAATTTATGTAACAATTTCATGTAAAAAATGTTTAATGATCGTATATTTAAAACTCTACCACAAGCATTTGAAATTATAAGAAGCTCTACTAATGCAGCTATAGGCACCGCTGTTAATTCCACTATTATTAAAAAGTAGAAGTGGCTTCGATTTATCAATTATTGTCCATTACGACAATATACACCAACATAGATACACTTTGTTTTCTGTAATGGGAAGTAACGGGAGTTTCGTCGACGATTCCCCATTCGTAGAGCGCCATGGAAAAAGATTTTTGGTAATGTCCATCAGTATTTACGAGAAGCAAATAAGTTTACTGAACCTTCCGTATAGCAAAAACTTGCACAAGAAGAAGCAATGCTTAATGTAGCTCACGCTCAACCCTTTGAACTAATGTTCCAAGAATGTCCATCAGACTCAACGTAGGCCGCATGAAAGTATGAGAAACTTTCAAGCTTTAAATATTGCTGACCACCCAAGAAAATTTGAATTCAGTCGCTGATTGAAAAATCGAAAATGGGAAATAGAAATGTAAGCTTCTACGGCCAGAGTCCGTTAAAACTAAACGTGTTCCGAGTTTGGACCATGTTATGTGGTTTTTGTTAAACGAAAACGCGACGTTTCATATGGAAATCTTTCGAAAGCTACTGCAGACCGAATTCGTTCTAAAACAGCTAAATGTCTTGAATTGACCAAATCTCCTGCACCCAACATTTTCAATGATGACGGAATATACCTCACGAAGTTCAGTCCAGAAATCCAATTCATCTATTACCATTCTTGCTATCGATAAAGACAGTAGTTCTTGACCATTTCTAATATGTTGACAAAGTGATGGAGTTAGGTGACGGATCGTATGCGCTTATATCTAAAGCGCCACTACGCTACCCCCCTCGGTCTCAGTAATTATTTTTCGCCTCTGCATGATTCACATGCTGAGTAACTACTTCCCTCTTAGTTAGTTTCGCTTCTGGCGTCGTTTAGACATTAAGATACGGTACTAACTGTTGTCTACCACCTTTCCCTTTTCTGCAGCCTCATATGATTCGATGTCGATTTTTCGTTTAACAAAGAACGGCATGGTTCACTGTTGCTAGAAAGGCTGCCTCGTCGACTGCCCACAATATTAAAATAATAACGCGGGGAAATTGATGAAAATGTTTCAAAGATCGGTTTTTACGGATGTAAACACTTTAACTGCGGAAGAAAATACTTTGAAAAACCGTATATAAACGTGTTATGTAATAAACTGTGTCTTGTTTTACTATGCTAGGACAGCTCTTATATATAATATGGTACTCAAACAAATTTATCCGTATTTAAACCAAAGTAATCAATTTATTTAATGTTTTTCTTTTTATCTTTGCTTATTACGTACATTACAGTTTAGACTATACGATCTTACGTTCTTAATGGACAATAAAGCAATTTCATGATGTACATCATAGACAATGTTAAACGCTTTAAGATTTACTGGAAGCCTACGCCACAAATGTTTTTTTAAAGCTCACATCCAATTAACTCGTTTATTGGTCAATTAATCTCAAGATTTCGACGTTGATAATACAATTACCGCATTGTAATGTTGCAAACTATGATTTATGTTTTTTTTTTTTTATCTTTTCCGTAACGATTTTCACTTAAGAATCACAAAACGAAAGAAAATCAAGTCGGTCTATATTTACATAAAAAGCCATTTCTACAGACGAACGCCGAATTTCGCCATTATTTTTCCAGGAACGGGTACTCCGTACCTCCTTTTTGTATATTTTTTCTTATTTATGAATAATAAAGTTAAAATTACTTAGAAAAATGTGTTGTATATACATACATATAACATGTTTTTAGACCGTTATTAATTGGCTCTTTAAAAAAAAATTAAGCAGAAGTATTTTTCTAAATTGATGCATTCTGACGCAGAATAACTCCCAAATTCCAAAAATGTAAAAATATACAAGGTGTTCAATTGAAAATATCAAGATTGAAGTAATTTTCGGTAAACTGGTACAATCAATTATCTCTCTGCTACGAGATTTCGAGTCAATTGTTTAATTCCCCTCGTACTTTTAAAATCAAGACAGTTCCTCCAGGACAAGGTTCACTCCGAACAACCCGTATATAAATTGGTTGCCCTAAGTACTAGAGAGCTTGTAATTTAGCTAACTATAGCCTGAATATGGGCTATTTGATTTTGATAATGGCGCTACTTTGGGCGTTTGAAACAATTATAAAAGTCGTCTATTTCTGGAGATGTTTACGTCAATATCACATTATACACAATGGACTTTAAAAGTGATACCATTCACTTAATAACTTATTATATTTTAATTTCACAAATAGTAAATTTTTAAGAATCACGTGTATTTCAAGTTCCAATTTTCGTGTTTTTCTTTCTTTTTCCTGGAATGTACAGCCTTCTATCGACATTTCTCATGTATTTTAAAATCAGTTTGCATTTAACTGAGCACATCAAAAAAATGTCAACAATAACGAAAAAATAATGCTTAATATCTTCCTCATCGTATTGATGGAATAATTCACAGCAAACGCAACAAAAGGAGAGAAAGAAATCATTAACTCACGGACATGTGTTCAGTTATATATACAGTCTTATTCGGATATAGTACGAAAAAAAAATTAGGTGAAAGAAACGCATGAGTAATGCCTAAATACAAAATATTATGGTTCTATGTGCACGTAGTAACGAGAAAATGGTTTTTCTTTATTCGAGTCCGACTCTGTCTTAGTTAACATATGGGAATCACCGGCAGTCGCTGAAGCAGCGTTCGGATATCCATTTAGTATGCACATAGCATTCACCGTCGTTACACGCAATTGCAATGGCATCCTATACGAATATCGAATACACCGATATGATTTTGATTTATGGCGAAACAGGACAAAATAGTCTTGCGGCAGAAAATTTGTACGCGGAACGGTTTCCCAATCGGCGGCATCCATCATCCGAGACAATTGTGAGAACCGTGTATCGACTTCGAGAAACAGGATCAGTAATTCCACGTTTCGAAGGTCGTGGCCGTCATATATCACGTAGAGTTCAGCAAGCGGAAGAGCATATTTTAAACATCGTTGAGGCGGAAGCAGGAATAAGTACTACAACTTTAGCCCAGCAAGTAAATGCGTCCCAAACGACGGTGCATCGAATTTTTAAAAGTAATTTACTTCATCCGTATCACATCCAGCGCGTGCAAAGATTATGCACGGTGGACATTTCGAACATTTTTTACATTAATAAATTATTTTGTCCTGTTTCGCCTAGATCGGTCCTTGTTAGGACCACCACAAATTTCATAAAAAGAAAAAGAATGTATAACTACAAATAACTCAAAACCCGACATTTCGGATGCATTAACTTTAAACATTAAGAACGCAAATCATATGGTTATCGGCATATTCAATGTAAACACATAAACACTTCGACATCAGCTGTACGACAGACTAATGCATTTCAATAGACTAGTCACTATTCATAGCATCTACAATGCTTTATCGATTTTTATTTGCATCTGGGTTAACTTTGATTCATCAGCGGTATTTGTATAATATAGGAGAAACAAAGATATGGACCGGCTTTACCTGCATTTTGGGCTCTAAAATTTGAACAAAATGTATATGTTACAAATAAATTTCTTTTTAAATTTTCAGTAACACATTGATAGGTAGTCTTCAGATTTCGGTAGCTTACGTGCTATTTACAGGTAACCCTGTATATACATACATCATGAAAAGCCTCTCGAAATATTTACATGTGCGTTTCCTAAAGCGTCTTAAAGTAGTCAGTACTGTTCCAGGGACCAATACCTGATTTATATCGCTGCTTTCTGAACGACAGGTATGCGTAGAAGTCGTCAAGAAATGTCGAGTTTGTCGTTTTAAAAATTGTGCCATTAACTGTGAGGCAACACCGATAAAGATGAACATAAAACATATTCTGGAAAGCACACTGATGACGCCGGGTAGGTAGAAACGTGTCCGTGAGTTAGTATATTTTTTCTCTCCTTTTGTTGCGTTTGCCGTGAATTACTCCATCAATACCATGGAGAAAGTTATCTTATCTTTATTTCTCGCATATATTTCACATGCGATTGAAAAAAAAAATTAATTTTCTTAATTATTGTTATGCTCTAAGTAGTCTCAAAATTTATGCAATACTTTTATCATATTTGACTTTCTTTGTACAGAAATTACAGTAACTCCTGAAGAAGCTCGAAATAATGAAGGAAATACTATTAGAAAGAAATGAAGTTGTAGATTATATTAATTGAATAAATGAACATATAAGAATAAAAATATCTGTCGAAATAACATAATATATTTGTAGATATTGGAAAAGCGCAAACGTTCCTGAGAGGTCTCCGTGATGTAGTGGATAGCTCGCCCCTCTGGCAAACGGGAGATATAACGAGAGACCGCGGGACACATCTAGAGGTTGTTGTTTTTTCGATATATTAACGATTTTATTCTTGATGATTGACTGTCTAAATTTGTTATACATGTCATTCTTTTACGCAAAAGCGGCTTTATTTTGGTAAAAAGAAATGCATAACAAAAATGGGCGTGCAGGGTACCCGGCCCCCATGTATATATTTTTTTCCAAAATTTACTTCATCTTTACGACTAAATTTCTCTAAATCAAGTCATTAATAGAGATGACAAAGACAGGTGAAATTATATCCTTTTTGCAGCGATTAGATAGACTCGTGTCTATTCGCCTCCTGAGAACGGATTCGTGTTGCCTACTGGTGTCCCCGACGAGTTTGTCTAGACTCCGCAAAAAAAGTAATAATTCCATCCACCTTTGTCCTCTATACTTATTAATACTGCTACATATACCTGCTATAATTTCCGAAATATTTATAAAAATTTTAAATCGTCCAAATTGTTGGAGAAGGTATACCTCAATATTGGACAATTCGGCTGCTAAGAGAAAATTTGTTGTTTTTACTACTAAGTACTCTTTCAGTCTCACAGAGTTCCATTGAGATCTAAATTTTCGGGTCGCTGGTATTGCCCTTATAAGACAAAGTCAAATCAAATGATATCTTAGTGTCAAAAAGATTATACAATTTATTATATCAAAAATAATCACACCGCTTTTATTTACAAATTTTGAAATGTTCGGCCATCGCCTAATGAAATTTATGAAATGCTTTCTAATTATTAAAATAACTGGATAAAAGGAAAATTCTTCTCCTTAGCCGTTAAATGAATATAACCTTTCGAACGCTTTTCTTTAAGTCAACGTTTCCCATTTTTTTTAAACTAATTACTGACACTTTTCTACTTCGTATACCGAAAAGTATTTCGCATTGTCGGTCTTGAAATACAACATAAATACCACGGTTTCCATTCTTATTTCAGAAATTTCAATACCGTATATGAATAGTAATACCTGCGCCAACACAAAATGTATAAAATCTTTTAATATCATAAATTAATCTATTAACGAGCTTATTTGCGTTCCAGTTTACCGTAATGAATACGTGCGGTTCTACAAACATAGTTGTGGTAATAATTTACCTGACTTTAGTACCGTGTTCTTTGATCCTACCAATTACTTCATGGAATTACGAACTATTTTGTTTTGGGCGCTGTCAGACATTATTTTTATAAACGCCTACGCTAATTATTGCATGCTAGCGGGCTTGTATTTTAATAGGTTGTTCCACTAATTGCGTTAGTGTTTATCTTTTAGTGATTTCAACTAGTCGTTTTATTTTAAAGCCACAATTAGTTATCAAGGAATGTGGATTGAGCAATGGGGCAACGTCTACGATACTGGAAAGCAAGGTAAGCTTGAGCGTTCCGTCGGATTCTCTGAATGGAGGCATGTTATGGACTACCTCCTTCAAGTGGAATATTTGGGTATTCAATGGGGATTCCAATGGTTACGTCCATTATTCCAGGCCACCCTCTTCAACGCATAGCGTAAGGAAACTTAATGAAACAAAGTTATCGAAACTGCAGAAAATGCGGCGGCTCGGGAAGATGATACCGAAGATAGAAGATCGGTCTTCAGCCAAAATGAAAGCAAGAAGAGAAAAATCTTTAGCATGCCTAGAGCAATCAAAAGAAAACCTATATTGGGTAAAATCGAAAAATTATCGACGGTATAGTCGAGGAAAAATGTCAGGGATTTGGTGGTGGAGAATACGATACTGATAGCACGATTCAAGATGAAGAATTAAAACACCAATGCACAAAATACCAACAGATCCTTCAGCGCAAGAAATCAACATTGCGGATGCTTCCTACAAATACGAAGATTACATGTTTGTGAAGGAACCCAATATCTACAATATATTTTCTAACATTCAGCAATAGCAACACTGGTTAGCCATTGCGTCATGAAATCGTCGCGCCTGAAATAGGGTTTATCGTTTATTGATAGATCAGCTTGCTTATATTAGGATATATTAGGGCGATCCTACCATTTGAGACTTGCTTACGTCACGTTACATTATCTATGTTGCTTAATAAAGCAATAGAAATAATATAACTAATAATAATCAAGATGGTATTCCGCTCGTCCTAACAAGACTGTATTCGGTTTAGTAAGTTACGTATAAAATTACTGAGCAGTGCAAGTTAATATTAGCGGCGACCGCTGGCGTGAATATGTAAAATCTGTCAAATCTATGTGTTACTGAATCTCATTTCATATTAAACCGACATACATATTTATTCATCATATGAAAAACATATTTTTCAAAAATCCCTGATGATGTATTAAAGATTAGGTATTCACCACAAATGGGAAACTATTGTTTATATTTGCAAAATTCATGTTGTGAATTGTGCTTTTTTCAACCTTAACGTCAATGCGGCACCTATTTACCAATTAATATAATTCCGTTTTCAAATATTGCGCATATGCATCATTTTAAAACGCCAATTATTATCATTAAATTTATTTGACATTTCGTTGTTCAAACATGCATGTTCAACAATGGCAACGGCTGATCAACATATTTTAGGAGCTTCGAAACAAAAAACAACATTGAAAACCTCTATAGATCTCTCAAAAAACAAAGAGAATAAATAACTTTATGATTATAACAGAAATTTCTTCCGGGAGTTGTGTAATTAATATTTTACTTGACGTTTCGTTGATCACCTGTTAGCTTCTTCAGAAGATTTCTAAGTACTGGTATTGTTGTCCCTTGCTTCTCGTTATATATTCCATTTCTGTTCCGCTTTGCCGATCAATGACCGTTCCGCTCTTTGTTGATCTATAACCGTTCCGTTCCGCTGAATCGCGTGAATAACGACTCCGCAGTGCCTACTTCCAGGCGTTCCTGATCTTGTATCCGTCTTTGCGATTGAAGTTGTTGGCATTCTTCATTATTTCGATCGATTCGCGTACTATCCTCGGATAGTAGTGGCTGGTCCTGGCTAATACCTTAACGTCGCTGTAGGTTATGCGGTGGTCTCCTTGTTGGTGCGGGTGTTCTGCTATTGCAGATTTTTCAATAAGGGTTCCTCTCGTGTTCTTTCACTCTGCACTGAATACTCCGTCCTGTTTGACCGATGTAGCTTTTTCCAACATTGGCATCTCAGTTCATGTATGCCTTTTGTTCGTAATTTCGGTAACATGTCCTTATTGGAAGGAAGTATCTGGTCGATTTTGGTCACCGTGTTGAATCGTGTGGTGATGTTCTTTTCTCCTGGGATCCTTTTTAGCCCGTCGATGACTCCGGCTATGTACGGAAGGTATGCGTATCCTGCTGATTGTTCTTGATCTTCGCCCTTTTTCTGCTCTCGTGGTTTCATTATATCTTGCATACCGTAGCCGTTCTTCGGCATGGCGTTTTTGACGTGTTGTATTTCACTATTCATGTGATGTTCGTCGCTGATTTTCTCGGCTCTTCTTAACAATAAGGGATCTCTTCTGTTGAGGATGGTGATGAGATGTTGCATGCAGGTACCGGTCTGTGCGAGTCTTCTTACTGTGACCCAGTCAGTACGCTCTTCTTCGTGCCGCCTTCTTCGATCTCCATGGTGAAGTTAATGTTTGCGTGTTGTCTGTTGATATGTTACAGGAATTTCTCTAGAGGTTTTGGTCCGTACGGCATGACAAAGGTGTCAGCAACATATCTGTACCAGCATTTAGGTTTTATCCTGCTAAATTCGATGGCTTGTTGTTCGAACGCTTCCATAGAGATGTTGGCAATGACCGGTGACAGAGGAGATCCCATTGCAGCACCGCTCGCTTCTTCGTAGAATTCTCCGTTCCACAGAAAGTAGTTCGGAAGTAGTTACTACTATGGATTACGCTTGTGAAAACATACACTCTGTAACCTTATGGTTATTTAAGTTTTAAGTTATGTACGCAGAAATCTGGCGTAATGAAATATTAGGACTTATGTTGAAATGACCCAATACATCCACTTGAGCGCTCTCATTTGAAACTCTCGGCTACTTATGTTTTACATTTGCAATTTCTGGATAAATTTGTCAATAAGAATTAGGACGTGCCTATGAGATACAATATTACCTGGATGCCTTTCGTTAAATGTTGTGGCAGTTCGTCGAGCTCATTCATTTTCGGCTCCATAAATTAATATAATTTCAACCCTTCCTTGCAAACTGTAAACCATTATTGTTATTTTGCTTAATTAAATTTGGGTTGATAACACTAACTAACAATTTATACAAAAGCAGCATGTGATGTATGTATTTCAAAACGGGGAGCACCGGAACAAAAGCTGACGTATCCGCTTTTTATGCTATCCCCTGTTTTTCGTTTATACCATTATCTTAATGTTCTCTAAAAAAATTGAATCAACTTTAGTAACTTACTTTCCTTATTTTTTGCGAATTTGTAAAGATTTTTAATATGGATTTTTGTTCCGGTGCTCCTGAAATAAATTGACCAATTCAGAACAAACCAAACCAAAGGATTGTTTTAAAAATCTCGAAAACGAATCGATCAATATTAAAAACCTAACCGTCAAAGTGTACTGTTTCAAAAGACCATTACTACCCCTTCCCATTTAAGATCTGCAGGGAGTTCCCGGGGGCTCAGGATTTAAGTGGGTGAATTAATTTTTGCATAAAAACCTGTTCCCTCGATCGATTCCTGTGTTTCAGGAATAAATTTTTCATAATTTTCTATACTTCCGGAAATTGAGGATGGGAAATTTTCAAATGAACACGGTATATAATGTCTGTTAGAAGGTAACAAACAATAGCTATATCTACCAATGCTTCCATTAACTTTCGACATTTAAAAGATGTTTTAAGTCTGGTATTTGGTGAATGTACACGTACATACACACATAATTTGGGAAAAGCATGTGATTCACTCGATAAAATGGCCAACGAATGATATAAATTATATAATATGCCGTGAATACATCTCAAATACCTTTTAGTATTGCTGCTTCGTATGTTTTTGAATGGCATTAGTCATATGTCTATGTTATTTTTATAACATTCACTGATGTGTTGAGAAATTTTTCTCGACTCGAAATTACTTTTCCCGTTAAAAAGCATTTCTCAAAATAATACATAACTGACTTGAACAAATTTGGCAGGGTGTAATAAAGAAACTCCGCCCTATCCCCAGAAAAATATTTAAGACATTAAAACATCTGCTTGCAAATTCGATGATTACGTATACTAAATGCTACACTTCCTTTTTCAGTTAGTTAATAAAAAAAAAAATAAATAGTATTTGGATATACCAATGTTAATATTTTAAACGTGCTATGAATCTTGTACAGCATCCACGTGTAGGGTTTTATATAACATTACATGAATTGAAGCGCATGCGTTGCGAAAACTGAACATCCTGTATACTTGAATATAGTTCCACATTATTTAGCATCTACATATCTTCCTCACAGTATTTTGCAGTATATGACTAACGCTAAATACGGATTTGTTATCTAGAGTGTCAAATACGAAAGAACTAATAGAAATCCGCAACACCAGACAGTAACGAAACAACAATTTTTTAAATCAACTAAATAAATATACAATTGCAAGATGTAAGATGGAAGAAACGGCAAATTCCTGAAGGTTAGCAGCTTTAGGCTCTCTTACGGCACGAAACCATCGCCAAACAAAGAAAAGCTAGGAAGGTAAGGTAGTAGCAAAATATGTGCTCAACTCTCTTTTGTCATTCGCAGGACAGATACAACTCCCTCTTTTGAACAAGACCCAGTCTCTACATGTTCCTCTTTAATATGGTACGATCAGTATGGATTACATTTAGAACTCAAACAAAACTTTGCCCAGTTCAATGAACCTACATTGCTTACATCTATTTTGCTCACGTTGGAAGGTTCCATTTCAACGTGTGTTTACATTTAGTTCCATTTTTTTACGATCTCCTTCCTCCGATTTCGCCCAGGTTAAGCATTCATCTTTGTCTTACACGTGTAAGTAAGAAGTATTTAGAAAAAGTCAAGTAAACAACTTTTAGACTAAATTTGCTAATAGAATGAACATTCTTTGTGTTAAAACTATGTTATCGTATCGCATTTGAACAAGCATATTGTTATTCATATGCCGTAATTGAATTAGAGCGGATTTCATTACAGCCATTCTACTTCACTGTACGTAACATCATTGTACCTGGAAAATGTTATTTGATTTAATTCAAATAGTAATCCATGGATTTAAAATGTCTAAATTATTCGATAAAATATTCAAAGATTCAGGGTATTATAAGATCTTCTATAAAAAATTTAGAAAAGCACAAGATCACAGCGGGCAATATCTGTTGTAAATCCGGTAAAGCTTGGGGCCCTAAATTTCAAGATTTCGGATCCTATGAACGGCCGTCATGGCCACCCTCTTAAGCATTGTCGAAAAGAGCTACTTGTTATGTACATATGTTAATTTTTAAATAATCATTTAATATAATATTGTCACAATGTGATATTTATATCTATAAGACAAGTTAATTATTCTTGGCAATTGAGCTCTCTTTGGAATCTGCTAGTTCCTCTTACAGTAGGTAAGAGTGTTGTACGTGAATCTCTCGAGTGATATCCCCAAGTCTTACGTCTTTATCAAGGCTAGGTAGGCCTAATCTTCGCTCCATAGAGAAATCTAGTTTTCCTTAAGTCTTCTGTAGGGTAACTGTTATCCACTATATACTCATGCCCCTTATTGATAAACGCAATTCACGTTTAAGTAAAAACTCCAACGAATTCTTCATAACAAACTCTTAAATAAATATAAATCGCAAAGCTCTTAAAACATTGTCAAAGATAATTTATTAAGAACACTATTGATTTTGAAGTTGCAGATCCTCAACAGTCCAAACAAGAAGTTGCATCAAGATATAAGCTGGATAATATTCTTATTTAATTAACAAGTTCCTAAGTAACAAGTTCGGATGTCAAAATAATGCGAATGTCATATGAATAAAAGGAATATTTTATTGAAACTCAAGGAAACACAAATTGAACTTGTTCCAGATGTTAATAAAACATTTATAAGAAATTTCATCAATAACAATTTTACGTATACAGTTGTACAAAAATAACTTTTGTACCAAATCTACGATATATTCGATTTCTTGTTTCTACGTCTTCGAGTACATTAATTTTATTATCAATAGGTGGCAAGATCTTATATCATTTGTCTGTTATAGCGATCTCATAAGCTGTAGCATGCGATTTTATGTGAAAACACATCAAGATAGTTACAAATTCAAACTGCTTCAAAATAGAACACAACAGAATATCAAATAGGTAAAAATGCATATTTTTAAAAATACCGTGTAATTTTTTGCATATATCTATAAATACACGCCATATTTAACGTTAAATCGGGTATGTTTATGAAACAGAAATGCAGATAATGTCGTATTGTCTGCAGGCTAATGCGCTAATATACAATCTATTAACGTCATATGGAATTTGTGATTCCCATAAGGATACACGTAACAATGTCGTCACGATTCGCTCGCTATAGCGAGCGAAAAGTGATTTCAACATGAAATATGCACAAGATAACAGCAACCGCTCAGTTTCTCCAGAGCTGGCTTAAAACGACATTATAAAAGATCCAGGAAGTTGTTAAAAGCAATCCCAAATTAGTGGAATTTATTTTCATAATAGAATTCATTAATCAACTTCAGGAATAAAGAAGTAATTTGGATGTAATTTTGTTGATTATTTGTTTGTTTCCTTCTCTGAAGTTCCCGGCGTAACATGAGTTTGCGGAAATAATATCATTATGGTCCAAATTACACGAGAAATATTCGCCTGTTATAAAATCTCGTTTGTGAATAGTAGAATATAATTCGATAATTGTTCTAGATTACGTAAAGCACCAATTAACGTTTCTCAAAATAGAAATGCCACCTACTATTAAACCTGGTAGTCGATATTCATTTGTTCATGGATTCATACTATGTGCATTTGTCACCAAAAATTCAGGCGCTTGAGTTAAATGCTCCTCGTACCGTTCCCAAAAGAACTCATTTCTACTTAAGCACCTTAGTATCCTTTATAAAGGCCATTGCCCAAAGAACATCCACTACGAAATGTTTTCCTCACTTAAGCACAAGCAAACTCTTTTCTTCTAGTAATTCGTATCTTTCACACCTAGATTCGCTTACTGATTTTATTATATAGATCCTCTTTCAGGAGGCAGTGCCTCGTTATTGACCTGGTATTTTGACTTTTTTTGCCACATCTGATTAGGTTAACAGAGAACTAAGCACAACTAAGACCAAATTCCCCTCTTAGCGTAATTCTAGTAATTCCACATACGGCCTCTGGAGATCCCTATTCTTGCTCACCAATAATATTTTCTCCAATAGGTGCCAAGTAGCACAAATTTCCCTCGCCAAAATGATGCCCCAACCAGTTCGTTTGTGGTATCATTAATTTAGTAGTTTAGAGAACTCGTTGTATAATAAGATTGTACATTGTAAAAGAAACGTCTCCGATACAATATAACTCTGAGTAGCCTTTGGAAATTGTATTACGAGGGCAACCGACAAACTTCAATTTAAAAAAGAAACTTTAACGCGGTATACAGACAGTTTGAGAATAGACAAAATCGAAACAAACATAACAATTAGTAGACGTAATTGTCTTTTAAAAGTACAGGGTTCCAAGTTAATATAGCTCTGGAAAAAATGGTTTCTGTGATGCGAATTGCAATCGCAAATATTTTTACAATCAGGTAGTACTAAAGGTTCACAAAGCTTATCTATAGGAGTCTGACTCGATATAGATATGTGTATAAAATCTACAGCAAAACGCAGTTACTCTACATGGATTCTAAACTGAACAAAATAATAGACAACGGGCCTTTCATTTATGCTTTAACTCTTGCTATGCTTTACAAAAGAGTCACATTAAGCAGAAAATTAAGAAATGAAAGGAGAATCAGAAGGCCTGGTCCTGGAGAAATATTTCTATTTACTTAGTTAATCGTCAACCCATCGACCCTTTAGGGGCAAAGCTTTACTAGAATTGAGTAGGCCGTGTCGGAAAAAGCATGATTCTTCCCGCCGTTTCGTATCCTGGAGAGCGGGTCTTCTCTTTTTACCACCGCTTTCTTCATTTCTTCGAATACGTCTCTCTTTATTCGCCGGCATTCTTTTTACATGATAATACTATCTCGGTTGATTTTCTTCGATCTTGGATTTTTCAGTTCTATCTGTGCATAACGTTCTTATTTTACCATTTCGCGTTTCCCTTTCGATTTTTCTTAACAATTTCGTTTCAGTTGCTGTCATTTCGCTTCTTTGTTTTTCTGAATATTCTTTTTTAAACTGAGCTTATTAGGAAGTATTTCGAGCTGATTCTTCTTTATCGTTTCAAGATGTTTCAAAGTTACATTTTCATTCAAACCATTTTGCAACAAATAAATTAAACATTAATTATATGTTAATTCTTTTATGTTTAATTTAATTAACTTTCGTTATTGTGCGTATTAATTCAGCCTAGTAATTCATTTAGCATTGTTGTAATTTCAGGGTTATTGTATTGCTTATTTGCTTCTTCCCTGGACTAACGCACTTTTATTTTCTTTTGTTTTACTTCGAGCAATATTTCGTATAAATAACCCATTGTGTATATGTCAAACTATTTAAAATTGTTTAATTTTAAGTATGTGGTTCCATTTGATATATTTTCTTCTCTTGCTAGATTCAAGCTTTTTGCTAGTTCAATTATTCTTCTAACCACAAATGATTATAATTTTATCTTTTTCTTTTTAGGTAGTAGGTAGTTCCCAATACATCATGTTTCTCAATTTTTTTTATATTATTTATTTATTTTTTCTCTTAAGACATACGACCAGCTCTCCTCGACACTAAAAGCAATGCTGGCGCTAGCACAATTACGTCATAAATTCTGCTGCCTTAAAATATTGGGAAAAACTGAAGATCACTTCTATCGTCTATGGTAGGAAGACGCCATTCTATGGAAATGTGACGCTGTTAGTTATAAACGACATCAACATTTCTAGATATTACTAAGACCCATTGAATTGAACGAAGAGGATGCTAGAGAAGCACAAGAGTCTTCTATTCTAATATGGGGCACATAATAATAGCGTTATATCGGTAGATAAGGTAGATAAAAAGAAACACTCTCTGACTATTGAATATTAGCGTGATTACTAAACATCCATTGTATAAAAATGAAGGTAGTGAAATTCTTTGAGGTATACCACGATAAGAAAGTAAATAAATAATCTTCCTTCTCCGGTTTAAGTTGTAAAATAAATTTGATTTAATAACATCAGCACACAGTCTTCTTGGCAAGGCATCTTACAACATTCCTAGCTTCAGGTACGTTCTAAAAATTGCAATACACTAAATCTATTCATTACTTAGAAAATAAAACATAATTCTTTAATATTGCATTCTTTAAGGCAAGGGTAAATACCGATTGGTATTATTTTTATATTCGCAGAAATATGACTTGCGGTATATTTTACTTCCTGGATGCAATTTAGAATGACCATGTTATTACATAATTAATTAATTCCTGATACAAATTATCTCCAACCACAATATTTACATGCACGAGTGAGCATTATATGTTTTTTTTCTTTTTTTTTGGTAATAAGCTAAGAATAATTTAAAATGTAAACTAAAAAAAAAATGAATTGATTAGCTAGTTAGATAAAGAAAGTTAATTTTCCTAGAATTTTAAAATTATGTTAAAAACAATCAAGTATAGATCAGAATATAAACTCAAAAAAAGGGGAAATCACCAGAGAGGATTTCAAGAGAAAGAATTCGAATTTTAACGGAGAAAAGTAGAAGACAGCAATTTAAGAAGCAACCTCCACAGCACATATATCTATATTGTAAGTAAACCATTTCTTGCAAAATAACTGTAAATAAATAGATAAACTTTAAATTTAAATTTATTTAAATTGTTCGTTCAAAGAAGACATATAAATCCATGTGGAATTTCAGCGTTTATATAAGTCACATTAGAAAATATATCTGAGTTCCATTCGTTAGCTTCTCTGAAAGTTAAGAGGTAACTTTACGATAGTATTCAGACTAATCGATTTAAGAATACAAAGTAATAATAAATTCAAATACCAAGGAGGACAAGGGCTGATAAAAATTATGAGGCGAATCGACACGAGTTTATCTGGTCGCTGCAAAAAAGGAATAATTTCACCAGCCTTTGTCATCTCTAATCATTAGTAACAACTAATCTAAACCAAGATTGATGGTCTGTAATTGTATTATTAATAGTTTGATTTGATAGGTGTTAAAAGATTATCTCTTCAAAGATTTTAAATAGTAAAGGAAGAATAGTAACTGGTCGCAAGTCTTCTAAGCATGGTACATTTTCGACGTTGGCAAAAGATCTAATACAGGCCTGCTTTAATGTTGACGACATATAGCGGTCAGTAATGAAGGAATTAATGATGTGAGTGAAATGAGACAGTACAAATGAACAACGTGTTCACCAGAGCCAGTTTTCATCGAAAAATACATTTTGATACCGTACACGGATCGACAGTGTTCAATTTGAAACTAGTGCTAGCTGGAGCACACGAGTAAAGCGCCTCATCAGATGGTTGAACTAAAGAGTTCACGGTATTCTCAAAGTAACTATCAATTTTATTTATATCTGAATAAGAATGCCGCCACTTGTCTTTTTTAAAAACAAAGTCTGCCGGATGTCTCTACATTAACTTCCGGTTCCCAACTACGAAAGAATGTAACTTTTTTCCTAGGGTAGCTGACTTGACAACATTTCTTGACGAAATCTTATCGCGCAGTGGTATTATCGGCTTAATAGTATAGCTCAATAGTAATCGAAATAATACACTTCGCCAAAAAAGTATCGCATAAACTAAAAAAGGGCATTTATAAACCAAGATATTTTTATACGTTCACAAAAAGTTTGCCTCGTGTATGTGAACTATAAAAACACTAACAAAATCATGGAACATAGCTTTTTTTACTTTTTTTTTCTAAAAGAACACATTTAGAAAAATGCATATGTGTAAGGTTTGTTCAGTTGTTTATTGAAAGTCTTCCTATACGGACAAATTTTAAAGTGCGAAGTCAGAGTTCTGTACCAACGCTTTTAAAACTAAAATGAGCAATTTAACTTCAGAACAAGTGGCTGCTATAGTTGCTTTAATCGAAGATGGACGATCTCAAGCATACGTTGCTAATTTGATGAACATCAATCAGTCAAGTGTTTCTAGAGCCGTAGCCAGATATAGGGAAACAGGCAATTACAGTAGAAGACCTGTACCAGGTCGTCCAAGATGTTCTACTCGCCAAGATGACCGCCATTTACTACTACAAGCATTACGTCGAAGACATGTAACTGCGAGACAATTGCAGAACGACTTGGCTAGAGTCAGAAATACTCGTGTGAGTACTCAAACTATTCAGAATAGGTTACGACAGAGTGGATTAAGAGCTAGAGTAGCTGTAACAGCCCCTCGTCTCACTAGGAACCACCGAGTGGCTCGCTTAAAGTTTGCCAGAGAACATGTAAATTGGAACATTAATGACTGGGCCAATATACTCTTCACAGATGAGTCAAGATTTGGTCTTTACACCTCAGATAGGCGTATCTCAGTGTACAGACGAGACGGTGAGCGCTATTCGCAGTGTAATATCAGACCTAGACCTAATTTCGCTGGTGGCTCTATTATGGTTTGGGGAGGCATCTGTTTAACAGGTCGTACAGAGTTAGTACCAGTAGACAGAGGTACACTGACTGCCCACAGGTATATAACGGACATTTTAGAAGAACATGTAGTACCATATGCGCCAATTATAGGAAACGAATTCATGTTAATGCACGATAATGCACGACCGCATGTTGCAATAATCGTCCAGGAATACCTTAACGATGTTGGTATTCCAGTTTTAGATTGGCCTGCGGTAAGTCCGGACATGAACCCTATCGAGCACGTGTGGGACCTCCTTCACAGACGGATACGAACCCAAAATGTTGCCCCAGCGAACCTGCATGGACTAGAAAATGCTCTCCGTGACGAATGGGAGAATTTGGATCAGGCTTATATACGGAGGTTAATCGAATCTCTGCCAAACCGTATGCGAGCGGTCATAAGAGCCAGAGGTGGCAATACTCAGTATTAAAAGCTACTGTTATGACATTTTTCTTTCCAAAATTATAATTTCTTGTTTTAATAAAAATCTCAAGTATGAGTTCTTGTTTTTATTTGGCCTGTATTTTATTTAAACAATCATAGAAATTATATCTTAGAGCGCATTAAAGTATATTTACAACTTTATGCTACAAACAAAGATTATGCGATACTTTTATGATTCAAAACTAAATTATGCGATACTTTTATGATTCAAAACTAAATTATGCGATACTTTTTTGGCGGAGTGTATATGTATAGTTTGAGCAGTTTGTAAGGTTTTAACGATGCATGTCGATCAAATATGATATTTCATTTTAAAATCAACGTTAAAAAATTTAGAGTAAATCTTAGAGTTTTTATTTTATTCGATTGATGAATATTTGCGTACGTACGTTATATATTTATAAATATCGATAACATTTTTTCTTTGACTTGTTTTATACACGTTTATGTCAAATAATGACATAAACTATCTATCTATCTATAAAGATATTAATTGTTGAGATAGTAAATATTCTATCTAACGTATATACATATATATATATATATATATATTATATACGTATATTTGTTTTTCTACGTCACGACGGAAATACCAAAATAGTTGTTTTAAATTTTAGTTTGACTGATAATTGTTACATAAATAACAATTTAATAATATAAATTTCTTTACTAGCTCACCGATAAACGGTATCATATCGGAAGTTTGTAAAATTGTGGTTTCCTATAGAATGAGCTTCCGTAAATGATACCAACATTCCGCGTTGATTTCAATCAGACGTCATAATAAATCTGACGAAAACCTTTTTATAGGTCGTGATTGTTCTGTGAAAGGACTATAGAAATAACCCGCGTCTTACCTCGTGAGTATTTTGCAAGTGTTCTTCACGGTGAATTCTATTACAGAATAACTTTCTCAGAAAGGGAGATATCTATAATTCATTTTTAACCTTTCGTTTCTTGCCTGTCCGGTAATATAAAATCACCGTGGTGATTTAATGCAATCTGTCCGAAAGCCATCGAAAAAGTGTATGACAGTTACAGGGAATCCCTATGTTTGCCCGTTAACCGCAGCTAGCGATGTATGTATGCGGATGTAGTTGCAAATGGTGCATAACTCCTATACACGATGAATGTGATGGTAACACGCGTTCAGAAAAAAAAAGCATGGCAATTTAGATTGTATTCGATGTGTTACATCATGCTAAACAGGTACTAATTGAAGGTGCTAATGTGCGATTACTACTTTATGTGTACGTATATGATATTTACATTTAAAGATTTAAAGATGCATTTTATACTTACGACTTTACTTTAGAAGGTAAAAAATCCAAGGTAAGACTTTTAAGAAAATACGTATATAATATACAAATTTAACTAACAATGAAATTTTAAATTATTTATTTCCTTTTTCCATATATACAATGTAACATCCACACAACATATACATGTACGTATGTAACATATAGTAACTCCGAACGGTAGTTATTACTTTTGATAATAATATACTATGTGACAAAAAAGAATAATAGATTGTCGCTCCACATAAACAAACACATTCTACTATTCACCTGAGCATGCTTTTAATAAGATGACCTGACATAAACTTGTGGAATCTAATTCCAAGCAACTTGTAGAGAATTACGTAGCTGTTGTAAGTTAATACATTATAGTTTACTTCCTTTGGCATAGATTAGGACATTTCTCAAAGGAATCACACCAATAACATCAAGACTTGTATCAGTATTTCGTCTTCAGCTTAGCAACCTCTACATAATAGGTCTTCGACTAATCTCATTTTATAAACGTGCTCTTTTAGTCGGCAATGTTCAGTCAGAACCGCAAATGCGATGCGAAAGTCTCTTCTGTACAATCTCAGAACTCTCCGTTCGCTTGTTCGGATACGTCAAAGTCACTCTAACAATACAGCAGGAAATAATTTCATTTTTCCTACAATTTTTCATTGATGATGGCATAAAGCGCATATGCAGAAGATCAAATTGAGGGCTTTGAACCGTGTACAGTCAACTCGAACCTTTCCTGGGCAGCGTGTTTGCTTCCTCATTAACAATATTTTCATTGTGGCCCTTCATGCATACTTTTACTTTAATATTGTTTGTTGTAGAAATTCAGGACAGAGATCTGCGGTAGTCTAGTAGCAGATTCAACGATATTGATTAATTCAATGTTGAAGCTGCTTGCTTTCTTCCTATAAATAGAATTATGTCTCTGCTTGTAATCTGCAGATCAGTTAAGCAATATGCCGCTAGGGTTAACGCAGAGATCGCCTCGTCTCTATGTCTGGTGACTACGATTCTTTTAAGTGGAGCTCCTCAAAAAGGAATTCCTGCTCCAGGAGAAGACCGTCTTTACCGCTATCGGAGAAACATTTGTAATATTTGCCATAGACAGAAAAGGGTCCAAGATAGACAATCTATTGCGCGTATTCTCCTACAGCTTGCGATGCATTTCATCCTGACCTACAAAGTCGCCGTGCTTTATACTGCCATCTCTTCTACAACCACATCAAGAGGAGGTAGGCAAAGTATGACTCCATAACGGCCGTTGGCGTGGATTTTAATGCGCCTGTAATATTTAGGCAGATTGCCCTTTATATCTGCATTAGTCGTTTGGCTGCTACCGCGTTCCGTACACCAGGCCATTAGAGAGTTGGAACGAATGCAAACACTTCAACGTACCATATCCTAAACAGTACGAGAGCAAATAGAGAATATTGATCTTACTTACAGGAATCGTAATGTAATTGCTGCAACAGGACGAAGCTTCGTCCTGTTGCAGCGTCGTCTTCTTCGTCTTTCTGAAACGCGTCATTATTTAGCTCAAAATTCATTGTGATATAACCAATAACATCTGGATCTAAGCTTAAAACCGAAAAAGTTTATATAGCATGTCAATTCCTGCAATTCTTCCGTTGAATCACGTAACAACAAATTCTATTAACTAGTTTTACTGCAATACAAAATCCTTGTTCAATGTGTTGAAAATTTTTCAGCAACAAGATATTCTTTATTTCTGCATCTATCTGTAACGAAACATGACAAACATTCATAAAGTGTTACTATTTAACATCGGGATTTCTCCTAGTGCAGGTAGTTGCATTAAAAAAATAAAAGTTTTGTCCCTTTTTCGTTTGCAAATTTAACAGTTACCAAACTGTATAATAATGTTAAACATCCATTCAGTTTGCAATCCTACCCTGTATAATTAGCAGTTTTACAAAATTTCAACTTATCTTCCACGTTATAGAAGCTCAGATCCACTCGTCCATGTGTCAACATTTGCAAATACTTTACATATGGTTGAAGATACTAACATAGTTCTTTTATCAAGCATACCTTAAAATTGAACAGAAACATTTAAAAATGGAATATCATATTCAGTGTTCCACTTAGAATAACAAAGTTGACAGGTACTTCCAATATAACCGGAAGTGTGGAATAACTGAAAATATTTTAGTTCAATAGTACCTTTCAGTCTCCTCACACTGTCAAGATATCAGAATCTTCCTGTCTCTTGTATTGATCGATGCAATTCCTCGTAAAACTCTTGCATAGTAACGTAGTGCACCAACATTTCCCGGTACTTATAGTTAAGGAACAGGTAGCAGTAATTTTTAAATGATTTCATCGTTTGTAAGAATCTGATACAAATGAAATATGTAAACAATATGAGCAATTTCTGCCTTTAATCTATTGTTGCAATATCGAATGAGAACTCGTTAAAGGTGGTAAAAAAATAGCCTCGTAAACAATATAATTCGATTTGCCTTGTTATTACAATAAATTAACATAATTCCAAAAAAGGTAAATACCAGCGGCAGATGTTCCAGCTGCGCTTAGAACTAATTAATTTTTTTCAATTATTATGATATATAAATAAAATATATTTCATAGTTAGAGAGATTGCAAGTTATATTACAAAAGCCATTAAACGTTACCTCTCAAATTTAAAGAGTGCTGCATTAAAAAGCTGCGGTATTATAAATTTGCTTAAAAAATAAGTACGGATTCTTTTGACGTATCTACGTTTCAGCTTAACGGTTTTAATAACTATAAACACCCTAAAAATAAAAAAGGCAGTCAATTTAAATGCTGATTTTTCGAAGGCACACGTTTTTAGTACATCAGTAAGTACTTATTATTAAAACAAAAAAAAAAACGATTATATTATTTTTGAAAGAATTGGGAAGCAAAAGGAATAGTGAAATTTTGTATCGGATTTTTAAAATATTTAAAGTCAATAAGACGAACAACCATGTACAAGCTTTTAGTTAGAAAAAACTTATTTGGCAGCAAATGAGGGTGGGCAATTTTACATGAGCGGGTTCCGAATCTCGATAGTGCTTCTTTGGTTCAAACTAGAAGCCTGACTACCAAATTTAATCTTCCTAAATTCAAAAATGACGAGAGTCCCAAACGGACTTCCAATTTCTATTTCACACCTAATTTCAGATGAAGAAAACACTATTAATAGAACTGTAGACAACAGTGAAAATCAAAGTGAGGAAGAAAATGAAATAATAAGTGTAAATTAATAATAGAAAAATAGATTATCCGAATACATGTACATACTAAAGATAAAGATGTCAAGAAAAGGAACGACGAAATGATTTAATAAGGTTTTTTTTTTCATGTTTGAGCTAATTATCATTAAACATACAGTAATTTATGCGTCCGCGTTCCATATATTTGTGGTTGGTACTGTGCCTTTAATACAACATATCAACAGTAAACACAATGACATAATTTACGATATTCCTTTCTTCAATCAATGCCAAACTTCGTTAATAAAACAGTTTACAGTTATAGTTCAATATTTCTGAGAATTTTACTAAGAACATCATCACGTATACCTTTCTACCAACTTATACACATCCTATATATGTATCTAACGTCACTTATTTTACAGCGAAATAGAACCACATACGTTAGCCTATCTGATGTAACACAAAACCCCTAACGTTAATCATCTCCACAACGTTATTAGTTATTACATATCAACACCTTTACATGGTGCTTCCAAAAGTCCCATATACTTCCTCCATATCATCGCAATAATACATGAATATAATGAACAATGGAACGGTTTTCCAAGAATTAAACTCGATTCTTAAAGTGTGCTTGTGATTGATATTAATTAAATTATTTAAATTAAACTCCACCTTTTATAAATAACTTAAACCATTTTAAGCAAAGATTCGTATCTTGAACAGCCTTTTCTTCAAGCGAAATTAGCTTTTGTAGTAGAAGAATATATCAGGTTAAAACGTATACCTTTCTTCTTGATGTTGCATTGGAGGAGACGGTGAAGTTGATAAAAACGAGGAAAGAGAACCAATTATTCCTTACGACTTGCCGCCAGTATATCACTTGCAAATTGTTTGTTTAACAACTGTTCAGTTGGTTTATTGACTGAAGATATAAAAAATAACAACAACATGTGTACAGTACGACTATGTGTTAACTTTGTTTTACAAATGAGTAATGGATGATACATTAAGCCGGAGAATACAAAAAAGAGACTATTAGTGTATCGTAAACAACCATTGCATATTATCGTAACGCTAATTTCATGATCAGACAATGTTGTGGAGCTTTAAAGATGCGCAGCATCTCGCGTTATGATTTCAACGCAAATTGCAGAATTCAAGAAAACAATTTGAAAACACATCGCTTGTTAATTGCATCATTTATGCGGAGGGAAATCATTTGCAGTTGCCTTTGAATAGGTAAAATTAGCCTAGAATGCATAACGCGAAATGATTAAAACGTGATTGTTACGAGGAATTCCCTCCGACAGGTTCATTTGACTTTAACCTTCACGTAAAATATCTGCCGTCATGTAATACATGCATAGCCCCACACACAGTTATTGTAAAAGCAAGAGTATTGGTCGTTCTGGTAGGTGTGAATTTATATTATATATATGTATTGAGGTTACGTACGTTGCGTAGAAAATAGCGATTTTGACGAGTTAAAGGACCTTTTAAGACGCGGTTCTCGGAGAAATCCGCGAATTGAATTAGGTCGACGTATTATCCGCCAAATGAGGAAGTACGTGCGCCTGACGTCCATCAAGTTTACTTTTGCTGTCTGCGAAATGATTACGCGAAAATTATTTGATATAATATTTGCATCAAGATGATTAAGTTGAATTAAATCTTGCTTCAAACTTCATAAAAAACATTAATTTTTCCGCTTTTGCTATTATTTTCACTTTCAGGTTCGTTCAGTTTATGCGGTATTTTGCGTTACTTAAACGTATTAATGCTATTTTCAACACACGCTTGTGCTGGACTTACACTACAATTGATACATATCTGCTTGTTTGATCGTAGCCAGGTATTTGATAAGATTTAGCATCCAGGGCTGCTTTACAAGATTAACGAGGTCCGTCTACTAAAGCATTTCGACATCATAAAATCTTCCAAACCAACAATTTAGAATTAGAATAGATAAAGAGATTTTTGAAAAATTGCTTGTTAATTGAACTCCGCAAAGAAGTGTCTTGGATTCATCTTACACAGAACTAACAGACGACTAACGAAACAGTCATTAGAGCATATTCTGATGACACAGTAGTCCTTGCTAGACATGAAAATCCAGTAATAGCTTCTAGTATCTTTCAAAATCATATAAATCGTTTTAAAATATAGGAGAATAAAAGTCGGTGAAAATAAGCCTAAACATGCTAGCTTTTCCCTAAGAAGGGAACGAGTTATCTCTTACTATGTAGTTCTTATACTTTCTAGAAAATACCTCAATTATTACAAAAATACAAGATTCACGTAGAAAGAATATACAGCGTTAGTAAGAAGTCCCGGAACCGTCGAATAACTTTGTTATTTGAAAATTATGATTTCTGAAATTTGGTATGGGAGTATAGTTAATATAAATGCATTTAATACAATACAGTTAATATTTTTGTCACTTCCAGTTTAATCGGCAATACGTCCAACTTTTTTTTAAATGGAACGCCCAGATTTTTTTAACACTTTTGAATGCAAAATAAAAAACTACGTTCAGGAAGTATTAAGATGTTTATTTTTATTCACAAGAAAACAGTTAAAAAATTTAAAAAGTGTCCTAATACAGAAAAATCAAGATACCTGTCTATTCAGGTTGCGATTACAATAATTGTTCCAAATTCCTCTCCATTTACAATTTGACAAAAATGTAAACGGTCAGTAAAATTTCTTATTAAATTTTGTATTTGTTCTGGAGTGATGCGATTGGCTTCTTGAACTATTCTCTCTTCCAATTGTTCAAGATTATGAGGACGATTTTTGTACACTTGACATTTCAAGTGACCCCAAAAGAAAAAAATCTAATGGCGAGAGATCCGGCGAACGTGCTGGCCATTCGATTGCTCCTCTACGTCCGATCCAACGTCCCGGAAAAGTTTAATTCTAATAATCGCGGACATTATGGGCAAAATGGGGGGGAGTTCCATCTTGTTGAAACCAAAAATGTGCATTAGGGTGATCACTAAAGAGTCCAAACGATGTGCCCCAGCATTGGCGTTGCGTGGAGAGTTTACCAGAATAACAGTGCGCTTATTTAAAAATAAATATATTGAATCACTTTACAAAACGTTAAGAAAAAACATAAATAACTTACCTAACATGTTTACATTGTTGCAGAAATATCCGGATGTGCGCGATGAAGTAATTGCACCATCATATGTTTCTGTATTAGTCTCGGAAAGGTTCGTACGTAGCGACGTAAATAAATGCTTATATGCTGAAAAGGATTGTTCGACGTTGAGAGATGTTATATTTGCATAGTTAAAGTGCTCTTTGTATCTGTACAACGTATCTTCAGTATTGGTAAAAAGTTGCCGTAATTTTGTAAAATCTACATTTTTATCTAATACACTATTAAATTTTTCACGAACACAAACACTTTTTTCATCATCAAGGATATGCAGCGCTAATTCTACGTGGTCAGTAATTGCTAATGAGTCCGATAAGGACAGCGCACTGTTCTGTAACTTTTTTATTGCATCCACTATTGGAACGTAACTGTCGTAAATAATTTTTAAATTTGCTGCAACTTGAGGATTTTTAAATTGAACCTGACTGAGCCTTATTGCAGCCGCTTCTTTGCCGTCTAGTTGTAAAACTACTGATTTAATTTTTTCAAAATGTTTATAATAATAGAATGCTGCTTCTAACCACGTACCCCATCGTATAAGAATTGGTTGCGGCGGCTCGGGTATGTCAGGACACTGCGAATGAAATAGGCGAATACGTTTCGGAGATTTAAGAAAAACCGCTTTCGTTTGTCCTATTAGTTCATCCACATCAGGATAACTTGTACGTATAATGTTTGTTACAAGGTGTAAAGCGTGAAGCAAACATGTGACGTGCAGCAGGTTTGGTTGAATCGTTTTGAGTAATTTTGCTGTGGAACACATAACCGCGGCAGCATCGGCAACTAACATTAACAGTTGCTCCGGTAAAATTTCAAATTTGTGTAGTGTTTCTATTAATACACTACGTATCGCCGTGGCAGTACAATCTTGCATTCGTTTACAGGCTAGTAAATAAGGGTCAGAAGATCCTTGTGGGGTCAGCGTCCTTACGGCAATGGATAGGATGGACTGTTTTTTAATATCTGTAGTTTCGTCCATTGTCAACCAAAGGTATTTATTTTTCACCGTTTTTTTCGTAAAATTTACAATTCTTTCACGCACTGATGGTACGTAATTGTGTAGCGTATTTTTAGATGGTAATTTCCACGTAGGATTGTATTTATTCTAAAACTGGCGAAACATTGGGTGTTGGACTTTATGTATTGCTATATCGGTCGCAATTAGCATCATTGTTAAATCAACCACAAATTCATTATATGATTTGCGTCTAAACTTTTTCAATTTATGTTTGTCACTATTTATATGTCTTTGACACTGACTCGCTTTCCAAGATAATAAAGTTGTTTCACAAACTAAACATTTCACTGCCTTACCGTCATATATTAAATCGGGAAACCGATGTATAAATTTATTTACTACGGTAGCAGACAACCGATTTGACGCATTATTTTTACGACCTCGCAACATTTTCAACGTATACTTTAACACGTTAGAACGGCAACTAAATGCATCGTTTATTTTTACTACTTATGCGAGAGCGGAGTTTACCCCACTCTGCTCTCGCATCGACGCTACTGGTCGGGCACATCGTTTGGACTCTTTAGTGATCACCTATGTTTGCATTTGGAAAGAGGGCCGCAAGTGCTGGAACAACCTCATTTCGCAATAAATTTAAGTAGACGTTGCCAGTTAAATTTCATCTTATAAAGAATGGTCCTATGATGTTGTTTCCAACAAGACCACCCCAGACATTCACCTTTTGAGGACGCTGTGTATGGACTTCTTCAATCCAATGCGGATTTTCAATTGACCAGTAGCGACAAATATGTCTGTTCACAATGCCGTTGAGACAAAACGTTGCCTCATCTGAAAAAATGATGTGATCTAAAACATTAGGCTGCTGCTCGATCAATTCCATCATTGTTTCGCAAAATTGTAGTCTACGATCTTGATCATCTTCAGTTAACTCACGGACGGGATACATTTTATAGGCTTTCATTCTTGCTGATTTAAAAATCTTATGAGCAGATTTTTGAGAGATCTCATGGATTTGACCTAATTCTGTTGTGGACACGTGATGATTTTCTTCCACTGTAAGTAACACATTCAAACCAGTTTCTTCATCTGTTGCTGTTAATGGACGTCCCCTTCTAGGTAAATCCTTCACCTGACGAAAGACTTCAAACTTTTGAATTGTTCGGCATACCGTACTTTTACTAATGTGACGATCCGGATAAACAGTATTAAACAAAATACGAACCTCTTCAAAAGAACGTTGACGATCACCGTACCCACGCATCATTAATATCTCAATTCGTTCTGATTCGGTAAGTTTTACTGCCATTTTCAAATGTGTCAATGTCTAAAATAAGTAAATTTATAGCGATGCAAAAGTTAAAACGCTTTTAAAATTGTCAAATGTGACGGCAAAAAGAATGCAAACACTAAACAATAACTTTTTTCAAAGGTATCTTGATTTCTCTGTATTAGGACACTTTTTTAATTTGTTAACTGTTTTCTTGTGAACAAAAATAAACATCTTAATACTTCCTGAACGTAGTTTTTTATTTTGCATTTAAAAGTGTTAAAAAAATCTGGGCGTTCCATTAAAAAAAGTTGGACGTATTGCCGATTAAACCGGAAGTGAAAAAAATATTAACTGTATTGCATAAAATGCATTTATATTAACTATACCCCTATACCAAATTTCAGAAATCATAATTTTCAAATAACAAAGTTATTCGACCGTTCCTGGACTTTTTACTAACGCTGTATAACAAAAAGATGAGTTAGATGATCAAATCCTTTGAGAACAAGAGAAACTCTGTAAAATCATAAGACCTATTTGGATGTATAGAATGGGAATATGTAGATGTCTAAGAAAACAAACTTTAGCATAATACAGAGAAATAATAAAGTCAGTCAAAGATACTACGTAAGCCTGCTAATGCGCCCTGGTTTATATCAAGTAAGACACTACATGATTACCATAAGACCAGACACAACATGAATAAGGAGTCGTTCGCTAAAGATGTTACCGAAGCCAAACGTATAAAACATCATGGTAGAATAATAACCCGTTCTAACGTCTAGCTAACAACTACTTGAACCCGATGAATACTATTATATTGAATATGCATATTTTCTAAGAAATATCAGATGAATTCTATAATTAGATAGTAGAAGTTCATGTTATAATTTACGGACACAAGTTATTATATATGGGGATTCCCTTTAATGAAACATTCCGCACGTCGTATTAAAAGCGTTCGGTTCGACCTTGATTCAGCATCTTTCTTTTCGTTTCACAATGCAAACCGAATAAAATAAACTTTGTAATTTTCTCGACATTGGTATTGTAACCTCGTTAAACTGTTTAATATTTACGTCATTATTATGACGTCAAATAACGAAAAGGATACAAGAAAGTTGTACATACATCTACAATATTTGTCAACGGTTTGGCTTGATATCGCTATAAAAAAATGGTGAAAACTTGGCAGTTGCTCAAAATTGTGATATTGCCTATATGCGTTGTATAAAATGGAAATTATTCTTTAATTTCGCACATTTTATTTATATAATTTATAATAAAAGCTTATTAAGGAATAACATGAATAAGAATAGCTTACATGTAAGTTCAAGTTTCAAAGAAATCAATAAATTTTACATTAAACTCCTTTTGGGAAATATTAAATGTGTCTCAAAATAATAATGTTCTGTGATACTTTGCATTTGAGATGTTTAATTTATTTTACGAGATAAACTGATGCATGTCAAAATAAATTTGTGATTTAACGAAGAACTTATTTCCCAGAAGGCAACACAAACTATCTCAAGAAAAAATTTAATTTGCAATCGCCGATTTTGTTGAAACTCAGCATTTCTTGGATAACTTCTGGAAGTTACATGCAAAGTTAAAGAATTGGCATGAACTTATCCAAAACTATATTCTTCCTTATTGACAACACAAATGACTTGCCAATTGCAATGTAAAACCGAGCATCAGATCTCGCAATCTGATCTGATCGGCAAATATGATCTCTCTTGGTAGGAGTACCGTCAATCCAGGATATACATAAACAAACCAAGTAGTGGACGAACTTAAAAGGATCATAAGCCAGGAAATTGTTGGAGTAGCAGATCAAGTATTGGAACATGTTTTTGAAAAAGCTTCTTGAGCACCGTCTTGATGATGTCGTTTTCATGCGATGACGCGCAATCCACTAAAAATTCATTTCCATATGCAATGTGCCAACCATTACATTAACAACGCACCTTTCGTAGAACAAATGGTGCAGAGCACTTCTTTTTTGTTAATATCGGCGAAAATGGCGCTATCGTCTAAAATAATACTTGATATTCACAGCATTGTTGGAAAATCATAAAATCGTGTTCTTTCGTTTTATTTTAGCAATTCTTAGCTAAAATAAAACGAAAGAATACGAAACAAGTAAATATGACATAAGGATATGTATTATAAAATTATAAAATGAAATATAAACTCTACAGAAACTCCAAAAATATGGGAGGACCAAACAAAATAAATCGAAAGTGAAACTTCTAAAAAAGAGCAGTGACGAAATAAACGAAAAAAATACATGTCTAAAACAACAATCCAAAACTTTTAAAGTGCGGCAGTCATAAAAGAAATTAAAAAAGCACTCTTAAAATCGGACAGTAACAAAATATACCAAAAAGGACGCCTATAAAATGAAATGCTAACAAATATCTAGATATTTTAAGCTGAACGTGGCTACGATGCTCTCCACTCGGTTACTAAGTACATACGTACTAGCCGGTACTGTCGTCGATCTCTGCCTATTTGTTACACATGCGAGACTTAGCCTCGTCACCAAACGTAAAGCCAATGACAAACTGCACGTAACGTCGCTAGTCTAGCAATAACCGGGAGTTCATTAGCTAAAAACTGTTAGATCATTTCACCGTACAATAACATATCTGTTTCGTCCGCCCCCAACTACATTAATATGTACAGGGTAATCCTTATATAAACTAATTTTGCCTGCCTAACTCCAATAGTGAACGGTATCTTTTTTAGTGAACGATGGATTACGGAAGAACCACCTTAATCATCACCTTAAGATGATTCTTATAGATCTTAAAGGTCTTATAGATTCTTACCTGCAAAATCGACTAACTTATCCAACTGAAACTTAAATAAGAACGTAGAAAAAGTTATTGCAGACTATGTCTTGCATCGTAAAAGGCTGCCAGGATCAAGTTGCGCTTTCTTCTGACAAGTACGATACATTACCGAGTCATCATTCGCACTTTGGGAATAATGAAATATGTTTAACCATTTACAGCCACAAGGTAATTGTAACAGAACAGTGAAATAATATATGAAGGTCTCAAAAGCTTCAAGCCTTAGCATGAATGATCGCATTACTCGCCAAAAATATTCTGGTAATAGAGAAAGATATTTTTAAAAATTATAGGCAGTTGTTTCTGTTAGCCTGTTACTATTTCTGTAAAAAAAATCGAATACATAGTTATCACTAGATTCTTAAAAAGCAATACACTCACACAAATTGCAGCCGAGATGAACGCTGTTTGCAAAATCATTTGCCACAGTGAAATTTTTGGCGCCTAAGAGAACGTACTTATCGAAGATATGAGTACCACGAGTTGGCACCATACTCGCTCGAAATTAAAATTCCATTCAAATGAACATTTTCAAAGTTCCGTCGAAGCAGTTAAAGCAAAATAAGTCGGAGGAGGAGGAGGAGGAGGACAAGGAATTTTTGCATTGATTACTAACTACAAATGAAAGTTAGATACAACACGGGCACACTTTTAAAGCGAAGATCAATCGAAATTGTGGACTGCCAAGGGCGAATCATCTCCGAAAGATGCGAAGGTTGTTTCATTGGTCGACAAAGTGATGGCAACTGATTTTTTGAATAATCACGGAGTTAATTAAAAGACTATCTTGAAAAAGAAAATAACAATAACAAGTGCGTACGTCGCATTATCACTTTACGGGTTGGAGGCCGAAATTGCAGAAAAACCACCACATTCGAAGAAGTTTCGTTCCACCAAGACAACGCATTAAGTTAAAAGTTTCGTTCGAAGAACTGGGATTTTCATCTAATGAAAAGTCATCGCAGTCGTAAGTGCTTATTTTGCATAACAACTACTATCCGGGGATATTAAAGACATGAAAGCATTGCTGGGAAATACCACTTACACACTAAAAGGTTCCCAAGTTATCTTAAATATGCCCATTTGTTACCTGAGAAATTCCTATAAATACAGTGAGTGCGAATCTGTAATTAAGCTATGTTCTATTCAGATGCTTCTCCACGTTTATAAGCCAGCAACGAGAAATTTTGGAAAATTCTAGGAAATGTATATCATATTAGATGCTTACTTATAGAGTTATTAAAGAATGTTTTTATATGTGCATAAAGTTATGCTAATGAACTCTACGAGATCTGATAGATATACTGTCTATTAGATATACTTACTTCAAAATCCCATTTTTTTTTCTTTTAAATTAAGTACATATAAAAAAAAAACGAAAAAATTGATTAAAATTCAATCAAGGTTAAACCGCTGCGACCAGTTTTGGTTTTCCCGTGTTACTATGTAAGTATAACAAATGAATCGCAGCGTGAAGACGATTTAGAGTCTAGTAGCTAAGCATTCCTTAAGAAAAACGAGTTGCTCTCTATTATAAATAATTTTTGATAATATGGAATTAATTACAGATAATGAGCCATAGACAGTAATACAGGAAACGCAATTCGAAACAATAAAAAACTGGGTACAGCCTTTAAGATAAAATCTAACATGTAGATTTTACGCGCACGTAGGTCCATTACCTTGATAAATAAAAATCCGGGCTAAGCGAATAGCGGATGTTGGAAATTCTAGTTCATTGACAGTAAAATTTTTATTTGAGTCATCTATTGTAATTTAAACTGTATCGATTCTCGTACGGTCGATTAAAATTAGATACACGGAATTTGCTGAGGAAAAGTGCACAAGGAATTAATTGAGGAAGTAATAATAGCATTTGGATTCCTTTTTTGAACGTTTCAACTACGATTTGCCGCAGCGATAAGTAACATTTATGCATGAATCATTTTTACCGAAATTCTCGCCGATCATTCATTGTATTGCGCAGCAATCGTCTATATATATATATACTTGCTTTTTCCACTCTTTTAACAAAATCACACGCTGACGTAAATTATTACAATCTTACTTCAGTAAATATTTATATTTAAGTCCGTTTAAAAATGTGGTACTTGAAATTTAGTAAATCGCCACGCAACAATGCTATTCTTATACCTATGGAAATGAGTTCCGATTGTCATTCGAATTAAGCCATTATATAACGTCACGATTCTGTGTACTTTTCCTATTAGCCATGATAATATCTGCTCGTCTAAGAGGAGCTATTCACGTTTCTCCTAAAAATATAATTATTATGTGTTACGGAAAATGTATGTCTATATAATCTCTAATTTGTTTACTTTTTCGCTAATATGAAAAACTGAGAGAGTAGTTTTAATTTGCGCGCTATTTTTCTTGTGAATGAAGAAAAAAAAAAACTCGTTGGAATGTGGAATACTGGTTTGCTTTCGTTGATTTTTTCACTATAAATTTGCATAATTGTTATGGTATTATTAAAACATGTTTCTTAAACACAAATACAATAGTGATTATAATAGAAAAAGTAAAAGATCACAAGGAATAAAGTCAGGCGATACGGAGTATGAGGAACAATATTGTTCCAAAAATATGTGTGTGATAAAGACGACGTGCGGCCTCACCATGCACGACCTTATAATGTAAGATAATTCCACAATATTACAGATGTTTTGGATGATCATTTATAACGGCGTTCCTAACAGCAACGATATACCGATTGTTAGTCTTTCATAACGTTCGTCGAATTATATTTAGCCATCGTTGAAGCAAGTGATTGTTTATGTTGAATATGAATATTTATGTAATCTAGTTTTTCCTTCAAACCACCAGCCTAATGCAGGGAAGCCCCCCGCACACACCGGCGGTTTCCTCAGGGATCTCTCACGTGGGAGAATAAGACGCAGCCATAGCCTAGCCCTCTGAGTAAGGCGTACGCTCGTGACCGCCACATCGAGTCTCTCCAAACAAGCAACGATTTTTTCATTTTATTCTTGCGATACACATGAGTTTTGATTTATATGCACCATGGGATATATATTGGAGCCTATTGTGACAGTATGAAGGAAAGAATTGCTACAAACTACACTCCGCCAAGAAAGTATCGCATAATTTAGTTTTGAATCATAAAAGTATCGCATAATCTTTGTTTGTAGCATAAAGTTGTAAATATACTTTAATGCGCTCTAAGATATAATTTCTATGATTGTTTAAATAAAATACAGGCCAAATAAAAACAAGAACTCATACTTGAGATTTTTATTAAAAGAAGAAATTATAATTTTGGAAAGAAAAATGTCATAACAGTAGCTTTTAATACTGAGTATTGCCACCTCTGGCTCTTATGACCGCTCGCATACGGTTTGGCGGAGATTCGATTAACCTCCGTATATAAGCCTAATCCAAATTCTCCCACTCGTCACGGAGAGCATTTTCTAGTCCATGCAGGTCCGCTGGGGCAACATTTTGGGTTCATGTCCGGACTTACCGCAGGCCAATCTAAAACTGGAATACCAACATCGTTAAGGTATTCCTGGACGATTATTGCAACACGCGGTCGTGCATTATCGTGCATTAACATGAATTCGTTTCCTATAATTGGCGCATATGGTACTACATGTTCTTCTAAAATGTCCGTTATATACCTGCGGGCAGTCTGTGTACCTCTGTCTACTGGTACTAACTCTGTACGACCTGTTAAATAGATGCCTCCCCAAACCATAATAGAGCCACCAGCGAAATTAGGTCTAGGTCTGATATTACACTGCGAATAGCGCTCACCGTCTCGTCTGTACACTGAGATACGCCTATCTGAGGTGTAAAGACCAAATCTTGACTCATCTGTGAAGAGTATTCCAGTATTGCAGCCCAGTCATTAATGTTCCAATTTACATGTTCTCTGGCAAACCTTAAGCGAGCCACTCGGTGGTTCCTAGTGAGACGAGGGGCTGTTACAGCTACTCTAGCTCTTAATCCACTTTGTCGTAACCTATTCCGAATAGTTTGAGTACTCACACGGGTATTTCTGACTCTAGCCAAGTCGTTCTGCAAGAGACAAGATAGATAGCAGATTAAACATTATGACGTAAGCGTGATGCCCTCATCAATTCAAGCGAAAAAATCGTATAATTATCAATGGTTGCGTATGAATATTTGCGTATATTACAGTTATAAACACATGTGAAGAAAGGAAATAAAGTATCAATTTCTTGTATGATACAGCCACAAATATACTTCCGTTATTTTCCATCTACGATTGTTAGATTGTAGCAAAACACTCTTGCTTATTTGTGATGACATATTTATAAACAAATGATTTGTAGTCCCTCTTACTTTATCAGTTTACATTATAAACCGACACTGTTTCCTACTTTTTTTCCTATTCACGCGCTAAAGGTATGATATAACCACAAGAACTCCATTGGAATCGTTCCCTCTGTTACAAATAATGCCAACTACATTGCATTATACACAAATATTTGAGTTTAAATCATATCCTATACAGCTCCAACACTTTTTAACGTTTCCTGTAATCAAGAATAGGCTACGTGGTCGACGCTACCGGTTGCCGAACAGAGCAATCGATGCCTTTAAAACTACAATCTTGACTGTTCCAAATGCCGAGTGGCATACGTTATCTCAATCTTTTCACAGATGTTTTGAAAAACAATGAACCGTTTCAAGTTGATTTACTATTTACTCCTGTAGGTATACGCAAAACTAAACAGATAAACCTCGTATCTCTCTTAATATAAGCGTGGAAACCTTTTCTGCCTATGAATGAAGTAGAAAGGCTATCAAAACAAAATGAAATTGTTTGTTTTAAGTTGAAAATTGATGCTCAAATATCTATTGTTCAATACTCGAAAAAGAATACATGTAATTCCAAAGGAAATGGCAAAACTTCATTCAAATGTCATCTGCAAAGTGTTCTAAGTCAATTTCGAAGACAAAAATATATTTATTATCATATGTGGTAATTAAGAATGTGCACGCGTCAATTGTATTAGTATTTCTTAAAACATTGTTAAATTTATATCAAGTTTTATAGAAACGCCACATTTAAGTTTTACCCAAAAATCACGTCACGAGTAATAACAACGTCCTCTTTCAAAATATTGCCGAAACGATAATTAATTACGTCAGGCGACAGGATATATAATTGAGGTTTTATTAAAAATACGTTTATGTATTTCCTATTGCAAACAAATTTTTGTTATCTAATGTTTACATATATATTTGCATTTACGATAAATGTTTACATTAAAACCTAAACCCTAATAAAACAGAGTTTTTTTTTTAAGTTCCCTTTGAAAGTAGTAATAGACAATGCTTTAAATACATTATATGAAAATAACCTTTGAAATAAAGACATGCTGTGCGGGTGTGGCGAAATAAAATCACAATGAAATCGAATTTTTTGTTATAGGTAGGCAAGGGTTTCATATCACCATGTATGTACCACAAGAAGCCCATTGGAATCGTTCCCTCTGTTACAAATAATGTCAACTACATTTTAAACGCTGTAAATTTTTATTGTCAGAGTATAGTGTAGCAGAATAGATAGAAAAATTACAATTTTGCATTGATTAGTGTCAATTTGAGTAGAATAAGCGCTTTGTTTCTCAATAGAATCTAAAATAATTTTTTTCCGATAAATATAACACTCTGTATAATACTGTATTACTATTAAATACATCGACATTGAAGCTTGTATTTGACTTCTGTGTAAAGTTAAAAAAAAAGTTAAAGTCTCATGAATAGAGCTCCCCAAAGTGCGTGGCAAGTCAGAAGGCGTACCGCCGGGCGTGGCCGGGGGGATATGTAATGTAATATATAAGCAAATAACTCGCATCGCATTTCGGTAGTTTATTACCGTATGCGATCGGGTTGTGACGGTATGGCGGACGCGCGTAGTAAGAAACGCCCACAGGCCGACAAAGTGAAAAAGTTCTGTGGAGAATTTCCTGACTTAATATATAATGGAAGTAAGATTATATGTAAAATTTGTAATATACCTCCGATGTGCAATGATAAATATGGCTGTAGAAGACATGTAAATAGTCAGCAACACAAAAATAAAAAACTGGGTGTATCACCGACTGAGGCAACTCAATTTATAATTGATTTATTTTATATGCTGACTGCGTGTAATTTACCGTTTTCCTTACTCAGGAAGAAACCATTCCGTGAATTTTGGAATAAATATAATCCAGACTTTGAGTTACCGTCGGAAACAAGCTTAAGGAGATGTGTGCAAGTGTACGTACCGAAATTGAAAACAGGATCAGATCTGCAATAAAAAATAAACTACTGTGGTTATGTATTGACGAAACGACAGACCGTAAAAAAAACATTCTATTTTGAATGTGATTGTACGTATACTGGAACCTCGTCAACCTACAAAGGGAATTTTATTAGCTAGTAAAAGACTAAAATCGTGTACTGCCGACGCTATCGAGAGCGTAGTCGTTGATACTTTACAAACATTTGAAATTGCCACTACTCAAGTATTAATTTTCATGACCGATGGTGCCGCGACAATGCGTTGTGTAGGTCGTTCTCTTCAAGAACATTATGGGATGATGTTACATATTACTTGTAAACTTCATGCTCTGCATATTGCGGCTGAAACTATTCGTGCAAATTTCCCTGAGGTAAATGCATTAATAACAAATACGAAACGAGTGTTTCTCAAATCTCCCAAACGTACCAGTGAATTTCATAAACAGTGTCCCGGTATTCCCGAACTACCAGAGCCGATTCTTACGCGTTGGGGGACATGGCTGAAGGCAGCGTTTTATTATTTTAAATACTTCCGGCAAATAAAATCAGTCGTCTTACAATTCAATCCCAACGAATCTGCGGCTATTAAGGAAAGCCAGGATAAATTCCAAGATATTTCCGTTGAAGCAGATTTACAAACCGTTTACAACAATTATAGAGAAGTACTTGAGGCAATAAATAAATTAGAAAATAGTGCACTGTCCCTGACGGAGTCAGTACAAATATTAGATGACGTTAATACACTCCTACACTGTATAAATAACAAAAAAAATGATATCGTTACAAGAAAATTTGAAAGTGTTATGAAGAAAGATACAAATTTTAGCAGGTTAAGACAAGTTTGGGAAGGTAACTCTACTGATCCGGTGACTAAATTCAAAGATTATTTTAATTACGCGTGTATTACATCATTAGACGTCGAGCGTTCATTTTCAAGATATAAAAACATTTTTTCAGAACGACGAACATCCTTGAAAGAAACGACTGTGGAAACATTCCTAATGCTTCAGATGTTTGAGAAATCGGATTGCGCTTACGGTAACAGTTTTAATGTGCCTATCTCCTCGTGTGCTGACTAATCTATTTTCCTTGTGCATTAACACCCACTATATTGGATACGGTTAATTACAAAAGTAAGCGTTTTCAAATTCTTTATTTCTTTTGTTTCTATGTACTTTACTTATGTTCCTTATCGACGCCTATGGTGTGCCACGCGGTTGGGGAGCTCTACTCATGAAAATAGACAGACAGCCAGAAGAAAGCCACAATATCACTAAAACAATCCTATGAATATGCGAACTCGTTCTCGACTTTTATTATATATTGAAAGCGAAAGGAAAACATTATTTCACTGACAACATGTGCAACTTCTGCACTATGTTATTGAAATCGATTCATTTTAAATGTAATAAAATGTAATTGCAGATTTCATGAACCGGAATACCCAATACACGTGTTATCGACGGGACCATGCAGCTAAAGATTTTATTTCAGCAGACAAATCGAAGAAACATTAAATCTAGCTGCGTCGACAATATTTCATTAGCGGATATTAACAAGCAAGCAATTAGAAACACCGCGACCGTACAGCTCAATCGCGAACTTAATAAGTAAAAGAAAACCCAAAAAAATACATTAAAAGTGTCGAGCGTTTGGATCTCATTCATATTTTTTAGAGCTAGGCCGTATAGGCCTCTAAACTCTTTTATCCCACATCGATAAATTTCTCCTTATCGTCATTGGTTCCTCGTTCTAGTGGTTACTTGAGGGAACTGGAGATAGTTGGAAGTAACAAGGATCACCAACTTGTTAGGACCTCGAGAAACCTGACGCTCTTCAGACGGAGAGGCCTGTTTCAATATATGGTTATTCAATGTGAGACTTTGCTACCGTTACCCAAGAAAAGCTCTGTACTTGTACTTGTACGTGTAGTTTCAGCCCGAGATTTAATGGGTTGTCGAAGCCCAATAGCGGAAGTAGCAGGTTCGTGGTAGTAATAAATTTATTCCTCGATCGACGCAAATGAGACGTAGATCGAAGTTAACACCCAGGTACTTGACGGAAACGCTCCAAGGTATTGAAATTCTCTCGATCTCCACTCTTGCTGGCCGTGGTGTCGTCCTCCCGGTAAATCGAATGGCCGCACTCTTCTCCGTTTTCATACAAAGCTTCCGTCTGGTTAGCCATCCGGCTATCGAATCCAGGACCGTCTGTCGTCTCACCAATATGTCCTTACAGCGACAAGTGCTGTAAATGACCCTGTTGTCGGTGTAAATTAAAAGGACGTCAGAAGTACACAAAATATTTCGGGAACCAATAGTGACTCCTGTAGTACACCACCTCGAATAGCCTGCTGCGAGAAATAACGCCACTGCACGGAAAATATCCTGTTGCGAAGTGGCACTAAACAACTGCTTACCCACAGCCGAACTTCTGCAGCAAGCTGCGGCGCCAAACAATATCAAACAAAGGTCTAAAAATGTCGTCCCAGTAGTTTCATGATGCTTCATTGCACCTGTAAAGTATTCGGTAAGCGTGACCAAGTGGAAATCGACAGACAGTCCTGTACGAAATCCAAATTGACGTGCATACATATGATAAAGAGGCGGCAGCTCCGATACAGAAAAACAAACAAGAGAAGAAAGGATACGAATTACAAGAGAGCAAAGTTATTTTGAAAAAAATTGTTATAACTGAATGCATGTGTTAGGTATAGGGTAGACGTACATATGTTTACTAAAAGCGATCTAACGTACGAAAATGGGTTTTGCTGATGAAGAGGGGCCAGCTTCGATACAGAAAATTAGTTTGAAGAAATTAGTTATAATTACATTGATTAAAAATAGTAATATTTTCGATAAAACATATTTACTTAATTTGGACAGGGAACCGCTTTCTTGAGTTTACTAGTTTTTTCTAGGTTCTTTGTTGTAGAACCTATCATCTCGCGTGTAAATAAAAGGGTTCCAAGTAATTATTACTTGTTTCTAGTAGGTCGTCCGCAGATATGTACCGCTAGTTCGTTAAATCTTCATAGTATTTGTGTACATTACGTTTGTACGTATATCCTCTTTGTTTATAGCTTTCTCCGTATACAGAAATATTTTTCTATAAAACTCTCACTCGATGGTCTACCCACTTAACAGCACCTAACAAAATCTAGTTTATATCGCTCAGAACTACGTGTCTCTAGCCTCATCTAATTAAGATTGTTCATTGTAAAATCCGACGAACGTCCTTCAGTAAAAAATGCAAACAAAAATCTGTTAATAAATCAGACAGTGTATGCAATATTTTCATTTAGCGAGTAATTACCAAATAAAGAAATGAAACGCATCAAATTGACGGTACTTACAGACATCAAAGAACGTGCTGTGGCAAAAAAATTATGAAAACGCGCCGCTTTTGTATATTCAATGCTTTGTCCTGTACATGCTTCTATCATTAGTGCCGTTACCAACAAAACGCCGCCTGGTGAAATTATCTTCCATATTTATTGAACTTGAATCCAAAGTTTCATTACGATACAATAAGCGAAACGAATAAGACTCTCGAAAATACCTTTCTATAACTTCTGGAGAAGATTATCTCGATAGAAATGTCTCATCGAGCTGTGGTTCCGCAACAGCAATACAAGCGAATATCGTTTCTGTACGGCAGCTGATCAGGAATGACTGGCATATATTTGGAAATTGAGATATCCTCGGGCACTCCAAAGACCTCAATCCAAAAAATCTGCATCAGAAATCGGCGTTGAGAAACTTCATTTACCGTTGGAGCTCACTTTCAGTTGAAAGACAAATGAAGATTCGCGTTAATTAATGTCGAAAGACTTTGAGCAACAGAGCGAGCTCAAGAAATGTTTCTAGTATAGTGAATGGTGATCAGTCATAGATTTATTCCTATAAACCAGAAAACAAACGTCAACATGTTGTGTTTAAGAATATTATGGTAACTTTTGTCACAGGCATTTCATTTCAGGCGGGTCGTTTTGCTAAAATTCCGTTAGAAGATCAAATGACTAATGTGAAAACCAAGCCACAACGATGAACGATCCTTCACTACAACAACGCGAGTTCACATAAAATTTAATAGACGAGTTTTTTGAGCAGAAAAATATTTGAGTTTAAATCATATCCTATACAGCCCCAATATTTTTTTGCGTTTCCTATAATCAAGAATAGGCTACGTGGTCGACGGTACCGGTTGCCGAACAGAGCAGTCGATGTTCCAAATGTCGAGTGGCATAACTGCTAGAACAGTTGGTTTAAAAAATAGAGCGGTATCTCAATCTCAATCAACGCAAAACTAAACAGATAAACCTCGTAATATAAGCGTGGAAACCTTTTCTGTCTGTGAATGGAGTAGAAAGGCTATTAAAACAAAATGAAATTGTTTGTTTTAAGTTGAAAATTGATGCTCAAATATCTATTGTTCAATACTCAAAAAAGAATACATGTAATTCCAAGGGAAACGGCAAAACTTCATTCAAATGTCATCTGCAAAGTGTTCTAAGTCAATTTCGAAGACAAAAATATATTTATTATCATATGTGATAATTTCGAATAGACACACGTCAATTGTATTAGTATTTCTTAAAACATAGTTAACTTTATATCAAGTTTTATAGAAACGCCACATTTAAGTTTTACCCAAAATCACGCCACGAGTAATCACAACGTCCTCTTTCAAAATATTGCCGAAACGATAATTAATTACGTCAGGCGACAGGATACATAATTGAGGTTTTATTAAAAAAACGTTCATGTATTTCCTATTGCAAACAAATTTTTGTCATCTAATGTTTAAATAAATATTTGCATTTGCGAAAAATTTACATTAAAACCTAAACCCTAATAAAAGATAGTTTTTTTTTTAAGTTCCCTTTAAAAGTAGTAATAGACAATACTTTAAATACATTAAAATAACCTTTGAAATAAAGACATGCTGTGCGGATATGGCGAAATGAGTTTGCCTTAACGAGTACTAATGTTATACACATCACAAATAAATCGTACTTTTTGATATAGATAGGCAAGGGTTTCATATCATCATGTATGTATGTATAAATGAATAGTTTACTATAGAAAGCAAGTTACTGCTGTAAATGCAAAAGAGTAGGAGGCCAAATATCGCGGCCTGAAGGACAGCCACAACAGACAATATGGTAAAGATTGTTTGGTGTAGTGTAGGGTGGCTCAAGCATTTGTGCAAAATACAAGATCTCGTAATATATAAATTAATACGTTACAATTCACCGTGTCAAATGCTTTGCTGTAGTCGAACACTGTCAAAATTACAATATAGCCTCGACCAGTAGCAGTTATTATACCATCAGTCACGTTCAGAAGAGCAGTTTCACAAGAATATCCGCCCATAAAGCCCATTTGAGCTGCTGGCAGCATACTGTTGTCATTATAACGAATTCAGAGATTCGTTGAAACACAATTTTTTCCAAAATTTGTTGATCTGGAGTCTCCAAAATCCTGAGGCTGAGTGACTTTTATATGTGACACTATATGAGCCACATATATCATGTGCAGGTGATTAATTTAGCAATAAAGATGAAATCAACGGTATTAAAAGACAAGTGCTCATTCCGATTCAACTGGTTAGGGTTAGTGTTGTAGCATTGGTAATATGATTTAAAAAGAAGGAATTTTGTAACTATTTTGACTTTCGTATTATAGATTAACGCGCTGAATATAATTAAAAACGTATTTTTATTTATCATGAGTAATGTATTCAAAATGCTTCGTTTTCACTTTTCATAACCGCAGTGGTTAAATTTCGAAGTGTTTTTTTTTTATAGTTCGAATAGGCCTGGTTTTGAATCCCACGTACAAATTGACGTATACCAAAGTGTGCGTGTTTATTAAATAACCACAATAAACTATTGCTAAAATAATTAACCTCAGCATCAATGTCGCTAATATAATAAATTCTAAATAATGGAAGAGATGCTAAATCACGGTCAAACACTTCGTTATCCATGTTTTTAAAATCGCGAAAGGTGAAAAACAGGTCATTGCTTTTACTTACCTGATGAAATTTCACAAGAGATTATATCATGATCACAAAAGTTCCAATCTATTACTCCAGAAATTCTAAGCTAGTCATAACTATTATTACAAATTTGTTCCATTAAAGTTGCTCTATTGCCAGTTATATGCATTGGTTAATTAATTACCGAAGAAAAATTGAGGAAATCGCAGAGATAAAACTATAGAAATATTATCAACTCCACAAAAGAATACGAAGTCCGAAAGCGGAGAACATGAAGAAAGTGAATCATCTAGATTAATTAGTCTTCGTTTGCGGAAGTCTATAAAGCATACCCACGATAAATTTGTGCGTACGAGTTGATAGCTTAATCTGCCGTTTTTTAATTAATTCAACAGTCTCAACGACTGTATAAATGAACCTCACCACGCCGCGTTTGTCTGTATTGTTATTAATACATACTACTATTGAGCCAAGTTTCAGATACGCCAAAAAATTCAAAATCATGAGATTCGAGCAATCATATAACACATTTACTTTTGATCTGATATATGTATAAAGGACTCATTTAATACGCATTTTAATTCGCAAAGAAATACCATAACTAGGTTCTAAGTTAATTATATATAAGAATGTTCGTTAAATCAAACTTAAAATAGCACATGCACGAGTACTTTTAGAAACAAATACGCATTGTTTAGATTCCTTTTTCTGGAAAAAAAAAACCGCTAATAACATAAGCTTTCAAAGTTTACAAGTAATGATATGCCACTGATATCGCCAAACGACGCCAAATATTTGTGCACTATTGAATAATGCTGTTTATTGTACTGTACTGATGATCTGTATGATGTATGTGTCACTGTATGATCCAGAACTGTACTGGAGATTTATGTAAAGTACAGCCATACTGATTTGTAACGTACCGGTTGAATGCGTTCAGTTTAATCTGCACTGTAACGAGAGTTAATTTGGATGATAAGCTTCCCATTTTAATTACAAGGGAACACTGGTAAGGAATATTTGACGATTTAAATTAGACTTTGTGGGTTTATATACAAGAGCAGAATCCTACAGAGTCCCTCGTCCAAAAATAGTTTTAAAGATTTTCTATAAAAATATGAAAATTACGTTGAATTCACACACGTATATTAAGTTTTCTGTGAAATATTTTGTCTTATGTAAAGAGACTCCTTCACATTGTAATTCTGTCGCTACAATTTTATTTTCCCGTTGATTTTCATGTACGATGATATGATTTGCCGAACCAAATGATTTAATTGGATTAAATCTGAGTGTTTTTAACTCATTTATCCGTCTCTGGGCACTAAAATCATTAGAATTAATAAAAATACTATTTTAGATTGAAGAAACCAACGTTTTCAGGTAGCAAATAACACTAAAACATCGGACCATTTAGCACCACACAAGTTTAATTAATTGCGCAGATCGCTATTATCAACCGTATGACTGGATGATGACGTGACAAGGAAATCTGTCTGTTCGTGAAAAAGTATTTATTTACTTATATTTACAAGTATCTACTCTTGCCACCTATATAATTCAAAACAAAGGACATGGAAAGGATACCGAAAAGTCGACGAAAGAATATGTTTTCGTTGTAGCACGAAGAGTAAAACAGGTATCCGCCTTACTCTAAAAATTAAAGAGATTTGATGATTCATTCTGTTCATTAAATTTAACGATTCCTTTTTATGTAAATAGTTTCGTAAGCGTTTAATTCCCGAGACGAAGTTACGTTTTTAATCAGTTTCAGGTTCATAATTTAATATTATGTCCGGTTTCGTTTATTTGTTATGCTACACTCAACGATACTATCTTCCGTATCTGTAGCGCCTAATGTGTTCATTGAATCTGGCGCCTGTCACTTTTTTTATTTGAGCAATATAAGATTTAACATAATCACTATATGCGATTTTGTAAGTCCTCGAGCTTTGCTTCATATCCAATTTATCTTGCAGATTACCCTATAGATTTTTGAGTATATTTCACGAAATAAAACATCCGTTCATATCTTGACCACTAAAATTTTTCTAGTAACTTTCGTTAATACTGTGGAAAGGAAGTTTCACAATTTTTTTATCGCGAGTTTCTGCCAGGATTAAGGTTATGGAATTTGTTACAAAATTCCAAAACGTAATAAAGCTAATCTTAAGTTAAAACCGTCAATCCCAATCTCTACAGTTCCGAAAATATGCTGCCTACTAAAAATCCATAAACCATAGTACCATCCATAAAAACAATAGTTTCAGATATACACTCACTTCCATACAAATTGTCCAAATGGTCCAAACGAATACAAAAATGTGTTATAATGTAGAAGTGGAAGATGCGCAGGAATTGTAATTTGATTTATTGAGAGTAAGGCGTACAAATGTTCTGAGTTTCATACTACAGTAATAAGAGGGCGTTTTTCGTACCTCTCAGTTTTAGGATGTCCAAGCGGCAATACTTCTAAATAAATCTTTTTTTGTGTTGTTTCCTAAACTGGCCATCAATTTAATTTGTAAATTGCGAGAATATTGACAATCAAAAGCAACTATAAGAAGACGTTACGAGGGTAGTCTGAAATGAAAAAAGTCGAGCTCCGCCATGACGCTAACCTCAGTCGTTAAATAATCTGGCAATACTATTGCGCATGCGTTGAAAGATATGTTTCTGCCATGTTGGACCTTTAGTTGTTTAATGAGGATGCCATCACATTCGTAAACCTGTATTTTGCAGATCCCAACAATTATTTAGACGGATTAAAGAGATGGATGCATCGCTAGGAAAAATGTAATTTTGCAAGTTGGCTGTATTTATGAATAAAACTAAATTCGACAAAACCTGTGTCCCACCTGTGTGTACCTGTGTGACTAGACATGATTGCGTTATCAACCATTAGATTTATAAAAGTGTAAGAAAATCTTACGATTAAGGAGTTCCTGCAAAGCTCAAAATTGAACATATTTCATTTTGTACGTAAAAAAGACTAATCAATAATATCAATTTTCCTGTATTAATACTAAATTAATTACTAAGGATACTAAAATAATGAATTAATATTAAATTAATGTATAATGTATTATTTGTTGTGCATGTAAACTCGTCTTCTTGTCAACATACATTTGATTTATATAAAAGTTAAGAAAAATAAACAAAAATGCCATCCATACAGTGGTAAAAATGTGCAGTTTTAAATATGTTAGAAACAATATAAAAAAAATAAATAAATAACGTTAAACAAAAAAGTTGTTTTAATTGAACGACAATTAAATTACGTAGTACGAAATGAATGGCACAGAGAAACATACAGGTAAGTAACAAGAGTAACTAAGTAATAGACATACCTAGCATCATAATGGTATTGTTCCCGTATAGATTACTTAAAAAAGTTGGGAAGCATCAAACGAAACGTAGAAGTAGCAAAAAGAGGAAGGGAATTGGTTTTTCTTTTCTTGACACCTGACTTCTAGACCCAAAATTAACAAAGCCATGGAAGATTTACTAGACTCGGTGAAAGTCGAACTACCTAAAAGCTATGCTGAACGAAATGAAAGAATCTAATAGTAAACTAGTTGAAAATAGTCTATCAAGATCTAAAACCTAACAGAGTGCCACTTTCACTATTTAAATAGTTACATAGGTAACACGTATGTATGTACTTATGTAAAGCAATATAAATAATTAAATCCAAGATTAAATAAATAATAGACAATAGTAGTTTACTTTCCTGAGAATTGTAATAATATCACAAGGACTTATTCTCGAATATATTTCTTCATCACTGGTATGAAACTTTTGTAGCAATTATGAGAGAGAAAACCTCCGCTGTAACTAATTTCTTTTGGCAAAAATACGTCATTATATTTTAGATTATATTCCTTTCTTATTTCTGAGATATCGTGGATTTATTGTTAGCGTTCAATGTCAATTTTATTGGTTTTTCATCACTTTATCTTTTCCAGTTTACACAAACAATGTCTAATGTTTTCATGCTCGATACTGTGACCTTAAAAATAAACGAAAAAAAAAGTCAGCAAATAGCGAAAATTTTGGAAACATTCAAATAACAACGTGACATTATGTTTTTATGAAACATATAAATTGATGTTTTAAAAAATCTATCTTTTAGTAGAAGTCGTTTTTACAATAATTTGTAAAAAGATCTGACGTCATATATTTATTGTATTTCAAATGATATAGCGTTTCTGCTTCATTTTTGAATAAGTGTACTCACTTTCTAAATAACACCTAAAAAATATTCACACCTTTTTAAAGAAAATTTATGACAAAAAAGAAATGAAAATTTAGAAGTTTATTCCTAAAAAAATTGAAACAATTGTTAAAAAACTTGGCTATGGACGTCTTGGCAAATTTCTATAAAATAATAAAAATTCAGTCTGAACAAAATGCATTACTTCTGGGGTGATATTACAGTTCGTATTGATTGTTGCAATTCATTCATATTGTGAGATTTAGTAACGTGCACATCACTTTTTTTAGTACCCCCACAAGAAGTAATTAAGTGAGGCTAAGTTGAAAGATCTCGCTGGCCACTCTGCCACTGCTGCGTCTATATTCTTTAGTTGGTTTCGGTCGGGATTTTCGCTATTGCAGTAGTGACCTGTCAACTCACGAATCTGATCGTCCCTTAAAAGCTGCAAATACCTTGGTTCCATTAAATTATTATCAAAGAAGGAAAGTCCTACTACTCTGTCGTCGATTTACCCCATACATTTATTTTGTCTGAATATTGAGTATGTACTTCGCACGTTCAAGGATGAAGTTACCACGTTTTGGAATAATATTTTGACATTTTCCTAAAAAAAGACTTGATGTAAGGTACGGATATTTTTGAGTCATTTAGACTGCACCTATCCTAAGATCAGAACTTTCTTCAAACTTATCACTATTCCTATTGAAGGATAGCTTTTTCAAAACATTAATTGAGATGTTTTATGATTTTTCTTAAAAAATATCGATTACGTTGTTATATGGGCGTTTCCAGACTCATCGGACGCACTGTATATAATAACATTAATGGTACGCGCTCTCTTTCGCTTTCGCTCGTTCGTACGGTGTTTTCTCTGTCTCACTCCTATCGAACATTTTCACTCCCCTGACAGCTGTTTGCAACAGCCAGAACGTCCTAGTTTTCTTATATAGTTCTATAGAGAACAGGCGAACACTTCAACTTTTGCACAGAATAGCCTATATAAAGCATCTTTGTGGCCTAACATTTTTTTTTTATTTCAAATTATACAAGATGAAACTGGGATTTGTTCAATACTTTTATAAAATTAAGGGTCGATGACACAAAGATGATAGGATTGCCAGGTCGTTACTTTATTAGCACTGTACAAATTTTTAGCCTTGCGGAAATACCTTAATTAAAATGACCGCTAACTCCAGCTATAGACAGTTGAGCTAAGCATTTCTGAAAAAGATCCGCTCTTGTTTGCAGTCGATAAATTATGCCATCCATACTCGGCGCAAACTATTTATGCAAATTACGACCGGCGAATATGAGACGTGTTGTTTCTAATAGATTAACGAGAATCTAACCGAATTGGTTATTTTGTACGTGCAGATTGATGATTTTCGAAGAATTTGGGTAGCTTCGTGATAATTGAAAATATCGCTGGAACTTGAAACAAGTTAACTTCTACTTAGAAATCTTGATCGTAAGCTCCAGCTTAACACCGTAGACGTTCGACCTGTTATACGAATGCGTTTTACAAGATTTAAGACAGCAAGAACTTGGATTTTCCGCAAATAAAAGAGAAGGGCCCTATTGAAAAAACGTTTCAACACAAAAACAAGTAAAAATATTTACATTAACTTCACTAAGAATGGGTATTTCTCAGCAAACAAACAATGCGTATGAATCCTAAATTTTTATGTCTAAAACGATTACTCTAGAAGAGCCACATGTATTTAGGACTTCCCGCTGTAAAACCCTGTTGAATACGTCGTAATTGACACACAAAAGCCCGTTAAGCGTTTAATTGAGAAATAATGAGCAACATACACGGTTAAGTTAGCTTTAAACATAGCTATACAAACACATACTAAAACAATGGGATGAATATTGAACCTATAGACGATTCAATCTATTGGAAATGTTATTACTACTTTATACAGACATAAGCATATGCTATTCATATGGAAATAGAATAAATATCTCTATACAATAATTGACATTATTCAGAATCTGGTTACATAATGTGCACATGTCGGAATCAACGCAGTTGCTTTAGGAAACACACAGAAATAGACTCGATTATTTAGATTATAGCACACGTTTATTTATAATATAAATAATTATTACAAATCTTCATAAATAATAATGAATCTAAAGAATTACGAAAAGAGAATCGCACAAACAACAGCAAATAAGAAATTCAATTCTTAGCCTGAGAATATTAGTTATTCTTCTTAAACCAGTCACGATATACGAAATAAAACCTAGTTGTTTTAATATTAGTTTCATTTGCCGCCGTGCATAAAGTATAGTTTCAAGATTTTAAAGCCTCTGTTTTTATATTTTATATCTAGCCTCTTTAGTTACTTTGGCAGTCATAAAATCGATCTGACCAATAATGTTAAAATGTTGATAAGTTATAAACATCCTTGCGACAAATTGCGTTGTTTCATACGAAACATTAACACAGGCCTGCGATGTTACACCTCATTGAATGTGAATTTTTAGCTGAACTTGGGTAATTTGGTGTTTCTGATCTTAAAGCAGCATTTAGTTCTATTGTATCACACAAGGTTGCTTATCAACTAAAAATCAACATAAATAATAATATAACGCATATAAAAGGGTACCTTATATCTGCAAAATATATAAAAACCCAATATTAATATTAATTTAAAAAAGTACAATAACATACAAAAATTAGGCCGAACCATTCGTTGCTCCTTCTCTTTATCTAAAACACTCTGTTTGTTTGTTTGTTTGTTTGTTTTTTTCTTATATTCGGTCATAGGAACATGCCCAGCAGTAGTTAACTACCATACTAGTATTCCATCATCCCCGATATCTTTTCTCCATTTCTCTAACATCCTGTTGGAATCGTTATCTTGGTCGTTCTGCTTTTCAGTGCCATCACCAAGGTTAGCAAGAAAATAGACCAAATATGCGTGTAAAAGGTGTGGCATTGTGTTATTATTGCAACATAATTCCTTATTATTTCCCAGAAATTTACTTACAGCCACCTTAAAAGCATTCCACGTATTTCTTTCGGTAACTTTCCAAAATATTTAGGATTCTAATTTAAGAGCCAACAAAGAAACTTACTTATTTAATCGTTTGTTACTGATTGACCAAACGTTTTTTCCACAGAAGAATTGCAATTATCGACCTGTTTTATCTAACGCTTTAACAAAGTGAATCAAGTTTGATATGGAATAGATCTACTAACATCTTGACAGGATCAACCAGATTTTCACACAGAACATTCTTGTTGCCAGTTATCAAATGCACTCTTGTTGACCAATTGCTTTTTATACAGCGTACTCTCTATTATCTTGCTCACATAAGAAATATGGATATTTCGTGAATTCGGACTGCTCTCTAAATGTAGGCTTAAAACATTTAAAAAGGTCGCCACATAATAGCCAGTTGTGATTTTTATAGTCTGTTGAAGATTTGCAATTGAATTGAATCAACAAGAACAGTAGCATAAAAGTTGCCGCAATATACCGGAATAGTCTGAAGACTTCTTTTGACAAGACCATATTCGGAAGCGCGAAGCGAAATAACTCATGTCATTCAAACCATTCAACAAGTTAACGCTCGCGGTTACGAAATCACAAAAATTGTTGTGATTCCTGGAGCAAGCAGCTGGTTTTGTTTTAAGAATTTCTATTTAACCAGATCAATCAGCTCTTCTTGTGAAAACAGCCGAGGTACATGCTTTCTGAAAGTAAAGGATGGAGCATTAACTAAGGCTTTATCATCGCTAACACCTTGTAACACTTTTGGTACCGATATGGGGAAATCAGCACCAAGGGGTACTGTTCTTATTGCTAACTCAATATTTGGCTACGAAATGTGTCTTATAGTTCTTGTATTGAAACCTTTAATGTCACAAAGACAGTAATAGCAATTATGTATATGATTCATGGGTTCTCCCCACATTGTCAATATTTCAAAAGATAGAATTTTCCGTATTCTTGCTTGATCTCCTAGTTTTATTTTAAAGTATATAAAATTGGTAATAGCCCTCTGGAACATTTTCGCGAGTAAAGTTCCCTTAAATTTAACAAAAATCAAGCATGTTTTTCCGACTTTTACGTTACATTTTTGTAATAAATTACTCATGCCTAACAAGAACCAAGCTTATCATTTAAGTTTTACCTATTAAACTAGATATAGACTATTCGAACCCGTGAGTTATGCATAGAGCTCCCCAACCGCGTGGCGCACCATAGGCGTCGATAAGGAACATAAGTAAAGTACATAAAAACAAAAGAAATAAAGAATTTTAAAACGCTTACTTTTGTAATTAGCCGTATCCAATATAGTGGGTGTTAATGCACAAGGAAAATAGTATTAGTCAGCACACGAGGAGGTAGGCACATTAAAACTGTTACCGTGAGCGCAATCCGATTTCTCAAACATCTGAAGCATTAGGAATGTTTCCACAGTCCTTTCTTTCAAGGATGTTCGTCGTTCTGAAAAAATATTTTTATATCTTGAAAATGAAGGCTCGACGTCTAATGATGTAATACACGCGTAATGAAAATAATCTTTGAATTTAGTCACCGGATCAGTAGAGTTACCTTCCCAAACTTCTCTTAACCTGCTAAAATTTGTATCTTTCTTCATAACACTTTCAAATTTTCTTGTAACGATATCATTTTTTTGTTATTTATACAGTGTAGGATTGTGCACTATTTTGTAATTTATTTATTGCCTCAAGTACTTCTCTATAATTGTTGTAAACGGTTTGTAAATCTGCTTCAACGGAAATATCTTGGAATTTATCCTGGCTTTCCTTAATAGCCGCAGATTCGTTGGGATTGAATTGTAAGACGACTGATTTTATTTGCCGGAAGTATTTAAAATAATAAAACGCTGCCTTCAGCCATGTCCCCCAACGCGTAAGAATCGGCTCTGGTGGTTCGGGAATACCGGGACACTGTTTATGAAATTCACTGGTACGTTTGGGAGATTTGAGAAACACTCGTTTCGTATTTGTTATTAATGCATTTACCTCAGGGAAATTTGCACGAATAGTTTCAGCCGCAATATGCAGAGCATGAAGTTTACAAGTAATACGTAACATCATCCCATAATGTTCTTGAAGAGAACGACCTACACAACGCATTGTCGCGGCACCATCGGTCATGAAAATTAATACTTGAGTAGTGGCAATTTCAAATGTTTGTAAAGTATCAACGACTACGCTCTCGATAGCGTCGGCAGTACACGATTTTAGTCTTTTACTAGCTAATAAAATTCCCTTTGTAGGTTGACGAGGTTCCATTATACGTACAATCACATTCAAAATAGAATGTTTTTTACGGTCTGTCGTTTCGTCAATACATAACCACAGTAGTTTATTTTTTATTGCAGATCTGATCCTGTTTTCAATTTCGGTACGTACACTTGGCACACATCTCCTTAAGCTTGTTTCCGACGGTAACTCAAAGTCTGGATTATATTTATTCCAAAATTCACGGAATGGCTTCTTCCTGAGTAAAGAAAACGGTAAATTACACGCAGTCAGCATATAAAATAAATCAATTATAAATTGAGTTGCCTCAGTCGGTGATACACCTAGTTTTTTATTTTTGTGTTGCTGACTATTTACATGTCTTCTACAGCCATATTTATCATTGCACATCAGAGGTATATTACAAATTTTACATATAATCTTACTTCCATTATATATTAAGTCAGGAAATTCTCCACAGAACTTTTTCACTTTGTCGGCCTGTGGGCGTTTCTTACTACGCGCGTCCGCCATACCGTCACAACCCGATCGCATACGGTAATAAACTACCGAAATGCGATGCGAGTTATTTGCTTATATATTACATTACATATCCCCCCGGCCACGCCCGGCGGTACGCCTTCTGACTTGCCACGCACTTTGGGGAGCTCTAGTAATAAGCTACAGATATGTAAAATAGCATTACAACCACATACTTTGTTATACAAAGTTATTGTAAAGTAAGGAATATATTTCAATTTGTTATACAGAGAGATCTAAAAGCTTTAAATCATATGCTCATATTATATGTCTTGTTCAATAATGCACGCGCGAATTCGTTTTACAACACATCCGTATGAAGACTACAAAAATACTGTTCAACAATAAAAACTCGTTTCTCTTGGGAACGAGAAGCAATGAACTCCATACCATGTGTCAAATATCCATTACAATGGTGTCTAGATTTGTTGTCGTCAGTAATACCCGTATAGTCTGGTATGATAGGAGTTGAGCCAGTAACATAAATCAATAGGAAGAGAATTCAAATAATAAGATTTCTTATGTTCTTTGCTACAATTGCTCAATATGGCCTTTGTTTTGGTTGTACAGAAGCACCAGTCACAGTTGCAGTTAAGACGTCATCATTTTGTATTTCCTTAAAAACGCACGGTCCAATCTGTGAAGCTGCACCAAACAGTGACCCTTTTGTTCTATTAACCAATTTAAAAAATCTTTTATATTAACTCCATCATTATAAGAAAAATGGACCTCGTCTATTCCTAAAATGCAGGATAACCATTCGGGTATAATTTTAATTTGGTCCGTCAATTGTGTCTCCTTCAAGTCGAACAGTCATTCCAACTTATAAGGATACATTTTTAATATTTTGCGTTAAATTTTCCAAACATCAATCGTTTTAATATTGTTGGTTTATAACGCATTATTTTTCCCCGAAGAAGTTGAACGTGACTTGGTCATTGTAACGGGAGATCAATTGCAGATCCTATTCCTTCAAATTTGCCGATCAAATTACGGTAAAACCTTCATTTCACAGACGCCTGCTCTCAAACCCAATGTCGTTCGAAACCTTTCATTCACATTCATGGTGACATTGTGGTAGACTTACTTTTATTTTTAGACATCTATCTGTTTTTAAGTTATTTACGTTATGATTTTATTTCGAGAAAAATCACAATCGCTTTATTTTGAAAATCACAGTGGTTTTCATGACAACATTTTTGTTTTACAACAATAACTAAACTTCTTCAACGACCATTTTCTTAATGGCAAACGCTTGTTCAATTTTCTTTTTTCGAACCGGCATCATATAAAATCTAAAATTTCGACCAAAATTAATCCAGTATTGAAAAATTATTCCAGGTAAGGATTACCAATTATGTATCCTTTAACACCACTAAAAAGCACAATGTTCATGCATTAATTAACGCGACATTAAAATGCATAGACGCATAACCCCGCTCTAAAAATCCAGTAACACGTTTTATTACAAGTACTTACACAAAAAATCCAACTAACACACGTTTTTCAAATACCACTGTTGTTTTCTAAATTTATGCACAATGAAAATTATAGTTTATATATTTCTGTACCACTTCTAGAACTAAGGCAAGCAAAAATCTTTGTTTTTATATATTTTTTTTTATTTTTTTTAAACTTATGACAAAAAAAGATTCTTTTCCGTCCGTTGACATACTGCATAATTTACATCGAAATTATTAAAATGTCCAATCAAATAATTATTAAATTTTGTTAATATTCATATTATTAATAAAAAGAATGAATATTGTGTACGAAATTGATACACAGATTACGTCAGTTTGCTTTCTTAGAGTTCACTTTTAACGCAATTGAAAAAAAAATATATATGTATAGATGAAAACAAAACAGCTTATATTGCGTAGATCGTCCTAACTTCTCCCAAGCTTTTTTTAAATGCATAACACGTAATGTCCGACGTATTGAACGCTAGTAAACCTTATTACATTTGTTGATTGAAAATTAACACTTTACGAAGATTTTCGCACAAGTGTGTAGTCTTTGCGTAATATTGCATCATCCCACAGAGAGGATGCATGATTTTTGTAAGTTCTTCCGAATCTATAGTTTGAATTGTAATTTAAGGAGACAGGTTGACTGCCTCTATCCATATGTTTATCTAATAAATTTTACATGCCGACAAAGCTTAATTACATACAATCTTTTTTACTAAATCAACGAAAAAAGTCGCTACTTTAATGAAAAACTGGTAGAAGCAATAAATCGGTACTTTATTAAAAACGGATCGATAGGGATGGGTTTGGGGCAATCAAGCAGTTATATTATGGATCAATGAAGCGATTAACGATTACTATAACGTTTAATGAGTTAATCAGCGCAACATGAAACTTAATTAAGTACTAGAGTCTTGTATTTAATTTAGCGAATTTGGTCTAAAAGAAAGAAATGTATGTTAAGAATTTTCATATTAAAATTGTACAAGCACTTCCAATTTGGAAAGGTTTAGATGTGGTAAACCTTAATGGAACCCTTTCATTTGGGTCCTAGAAACCAAAAATGAAATAATATACGGAGCGTTTAATTATAAAAAAAAAAGTACAACTAAGATTGATATGATATATTTTGCATTTGTGGAACATTCCCTAATAGATCTACTCTAAAAATAAATCTTTACTAACATCAAATAGTTTGTCCGTAATACGTTTCCCCAAATTACGTGAGTAATCCCGTAGAGTACTGCTTAACAGTAACAAATGGAATTTTTTAAGTATCTGCTAAAAGAAAGACTTGCTTTCCTCCATGTAATACCTATATTAGGTTATGTAATTATAAGTTCTCACAGTATTTCACATTTCAAATCAATTTTTAATGTAATACAGAATCACTTGAAAATAGAAATTTACGTACTCGGTTGTGCCGCTACTTTGAATCTTGCAGAAATACTTTCTAGTGTAAGTTTATAATTATTGCAATTTTTAAATGAATTGCAATGTTACCATACAAAACAAATTTGAGAAAAAAAGCAAACTGAGTACAAGCAGAATTTCAATTTCATTTTTTTTTTCTTTCGTCCATATAAAGATACAAAACCGGTGTAGGAACGATTTATATGACGAAACAACACGTTCACTGGAGTAATTAGATGTTATTTAACTAGTGTAAAAATATTTTGGACTGCTGTAAAAGCTTTCTAAGACCTGAAACTTTAGCAACGTATTTTTTGCAATTGAAATAAGTTTACTGACAGTAGAAAGCTTTAAAGAAGTCTTAAAGTCATAAGTGGCTTCGATTTATGGTGCTTATGATTTTTTTCAATATCCTTTCTTAAACTAATCTCTAATTAAATATACCGTGTATAAATTATGGATAAGATGAAAACGATCGGTAAACCTCTAAGAAACCAATAAATACTGTTACTACGATTACTCAAACTTAAGACGATCTTAATAAACACAAAATTTAAACCAAATAAAATAGAAACCTTAAAAAATACAACAATATTCTTAAAAGCACACAACTTAGGCACAGTAAAACGTCTCCAAGATACAAAAGGTACTCAGTAATTTGATAGCGATAAATTAATCACTCCATAAAGTAATAATGAATTTCCATGAAAAACGATACCTATGTTCACTTGGTTGATGTTTTATTATTGTAAAATTTAAGATTAGTCAGAAATTCTTAAATAGTCTTCCACTGGACAAAATATTTGTGCAGATTCCATCAGTACCTTTAACATTTTTTAGTTTATCTTCCTGGTACGTTTGTTACTGAGGTAAGATTGCACGTATAGATTATTGAACCGATGTTTATCTTATAATTAAACGATGTATCACAAGAAAAGTTTTAATACTTTCTTGTTATTCATAATATACGTTGTAGTTAACTCGGAATAAAATAGCCTATTCTAGGTAGGCTAAATCTGTTTCGCGGACGTAAGTACGTAGATGATTTTTGATATTCTATCTGCGTTAAAAGATACTTTAGTTAGGTAGGTTGTAGTTATTTCAATGTATTTTCTACTATATTAACATATTACACGGTAAAATATTTAGTATTTAATTGTATATAACATATCATTGATGTTTGTGCAGCACAAAATTTTCAATTAAAAAAATGCATAAAAAATTAATATTTACCAGACAAACGGGCCCTGATAACATTTTTTTCAATTTTTAGATTATAACCCCTGAGATCACCTAGTGAACATTCGCTTTTACAATAATTTTATTGTTTTTAGAAGAAAACATTCAAACACAGTACAACACATGTACATAACGTATGTAATTGGTTTTCATTTGTGTCTGCTGAACAGAAAAATATGTTATTTTAAAAGATGTTTAAATTTCGGGCATTTCATTTTTAAATACTTTCTGAATTCGAAATTTCTGTTATGCCATACTAATAAAATAAATATTGATAGAGTAGCTCAGCTTCAAAAATTGCTATAACGAGAAAATGGCTGATTTCAGGATACTAACACGTTCGTAATTTTTTGTCTAGAATTTTGCTAATATGTCGAAATTAAAATAATGTTTCTTAGTTAGTTAGTTTCTTAGTTCTATTATTTCTTTCTTTTTGTCTCAAAATTTAAGGTGATATCGGAATGATATCGCATAACACAACAAAAATATATTGTTGTTCTTCCCAACTTGCGGAGATGACTTATCCTATATATTATTGCAGGAAAACAATCCTTGCTCTTCATCTTTTAGGTTAGATAATAGAATTTATTTAGTTAGTAGCCCTATATTTTCTGCATTGTTTAAACGCTGAACTATTGTAAATGTTCTTCGTTCTTTCTTAATTTTATTGCCTATACGCAAATATGTACTGCGGGAAATTTTCAAATTATAAAAAAAAATAATTAATTTCTAAATAAAAAAATATGTAAATTTCGTGAGTGTATAACTAATACTATTTATTATTTCTAAATTAACCTTCATTACCGCGGATACGAAATACTACAGGTATAGGTTTGACAGGTATACTGTCTAAATTAAGAGCGTAGGCTGGATATTGGAAAAAACAAATGAGTGGAAGATTGGAAAAACCTTTAACTTAATTGGATATTGAAAGTTATTATTACTTTGTTCTGTAATTAGCAATTTTATTGTTGATCAATAAAGGAATTGTTACTCTTATTATTGTTGATATATTTATTAATGTAAATGAATTGTTGTATGTTTCAACAATTTTCAGGGCAGAAGTGTGAGAAGGTTTTGTTTTTCTGTTATTAAATACACTACTGTGAGTGAAGATCCAAAGCGGCAATTCAGCAATCGCCATTTCGAACAATTGCCTAATATTTGAAAATTATTAATAACATGGCTAGGATATACTTTAGGTGAACATTGAAAATTTTTAAATGGAATTATTTTTGGTCTTAATAAATTGTTAGTTTCCTTGGCATTTTTTATTTTCATCATATTTTTTTTTACAAAATCCTAACATTATTCTAACTTTTGTTCTCCTCCTTACAATATACAAATATCAGTAAACTCACTAGTATCTAATTGTGGATTGTTACGAAGCAACCTAATATTTAGTAGCTGCTAACTGTCTTTGCCAATTTATAGCAGCTTATGAATATAAAAAAAAAACTGATACTTTCTGTAGTAGCTTTCTAATGTAATCAGATCATCAGACATACTCGACGAAGATGCAATATGTTTTTTTTTAACATTATAAAACATAGAAGGTTTTCCACCTATCCGTTTGATCAAAAGCTTTCGCAGTCAGCATTTCAACCTAGTTATTAGGACAAATTATTTTTAGACTCGTATTACGTCCGGTTATACCGGAAATCATAACCAACTACACTACCTCTAAAATCACCTCTTTAAAATTGCATATCAGGAATGTAAGTACCTTCCATATTTGTACCAGAGTTAATGAGAAATTAATACTTTCTAATAACGATGCAACATTTAACTTGTCGCATGCAAAATGTTCAGAATTCAAGATTCAGTTTATGAATGTGCAATTCAAGTAAATCGATCTCTTCCTTAACGAAATCCTCTGTATATGAATATACTACGGTAAGCAATCGCTATGAGGAATATCAAGTGCCCTTACACCTCATTTATATTGTTTAAGAGTTATTATAAGCAATTGTATGTATGAATTCAAATTTTATAACGATTCGTCATGGTAAAATAAGAATTTACGCTTAGTTCGAACAAAATTTACCGAAATTTTATTTTATATATAATTAGCACTAAAACAGACGAATATATTGCAAAATAATTAAATGTTCATCCAAATACAGATACATATTAAAAATTTATTTTATATCCGGAAGTGACAATTTTATAAATCGACGAATTGGCCACGGTAGACCTCGACTTTGCTTCACTGTATCCCTCAGTTTTAATCCTTTTTATTTAGCTTCTACAGCTGATACATGGAAGCACATGGAAATTTTGAAAATTAAAACCATGATGAAATTGAAAGAGAAGAAGGAAAATATAAAAATAATTTTGCAACGTCTGGAATAAAACAAAAGATATTTCGAACATTTGCATCTTTTAATTTTAAATCCTTTACTTTCCATATCATATTATGCAATTGTTTTCTGTTGTTTACATAAACATATCATATAAAGTTTATTAAAAATGTTTCCATTAAACTCCTTTGCAGGAAAGAATGGATTGTGCGGGAAACCCTGCATAATTGTAGAACTATAGTAATGTAGCAATAAAACGCTATAAAGTACAAGACATTTCTCAATATCACGCTTGGAAAAATGTTTCTTTGCATTATATGCGTACAGCTCTTATTAATTAAGAGCGTTTTGTAATTATTTTTTTAATCTATGTAAACTACATTATCGTTCTTCTTGTATTCTAAACGAAGCAATTTTGGTAATTAATTATTAAAAATGCACAGAACAAATAATATACAATGAGATACATGAGAAACAGTTATGTTCATGCATATAGTAAGTAATAATGTTACATAAAAAAATATAAAAGAAACAATGATGATTACAAAAACATAAGAAAAACAATAAACATATAATATTAATTATAAACATTTATAAAGAAAGTAAGCAGAAAATCATAGTTAATAAGTAATACAGGTAGCTATTCAGTGAGTAGCGCCAACAGTAATGCAAAAACGTAAACGAGCAATTTTTCACGTCTCTCTTAAAATTAAGCTTCCTTCAATACGTATAAATTTAGAAACACTAATAACGATTATGCATAAAAATCTATTAACGTTCACGTATATTTATATCTATATATTAGGAAATAAAAGGTTATTAAAACAACGAAGATCAGAAGTATCAATAGCTCAGGTTTTTATAACTTAGTTCTTTGTAGAAATGCTTTGATAAAATTCCATTTTTAAGTTTAATTGCAAAAAATATCAGTAATATCGGTTAACAATGATGTCATAATAACAAAAAAAGTTGATTTTGGGCTCTTGGTGCAAAAATAAGGTTTTATTTTTTTCGATAAAGGGAAATTTAATAACTACATGTATTAGTATATCTGCATTTTCTTTAATATATTGTCTTAAAAAATAAGTTACACTAAGTGGAGGTACATATTACGGTAAGAATAGAATTCGTGTAAAAATTAAAGTAATAGCGTTGAGATCGTGCGTTTACTATGGTAGCCCGAGTGAAAAACGAAAAATAAAAGGTTTTCCAATTAAAAAAAAAATACCGAATTAACCCGTCTTACTAACCCACGCGTATCTATCAATTGTACATTATTTCGTAATTATTAAACGTCATGAATCGTACAGCCAGCATAATCGAACAATTGAACAATAATAACAACAGAGATGAATTTTCCAGGTAGTTAACATAGCCAGCGTTCTTGCGTGCGTCGGGAAAACAAAATTACAATACTAGAGAATTATTCTTTAAATAGTCATTTGTGAATGACCACAGGTATTATTTAATTTCATTAGTTACGTTGTTCGAACGAAGCCTTTGAAAACTTCTCCCTCCAAGCAAGTCTTACAAGCTGGTGGGACATATACATATATTATAGGTTGTTCTTGGCATTCATGTAGTTGCACTCTAAACGCTCACCGCGGTATAAATATAATCCAAGAATAACCGTGTTAGCATATAATACATTTATATACATACGTTGTGTGCAGTTATTCGCTTAAAAAAAGTAATTCATTTAAACTTAACTAAAGATGGATCTCGAAGAATTCCGCGTTAGAGGCAAAGAAATGGTGGACTATATATGTGAATACATGAATAGTTTGAATAAGAAACGCGTTACAGCCGACGTCGAACCTTGCTACCTGAGAAATTTGCTACCTAGCGAAGCTCCGGAAGAACCGGAAGATTGGGATAAGATCATGGACGATGTTAATTCGAAAATAATGCCCGGCGTTACGCACTGGCAGCATCCTAGATTCCACGCGTACTTTCCATCGGGGAACTCTTTTCCTTCGATTTTAGGGGATATGCTATCTGATGCCATTGGATGTATTGGATTCTCATGGGTAAGTTGTCAAAATTAATTTGGAAAATCCATTTAACGCCAATAATAACATTTGAATTCTATTATAATACTGAAGGACCTTCGGATTGAATTTCCTGAAATATATCAAGCTTTTTAGATATCTTTGAAAGTATTTTAACAATTCCAAATAGATAATTTAATAAAAAGAGTATTACTGCAAACATGATTAACTGCATTTTAAATCACTTGTTGATTGTGGACAAATGCCTGAATGTTTTTAAAATTTTGACTAGGTTAAACGAATATCATCGAATAACGTACCATTCTTAACAAAATACTTACCGAATTGCTATTTTAATTCTTTAATTCAAGTTTACCTTCAAAAGAAAGTATCGGGTACGTCAGATCCATATTTTCGGTTAACCTTGTCATATTGAAAAACAACAACTAATGAATATGTCAATTCCCTAAAACTGAAAGTTATGGAAGTACGCAAAAATCTTTAATCATGTTACATGTGCGACCGCAGTTAACTTGCATGTAATTTGATAATGATAAGGATCAATAACAAGTATGTTACTTAAAAGTCTCGTGGATCAATTTAACAACACTTTACCAGAAATAGTTACGGAAATCTTTGTAGATTAACACCTTGTCGATGATTAATACGCGTAAATTTTATGAAATGATGGGCAATGTATGTACTGTTGTAAGCCAATGTTGAATAAGCAAGACTAGCAATGAAACAAATTCACTTTCACCTGAATTTATTTTAAATTATTTGTTATTGTAAAACATTTCGAACAAAATTATGCCGAGTTTTTGAAAACATAAACTAGCTATAGTTTTTACAATTTTTCTTCGGCTTAAGCTCTTGTATATAGATAAATGAATTTTCAGCTTTTTTACAATGATTTTCACCATTTTTGCTTACAATCCAAGCAAAAAGTTGGTTTCAAAACTATCCCATCCTCCAATTCAACCTTAAAGGTTAAGCATTTTCTTGAATGCTGTTGAGTAAAACAGAAACCTTTTACAGATTTTTTTTTTCAATATCATCACACGCAATTTATTCAACACAAAAGAAGAGTAAATCACACGTATTGTAAAATATAAAAACAATGTTAATTACTTCATTTGTTGTATTAAACAAAATGAAAAATCAGTTAAAACAACCCTTTTCTTATATTTCAAGCGACTTTCATATTGTTTTCAAAATTATTCTTTTTTAATTTGCTAAAATATTTGATGAAAGCTTAAATCAAAAACTACATCTTGATGCAAGTTTCACGATTTTATTCCACAAGTTGTATTCACAAATATAAGCTTTATTAAGTATTGGTAGATCTTGTTTTATCAACTAATACAATAGGAACAGCTCTTATGGAACTAATCTTTATAGACAATAGCCATTTTCCAAAATTTCACGAACCTCCTTCACAATATTACAAGGTTTTAATAAATCATGCAAATTTTGGCGGTTCTTAAAAGATATTGGAAATTGACCTAATTTACAAAAATAACATTGTTCTCATACGTAGTAAAGCATAAAATAGGCATTACTATTATTACCGTATGTCTATTTATCTACTTTCTTTTTATCAATGATGACGGTTTATTGCATTTGACAATGACTACAGAGCTACTATACCATAAAAAATTTTATTTCTGTTTACTTTTCACGCAGAAAAGTATTTGTACAAGACGTGATTAGTCTATAATAGAAACACATTTTCTTCTTTTACAGGCAGCAAGTCCGGCTTGCACGGAATTAGAAACCATCGTAATGGACTGGTTCGGGAAAGCTATCGGTTTGCCGAGCGACTTCATCACATCAACGAGAGGCAGCAGAGGTGGTGGCGTTATTCAATCATCAGCTTCCGAATGCGTGTTAGTTAGCATGTTAGCCGCTAGAAACCAAGCTATCAAATACTTGAAAAAGAACAATCCACACAAGGACGATATATTTTTCCTACCAAAATTAGTAGCTTATTGCTCCAAGGAAGCTCACTCTTGTGTTGAAAAAGCAGCTATGATCCTATTGGTTAAACTGCGAGTTTTGGAACCAGATGAAAATGGTAGCTTACGCGGTGAGACCCTTAGAAAAGCCATGAAAGATGATGAAGTCTTGGGTTTGCTACCTTTCTTCGTATCAACCACCTTGGGATCAACGGCATCGTGCTCTTTCGATAATTTACCCGAAATAGGACCGGTATGCAAGAAGCAACCCAGCACTTGGCTGCACGTCGACGGTGCATATGCCGGAAACTCGTTTATTTGTCCAGAATTGAAATATCTAATGGCTGGAATTGAATACGCGGATTCATTCAATACGAATCCAAACAAGTGGTTGTTAGTGAACTTTGATTGTTCATGTCTCTGGGTGCGCGATAGAATGAGGCTTACCGGTGCTCTTGTAGTCGACCCATTGTATCTACAACACGCAAATTCAGATGAAACGATCGATTACAGACATTGGGGTATTCCTTTGAGCAGACGGTTTAGGTCGTTGAAAATGTGGTTTGTTATTAGGAAATACGGTCTGAGCGGTCTACAAAAATATATAAGGAATCACATACGCCTGGCGAAATATTTCGAATCACTTGTAAAGAAGGATAACAGATTCGAGGTGGTCAATGATGTGAAACTTGGATTAGTCTGTTTCCGTCTATACGGCCCTGACGCTGTAAATAGAAACCTATTAGCCAAAATCAACGCCTCTGGGAAATTGCACATGATCCCATCTATGGTGAAAGGAAAATATATCATTAGATTTTGCGTTGTGGCGGAAAATGCTGTGGACGCCGATATCGAATATGCGTGGTCGGTTGTCACGGCGCATGCCGACGAAATGATGACGAAACCTGTCACCCCGGATGCTATCGTCAAAGCACCACTCACAAGACAGAAATCGAGAAGATTTTCATTTACGAGAAGCGTTTCCAGAGAGATCTACAAGAGATCTATGAGCAAAAGCAATCTTCACGATGGCGCTACTCCGATCCTGATCCCGGACGATGAAACTGACAGTCCGAACAACGAAGAAGAGAACGTTGTAGATGTAGAGGTCACAACGACCAACGGGTACCCCGACGATGACGAAGTCTTCACGAAGGATTTCAACGACTTCAGCATAACGGAAAGCAAGATTACGCCGAAGGAATTAGCATTATAGGAGTAACATGAGAGAGTGCAGATTGAATGGTTCCTCTATAATTTCATTATCATTGAAGAAAACAAACTCTCAAATACTCATCTTCCGACCAATTTTGTACATACCTCAGTATTATTAGCGTTTAAGTTTATGAACGTAATTTATTTTATCATAGTTTAAACCTAGCTATCGTTGTTTAATATGAAAGATCTTTTGTAAATACTATTGCTTGCCTATATACGTAGCACACGATGTACTTTAATGTATGATACATATTTATTTATTTAATTTAATATATAATTTCAAAAATAAAGGTCTACTTTCTATTCGTTTTATAAGGCGTGCTTCACGACACTCTTTTAGTTCACGTTGATCGGTTGGTTATTTAAAAATGGGAAGAGAACCAACTCTATAATTAACGCTCTATCACGATGGATTTTGTGCGGGTGTGCCTGTAGATCACATGAACACATACAAATCACACGTGTCGCTCACAGCGAACACAATGGCATAAACAATTTACATCGTAAACTATTCCAATAGGAACTATGCGGACGTAAACTTCAAATTTTTAAACGAGACCTATTTAAATTTCATAACAAAGGCACCGACATGCGAAAAAACTATGATTGACTGGTAAAAGAGTTATTTAAAAATTGTTTATAGAAATCACTCAACGTTTACTAACCTTTAAATATAAATTAAGATTCCTTAACTTATAAACCAATTTAATCCAAACAAGATATTAATTATACATAGCCTGTCTACCTAATGCGTGGATAATGTAGAAGAAAAATTTTCAAATAATGAGTTCTATGCAACATAAAATTAGATACGTGTATACAGTATGTTCAGTTTCTGCTACAACATTACGTTTTCGAACACCTCTGTTCGATTTGTGCCAACTGTTTTGAGTATTCCCTATATCCATCTATCTTTATTTTTAAGACAATTCGAAATGTTTATAATATCCCGCTGCAACGAAAAGAATCTTTATCTATTTTTTTTAATCTACATCTTCTTACATCATACAAGTTTTAATCAACATCTTCTTAACATTTAATACTGGTTGCAAATTGATACATAAATTAAATTTTACATATTATTACAACGGATCAGGTGACTTTAAATAAACAAGAGTTTGTTGTATATCATCAGAGCAGTCTAAAATTCTTGAATAATTTCTCAGCAAAGTCAATTATCTCAGAGACAATAGTAGATAAGTACTGGAGAATATATCCAAGGAATCTAAAAATGTATTCACATATATGGTGCTCCATTAAAAAACCAAACTTGAATCGTGCAATGTAAATCAGTGTTTGTCTCTAAATATATTTAGTTTGAAAACTTTTCTTTAAATTATTCAGGATTCCGGTCACGCGCTAGATGGACATACTGTATAAGCACTGGTGTTATCATTGTTATATAAACATAAATCGGAGACTTGAATGTTTTTAAGAAGGTGCCACGCAAGTTAACAATGGGTTGTCAAAATATTCGACCTACCGCTTTGAAATAAATTGTTGCTAAAGACAGTGGTGCTTTAATGTGAGTAATCCATTGGGAATTGGCCATCGCCCAGACAGTAATTTGTAGTTTCTGGTGTGTTTTTGGTTGTTTTGACACTAGCAATGTGAAGCTATTAAACCTTCCATCAGCGGCGCCTATTTTATAAGCAACTTAATGGGCAGCGGGCTACGATTCCACGTTTTGTATGTAATTATACAGGTATCACGTGGCATTCATTATTCAGAGTGCATTATAATACAAAAAAAAGATCAAAACACGTATATTATACGATAGTGCCTACATTGCAACAACACTACTTATACAACACTATATAATATGATATATACCAAAGATGAAATAAAAAGGGCAATGGTTAAACAAATACAAAGATAAGTGTTGGAGGCACGTAAACTTTCCACATGTTTTGTAGGAAAAGTGTATTTTTTGATTGCAGTAATTACAATACCCTCGCGAATTACTGCAAATGGCGGTAGGTTGACGATCATCTAATCTTAGTATTTCTTTGATGCTGACTATCACAGCTTTGGGAATATTGGTTTGGATCGCTCGTGCACGTAAATAATATTCAATCAAGAAAAGTATTTGCTTCATCCTTTAAGTCACTGTAGTCCATTATTCATATAATATGATATTACCAAAGAGTGAATGACTGAAATAAAAAAGGCAATGGTTAAACAAACACAAAAATAAATGTTGGAGGCAGGTAAACTTTCCATATGTTTTGTAGGAAAAGTGTATTTTTTGATCGCAGTAATTACAATCCCCTCGCGAATTGCTGCAAGTGGCTGTAGGTTGACGATCATCTAATCTTGGTATTTCTTTGATGCTGGGCTATCATAGCTTTGGAAATATTGGTTTGGATCGCTCGTGCACGTAAATGATATTCAATCAAGACAAGTATTTACTTCATCCTTGGAGTCACTGTGGTCCATTATTTCGGATTTTCCCGTTTATTCTTGGGTTTTGTCGCCTTTACTAAAGGTTGCTACCAACAATATGCTCTTATTATTATTTTTTTTTTAGAATGAAGGATACCATCGTCATAGTTCTGTTATAAGCAAACGTACTTGAACCTACTGGTCTACCTGTCAGATTGAAAACGAACAAGGTACTCACTAACAGGATAGTCACTTTTCGTTTCGAATGCCTATTTGGTTCAACTAGTCTCTGTACAAGAACAAAAGGAGAACAATACAGAAAATAAGGTCCATTTAGTTATGTAACAACTTATATTTCTAAATTGCTTGTATAGGAAGTTATCCAGCCTACCATTATATAAATCTTTATTCTGTATCTGTTTGGTTTGTTTGGGATATACTGGTAGAAAATGACGTAAAAAGTTTTTTTTTTAACTTTGTAAGGAAAATATATTTTATAAACTTATAAAAACAAATTAAACATTAATTCTCACACACACAATTCGTTTATTAATTTTCTTTCAACCACTAGGAAACTCTGAATATTTAATTTTAATGAACAAATAATACAAAATTTTAAAAATTTCGGGTCGATCGTGGCAAAAATTCGAAAACATAGTTTATGCGATCTTATTATAGAAAGGTCTTAGTATCATAAATTATTTTTAAACACCATTATCTGGAGAATTGAGACCAAATTTCATTTATCCAAGTAAAATGCTTTTACAATTATAATAGTTCATATACACTCGCAACAGATTCAAAAGAGCAAATATGGTTAAAAATACCCATAGTTCTTTTATCAAACACTTTAAAATTGAATTAGAAATTCAAAGATGTTGGCTTTACTGTACCGGTAGGCTTTCACAATTTTCTAATGTATCAAACAATGCAATTCACGGTATACAGTGCCCGCCGTTTTCCTCTGTGACAGATTTCAATTGCCAACAGATTAACTGGTTCCGGTTGTTACATTTTTTGAGAATCTACAATATTTCTTGATAACATTTAACAGAGTTGGGGTATTATCCGTGTATGGAACATCCTATTTCATTTAACCATTTCTACTTACCTCTATTCCATTTCCAAAAAAAAAAAACGAAATTCTTGAAACTAATGCTTTCTAAAAGCATCGAGTAATATTGCTATAGAGCGTACAAAACATCAAATTAGAGGATTAGGGAATAGGTTACAGCAGCTATTCTTAACCACGTTCCAGGGGTGCGTAAGAAAGGTTAAGAACCATTGCGTTAAGTTAGGCAGTATACCGACATCGACAGTGAAAGAGGAGATTTCTTAGCGCAGCAGACTGGCAACTAGCACAATGACATTATTTGAACGAAAATAAGAAAGCAATTATCATGAAAGACTGTGCCTAATTAAAATTTCGGACCACCGAGATAATTTTTAAGCCATTATGATGATTTATAGATTTTAGAATATTGACGGCCCCCGCCGATAATAGAAAAAAGTTCAGACAGGCACGCGCGTACCTAAGTGAGTGCGTGTGCTGATTTTCACACTTGTATCTATTTAAACAAATTTCAAATTTCCTCGAATGCACAAAAGTACTTATTGTTTTAATATAAGTAAAAATAAATGTTATTCTAAGTATTACAATAGAAGACAAATGTGTGTGCTCAGTTATTCAAAACAACACTGTGTATAGCTAGCTTATTGAATAGAGCCAACCGTAGCTGACGAGAACTGTACAGAACTGAATATAGTTAAATCAACGCGAATAATGGCGAATATCACCGAAAGAAGCCGACGATTGTTTTAATAAAAACTAGATGATTGTCTGCTTATCGCTGCACTTGTTTTCTTTAGAAAGTAGAACCAAAAGAATATTACTTTCTGATGTTTATAAAACAATTTCTGGTATAAATATGTTTTTTTTTTCTTTCTTTAAGAGACCTTGTCATTCCTAAGACCTGAACGGTAAGCCGATAGAAATGTTAATTACTCTGAGATTTGAGAAAACCACTCCGAACGAGTCCTTACACAACCCCGCTTGCCATGGGTGCATTTATAGTTAAACAATTGACTCTGTAATCCAATTGTATACTTCAATTTTTTTTTACTTCACACCATAGAAAAATTATTTTGGTAACAACAGTTCGACGGGCCAATGGAGAGCCTGCACCTGAATGGGCAGTACTAATCGCTACATTCGAGTTCTGCCAGGTTAGTACCACCCACAATTGACTGCCCTTCACTCTTCTCAATAGCATGTTAGTAACAGAACTATGAGACACCACACACGAGAACTTCCTGAGGCAATGACAAGCTTTAAAAATTTATGCAACCCGTTGAACCGTCACGACACAAAAGAATAACAAATTTTAGGTAAGCAGTGTACATTATTTATTGTTATAATAATTAACGTTAAATACTCAAATTGTAGGATCTAATTGTTATAGCGTAATCAGATATAATTTCGAATGATGTCATTTTAAAAAATAAACATTTTTGATATCATGTAAACTTAATTATAACGTCATCTATATCTGAAATACACATTTTCTTCTTGGAGCTAAGAGAAACTTGTTTGCTTATCAACATCTGATAGTAATAAAATGCTATAACCATAAAAGATTCCAAAGGAATTCTAAAACGCACTTTACTGACGCTAGCGTAGTTCTTGAACATACATAACATACACGAATGTGTAATAAATCACTATTTATGTTAAAAAATTGAGCTTTCATTCCATCTCGCAAATACTGACACAACGTAAAAAACGCACCAGTTTTGTAATTGCATTGTAACGGTTCATACAAAACGTTAAAACCTAGTTGATAATTTAAATAAATAATTCAATAAAAAATAAATTGTGCCCTATATGGCACCAACTTTAGGTTTTTACGCAAATTAAATGCCGAAATAATGTTAGTATTTCCCATGAAATTATACGACGCTACACTTAAAAGAATTATATATAGCCGATTTCTTGTCGTTTGCAACGGTTATTAATATTTTCTATATTAATTACTAGCAGCTAAGCTAACCTCCTTTTTTTAATTTGAGATAACTTATCGTAAAACAGCCATACATTTAATTTCATTTCGTACTTAGGCTTACTTTACTATATAATAAACTTCTGCACGTAACCTGATAACATCTGCCGATACTGTTATTACTTAATATACGTATATATGTAGCAAAAATGTATATGCACAATACAAAAATACCGTCGTTAATTACCACAGTATATATTTCAAACTCTTTTATTTGGTCATATAACAAATTGTTCCAACAATAAAACATATATTTTCTGTTAATGACTGCACCAAAAAAAAATTATATGGTAAACATATGTACTCGTATATATAGACAAAATAATTGATTACACCAAATAATTTGAGTTTCACCCATACAAAAAGAAAAAAGAGAATTCCTGGTTAGTAATCATCGCCTCTAGAAACCACCTCCTTGCAAGTGGGTCTCAACATGATAGTGTGCTCGAACTGGGCAGTATAACAACCCTTGATATCGCAAAGTGGCGGATATGCATCGACTATTCCCTTGTCGCAAAGGTCTTTCAAGGCCATTTGATATTTCGTAGCACCGGCTCGGTCCAACCAACGCTTGCAGAACGCTAAAGTGCCGAAATTCTTATTGATGAGGTTCAACAATTGTTTAGAAGATTGCAAGCTAGAAGATGTACAAGAACATAAATATATGACTGCTAGAATATGATGGATGCTTACCGCAGTGGGACATAAGACATATCAAAGTTCTTCATATAATGAGAGCAATCCATATCGTCATGTACCATACCTCGGCCAGTTGAACCGAAGGTTTCAATAGCATAAAATTCATTTTCTTCCATAACGGTTGCCTCTCCCCCTTTTACTATTGGTACTGTTTTACCAGCATGGATTCCTGTTTAAATAAATGTTATTGTTACAATATGCATCAGTTACTGAATTATATATTTGTGAAGGGGTCTAAGTCTAAGTCATATTTTAAGAGCTTTTAGTTATCAAAATGCTTCATAAGATTGTCGTTTAATGCGAGAAGGGCTGAAGTCAATTGACTTAGTTTGTTGCTGCATTTAGTGATTGTACATTTGTAATGTTTAATTATTAATTTCTTGTCGGATACTACTGTTAGTTACCTTCTTGTTCAAGAAATATTTTATAAAACGCAAAGGGAAGGTAATAATGAAGTACCGATTTGAGGTAGCCACTATTTAGATATTTTATTTATTTAATATAAGGAAAAACAACAAAAGTGGTTCGAAAATTATTTATATGTATATTATATTTTATGCCTAACAAATTATTAGGCATAAATTTTGATTTTAGTATTAATTGATTATTAGTAATAATCAATGAAAGGTACAGTCGGTCAAATGGATACCTCTAGCTGCAATGTCTGATTGTGTCCTTGCGACATCATTTTCCATGAGGATATAATATGAGGATATAATGGTCTTTCTTGAGGGAAATGCACTTCGTCGACCGTGTAAAAAATCGTCAATCATGTTATTTAAGTTTAGCAACTACTGACTATATTGTAGACGTTGTTGTCGGTTTCTGGTTCATTTTATCGTGTTGTTCGTGGTCTTCCATTATGCCTTGCATTAACAGTTGTTCCACGAAGCCGAAATTGTTCACCCAAGTAACATCAATTGTCTTGCGGTTGCAGTCGAGTTGCGCGAATAATTTCGGCAAAAATTTTGCTGCGTTGAAATGACTGACTCGTTATTCTTAATAAACAAAATTACAATTTCGGCATGTTGCTGTGGCGAGTGTCGAAATATAATGAAACTTAGACGTATACACTGCATGAGTAACAAAATTGTGTTCCACCTCAAATTGTGTTCATTATGATCTTCCTTGTATATCATGTGAAAAAAGTCCAACGTTAAAAGGTATTAAACATCGTTGTATATGCATTAAACAGAATAATCTTTATTTAAGGTATTTATAACAAACTTTAGAACGGCATAGGAACGGGAAGAATATCTATATTAAAAATCTTAGCAAAAATCCATAATTATTTTTAAACAGTAAAAGGCATCTCATAAGAGAAAAGTTCTCATGAAAAGTGACTACATTCGAGCAAAACGTATTAAACATTTAAGGCAATAGCACACACGTAATCAAATAAATGGTCAAGCAACAGTTTGGGTTGCAAGTACCATCCTTTCGGTCAGGTATATTTTCTTTAATTCTCGATACATAGATAAAGAATTTATTAAGTGTAAACATTTATTACCGATTTTATAACAACAATTAATCTTCCATTATATTTAATTTAACAATTAACTTTAAATTACATTTCATAATCATATTAGCTCTTTTTTTAATGATGCTTTAAGCATCTAGCTTTCTGTACTTACAACGCCTAGGTAAGATCTACTTTATCAACATCTAAATTGAAATTTTTATTCTGTTCTAGTAGGTAATATTTTATTAAATCAACCCTTACTCGACTAATTTTTGATAAATATGAATGGATTTCTATAAATTTTGTGCCTAATTCATACAAAATATCCACTAATGCTAAATTCTAAATTCCAGAAGTGTGTCGGTGGTGGTCAATGCCTCTTACCATGACATTAAAAATTAGAACATGATCCTGTTTTGCCATGAGATACGATGGAATGGCTTAGTGGTTCTAATATATATTTGGATTCAGTATAAACAAAAAAAGACCAGAATTATACGAATTAATTAAAACGCAACGGATAGCAGCCAGATACGTTAGCATATGTTGAAGCTCTGGCAAGAGAAAAGTTGTATGTTAACATATAGACAAAGTTGTACAACGGTACTTACAAGAAAACATATTAGACAAAGTATTCAACCAAATGATTTTTACTGTCAATACCAGAGAATTTAATGATGAAGCGATATAGGTGATGCTTATGATGTTAATTTAAAGATTCAATCTTTACATGAAGATACAATCTATTATGTGTGTTAATAAATTGTAGCTTAACTTGTTTATGCCATTGCATTATTTTTTAAGAGTTATTATGATATACGTACACCTGCGCTCAAGAAAGAATATTAACACGATTATTATATGAATCAAATCTAACTGTGAAATGAATCATCCTTTCTTTAACAAAAACACAATATGTATAAATGTGCACAATATATGTTTTTACGCTTTTATAAAATCTTCGCGGATGAAACAATGACGACGCATGTATTTCTGTAAACCATCGATCGCAAATAAAAAATTCAAAATTGACATAATCTGATTCAAAGGGTTCTAAAAGTATCATTCACTTTACATATATATCATAAACAAATGGAAGATAAGATACAAAAACTGCCAACAAGCTAATGGAATAGAATTCTAAATTTTTATAAAACGATTTATTAAATTATATTTTATACATTATATTTAATCACATATGTTATTTTCAAATTTCTACGAACGTTGCGTTAGTTGCAGAAAGGAATCAAATAATTCTTCTGTAAATATTCTTTATTAAAGAACTACTCAGCTGTGGATAAGAAATTCCACATGTTATCTAAGTAAAACGAAATAATAAAATGTTTCTGGAAACCACAGAAAATTACTTAGGCGTTTTCAGAAATAAACAATAAATGCCAAGACTATCGTTACACAAAAAAAGCTGGACTCCTGAGAAACCTGCTTGAAGATTTATTAGATCATCGTCAGGAAAAAGTAGTGGAAACATGTTATATTTATAAAAACGTAGGCTTCCACGGCCAGTCTATTGAAACTAAACGTGTTCCGGGTTTGAACCGTGTCATGTCGTTGTTAAAATAAAAACTCGACGTTTCACTCACAATCGTATGGAGCTTCTTCAGGAGAGTGATAGGCAACAGTTAGCACAGTTACTCAACATGTAAACCACGCCAGAGGCGAAACTAACCGAGCAGGGAACAGTTGATCACGGTAACTCAGCATGTGAACCATGCCAGAGGCGAAAAAACAACTGCTGATCTTATATTTACCGACGAGATGGCAACGGTCAAAGGGTGTTTGCTGAAGACCTGCAAGAGTATTGCATGGAAGACTTGAATCCAATAAAACAAAGATGAGCCAGAGTTTCTATCTCGATGTCAAAAATCGGAGCTTATGGTTACAACAGAAAAAGAGATACCATTCCACAAGAAATGATATTGAATTTGATTAACCCCATGTAAAATCGTAATTGTTTAATTAAAGAAGAAAGAAAAATTAAGAGAAGCCTATTCACCTACAATTAAAATGTCAATTTAGCTTATGCATTTCAAATGAGAAACTCTCAAACAACAAATGGCTTATTTTAGATCAGCGAGTTAATTATCACTCATCAAATGGTGAACCTTAGTTCAGGAGTTAAAGATGTTTATAACAATAACAGTTTTTGTTGTATTCCTTATCATTTCATGTACTACTATCTTTTTGAAAACATTTGAATTGAATTATCGTTTCTTTTTTGGCATTTCTGAGCACACCATTGCACAAACACGGGAAATTTCATTCGCGCATATTATTAATTAATTAAAAGCGTATACTTACTATAAGGTGCAATTGAATGTCCATTTAAATTCCTTATTGATTTAACTGGGTATGTTTTTCCATCTAATTCAACTTCGTATGATTCCATCACTTCTTGAATTGCACTTCCAATTTCATTGAGCTGCACATCAATTCCTGTAAAATCATGTTCTCTTGTAGAAAAAAAAAACCTTTATTACATGTTCACAATAGACTTACCAGCAGCTTTTATGCCAGTATTTGTAGCATCTCTTACAGCTTTGACTAACTTATCATATTTTGGATTGAAGGTTAAAGTGAATGCGCAATCTATAATCCTCCCATTAATATGCGTACCAAAATCAATTTTTGTAACGTCATCATATTCTAAAACGGTAGGATCACCAGCATTTGGGGTATAATGGGCAGCGCAATGATTACGGGAACATCCAGTTGGAAAAGCTAAGCCAGCCTTCAAACCATTTTCTGCGATTAACTTCCTGGCTGTTTTTTCTAATTCTTCGCATATCTCGATCATTGTCATTCCAGGTTTAATCCATTTTTGCATATAGTGTCTTGTCTACAAAGAATACAATAATCGAATTGCAAATATGCAATTATCAAATACTTACTTGTCTATGTGCTTCTGCAGCTAATCGAACTTCATTATAGATATCTTTGTGCATCCTGTCTAAGGCTCGCTTCTCCTCTGTGGTGAACCTGTCTTTTGCAGTACGATCGTCTTTTCCTTTGGGATATTCCATTATTTCACCTTCAGGGAAAATTTGATCGGGGAATAAATCTACAATTGGGATTTCCGGTGGATCTGTTTGGCTTAAACCCTTATTTCCACCTCCTTTCTTTCTATTGCGTCGTTTCTTCTTCTTATCTCCTTCACCTTCAGCAGTTTCAATATTCTCAATAATTTCGGTGTGTTCTGTTGTTCCATTTTCCACTGGTCTTTCTGTTACTTCGTCATTGGAGACTATAATATAATAAACAATTTTTTATATATTCCTGGCGTGTTAAATGAAATTAATGTACCAGCTTTCTTCTTCTTTTTTTTCTTTTTCTTCTTTTTTGAAATTTCAGTAGAGTTAGGATCGACATCAACCTCTTCCGCTTCTAAATTTTCTTCGTTTTCATCGCGATTTTCCTCAAGTTCTGGTTCGGTTTTTACTGCCGCCATTTCTCTGCAATACCTTTTCCATAAAAATCACGACCGCATTGCAATCGGAATTTGGACAACCTTATAAAATAAATATTTTTCAAAAACCTGAAAATGTTACTAATGATTGCCAACCCAAACACATTAAAAACTTTCTAATTCCTGATTGCTTAATACAAGGTTTCGTTGTATTACGTTTAAATTAAACCGGCAAAGAGACGATGGCCTCTGGCCAGCGCTTGTAGCACAACCTATAGTTCCACTTTGAAAGAAAAGCGTTTAAAATGATGCGTAATGTATAAGCACCGAAAATTGTTACTAAACCCACTGCATAATATTGTTATAACTTATACTATAACATAACCTAGAATGTTTCTAAACTCATATAGAAAGAAAACATTCGATATGGCCCTGCCTACGGTATGCTAATTAATTAATAACAATCAGTTATGTACAATGAGTAATAAGTGTATTATCGGCACACTCTGCACTACACGAATTTAATAAACCAATTAATCCTGGATTAGTTAATTCATTAAACTTGCAATCATTAGTAAGTAGAGAGGATAAAAGCGAGTGAAATCCTACCGTTTTTGCAGAGACTACACAGACTCGTGTCTATTCGTCTAATAAGAAAGGGTTCGTGTTGCCTACTGGTTTCCCCTCCGAGAGTCGATAAAACACGAGTCTATCTAATCGCTGCAAGAAGTAATAATGCCTCCTGCTTTTGTCATCTCGATGTGTGTGGGTATTATAAAATACATTTACAACGTAATTCAAGAATTAATATTTCACGCAAACCTAATTTGAATTTCTGTTTTAATGAATTGTTGAGGAATGAGTCTGAGGAAATTAGGTGACAATTGAAGGGAGGATGATGGGGGTGGCATACTTTGGCTTTCTACAGGGAAATCTACAAGCTTCCGTTGATAAGACGAGACTGAAAGAATTTACCTTAATGTAAGATAACGAACTTAAATGTAAAAGCAGGGTTGCTATACAATACTTAGCAGATGAGAATACCCAAATCTTAGACTAGCCGCCCCAATCACCCGACTTAAACTATATAGAATATCTCTGGGCTATTCTTGGCGAAAGAATTCCACATACAAACTTCTAGAAAAATACGCGAAACGTTCCTAACGCACTCAAGAGCCAATGGGAGTTGTTGCCCCACGATTTCTTGCAAAACTTGAACAGCATTTCGCGACGTTTACGTGCTGTGATTGAAATTGTATCTTTAGTTAAGGTTGTTAGAATTTAAATTTAATATTATTTTCTTATCATGTTCTTATCGTTAATTTATGAATGACCAGCGTATTTTTTAAATTTTATGTTAAGATTATATATAAATCTCTACGTGTACGTTGACAGGAGCTATTACATTTAATGCATACTTACTTATATCTTACATATGTCAGCGGCCGTAAGAACACACTAGGAATTGGCTAGCGTTAACTTGTATCTGTCCAATATAGAATTAAGGATTGTGATATTTGGAAATTTAACCATGGCATCAGGCTTTATTGGATACATAAAAGAATAAGCTTTACAATATTTTCCAATAATTATCCACAACAACGAGTACCGGGAAACAAATTAAAGAAAAGTTAGAAAAGCTAAAATCCAAATCCATGCCCACATTTTCCGTGAGACTACATACTTTTTTTGTATGTGTGCGTACTTTCTTTACTTTAAAATTTACGAATAAAAAAACTAAAAACTGAACAAAAGCATACGAAGGCCGAGAAAATCATTATTTTACAACGTTTGCAAGTAAATGTATTTTGTATGCAAAATTTGTGTATAAAAACTATTTAAAGATAATTAATTATAACCCGTCTCTGGATTTTAATTCCAAGATACCATGCGATACTGCGAATTAAAATGCGCGAGATAGTTTCATTTCAAAAGATCAAAGGCACTAACGCAGTGAAACTACTAATTAGAATTATACTGTGCTTGTCCTTTCGTATAGCGGTAATTAGGATGATACATCGTCCTATGTGTTTGTACGCAATAGTATTACAGTACACTTTGTAGTAAAATCGATCGCTGAATGTAGTAAATATTTCAGTTTCCTTCACTACGTATATTAGTCTTGATTCATTAAATTCATCAAATTTACGGAAACCACTAAGTTGAATTTTTTAATTTTGCTTAGTTTCGCCGGAAATATGTTAATAATTTAATATAATGATAAGAATTGCCACTAAATATGGTAACAGATATGCTAATAGATAGCCTTCACATAAAAAACGAAATGCTATTCATCTGAAAATTTTAGTGATAAATTATTGCATTGCGTCAAAAATGTTTGCGTTCTATGAATTTTTGCTTTTCGTGTTGTGAAAAGTGACAAAAAGCAAAATACGGCCCAACAAAGAAACCTATGTAAACAGGTTTCTTTGTTAGACCGGCGATACACATGTTATGGTCCGTTATCAGTTATCACTAATAGGTAGCTTGCTTGTTTGCAGCACGCTCTTCGTCCGTTTGCATTTGATAGTTACTAACAGGCAGATTCTTGTTCAGCAAACGTGTTAAAACTCGCTTATGAACACAATTTCCTCCATATGTGGCATGCTTACTAGCACAAAAACAGACCCTCTCGTAATCTAATATCGTGGTACTAAGCATTCGTTCTAAAATAGCATGCTTTCGTGGTATCGTGGATTTTTTCACTCGGCCTTAACTATCTAGCTTGAGTAACCGTTGGGTATGCGTGCAATTTGCCGCTTCATCGATGCTATTGAAGTCTACAGTTCTTACATGCATCCTAGACTAAAAGTAAAAAGTGTATACACCTAAATAAATAGCGCCAATTTAAATTTCAAATAAGAATATTCCAATAGTTGGATACTATCATCTTCGATAACAAATGCACGTATATACTGGTGATTGACTGGAGCCGCTATAACGCAAGCAAACGTAAGTAAACAACTGAAGTGTTTCCAAACTACTAATTACGTCTTAAGATGAGAAGTTGTTTGTTTGCAGCTGCTGTAGACTACACGACTTACCCCGGCTTGCTCCGACTATTGTAGCGAAAAACAATATGGAAAACCAAGAAAATTGATTATCAAATTACCAATGTTGATAAATATAAGAATAAAGATCATGAAAAAAAAAATAACATGTCAATATTGTCCCATTGATTGATATTGACCCTAAATTCACAGGTAGTTCCAACAATAAAGATTACATTTACATACATTATGTCAAGACATAGTTGGGAAACTTTAATTGCTTTCGAACTTCAGTACTAAATAATAACAATATGACCATTACGATACCTTTAATGCAGTATATCCTATCACATATTTGACGGATCTGATGTATGTAAAAGGAATATACTCTTTTGGACTGCAATGAATCAAATTGTTGGAAACAACACTACAGTATCTTTGCACTCCGCATCACACAAGTTTAATTAGTTAATTGTTTATTTAAATTTGCAGAGTACGGAGTATGAGTATGGAGTATTTTACCTGTTAAAATTATGGATTTGTTTCTGAATTTTTCTAATGTCGATAGAATTTTATGAAACGGAGTTCTTTTCTTACACTTCTTAAATTTAAAATTATCCATGGTATTTAAAAATGTCGAGTGGATGAAGTTCGTAGAAATCCATTACCTTCTTACTTTACAATTGTAAAGTATTAAGTACATGTGACACACATACAATTTTTATAGCTTGAATACATTAAAATTCGTAGGAATTTCCATGTTAGTGTGACGACAAAATAGCAGTTTTTAAATTTTAATAGAATTTAATACGTACTTGCTTACCTCTTCAATAGAGATTTTTTTTAACACCCTATTATTACATTCCCTAAAGGTACTTTATGGTTATATACACACTTGCTTTATATTGTTTTGGCTTCCAATTAGATGTTACGAATGTAGCAAAAAACTTATCAACAGATTTGAAATTTTAAGGTTAATTTGTTATCTTATAATTTAAAAGGTATATAAAACTTATGATATAATAATAGATCACATTTATAAACTTAAGTGTTAAGATTTATTGGGATGGTATTTTCTTGGTGTTTTTTCACTCGATCGAAATTTTCGTTGCCTTTGTTCGTTAGGTTTGTATTGAATTGTGGTATTTGGTCCCTGATACCTGAAATAAGATGGGAAAATCAATTCTCTACAGAACAGTTAATTAAACTAAAGGATTCTAACCCTAAATCATCACTATTTAGGGAATTGGTTGATAAAAGAATGTGTATCATAGGCAATTGTCTTTTAACAACCAATTGATCCAAACCTGGTGTTATTGGATCCCAATATTCTTCAACTCTAAAAAATGGATTTTATTCATTCGTATATGTCCAATATTTTACATACAATCTATAACATATTCTAGTTATTTGGTGTAAAGGTTGTTTATATTCCCTTTTCATTATTTCCGCACACGTAATGGCTTTCCCAACAGATTGTCCAAAACCAGTCCATACAACATACTGTTTTTCAGAGAACAGTTCCATTGCCAACGATAACAGATTTCTTATTTTGCTTCCTCCTCGAACCTAAATACTTCATGTAGAGATTGTAAATGAACATATTTCATATACCACAGATAACATACTTGCATCCATAAGAAATTTTCTGGTAACTCGTTTATTGGTATATTTTCTTTGATTAAAGGTTCTTCGACGTTTTTACCTTTCTTATAATTCTCCATGTTTATACCAATTCGTTAATCAAGTTTGATCTGAAAGTATGGTAGGATCTAATTTCAAGCTGTAAACATTGTAGAATTTCTTTAAACAAACTTATACTTACTAAGCATAAATGATATACGTAGAATTGTATAAAATTGAACCGAGTTTTGAAAATAAAAAAAAAACTATTTAATATTTGCAATTAATTTGCATACTTCGCTAAACTATTGTACAATCACAAACACAGTATTCTTGTAATTCTTACGCTAACAACTGCTGATCCGCAATGTTGCCAACGAGAAAATATTTTAATGCGGAAAGAAGAAAACTGAACCTTTTTGAAAAGGAAGGATCTTTGATTTAAGACCATTATCAAATCATAGACTTCATTATACAACGTTAAGGAGGTCCTTATAAAATTGAGTTTTGAGAATAATAACATTTTCTTGAGAAGCCTAGTAATTATTTCTCCTGGTTTTACATACATGTGGTGCCACCTATATTCAGTAAATTTCCTTCAAATGCAATGATACTGATAGTAACCAGCGTTGTTTTGGGGTAGTATTGTACTATTCCACTGTGATTAAACGAGACATAGCACGATCGAACCTTTCGTCTAAATTAATATATTTAATGAACCCGCTACCTTCAACCACTATGTGTATACGCGTTTCGCTGTGACATAGATCATCAGTACACCTCACACCCTCGCAGATTAGAGTATCTTTAATTAGATGTTCTCATCCATATTTTTCTTACAACACGGTGTGATTTTTCATCAATTTCTTTTAATTCCAAATAAGGGGAACGACATCTTTGTTTATAAATACATACACCACCGACCAAAAGTTTGGAAGCAGGGACAGATTTTACAAAAAAACTACAAATATAGCAAAATTTTATGTTGATTAATAAATTTATATACAATATAAACTAGTATCGTCAAATAAAAGTAGATAAATTAAAACAATCGATGTTCATGCATTATTTAGTTCATAAGTTTTGTTTTCGTCTGTAGGGCCTACTTTTGTTTTAATAACTGCTGCACAAATTTTAGGCATTCTTCTCGGCAATTTTTGGAGGCAGTCCGCGCCAATTTGTTCCCAAGAGTTTTGCAAATATTCCTATAGCTGTTGTACATTCTGGGGTTGCCGCTGTCTGGCCCTCCGATCAAGTTCATCCTATAAGAGCTGAATGGGAGACAAATTGGGACTCTGAGGGGCCAAACCGTTAATCGTACCTTGTTTGTAGCTGCTTTCTCCTCCAGAAAATTTACGTATTCGAACCGTATGTTTGTAGTCATCCTGTTGCTAGAACACAAACGGCCTGCCAACAAGACGGCTTCCACATGGAATGGCATAATTTTGTAAAATATCCAAATATTCATCTTTTCGCATTGTGCCTGGCATTGGGCCAGCAAAACAACCCCATACTATAACACTACCACGCCGATGTTTGACGGATGGCATCAAACAGGCCTCACTAGCTCTTTCACCCTGTCTCAACGAACAAAGACTAGCCGTTTTGTACCGAAAATCTTGAATTTGCATTTGTCGGCCCATAACACTGTTTCTTTGGTCCAATGAAACAGTGCTCTCTTGCCTACGCCAACCATCTCTGCTTGTGCAAACGCTACGCCTTTTATCAATATTTTGCCCTGTCTCTCCTCTCCAATGTGTAATGCACTCCTTTCGATGAAATGCCTAGCTGTGGAGCAATTTCTCTCTCAGTACATCCTTCATCCCGAAGAGTACAGATAATGGAACGTTGTTCCACTGTTAATTGTCTGCGGTTAGGCATTTCGGCGCCCAGTATTCAATCAAATTGTTACAATGAGGCACTAATAAAAAAAAAAAAACTAATCCTCCACGCAAAAGGATAGAACGCTAAGGTTTAATAAATTTAGCAAATACACTCGATGATTACCCAAGTAGCCCCAAGCCCATTGACCGAAAGTAATTACTGCAGGTACCTTACACCATCCCGTTCAGCAATGGCCATATTCTTGGAAAAGAGCAATAAAATTTAATCCGGTGAAAGTTTTACCTGAGCGTTTAGCAATTTACGGATACGTGTAACGATTTCATATTTGCATATATTAAACTAAAATAGGGATTAACGATTTCACGATATACCTATCGGTTGTAGTATTTTAAACGAATTTCAGCTTGCTTCCAAACTTTTAGACGGCAGTATAGTTGTTCAAGGCATATTTAGATGGTCCTGGCAACTTCCCAAAACAGAGAAATAGCAGTGATGATTGTGATGAATTACTATTCGAAGCAATGAATTAATATAGCCTCAAAATGAGCACCAACTGTGCAACAGAAATTTCCCAAAGTACTACAAACCGCCGTCTTGAACATTGTTATAAATTATGAAACATGTTTGCCGCATATTATTATATTTGATATAGTAATTTTTAATGAAAGAGACGCTAACTTGGAAAATGATGGAAAATGAATTATTGAAAAAAAAGAGACCGAAAAGAAGAAATTGTATTTGTGGTTATATAAAAGAGAGAAAAGTAAATAAAATATAACTGAAAATGAAGTGGTTGAGAACCCGATTTACAAGATGGGGGTTTCACGCCGACATAATGAAATAATTCTTTCAAATTCCTAGCTTTATCGAATCTGTGATAACGATACTTCCAGCACATTCCATTGGCTGCCCTGATCCACAAGTTGCACTTGATATGAAGACAGGACAGCCAACGGAATACGTTGTTTGTGAGTGTATGGTGAACTGTCAATACGGAAAACGTGCGAGTAGAAACACGCGTGAACACGTTTTAATAGTCAGCTAAATACATATTTCTGCTTTTATTGTGAATTTCTGAATATTGTTATTGTATTATGCTAATCTAAAGGTGTCATTAATAATGTAAAATGTCGGAATATGCAGCAAGTATTAGAAGTTCCACAGTTTCTTCGATTTTAAAGACCCCTAGCATACAGAGTAGGTTAGCAAGTTCAAAAACACCAAATAAAGTTCGTTTTCAATTACATCTGTCGAAGAAATTACGTAGAATTTTAGACAATTACATTAAAGGTGATAATATTAGAGAATACGAGAATTTAGTTGTATCAATTCGAGATGCAGAATTGCTAGAGAGTGATATTAGTGAGATACTAACAGAAGCCACGCAATGTATTTCGATTCTTAATAAAGATGTACGGTTATTTGTTGAAGCTATTTTGACGATAAAATGGACGCATAGGAGTGCTAATATTATATCAGAATATCGTTCCTTCCTTTTGAACTTATTGTCTGCACATAATTATCATGCTAAATATGCTATTGATAATTTAGTATCCAATTTTTTACCAGGTAACTATTTATGGTGAAACGATTTGAGTAATTGCATTAAAATATTTATTTTTAGTTGACGATGAGCAATGGGAAAACGGTATACCATCAGATGAAGATTGTCAAAAATGTGTTAATGTTCATAGTATATTCAATATCCTTTTAAAAGTTATTCCAATGTAAGTGTTTCCATAATGTATATTTTGCGTAAGTAGCGTCTTTCTTTTGAAGGTGTCAACAATTGCTATTAAATAGTTTGCGACAAAATTTTCCATATCATAAAAAGAGTACCCATGTGCATGAATATTATTTGCACAATTTATTGTGGATGCTGGATTATCAACCTCATGTAAGGCCGGAAATATTGAATTTAATTATTTCGAAGTGAGTACATTCGAAACCTTGAGATCTGACCTAGTCGGTTGTCACCCCCTTTTCCTTCTTACCTTAACCACCTCCTCTTAAAATTCCTTAACAATACTTTCTTCTGATCATTTCATTCTCATATTTCAAACGTTACAATTTTTCCTCTTTAACTTTTAAATTTTTTATACAAAACATGCTTGCCATTTTTGCACTAGATTGCAATAGATAGCATTAATTTGAACTGCCACAGTCAACCATTTTGTTTTTTTTTTTTGCTTAGTTTATTTCATTATGGATTTAAGTGTAGAATAATAAATAGCAGTGATTGAGTAGGTTAATATGGCAAAATTGAGTAGATGGTAAAATGGTACAATTATAGTAGTTAGAGATAAATTTTGAAGAACTCATGACTGTGAGCCAGCAAAATAATAATCGATTCTGCAGAAGTGCATGGCTATTAAGTGATCCAACGACTGTTCAAAGATAACTGACTAGAATTTGGCTTTTCGGAAGGATTCATCGCAGCGATTACTAAAAAAATTGGTTCAAAATATTATATGCGCCGACTAATTCATACTGTACATGAAGATGATTCTGCAGGCTTGTGAAATGTACAGTATATGTTGGCAGACGAAAGTATTCGAAATGATTTCTTTGACCAAATCCGTCCCACAGTTGAAGCTAGATTTCATTTCAGTGAAAAAATTAGTAGGGACAATTATGTCTATTATTCAGATGGTTCCATGATAAAGTTGAAATTGCTCCTTAGGTGAAAATACCCAATTTTGCCATGAGAAAGTGCCAAACAGGCATATTACTTTGGAAGAAACTAATTAGCTCTCGTTTCAGAAATATTCACATTTTGTCTGTTATATAGGAGCTGTAGAATTGCACAGAACCATCATTCTCCTTTACATATTAAGCCCAACCTGATAAAAAACTGGCAAAAACTATAAATAACAATGGGCATTCAATGAAATTTAAACTTTCGGAAGCATTTTCGAAGTAAAAAAAATATCAGTTTAGGATGTGTTCTATCAAGTGGCAAAAGACTCACAAACATTTTATGTTTGTGAGATAAGCACCCTTTTTTTTTGTTTCCAACTCCTCAATTAATTTTTTACGTACATAGCCATCATTAAAGTTTTTTTTGTGCAATTAAGTTGGGAATAGTTTCTTAAAATTTTGCATAGTTATTTATCTTTGTTATTTAAATCATACTTAATTTTGACACAGATTAGTGGTGTTAGATGTTCATGCACCAAAGGAAGAAATTGAAAAGGCGGAGAAAAACGAAGAAGGAGCAGTATTCAAAATGGACGTCGATGAAGACAATAAACCTCGTATGCTTCACCCGATCGGCCATACGTTAGATGTTTGTATGGATAAATTGTTTAATTACATCATCATGGAATGTCATAATACCGAAACTAGTGAAATTGAGTGGGCTAAAACTAAACGTATGCTTTTAAACTTAATGTTATCTCTTGAAATATGTTTTTAAATTTTATTCTACTTTTAGGTGTATATCAAGATATTATTTCTGTATTCGATAAAGTTATATTACCCACGTATAACCTACACCATGTGCAGTTCATCATGTTTCTCTTATGTAGCTTGAAGACTTCACTAGCTGAAGCATTTTTAAATTATTTGTGGAAGAAAGTCTGTACTCCAAGTACAGCGTCCGTAATTAGGCAAGCTGCCGTAGCTTATATAGCAAGTTTTATAGCCAGAGCTGCAATTGTACCATTATCGTAAGTGCCAAATATTTTAAATTAAAAAAATCACTAAGTTTTATTCTTCAATTATTTAGCATGTTGAAAGGAACCCTTCAACAAATGTCAGAATGGATACATTCTTACATTTCCGCTCAAGATGGATTGGAATGCGTTAACACCGACGTCAGAATACACAGCGTGTTCTACAGTGTTTGTCAAGCTCTTTTCTATGTAATAGCATTTAGGCAGAGCGATCTGGTAAAAACTAGACGAAGTAAATTACATTGTCTTTTTTATATGATTTTAGCTAATGATGTATGTCGTTTTTGCAGATATTGGTTTTCTGAATACGTTAAGTTTAGGTAAGATTGTAACGTGCAGGCTTAATCCTTTAAGGGTATGTCATCCAGCTGTAGTTCAAAATTTCGCAGCTGTCACAAGAACTTATCAAATAGCTTACTGTTATTCTATCATTGAGCATAATGCGAGGAGTTTAATGCCTACTATCTATCAGACCGAAAAGGGTTCTTCTGAGACAACGGATAATATACTGGATTCATTCTTTCCATTTGATCCCTACATTTTGAATAGGTAAAATTACTAGTTTTTTTCTTCTTTTTACAAGGGAAACGGCTTAGTTCATTAAGCAAGCGAAATTATCCAGCGTGTATTTATTAACAGTTAGGTTTTATGTATTGATCCTTATTCAATGACATTACTTAAAGGAAGATATGGGAGATATAATGGCTAACATCAAAGTTGTTTTTCTCTAAAATTGTAGGAAGTTTTAGATTGGGTACGAGGATGGCATCATCAATACCAATAATAAAGTCAACGCAATTATTTTGCATTTAGTAAATTTGTTTCTGAATATAATCTCTTTCTAGATCTATTACACCACTTAGTACGATGTTTCAACTTTTTTGTCGTTCAAATAAGAATGAAATTTGTCGAACTCTACAAAATATGCCTTTGCCTCAGTAAAACGCCCTTCATTTGACGCGAACCGCTTACCGTCAAGCCATTTTTTTGAGCTTGAAAAAAAAGACGTCGCAGAAGGCTACATCTGGCGAGACGTTTGACGAATTCGTATTATAATGGACTAGTTTTGCTGTTATCATTGCTGATGAGTAGGTCGGAGTGTTATCATTATGGTAGGTTTATTTTTCTTTCGTTTAGCGTGGAATCAATCCAATACATCAACATAGTACTGTCCTCCACTTCTTAATTGATCAATTATGATTATGCCCTATGAATTCTGAAACGTCTTCGCTATAACTTTTCCAGCTGGCGGGATCGTCTTCGTATCCTTTTGTAATGTCTCATTTGTAGCCTCATAACATTGCAGCAGCTCGCTCGTATTGCGTTTAAATATATCTAAACATTGCTTTTAAGTTAATAAGCAATTACGTTTTTGATCAACGCGACCTTCAGTTGACCTTTCAACCGAGATGTTTACCATATTAGCAATCTCTCTAATTTTCGCCTTGATCATACCATCCGTAGATATCTCAATGGGACGACCTAGGCGTCCTCATCTAAAGTCTCAAAGATGCTTGAGTTGGGTATATCAAATATAACAGTAACTTGCTCTTATTTAGCCTGCACTATCAACGTGTGCAATAATATTTAGTATCTATTCGGGCCATTTGGTTTAAATGGGGAAAATAAACCTCTTCAGAGTGCAAATCAAATAGTAGATTTGCACTAAATCTAACTACTCTAGTGCAAAGATTTGATACTGATTTGCACTAAATTGATCGTGTAGTGCACGCTGAGAGAATTTTTCGCTTGCTTAATCACATAACCATTGACTAAAATAATTTTATTTTTAGATCTGGAGAAAAGATTACGCCATTTTACCTGAACTATAAAAACTTTGTTGTTGAAGCGAGTACTACATCCACACATGAATTAGAAGACGATGACTTTCTTTATGAACATGACACCAAGAGTAGTGATTTTGACAAATTCTCATATGGAACGTCTCCTGGTTTTAGAATGAAAGAAAATGGATAATTTGTAGGGATATTATAGGCTTCTTTTTTGAAAAATAAATCTATTATTTACAATTTACAATTTCATTTTCTTGTTTTATTTTATCCTTTAATGTTTACCATATTCCTAAAGTATCATAAGTCATAAGTTAGCCTTTAGTAATTTTAAGAAAACAATATGAAATTTTAGTAGGCAATTAGCACTATTTATAAGAACTTTAAACATTCTCGCACCATATTTATATTCCAGATTGAAATTATCCAATCTATTATACCCTTATTTGAGCTACATTCGGCTATTCTCTTGACATAGACTTAAAAGGGCGATAACCGTGTATTATTCAAATTTTTACGTTTTTGCAGATTAGTAAAACCTAAAAGAAACAAATCAACCATTCCTTTATCGATATGGCTCAATTTGGGCTAAATAATTGTAGATATATCTGGGAGTTTTTCTCTACAGTTGTTGCATGTCTGTAAACCATTGCATACGATATTTAATATTTCCTTAAAAAATGGCTTTTCGGATGTCTAGAAAATGGGTTGCTTACCCATTTCATTCCCATTCATTAGACTGGGTCTAAGAATGTCATTTTCCTATTCCCAAGCTTAATATAATAGCTAAAGTTTTTGAGAAATGGATAACCGATCACCTTTTATGTCAATTACAATGTAATATATTTCATCAACGACGTTTATACCTTCCAAATCGCTATTTACTATACTGTATTTATCTATAAATCAGTTGATGCAAGTGGACGTATTTTCGTAAGGTTTTCGACACAGCGGATGATAAGATTTTAATCAATAAATGGTGCAGCTGTGGTGAACTTTAATGGTTGGTTGGTTTTATATTTATTGTACAGCGTCAAGTTGTTGTGCTGTACAGTGAGGTGTTACGTTTCGTGAGTATACTTCTGGTGTACTATAGGACTTCCGGTCCAATTCTTTTTATTTTTCTTATTAACGTTAAATGTCTTCCAAATAATTTCCTATTTTATGCTGATGATCGAAATTGATCGTAAAACGTATTCCTTAAATGACTGTTAAACTTTAAATTGATTTAAGCCTTTCTGTAAACTTTTGTTACAATAATGAAATGTATTTTAAAATATCTATATGTACATATCTTATCTCTTATGTAACCTTTTAAGATAATCTCATCCATTGATTTTGATCAGATTTTGCATAGGTTTGCAAAATAGTAAGAACAACGATAAAAAAATGTTCAACTCTAAAAAAAACATTGTTGTATTGATTAAATAAGTACTTTCCTTGCCTTTTCCTCGAAGAAGGCATTTATTAGATCATTCATAGCTGAAACAATTTTAGTTCTTCAAGTTCTTTTTTTTTTCTTTTCTTTTAGCTGCTTGTAAAATTTTCTCCTAGTTTGTGAAATTAATATATCTAGACAGTTGTAATATACATTAACTCTGAAGTATGATTCCAAATCAGAAATTTTCTTATCTTCTCGGTAACTCATTAAAAAAGCATTTTGTAATTCTTCGCCTCTTATTTTGGAAAAAAAGGTGTCCCATGCTTTCGCTAGATCTTCAGACTTATTTATCAAACTACTAAATGAATTTTGATTTCTGATGTCTATTGGCTCGTCTAGAAGATTATCTAATAAAATACTTTTGCAAGTCATTATTTTTATACTATAGGCCTTTGGAAACAGGGTTGATGATTACAAATACCTGAGAAAAAAAGTTGCCGAGAATTACGATCTTAGTTCAAATAAAATTCTTTTTAAAAAAAGATACTTTATTCACCTAAGTGAGAGTTTCTACAACAAAGGTTAGGTAGAACTAACTTACAAAGTTAATTCATATAAAAATGCATGAACAAAATGCAACGCAAGATGTTTAGAATAGCGATACGCAGCGATAATATTATATTTGCAGTATATACGAGTGGCAACGTAACACGAGCACTATAAAATCGTAACTCTCTAACATATTTATTATATTTTTACATTCGTCGCGTTCATCTTGTTTAGTGGAAATTAAATTCAATTGATACAAAGCCTTTATTACCATTGAGTATTTTTTTTTAATTATATTAATACTAAATAAATTAATAAAAATAATAAATACACTCCGCCAAAAAAGTATCCCATAAACTAAAAAAGGGCATTTATAAACCAAGATATTTTTATACGTTCACAAAAAGTTTGCCTCGTGTATGCGAACTATAAAAACACTAACAAAATCATGGAACATAGCTTTTTTACTTTTTTTTCTAAAAGAACACATTTAGAAAAATGCATATGTGTAAGGTTTGTTCAGTTGTTTATTGAAAGTCTTCCTATACGGACAAATTTTAAAGTGCGAAGTCAAAGTTCTGTGCCAACGCTTTTAGAACTAAAATGAGCAATTTAACTTCAGAACAAGTGGCTGCTATAGTTGCTTTAATCGAAGATGGACGATCTCAAGCATACGTTTGTTAATTTGATGAACATCAATCAGTCAAGTGTTTCTAGAGCCGTAGCCAGATATAGGAAAACAGGCAATTAGAGTAGAAGACCTGTACCAGGTCGTCCAAGATGTTCTACTCGCCAAGATGACCGCTATTTACTACTACAAGCATTACGTCGAAGACATGTAACTGCGAGACAATTGCAGAACGACTTGGCTAGAGTCAGAAATACTCGTGTGAGTACTTAAACTATTCGGAATAGATTACGACAGAGTGGATTAAGAGCTAGAGTAGCTGTAACAGCCCCTCGTCTCACTAGGAACCACCGAGCGGCTCGCTTAAGGTTTGCCAGAGAACATGTAAATTGGAACATTAATGACTGGGCCAATATACTCTTCACAGATGAGTCAAGATTTGGTTTTTACACCTCAGATAGGCGTATCTCCGTGTACAGACGAGACGGTGAGCGCTATTCGCAATGTAATATCAGACCTAGACCTAATTTCGCTGTTGGCTCCATTATAGTTTGGGGAGGCATCTGTTTAACAGGTCGTACAGAGTTAGTACCAGTAGACAGAGGTACACTGATGCCCACAGGTATATAACGGACATTTTAGAAGAACATGTAGTACCATATGCGCCAATTATAGGAAACGAATTCATGTTAATGCACGATAATGCACGACCGCATGTTGCAATAATCGTCCAGGAATACCTTAACGATATTGATATTCCAGTTTTAGATTGGCCTGCGGTAAGTCCGGACATGAACCCTATCAAGCACGTGTGGGACCTCCTTCACAGACGGACATGAACCCAAAATGTTGCCCCAGCGGACCTGCATGGACTAGAAAATGCTCTCCGTGACGAGTGGGAGAATTTGGATCAGGCTTATATACGGAGGTTAATCGAATCTTTGCCAAACCGTATGCGAGCGGTCATAAGAGCCAGAGGTGGCAATACTCAGTATTAAAAGCTACTGTTATGACATTTTTCTTTCCAAAATTATAATTTCTTGTTTTAATAAAAATCTCAAGTATGAGTTCTTGTTTTTATTTGGCCTGTATTTTATTTAAACAATCATAGAAATTATATCTTAGAGCGCATTAAAGTATATTTACAACTTTATGCCACAAACAAAGATTATGCCATACTTTTATGATTCAAAACTAAATTATGCGATACTTTTTTGGCGGAGTGTAATTAATATTCAAAAGGTGGATGCCAAATTTTGAATACCCAGTATGTGATAAACTGTATATTGGAAAGTATTGAGTTTCCATTGCCTTAGATATAGATGTGACATAAATTCATTCAATTGTATTTCTGATATTTAATTTTGAAGAGTACGTTGTAAAAGAAAAAAGAAAACGCTAAAATCAAAATAACTCAAAGCCGGTTGATTTTAGAAGCAGGAAACCTTAATATAAACAATTCTATGAGAATCGGCACAATCTAAAAAAGTAATAAAAAGTATATGATTCCATTAAAAAATAGTTGGTTAGAGTCTAAAAATAACTTGTTATACTATATGGGCGGATTAGGAATTATCAAAAATAGGTTAAGATGCTAATTGCGAAAACTTCTAATGAACGAGCTTGTGGGCAATCTTGTACAGAGTGGCGCAGGGGAACGGGAAATTTTGAAATAACGTCATTTCCACGAATAAATTCATAAACTAGTAATTTATTAATGAAAGTGCATGTATGCAGCATGCCATTTATGTTTTTACAATTAAAATGTCCAAAAGTGTCTCTTTACTTTTTAAAGATGACATCGGAAAGATGGCCTCCCATTCGGCGTTCACACTCTAACAGCCTGTTATGAAAACTCTGGAATGCGCGGTGTAGCAAATCTTGGGGAATGGCAATGATTTCTTGTCGAATGTTCTCATTCAGTTCATGGATTGTTGCAGGTCGTGTACGATACAGCTTGCCTTTAAGATATCCCCACAGGAAGAAGTCGCACACATTAAGATCAGGGGATCTCGCAGGCCATTCAATGTCACCGTTACGTGAAATAATGCGTCTTCCAAACAATTGACGAACTGCTGCCATCGAATGTCGAGCAGTGTGTGACGTGGCTCCGTCCTGCTGAAACCGCATGTTTTCCATGTTAAGATTAAGCTCGTACAGTCTCGGTGTAAAGAATGTTTGAAGCATTTTAACATATCGAGTGGACGTTACTGTCGCTGCACTACCATCCTCACGTGCAAAAAAATAAGGGCCGATACCATGACAGCACACCATATTGTGACCTTGTCGCTATGTAGTCGAAGCTGGTAATGCTGTCGAAATATTCTCTGCGCGGCAGTCGCACTATCACCATTTTTATAAAACGCTCTCACAGCTTCTGCACGTTCCGCACCAGTTCAACGATCCATGATTATTAAATGGCAATGTGTTCATAACAATTGTGCAACGTTACGAACAACTGCTGGCTCTACAGTGCTGACAACTGCAACGTTCAAAATTTCCCGTTCCCCCTGCGCCACCCTGTATATGTATACGTATTAGGTAACTACGTCTTATCTCCTCTGATGATCTTTGTCCGGAATAGTCAAATATAAGTGACACTTGTGCAGATCTATTTGTATTGAATTGTACATATTTTCGTGTAGTAAGCGATACCAGTAAAACCAAATTTATGACCAGTTCTAAGGGCATTTCTTATTGGACAAACATGAACATACCATACAGATATCCATACATCTATGTTCCAGCATCTTTATGATGGCGTAGGGGAAGCCGTTAATCTGCAGCCTAGTAACTTGTAAGAGGATAAAATAAATCGCATCGTTGGTCATCTTTACAATTTATTGCATTATACATAAAGAAGTAGGTGACTTATTTTCTATATACACTATATTACAATCCGATTAAGGTATGTTTGTTTTTTGAAACAATAAAATGTTCATTTAGTAGAAGGCATTAGAATCACAGTAACATTCAAAAATAAGTAAGCTCTCTCCTTACTGTTTTCTTAAAATAAATAACCAATACAAAGTAGAAATATTGGGCGGGAAATGCAAGTATTGCTTGCAAGTATCCTTACATTGACTTCTTTAGTTTTTTCTTTTTTATTATTATTTTTTTATATTGTCACAGAGATGGTAATATATTTTATTATGACAGGTCAACACAAAGAAAAATAAACTCCACCTTTCAACGATGTTTGTATATGGCATGCCTGATAAATCTTTGAGATATGTGGAAATAAATTGGACCCAAAGATATAGACATTATTATGATTACTCTAATCTTGTTTAATTGACTATTTGTATAATTTGAAAAATATAATTACTTTTCGTTTATAGAAATGTAATTATTATAAAGCTTAATAGAGTCGTTATGTTATCAAACATACAAATAAATATTTAAATACTCAATGAGAAGTTTGCAGAATAAAAAGGATATTCATCAAATCGTAAATAACATTTAAATACAACTTTATAAGAATAATAGGTTGGTTTTAAATATTTAATAACTCAATACAACTTGGTCTTCCTTCCAAGTTCGATTAGTGTTAATTATTCTTATAATTACTCTGATATACAACTGAAAAAGACATCTAATTTTAATAACCAAAAGATATTTTAAAACTAATTTCATGAGAATAAAATAAAATGAGGTTTGGAGGGTTTCGACAATCCCTACAAGAATATAGTAGATTAGGTAGATACGATTTTCCAGAATGGTCTTTTTCCTGTTATGAAGTATGAGTGACGACTTCGTTTATAATTACACTAAAACCTACAGAATCTTTAATAAGTTAATGGCTGCCTAAAACTACCAAGTTATACGAGTTCTAATAAATAAATGTTGGAACAAGCTAAAACTAACAAAAAAAAAGTTTTAAATAAAACCCCGGTTTGGTGAAATTATGAAGTCATGTTTTTATATTCGAAAAGTAAAACTGAGGCGCATTGTGCTGCTATATTTTTAAAACTAAAAATAAAGTTGTTATCTCTTAATAACCACCGAATAAGTTCTTGAGCGCTGAATTTTGCTGAAGTTAATATTACTGACGCATCGCCTGCAAGTTATTAGTTTTTCTAGGTATTTGGGATCTAAAATGGGAGAGGAAAAGCAACTGATAAAGAATACGCGAAATAATTGTGCGTAAATTCGTAAAATTGCCAACAAATTGGCTTTACTGAAGAGTACTGCGAATAATATATTGAAAAACTTTGGGGAGTCCACAAATAGCGACATCTATGAGAAGAGTTTTCGACGACCAATACAGTTGTTCTTTGCAATCAGTACCCTTCGAGAAATTAATACGCGACGGAGTATACACTCAAGTTAAAAATTTCCATTTAGGATTTTATAAAATATGTAGAGTACTCTTAGTTTGATTTACACGTAATATGTATTTTGTGTAGGCCAAAAAAAGCTGGTACTGGCCGGCTGGATATGATGAAAAACAGATCAAAATTTTACGTAAAGCTACGCAAAGGTGATTTTTTTTTTGTCTTTATTGAGATTAATAAGTAATATACAGCGTGATTTTTTAATATTGCGAAAAATTTCAGGCATGGGTTCTTTACAGGGTGTTCATTTTTTTTGTAATTTACTTTTAATAAATATTATTTCAAAAGTCCTTTAACTATCCGATTAGGGTATCTCTCTTGATAGATGTCTGATTAAATGTTCTTATCGTATTCAAACTAGATAGTCCAGTTGGCTTGGAACTTGGAATGCTTACCAACTTTCAATAATCGTTTTTGGTCAATAGTCGATTACTGTTTGTCACATTACGAGTCTACGAGTGAGTAAAAATAACGACTGGTTTTGTGTTTTAAAACTAATATTTCTCTTTAAAGAAATAATGAACACAAATTTTACACAAATAATGAATTGTGCGATATGTATTTTGTTTATGGTCTTGCCGACGGTAATTCGTTAAGAGCGAGGTGTATTTGTGAGGAAAGATGCCCTAATCGTGTAATTCCGCATCATACAATGTTTGTTCATCTCCATCACTGTTTCAATGAAACAGGAAGCTTTAAAAAATCAAATTTTGTATCCATATCACATCTAAAGAGTACAGGCGCTTTTACCAGCCGAAAATTCTCACTTTTTAGCAGAAAAAAAAGAAGCCATAATGAACTTTCATAATAATCACATATGGTCAGATGAGATAATAATAATTGAAAGTCGCCATCAACATAAATTTTCAGTGTATATTGGAGACCACTTGATTAGTCTAATCTTTTTAGCGAGGAGGCTAACTGGAGAAGTTTATCGTAATTTGCTTGAAGAGGAGTTGCAGATACTATTCGAAGACGTTCGGTATCAATTAAGACTCCAAATGTATTTTATGCACGATGGCGTTCCAACACATTTAATTGCGCCACAATACTTGGATGCAGCGTACCCAAATCGTTGGATGGGTCGAGGAGGCCAACAACTCTAGTACCCGTGGTCTCCTGACCTTGGATTTTTTTCTCTGAGACTATCTCAAACATCTAATTTATTCCACTTCAATTGAGAATGTTGAGAAATTAAGAAATCGTATTGTTACAGAGTGCGAAACAATTCGGTAGACCCCAGGCATTTTTGAAGGTGTTCGTCCATCAATGCGTCGCAGGATCGAAGAATGTAGTACAATTGGACGCGATCATTTTCAACAACTTTTTTAAATTTACTTCTTCGCTAGTTTTCATTAATTCCACCAACTTAATTTTTTCATTCTAATGATTCTTGCCTCACTGTGCATTAATACCTGGAATAAATAAGTTTAGAGCAAAAGTTATTAAAATTGTTATTTTGTAACATTTTGTATTATGTTATTTTGCATTTTGTATTTTGTAGGCTCCTATTATTGAACATAAACCAGTCAATTTTCAAATAAATCGGTTAAAGGACTTTTGAAATAACAATTATTAAAAGTAGATTTCAAAAAATGAACGCCTTGTATCTCGGAAACGAAGCGTTTCCGGACACATGTTAATGGAGACTTTTTTTCTTATTTTTATCTAAAGAATCTATCCCTGCGATTTTTCGCAATATTAAAGAATCACCCTGTATACCGAAAACAAATGCAACTGAGATTTAACCCATGATGGATTTAAGGAATTATCAGATAATGTTTGAACTAACAAAGAACTTATCTAGTGAAATGCTATGGTATACGTGAAGTAATAAATTGTAACCACTTTGTATATTATTTCGAAATTTTGGGAATGACTTAGGAGTTGTTAGAAGAAGCAAAACCTTTCATAAAAATTACCGTTTTTTCCGAAAATTCGGAATAAGGAAGTTTCTAAGTATGGTTATCCAGGGATACATTGAATATACAAATTCTTGAAGAATCATCCTTGACAAGTGTAAGAAAACTGGCTATCTTTTTCAGCAGGGCAACGTATCTAGTCACATTGCTAAACCCTCGAGGAAATGGTTTGGAGAGAATAATATCAAGTTGTTGTCTCTTCAGCTAGCAGTTAAAATTTAAATATCATTGAAGGTTCTACGCTATAAAACGAAGCAATACACTACAGCACTATTTCTGCTGCATTTTTCTGTAGATTTTCTAATCAACCAAACATACGCTTTTGCGCAAAACACTACGTGCCCCTTTCATTGTTTATCCTTATCCCTACCCACCTCTCTCAATTTTTAATTCAAAATAAACTGAAGAAATTAATTTCTGAGACTTTTTGGGTAGTTCATCATAACATACGACTCTATTTATAAAAAGCGTCATGAACAGCATTTAAATTACAAAATAATTGGCAAAATGCATCTTTAAGAGTTCCTTCTTATAGATTAACAGATTTGTGTTTTTGAGCAAAGTGACTATTGTTATTTAATCTAGGCATGTGGAGATATCATACCTACATATGTATTTATTAGAAAAACGAACAAGGTCAGAGAGATGTATTTTCTTAATACATATCTTTTATGTTGTTATAGCATTTAATAGAATGAGCTCATCTCAAATACTCATTTTGTCTATCAAATTAAATGACGTATACTTACGACGAATTTGTCTAGATATCAAACTCCGACCATGTACCTTTTTCCTGTGCAAACTACAACCTAGAAACTTTTACGTAAGGAACAAAAAAATGTTGAAAATTGGCAAATTTAACTTATTGACATATATTACGGTAGGTACAATATATTTTTATAGTGGTGTAGAGTTTTGGACCTTTTATTCTTCTATTACATATCCTACATTATTATTAATTCCCTTAAGATTATATTAAAGCTATTATTTTTATCATCTTTTTTAGTTCGGTTCAATAATTCGCAATTTTTTCTTTTTTTCAAAATTTCGTTCGCAAATATTTGTAGGAAATACCTCAACGAAATTGACTAATCTATTAGGTTTCCTTTTTTTAAAGAAATCGCGCTTCCTTAAGGCATGTTTACATTACAGCAAAGCATTGGCTGGCAAATATATTCGCTAAGATTTAGGGAAGAATGGTTTGTGATATTTGGGAACGAAATGTAAGCAGGTATGTGCCGCGTCAACGTCATAATCAACGTATTAACAATCAGTCAGTTTCTTGTTAAAGTTATCTGCCATCACAATCTGTACGAAGGAAACCCTAAACATTTCCGGAAGTGACTACCGCCGTATATTTCAAATTGATTTAGTATTAATGACATTTCAAAGAAATCAATGTATTAAAAAAATCCTCAACATTTTCGTGCGATGAGTTTTTACGCGCTTAAAAGTGGCTTAGCTTAACAACAATGCTTCATTCTACTTTTGGTGATGAAGCACCATCCAAAGCCACGGTTTACGACTGGTTTGCAGAATTTGGACTAGTGTTAGTGATGCATTTTAGGAAGGTCGTCCATGAACTGCTATTGTTTCGACAAACAACAATGCTGTGCGAGAAATGATTGGAGCAGATACCAAGTATACAGTATCGTAACAGACGATGAAACTTGTATCTTCATATGACGTAGAAAGAAAGCAACTTGTTTTGGTTCATAAAGCACTTCGAAAAATGATTGCTTTTTTCTTTTGTAAAACTGAGCTTGTTGTTAAGGGTACCCTTGAGGATCGAAAAACAGTAATGACGATTGGTTTGCCTCAAGTCTTCGATGAAATCAGAAAAAACAGCAAATACCGGCGCATTATCCTTCGCCACGATAAACCATGTCTCACATAGCGCATCAAAAGATCAAAAATAAATTGCGCGGTTTTCGGCACTGGAAAAGATCGTTGAACCATTGAAAAGACGAGCTTTTAAATACCTACACTAGGCCGGAATAAATGTTTCGACAACTGCTTTCTTTCGAATACAAAAGTACTTAAAACTTAAAGCCTAATATTTCGACAAACAAGTGCTTTTTTCCGGTAATTTTTAGGGTTCCCGTCGTTACTTACACAAGGCATGCGTGCCTCGTATATACCTATATGCATGAATGCGTTTTATGATACAATGTCACGTAAAATTATTATATTTATTACTTAGAAGTTTGCCAAATCTTAAGAGAAAGAAAATCTTTGACATAGTTGACGTTGACAATTGAAATTGACGCGTCGGGACACATTCCTGAATATAGGCAATAGTATTAATTTCTTTCTACAGTCTAGTCATGAAAATACATGTTCTTTTTTATCGATTCTTATTTCTATTAGGTGTAAATATGTTAGAAGCGTATTAATCTTATACTTTCTATAGGTAGTATTAGAAAACGTAAATTCTTTCTATCGAATACGTATAAAATACTTTTTGCGCTACCAACTTACTATTCTCTTGTTTCCTGTTTGACTTCAACAAAATTCTTATTTTACGAATCATTTATATATCACATGGCAAAGTAACAAAATTGCTAATCTTGACATCGCCTTTAATTTTCAACGCAAAACGTCCATATGCCTGTGTCTACAACAACCCACAAATTTCTTTGTGGATTTGTAGGGGATTTATCAATATTGCATTATTTACTATTTACATAAATCCGGCAAAAATGTATACATAAAGACAAATGTCACATAAACATATTAGGACAAAGATAGGCTATAAGAGATATGTTAATACCTAAGTTGAATGTCAAATATTTACTGTTACATCAATCATTCCGTATTTTCTTTTTTCTTTTTAACCGATTTTCCTTTAGATATATAAAAGCTTCATTTTTCGGGATGTTGTTTGAATGAAACTCATTACCTTTCACTTCATTACCTTTCGGAATCTGTTTATTCCTTTTTTTAACATTTTTTCCCATTTTATCTCGGACCGTTCTTTTTTATTAATATCCTTTTGCAAAAACATTTTTGTTTTATATTGTACACCTAATCAGTGCGAATATAAATTTTAAAAATTATACGTATAAATTCAAAAGACGATGGTACACACTTAAAAAATGTAATGAACAATGTTCGCCATTCTGCGCGTTTCACAGACGTCGGACTGGAAGCGGCGATTCGTAATATATGCCGCAAGCGATCTTAATGCAGCAGTAACACATTCAGTAAGTCGATAAGTGGATCAAGGAAACGATCCTTCTCAAATAAAGTGAATGCGTTTGCTAAGAATTACCGGATTTAATACTTGACGGCGTAAAAATAAATTGATTAGTTCGCGATATATCTCTAATGTGATGGTCGAAGACACATTGGCAAGGCCACGTGGAAAACGCAAAGCACAATAATAACAAAATAGGTGTATATCGGGAACGGTTTAAATATGATTTATGTGTAACTATGAATGTGTACAATCTGCCGTTTGCTTTGTTAAGCAACGAATCGTTTATTTCGTTTTCAAGGAATTACGCCCACCCTACATTACCGAGGCAGATAACCAAATCAGGGTCGGATAACCAGCCAATGTGTACCATCTATGCGTAAACATTTAGAAAGTAAAATGAAAGTCGAACTGAAAAATAAAAGATTGCGGTTACGAGTGGACGAAACAATTCACCGTATTCAGTCAGTTGTTTCGTCGAGGATTCAGATTTTCTAAAACATATTCGTGAAGGTACGTCTGCAGATGCGTTAAATTGTTTCAAAGATTATTGTAATTATGCAAATATAACAACACTAGATGTAGAACGTTCGTTTTCTACTTATAAGCATTGTTAATTATTTGTTCCGGAAATTTTCAGAAATAACCGTTTCGCATGGTCTTGAAAATATATAACAAGTTTCTTTAGTATGTCAATTCAGGGAAGACGCTTAAAACGGTAGATGTTTTTTTTTCTCTCCTCTTCTTCCAGATAGATTAAGTAAACAAAGGCGTCGCGTATCTCCAGTCAATCGCATAATCTAATATGCGAAGCATAAATTAGCATCACCCACCCGAACTATCACTCTCATATCGACGCCTGTGAAAGTAGCAAATTTTATTAATGAAAATGAAAAAATTTAATCAATAATTCTAATGTGTTAATTTAAGGTACTCTAGAGATGTTATTAACAATTAGGTATTTGAAAGGTGGCAACCAAAGCTAAAATGTCTTTAATGATATTTAAGTGTGAAGACACGCCAAATATTAATATGAAAATTCAAGCAAAGATAGAAACGGGTAGCTTAAGGGTATATACCAGTGACGATTTATAATTATTATCTTTGGGAGTTGTTTAACAATACAAATAGTAGAAATAAAGCACTACACACAGCGTCCATTCACTATATAAGCTTATGCTTGGGTAGCGATAGAGCTTTTCCACTTCTTTTATAGTGTTTCCCATTATACGACTATTTTGCATGAGAGCTAAACTTTTGAAGAACCTATCGACAAGTCAAGTACAGTTATGAGTGCGTTCTATTGTATGTTCATATGTACAATTGTAACGAAGTCCCCAATAAGAGCGTAACATTCAGTTCATTTTTGATTTCGTTAGTATATTTTTTCGAAATTAAAAATACTATTGAAGTTTATAAACTTCAAGCAATTATGAAATAGAACATCCAACAAGTGGCCGTCGCGACATTGTTGGCACAATACCAGCTGTTTTAGTAAAATTGTCGATAGCATTTGTCGCTTAATTTGACCAATAACGCGTCAAATTCCATCCTTAAATTCACCAACTGTAGTTGAATGGTTGGAATATGCGTGAGATACCTCGACAACATGCTTTCGTATATTTTCAAATATCACTCTTTCTTGGACATGGTGGACAGCAAGAATATCCTATTACCACTGGAGCACCGAGCCGTTTAAATGACTTTTATTTATTCGCAAACGATATGTGAGGTATTAATATCTTGATGGTTTGGACAATTAAATTATCTTATCAATATAAAGAAAAATCGGAAACCGTAAAAAAATATTGTCGATGGCATCGTTACTTAATGGTAAATTCTGTACTCTAGCGCTTTTATTTCTTATTGTGAATAAGCGATGTTCATTCTTTTTTGTTTTGGCCATTTTTCTTGCATCATTCTACGATATCCTTCTTTTCCTCAAGTTTTCTTCTATTGTGCTATCCCATGTTTTTCTTGGTCTCCCTCTTTTTCTCTTGTGTCTTGATTTTGCCAGCCATTCTCTCTTCGTCAGTCTTTCTTCTTCCATCCGCACCATGTGCCTAAACCATTTGAGTTTTGGTTCTCTATACTATCTAATCTATCGACTCTACTCCTAATTCTTCTATGATCTTCTCGTTTTTTATTCTATCCTTTCGAGTGACCCCTTTAACCGCTCTTAAATATTTCATCTCCAACGCTTGCATTCTACTCTTAGTTTGATTATTTAAGATCCAACTTTCGCTACCGTATGCCAATATAGGTTTACCAGAAGTAATGGAAAAGGTAAAATTGATGCCAACTGTCTATTTTTACAAAATAACACTTGTAATTATTGCTGCTACATTTAGCAGTAAGTTATTTGCAATTATGGTGGGTATCTTCTTAAGCGTCTCCGTATACGTTGTTCGTTTCACTTAATTAGTATAGATAGTGGGTAACAAATTTAATTCCCGACTGCGTTAATAAGATTTACGATTACGATAAGGATATACAACCTACAATTAGATACAAGGAGAGTACTAACCCCGAATACGCTTCCAGAATAAGAACAAATCTGCTGGCGAATAGTTAACTATGTTAGTGCTTTATTTTATAGACGTGGATTATCTGGGTAGATTAATTAGTTACACGCTACAAGCCTACCTAATAAGTTTAAATTGAAGATATTCTCTAAAAGAAATTAACACTGGCATACGTAATGGTGCAACTTTTAATAATTTTATTTGTTAACTTATTAGTAAAAGTCTCTTTTCTGACATTTTAGTTATTTGGTAAATATTTGACATTTCAAATGTATCTTAAAAAGAACTAACCATTTACATCAAATTATATTTATTACAAAAGATATGTGAAATATATGCGTTTTTCCTTTTTTAAATGTAGGCAAGGCTAACCTCAATTTCACGAATAAGAGCATTATACAATAATGCACGTATTCACGTAATTGTTATTCGATTAAAATTAAAAAAAAAAAGCGTATCTACGTGTTGCGTGTATAGAAATAAAATAATTGATTGGTTCTTTGTATGTCACTGGAAAAGCGTCAATAATTTAAAGTTGATTGAAAACCAACGCGGTTTGGAAAGCTGCATTAAGTAACTCAGCAAGTCATTTGTTATCGGTGACAAATTTACCTGCACGGTTACCACAAATTTCATCAATAGTTTTTTATCCTTCAAATGGAAATGACATTTCGTCATTATTTTTGATATACGACTAGCAGGAATTCACCAATTTTGTTTGTTTTTTTTTTTTTTTTTACCTGATATCTAGATACGCAGGTTGTTTATTCGATTTTTGCCCATGTATTACTAATGCGTCACACAAGCTTAGATACCAAATTATTCCTTCTTTCGTTTCATAAAACGAAAGGAACATTAAAAAAAAAACAGAAAATTGTCGTGCCTTTATATCTTGTCAAATTACTTTCTTAGTTTAACAGTTTTGTTGTTTTCACATTTTACAACGCTTTTAGTGTTTGGAAGTAGGTGTTTGTTATTAATGTTAGAATAAATAACGTCGTAATTGGAGATCGTTTTGAAATGGATATTATTATCTTTGTAGGAAACTGTTTATTAAAATTCTGAAGTGCCCAGTGCCTTGTTATTTAATATCTGCATGAGTATGAGCTTAGGGGATGGGATACCGCAAAGAACAAATGAAGATTGTAAAAATTTTGGGGAATTTACTATAAATATTCGCAGGGTAGTAGAATATCTTTCCAAGAATAATTATTGCGAATAAGACTTTCGGCGATGTAGTTCAATTCTTGAGGAAGTGAGTTGGGTTCCACTTCAACAAAGTTAGCCAGATCATCCAGTTCGTCATTGGAAATGAGGAACTCTCTAATAATGGTTGGGATGCAGTAACTGCATTGGGAACCGGCGAATAGGAATCCAATATCAAAGCTGCGCAAGTAAATCACCTGCCGTCAACCCTTTCAGTTGTTTGACGAGATGTTGGGGATTTTGAACGATGGTCTAGGTATTTTAATAATTTGTAAATAGCGTTATTCATAGTACTGACAATAGAACATGAATTTTAAAGAGACCGGTTAAATTAGTGTCTAAGGAATGGACGAATGGCCTCTGGGTATCGGTAGGGATAGACGACATTTTAATGATGGAGCGCTCAATTCGGGAAGTAGGGTAGGATCACCTGTTAACAACTTGATAGCTGCCGTTTTGTAGAAAGGAAAGAACATTTTGCCCAATCTCCATTGTCTTACATTGATTACCGTAGCATTTCCATTATTAGCCCGCGTTAGTTATACTTGTTTCGCGTGTAAATAATAAAAATCACTAAATAACAAAGTTTGTGCATTACTTTACGCTTAATACATACTACATGTTACTTAACGTAACATGTAATACGTATTTGGAAGTCGAGCTAAATCAGCAAAATTATTTGTTTCGAATAACATTTGTTTGCCCGTATTGAAACGTAGAATTTAGTTGGATTTACTATACTTTAGTTATCTCAGTTGGATGGGTTTTTTCCTGTTTAACGGATTTCGGACATCGGGATTCTGATTTCCAAGACAAAGGATCTATTTTGCAGAATTCGTTACGCAATAGTACCGCACACAGAGAAGGTTGCTCGTTAAATCAACAAAAGCCTTTGTTGATTTAATAAACAACGAAAATACTTCAACTACTGCATTTTGTTAAAAGAACAAAAATATTCTTTCACAGTATACAAACGACATCATTTGTTAATGTTACAAAAATTTTGTTGCATTAACAACGGTAGGCAAAGGTCTAAAGCTTAAAGAATTAACAATTATTATTATTTTAACTTCCAAACAATGTTATATATTTCTTACTTAGACGTTACCAATTTATGTAACCAAATGCGCTTGTCCGTTTATCAATTTAGAAGAAATCTGTCAGCCTTGCCTGCATTCCTAACGAATTAGAACGTGATCAATTTTCTACGAAAACATCCGTTTGCTTATGCATTAACTTTAAATGAAACGCACGCTTCAGAACTTCGTCACTTCAGTTTAATGTTCCATTTTCGTTATCCATATTGGCACAGACGTTATTGTGGTCACCATTCGTAATTCTTTTTTGCAGGGTTGGATACGTGTAGGTACAGTTCTTTTTTTTTAGTGTGTTCATTTATTACAGAAGTTCTTGATTATTGTGTAAAATTAGAAAATAATGTCCATGGATGTGTTGTGTATATTATTGTAGTACACGGCATGTCCATGAAATGGATCCATTATCGTTGTAATTGGTATTTATACATTAGTTCCTCGATAACAAATTCATTTGACGAACACGCCATGCTAATGTCCATCTTTTTAACGAAAGAAATCGAACTATTTTAAAAGTTGTGGCCCCGATTTGTGCTTTTTTTTTTATTATAACATATTTTATACATTTTTATTTTTCCTCTTTTAATAGGTAATATACCGTGCGTCTATTTAATACATCGTATCAGCATTGTAGTGACGTTCTTGCTTAATAAATTCATCCACTTCCGTTTCGTCCTCGTCCTCTGGTGGCGATGGACCCGAAACAGCAAGCATGGGAAGACCGAAATGCTGTTCATCTTCGCAGTCATTCAAGGAAAGGTTGTCCACACTTCGCGCCTTCCTGCATAGCTTCGATATCGAACCGTGTCGCCTGAAGAACTCTTTCGAATCGAAACCGGGACCGCTGTTCGACATAAAGATGGCGGAATTGATGCGTTGTCGTTGCTTTCGAAGGGGTGGCTTTTCGGGGGAGAACATGGAACAGAATAGTAGAAAAAATAATGGTTAGACTTTAACAGTTTTCGTCATGTTGGTGGTAAAAAAGCAAGATAAAATAATTGCTTTCCTCTCTCACATTGTCTTGTTTATATTGATTTGAATTGCTTATAAAAATGTATTTGTGAACCTTTCGAATTCGAACAACGGTACGGTACGGTAAAGAACATTTACAAGCTATGCATTGCATACAAGCATTGGCCATGATAGTAGTAGTGGTGATAGCTGAACGCCCTCAATTGGAGGTTCATTCAGGTTTTTTTTTTTATAGCAAAATAAAGTTTAGTCAATCAGCGAAGTTTCTTAGTGCGATATTCATATGTTTATGAAACCTGGTAAAAATGCACAGTGTATCGAAGTATGCACATAGCCTACTCATTTTTATTTGCCTAAATTCATTTTGAAATGTTTTTTAAAAGTTGGTCGGGTTTTCAGTTTTCTGAAAAATAGATTTCAATGAAATCTACGTCATTACTAGTCAAGCACTAAAGCAAGTAAATTGTACCAATTTTGTTCACGTATTGGAATAGTTGATTGTTGATTTTTTAGTGCATTTTTTTACAATTTGTAGAATAATTTAAACTGTTCGTATAGCCGTTAAAAGTATAACTTACCGGAAAAATGAGACGTAAGGACGTACAATTGTTAATCGCTCGAGATCTTTTTAAAATGAAAAATGCGGATAAAATAAATAAACAATAAGTAGGTAAGAGCAGTTCAGTGAGACTTGAAATGTGAAGCTGGAGAAGAATTTCTGGAGAAAAAGAGCCTCGCGATTCGTGGGCGCTTTACAACAGATACTTGCTTAATCTGACAAAATGGATCTTGAGAGAGCATGTGAAGCGGTGGTGAAACGAGTTCTATATCTTGTTTTCATTCTATATCGTGTTTTATTCTACAAATACAGAGAACACTTGTTTATTTAAGAATATTTTATGATATATACATATTAGTGCTGTACGTATTCAGCCTTCGTAGCCGTTAATTTATACAGTCTTATTCGGATATAGTACGAAAAAAAAAATTAGGTGAAAGAAACGCATGAGTAATGCCTAAATACAAAATATTATGGTTCTATGTGCACGTAGTAACGAGAAAATGATTTTTCTTTATTCGAGTCCGACTCTGTCTTAGTTAACATATGGGAATCACCGGCAGTCGCTGAAGCAGCGTTCGGATATCCATTTAGTATGCACATAGCATTCACCGTCATTACACGCAATTGCAATGGCATCCTATACGAATATCGAATACACCGATATGATTTTGATTTATGGCGAAACAGGACAAAATAGTCTTGCGGCAGAAAATTTGTACGCGGAACGGTTCCCCCCAATCGGCGGCATCCATCGTCCGAGACAATTGTGAGAACCGTGTATCGACTTCGAGAAACAGGATCAGTAATTCCACGTTTCGAAGGTCGTGGCCGTCATATATCACGTAGAGTTCAGCAAGCAGAAGAGCATATTTTAAACATCGTTGAGGCGGAACCAGGCATGAGTACTACAACTTTAGCCCAGCAAGTAAATGTGTCCCAAACGAGTAATCGTAGTCCCGATATAAATCCATTAGACTTTTTTCTGTGGGGATACATGAAAAGCTTGGTATATGATCGTCGCCCTGATATTGAAAATGTCGAAGATCTGCGAAATCGCATTTATGTTGCAGCTCAACGCATTCGCGAAGACATGGTAAATTTTACTCGTGTGCATAATAACTTTCGTCGCCGAATTGATGCCTGTATTAGAGCTCACGGTGGACATTTCGAACATTTTCTACATTAATAAATTATTTTGTCCTGTTTCGCCTAGATCGGTCCTTGTTAGGACCACCACAAATTTCATAAAAAGAAAAAGAATGTATAACTACAAATAACTCAAAACCCGACATTTCGGATGCATTAACTTTAAACATTAAGAACGCAAATCATATGGTTATCGGCATATTCAATGTAAACACATAAACACTTCGACATCAGCTGTACGACAGACTAATGCATTTCAATAGACTATTCACTATTCATAGCATCTACAATGCTTTATCGATTTTTATTTGCATCCGGGTTAACTTTGAATCATCAGCGGTATTTGTATAATATAGGAGAAACAAAGATATAGACCGGTTTTACCTGCATTTTGGGCCCTAAGATTTGATCAAAATGTATATGTTACAAATAAATTTCTTTTTAAATTTTCAGTAACACATTGATAGGTAGTCTTCAGATTTCGGTAGCTTACGTGCTATTTACAGGTAACCCTGTATATGACAAATAATCATAGCCATCTTTCGAATTTTGCAATGTTTGATCGATACTACAAATTACAAATTTTGTAATGTTTGATTGACACATTGTATGCTGTTTGTACAAAAATAAAAATACCTTTCAATAGGCCATATTTATTACTAATTCCTAACAATCATTAACCAACATCTTTGGATATTGAGCGATAAATTTTACTGAGATCTTCATAAAATTCAAATTAGTTTTCCATCGGCAATCTTTAGATTTATTAAAATCGACGGATTTTTCGTCAAATTAAATGTTGAATTCAAAGTTGAATGGACATGACGCCATTTTCCACGTTGTTACGTTTTTCTTTTTATGTTTTATGTTTGCAGCATGTATTATTGTATTTATTGCGTTTTAAAGATTTCTGGTAATTGATCCTTTAAAGTACTAACAAAACTGATAAAGTTGTTTCAATAGCATTTGTGTTTAGCTGAATTTCGTGTTTTTTTTTTTTACTACTTTCAATGTGTTTTGTCATTTTACTGTTGAAAAAACTTGTATGTAATGTTTCAAATAAATCTATTCGTTCTATGCAGAAGTTTAATAAATACTTCTAGGAATTCTCCAAACTCGTTATTGTAAATCAATCTTGCAAACAATGCTAATGGCTATCTGGGAGAATTCAGTTCAAACTTTGCTTTTGCATTTGCTTCTTTCCGAAATATATTTGTTTTATTACTTTAAATTTACGGAACTGTTTAGTAATAGTTTTAATGATTTCTGCGTTCTTGCTACTGGCAAACGTTACTTACACATAAATAATTTTTACTTTTCGTATAAATTCAGGGTGACTACATGGTTGCAGTTATTTTTAAAAAATTACTTAACTTTGACATCATCGATTTTAACAACAAACAAAGGCGATTACGATATGTATCGCTTGTGTTCGTGAAGTGAAACTGTGTTCGGAGTTGTTTGTCTCCTTTGTCGGCACAACTCTAAAAACATCTACCAACCACCACCAACCTTAATTATATATGCTAACATGTGATTAAAGTTCCATGTGAAACTTAGAAGTAGTACCGACGATCTTAATGTTGCCAGTTCTGATACTTTATGGCAGTCTTAGCGAACTTGCGCGACCCTAAATTAACAACTATTAACAACAGCTATTTATTATCGGGGCACCCCGAATTGTAGTATTCATAATTTTAACGAAAATAGTTGTAGAGACCGATAGTATGCGGTTTCGTTCCTGTGATGGTTGCCGTCACGTTCTAGCGATGTTACGTAAGTTAGGATTTCTGTTTCAGCTTAATTCACAAGGCATAAGGCGTCTGCTTTCCTGAGACCAAACAACAATCCAACTAATGGGTTATCAATGGAAAGCCTACATTAGAAAGGTGAAAACTGTTCATTTAATTTTTATGGCAATGCTTATTGGGATCGTCAAGACATAATCTTTGTCTACTATCTAAATGATTTTTTTTATCATATTTTTCTAAAAAAAAGATGCGTTTTATGGATAGTTATTGGGTTGCTGAAAACTGAACTGTAAAAGAAAACGATCATGATTGACCAGCAAAAAAGACTTTTTCTATCACTACAATGTAGTAGGTTATTCCTTTGGAGTTATGGCCGTGAAACTGATGAAATTAGGGCTTTCACTAATCTCCACATTTAGCACCCTCGGAATATTCTCTGCGGAAGCCAGTGCCTATTCTACGAAGTTGGACCAACACTATAATTCGAAAAAGATCAACAAATTGGAGCAGCATTCGGCGAAGTGTATAATTTTTAAAATCATCCTCATATCTACTTTAATGGATTCATACTTATAAAGAACAAATTACTCTGTAGCGTTCTAAACGAAGGCTTGCGATTTCTAAAATCGAAATTACTTGAATTTCTTCACGTATATCCGAAAAATTTCATGTTTGATTTTGTATATTAATGTGCGAAATTACATGTTTATCTACGGAAATTGGAAATGGTCTACATGAAATATATTTTGCCATAAAAAGTCGGGCGAAATAAACGACGATCGTACAGCCTAGAGATAACTGCTACAGCATTGATTCGGCGTTAATAATTTCGATCCTCATAAAACTTCGACTTTCAGCTAGTAAAACTTTTATTGTTATGGAAAAGGACGTTTCAAGGACATTAACTGCTATTGAATTAATCGTACCCTTGCTGTGTAATAAAAGTCTATGGCTTAATGTGAAGTATGTGATTGTACGGAACTAGTATTAAGATTTCTTTTTCAGGCCGGGACTTTATAGGTTTCGTGTATCAAGTTATTGGTTGTCTAAATTAGATCTCTAGTACTATATTTTTTCTTGTCGACACTGTAGCTGTTGCTTTTTATATTAAGGTAGTTTTAATTTACGTTGAAATAAACAACAGCGTTCTACTTCGCCATTAATATATGATTGCTTCTGAGAATCATATATTCGATACCTACTAACATAGGAGTCCTTATGCAAATAATGCAACCGAAATTAACTTGAACGTTTACGTTGCAAAGCGGTTATTAGGCTAAGTTTACACTCAATGAAAATGTCAAATGGTCAAGTGGGTAGTAGTGCCGAGAATATCGTAGTAATGCAGTAGATGCATGAGAAATATTCGGTCATAATACCTATGTATATGTACATATTTTATTGTGCGCCGTATATGCGAGCGTGGAATTATTGTGGTATGGGGGGAATATCGATGCGTTACTAAAGTAACTGCTGTGGTGTCAACATATGCCGTTATGTGGGGTAAAAGGTTATAGATGTAGTTGCGTTTGAATATAATAAATTTTCAATTCAGTACCAAGCGGAATTATAAATCGCCATTACTCAATAGATATAATAACAATAGCATTTATCCTAAAAGCTTACATATATGCAGAGAGATTTCTAATGGTTGTCAGGAAAAAACTACTTTTGTGGTGATCATATCAATACTTGTGTACTATCTTAAATGTAAAGTTAGCCGCTTGGGGAATTGAATGAAAAGTCTTTCTGAAGTCCCATTTACTCCGAAAAAGGTAGGCTTTTCTAGTTTTAGTTTAGTAGTAAAAGCCAATGGGACGAAGACGATATTCAGTAAAACACTGCTTGAGTAGAAACATTTTCCTAATCAAAAAAAATTACAACGCAAACCTTCAGTCATCAAACAGGGAAAATCATTTGGTTACTGGTTCGTCTGCCAAAACGAAAGGAAGGGGAAGTGCCCACGTTCAACGAAGCCCTTGAATGCCACTACGTCAAATGGCTCGACAAACAGACAGGAATTGTTGTATGAATATATGGCACGTTGAAATGCATGTTAATTAATAATTTTATTGAAGGTTTCTCACATAGCACAATCAGAACCTGAATCATGGTGAATAAGCCTACAGAAACGAGTTGTGCTTCACGAAATCAATAGAGATTACAGGACAGACTCTTGCGTATTCCCGTGAGACTGGGTCCGCGTTGCCCCCGAGAGTCGACAAAGTACGAGTCTGTCTAGTCGCTGCTAATTTAGTGAAGCGCACGAAAAGTGCGCTTGCTTCTGCAGGCTTAATGATGAAACTTTATACAAGCTTTCAGAAGTATAATTCGGTCAATAGAAGATTCCAATGAAGTTCATAAGACGCATGAAAGGGTTAACAGCAGTTCGCCATAACGTAATTTAAAACAATTTATTGGATAGTTAGATGTTCAACAACGTTGCTCTGGGTATCTTCAACAGAGCACTGCAACTGTTCACTCAGTTCAAGAAGTCAGACGTTAACTTAGTGGATTTTACAGTGATAGGATAATTAGTGCAGGACTCTTGCTAGCAAGATCATCAGATTTTTTTATGTGGACATCTTAACAAATAAACTATATCACAAGTATCGGTTAATAGCAAAAAGAATTAGAAAATATTTTCAACATCTCTTATATAAATAAATGCAAACACTTCATATTTTATAAATTTCAATCTATTCTATATTGATAAAATCGTTTAAACATAATTAAGACTATCGACTTGGAAATTAGATTTTTACAGTAAACCTTGCATTTATTTAAGTATTTAAGTATATTATAAAGTTTATATTTTGTACCATGCCTACTTAACTCATAACTAGAGAGGACAAAAGCGAGTAAAATCATATCTGTTTTGCAGCGATTAGACGGAGTCGTGTCTATTCGTCTCATGAGAATGGGTTCGTATTGCCTACTCATTTCGTGCAAACACGAGTCTGTCTAGTCGGTACAAAACAGTGATGATTTCACTCGCTTTTGTCCTCTCTAATCATAACTCATAAGTTTACAACATCCTTCAAAAGTGAGATATCTTTGCATTTGATTTTTATACTTTTATCTTTATTTACCTCGCTTTCAGATTTCCTATTGCTTCTATGCGTTTGTTTCTCAGTTCATTTTCTCGAATTAACATTTTTCTACTTCATTAATTCCAAAGTATATAATCGACTTCTGCGTGTCGCCTAAGCTCATTATTTTGATTTTGGCTTGATTTCGAGCCACATCTTGTGCGTCAGCACTATCACTCTTTTTGAGAGTACCTTCGATTCCTTGTCACCTAGTTATTATAGCTGCACCATCTGCTTGGGACACCATTTTTGATGGAATTATAATAAATGAACAATGTTAAAAAGAAAATGTTTTTTAATAAAGTACTTTTCCTTGAAATATCATTAGAACTTCTTTTATTTTTCCACGTTTATATACGATATTACTGTACGTTTTCTGGTTACTCTCGCATTATTTCCAAATATAGATCATTTAGCACAAACAACGGTTAAGTAATACCTATTACTGTGTTATGTGTATCAAAATACAAATTTGTCGTACACACACCTACCGCATCCATGTATCCGATGTAACGTTTACGAAGATATTATCCAGACGTACCAGCCTGAATTAAATAAAACAACCAGGTGAAAAAATTACGAACGAGCTCATGTGGTAATGTTCCCAGAACACGTTAGGAGCACACATTTCCCTTCGGGGTGTTTCTGCAGTAGTCGGTACAATTAGATATCAAATATTATTACGGCGAGATTAATTTGCAGGCGAGTGTTCGTACACAAAGTTCACATATGTGAACCTTGTGTACGAACACTCGCGTACCCACCTCCGACGTTTTGGAAAGCATTATATAAGGTGAATCAACGGTTTTGCGAAGTGCAATTACTTTTGAAATAAAGATAAAATTGAAGTATGATGTACCGAGCGATTCGTTTATCTTGAGACGACTAAATAACTTTAGAAATCATTTATGTAATAAAAAAAATATTTTGATTATGAAGGAGGAGCGCCATTAATGTTTTTTGAGTGTTAAGTTAGTTTTTCTTAATGGAAATGTACGTTTTTGGAATAAGTACATATGTTATTGGGCATGAAAAAACAAATAACTTTTATCCGAAATTTTTTTCATTAGCTAGTTACGCATATAAGCAGCTCCGCTTTGAAGTTGGTTCCTACTATGTTCTATCTCCGTTCTATAAAGAAAAAAACAAACGACCTACAAGTCTAGGAAGCTGTTTTTTTTTCTTTGCGGGAGAAGCGCAAGAGAAAAATAGCCGACATAAGAGAACAATGAAAGGTGAAAATAATGAAATTGCTGTATTAGCTTGTCGTGTATTTAGAATACTCCAGCGCCATCTATTTCAACTGTGCCGAATATTATTACATCAGCAGTTTCACGGGAATGATCTTCATAATCGAACTGCGTTTTGTGAATAGGATCAAGAGCAAACACAAACCAATCAAGACTTCTTTCTCAATGCACTATTTTTCGGTGAGAAAGGATCCACCAAGCATTGCCAGGTTAATCTGGATAACATGCATTATTGGTCAATGGAAAATCCGCACTGGTTACGTGAAGTTGGTCATCGACAATCTTAGACAGTCGGTGTATGGTGTGAAATTATAGATGATAAATTAATCGATCCCTTTTCCATCAATGTTACGTTGAATTTGAAAAGAGACAAGCCACGAATTATCACAACTGCTGGAAGTTGGGAGAAGAGAGTATCCACATGGATTTAACATGATGACAATTATATAAATTGGTGTGCTAACAGTCATGTTACATTAAAGACAGAATATATCACAGGCACCAACAACTTCAGACAGTATAAAGGAATGTGCGATGATTAGAGAGGACAAAGGCGGATGGACTATTACTTTTTTGCAGAGACTAGACAGACTCGTGTTTTGTCGACTCTCGGGAACACCAGTAGGCAATACGAATCCATTTTCATGAGGCGAATAGACACGAGTCTATTTGGTCGCTGCAAAGAAGGAATAATTCCACCTGCCTTTGACATCTCTAGTGCTGATTTATTAAATCTGCTTGTCTACTTCTTGTAGACTTGTAGCTTGTTTTAGTTGTTTTACTAATGTTTATATTTCGTAAATAGTTGTCAAATAAAAACAGATTTTTAGATAAATGGTAAATATATACTGTTAGAAATACTATTGGTATTGGCATCCAATGTACGCTGGTAAAATATTTTAGTGCTGATTTTTACAATATTGTTAAGCAAGCTGACTATATGTGATTAGTAAAACAGAAGTGACTATTTTTTAACGTAAACAAAGGCAGTTGCATGTGTTCTAATATTGCTAATGCTTCATATTTTCGTTAATAATGATTTTGCTCGCAAACGTGTTCAAAAGGTAATAAATTTATACTGTCTGGTTATTGTAGAATATACGATTTGCCGATGTTTACTAGTCATAAAACTGTATTCTATAATTTATGGCTTACTACAATTAATGACGATGGTTAAATGAAAATAATCCTAAAATCCTCTAGATTAGCAACAATTTCTATTTTATTTAAAAAGTAAGGTTTCGCCTAGGTTAACAATTTTTTAAAATAATAATATTTTGAAACACGATGTTTACATAGGACGATTCGCTTTATGTTTTCTACGTGTAGGCTCGCAACATATGTATGGAGAACTATCTACGGGCCGTAATAAATTAAATGAATTTTTCAAATAATTTGAGAGAATTGTTTATTTACTGTTACATTACTCAGTATTCAAAAGAAAAGTAGCAAAACAAAGTACGGAAATTGTTTATTTATTTAGTCGCGGATTAACGAAAGAAAATAAGGTTACTAGTTGCATTTACATGGGCACATTTATTTAGTTTAAATAAAAAAATGCATCACTAATAAAAATTTCAGTGTCAAGCTATCGATTCGATCTTATGTCGTCACAATTCACCTTGTAACACGTGTATATATGTACATATAATCCTAGCGGAGAAATTAAAATTTGTTGCAATCTATACATTTCAATAAATACCCACCGAGGTAATTGATACTTTCGTTAAAAGCATCAGAAGAAGCGGCATCTTTTAGAATCTGTATTACTGAATTTCGAAGAACATATTCTTTATCTCTAACATATATTGTTGCATTACGTATTTGTTTCTGATGATTTGTATTTAAAAACCTAAAACTAATGCTTCGTAAATAGTTATTTTTATACTACAACTTTTTTAGGCAAAGAAATATACAATATCGATGAATCCAAGAAAATCTACTTCGTGAACGCGTTGAGTGCAAGCATTGATAATTTTTGCCACTGAATACATTTAAAAACGAAAAAAGCGTGATAATGGAAATTAAATATAGTCCTACTGACTATATTGACTTGCATGCCCTTTCAAACGTACCTTCCGCTGTAATTGTATCTGAAACATTAAGTAACTCTTGCTCTGGAAAGGATAGCATAGAACTGGAGGAAGAGAATTCTGACTGATTCTCTCTGATTCATGGGTGCGTATTATTACCTTCGTTATTATTATTAGAAAATAAACGTGGTCACACTTTAGTTTTTGAGGAAATACATAGTTCGTGATTTCTCAGAGGAAAAAGTAATTGAAGAGTATCAAAGCACCAGACGAATTAGACCAATTAGACCAATTTCGAAGAATCTTGGTTAATTTATCTGTGATTTGTTTAATGTAGGATAGTTTCAATAAGAAACCTAGTAAACCAGAAAAAGATACTGGCTAAGGTGTATAATCGATATATTTCCAAAATTGAAGGATAGGAAAAGTGCCTTCGGTTATGTAAGTATTAATTCTAATAAAGGGATATAAAATACTGTAATTTTAATAACGAAATCAAAAACAAATGGTTAGCTCTCCCACAATCAGTTTACGATTGTAATGATACGTTTTTTTTTTTTCTTTTCCATATAACACAGGGTGAGTCGCGAGGAATGGACTAAACTCTAAGAGTGTTTTCTACAGGCGAAAATAATGTAAAAAAAAAACTCAAATCTTGTTATTCGATATTTATTTGTTTTCGAGGTATAGCGTAATTAAAAATAAACAAAATTTCATACATTAAAGTTTTGGTATTCTATTGGTATTATCGTTCTTTATAATATATCTTCAAAAATACCGCCATTTATTTCTAAACATTTTCTATATCGTCTACCAATGGCGCTGGTTGCGTTCCTGATTGCGTCAGGTTGATGTTTGATATTGTCAGCAACATTCCTAAGCCGTTGAATTAGTCGATCTAGTAGATTAGTAGATTTTAACCAGCCTCGTAAGCAATAATCGAGTGGCGTAAGGTCTGGAGTTTTAGGAAGCCAACCAATTTGACTATCACGGCCAATCCAATTCCATGGAAGCCTTTCATCCAAATGTTGCCTGACCGCACGAGCGTAATCTGCAGGCGCTCTATCGTGCTGGTAGAACATTTGGATTCTGATGTTCACTATGTTAACAATGACCAAGAGGTAGTGACGTTAAACGCATTAGACATACAAAACACTCTACACTATTTCTCGATTACTTTCATTCTGACTACTACGAATACATATATAAACATGATATACTAAATCGACATTTTTTAATTACGCTATAAGCTGAAAACAAATAAAAATCGGATAACAATATTTGAGTTTTTTTACATTATTTTCACTGTACAATACACTCCTAGAGTTTAATCCATTCCTTACGATTCACCCTGTATATCAAGCACGTGTGATTTTTTTTAGTTAAAGTTTTGTTCGCTGGAAGTTTTCTATAATCCCTTTATGGGAAGTGGACTTATTACTAACCATGCAACAAGATTTTATCATATTTCGCAATAACGTGAAACAATGCACATCCCTATTATAAATTTTTCCGTATTTCAGAACAGCGTTCCATTGGCAGAAGTTTCCGAAAAAAGGAATACACGTCAATCGTTTTTTGTAGCAGCGAGTATCTCTAAAGGTTTGATTTGACTCTAAGTGCTATATATGTATCGATGATAATTTAATAGAGAGAGAGCAAGAATAGACAGTTTTATAGCAATAGATTTGCTATCCAAAACGCCGTTTGTTTTAAACCCGATTTATTCATTTCTGTAGATAGTGTTCTTTAATAAAACTAATAACATCACTCACGAGAGAATTGAGAACGAATCATTATAATTAAATATAAAGTATATACAGTAAAATAACAATTTGTTTCGGAGTTTGCTTTAGAAATCATAGTTTAATTATTTACTGAACTCTTTGACAAGAGAAAGGCTTATATTTATTTTTATGCGTAAGCACAGAACTAATAAATACAAGATGTTCTAGAAGAAAAGCCAAAGATGATTCTGTTTTGCTTAAGCCATTGATTTTATGAGTAAATTTTGTTATTTTGCAATAACGCAATAATACTTAATTCTGTAATTTAGAAATTAATAAAGAAAATGATGTAAATTTGTAATTTTCTTTTTATCACCACTGCTTTTTTAATTTAATCTTAGGTATTTGGTATTTTTTCAAATATAGATAGATATCTCGTAGATAATCTTGAACCTGATGAAATTTCCCTAGAAAGGTAAGTAGTAACCATATTAAAAAGATAAGAGTGTTAAATTACATAGAATCTTGCGTTTAGTTAGCCAAACGTCCTAGTAACTACGTCTAGAACAAATAACAAAGTGTGGATAAAGCAACGCCTTAGCAAATGGCAATATTTGAGTATAAATGGTTGTAAAATTTTCACCCAAGTAGTTCTAGATAAAACAACCCAAAAAGAGTGACCTCAGCTGATTATGAAATTAGTTAAAAAAGTGTTAAATTTTTTAACAGTGTATGTTTTCTTTTTTTTAAGAAAATCAAATGTGGACCTGACTTCCATCGTACAATCGGAAAGAAAATGTTCATCTTCAATTTTAGTTCTGATTGAATTAATGCTTTTTGAGTTATTTATTTATATACAATAACATATAGTAATTATTAAAGTTGGTTACTTTGCGTACGCTTCACAGAAGTCGGTATGGGACTGATCGTTTGGATCCAGCATATGTTTTGAAAGCACGCGAGCACAACGAAGTGCTGCATATACGTTATACGTAATAAAATGTCGTCAATAAGTGGATCCAAGAAATGTCCATTGTCAGATGAAATGGATGAGTTTATTAAAGATTTCTCGGACTTAATATACGATGGCGTAACTACATTACAACTAAACATTTTGTCTAATGTTTTGGTCACAAACACATTCTTAAGACCACGTAGGAAGTGTAGAGGTAAATGTTTTGTTCTCTGTCGTGTACACCAACTCACACACGCAACACAACTCTGAAATCACCGATTTCATACATTATCGATTCAAAACGTTGCTACTACATGTACTATTCCTGTTTTTTGTGTGTTTATCCATATTGCTTTATTAGTGGAAAACCAAGTGCACATTTTCTTTCTTGCATTGATAACAAGGTCGTCTTGCGTTTCTATTGCATCACAAAGTCTAATATGCGAAGCATAAATTTGCGCGTATATCATGAATCACACACCCGAACAACCACTCCCAAACCAACACCCGTGAAGCTCACAGAAACTAGAGAACTTTAGTAACTATTGGTTGAAATGTTTGAAATTTCACCAGACGAATGCTTATAAAGTATGGCGTAATTAAGTTATTAAAAAAAAAAACAACACCGTGTATTACATATTACATTTTACATTTATTTACAAAAAATATTTTGTAGTTACTTATAAATAGAGCTCCCCAACTGCGTGGCGCACCATAGGCGTCGATAAGGAACATAAGTAAAGTACATAAAAACAAAAGAAATAAAGAATTTTAAAACGCTTACTTTTGTAATTAGCCGTATCCAATATAGTGGGTGCTAATGCACAAGGAAAATAGTATTAGTCAGCATACGAGGAGGTAGGCACATTAAAACTGTTACCGTAAGCGCAATCCGATTTCTCAAACATCTGAAGCATTAGGAATGTTTCCACAGTCGTTTCTTTCAAGGATGTTCGTCGTTCTGAAAAAATGTTTTTATATCTTGAAAATGAACGCTCGACGTCTAATGATGTAATACACGCGTAATTAAAATAATCTTTGAATTTAGTCACCGGATCAGTAGAGTTACCTTCCCAAACTTGTCTTAACCTGCTAAAATTTGTATCTTTCTTCATAACACTTTCAAAATTTCTTGTAACGATATCATTTTTTTTGTTATTTATACAGTGTAGGAGTGTATTAACGTCATCTAATATTTGTACTGACTCCGTCAGGGACAGTGCACTATTTTGTAATTTATTTATTGCCTCAAGTACTTCTCTATAATTGTTGTAAACGGTTTGTAAATCTGCTTCAACGGAAATATCTTGGAATTTATCCTGGCTTTCCTTAATAGCCGCAGATTCGTTGGGATTGAATTGTAAGACGACTGATTTTATTTGCCGGAAGTATTTAAAATAATAAAACGCTGCCTTCAGCCATGTCCCCCAACGCGTAAGAATCGGCTTTGGTGGTTCGGGAATACCGGGACACTGTTTATGAAATTCACTGATACGTTTGGGAGATTTGAGAAACACTCGTTTCGTATTTGTTATTAATGCATTTACCTCAGGGAAATTTGCACGAATAGTTTCAGCCGCAATATGCAGAGCATGAAGTTTACAAGTAATATGTAACATCATCCCATAATGTTCTTGAAGAGAACGACCTACACAACGCATTGTCGCGGCACCATCGGTCATGAAAATTAATACTTGAGTAGTGGCAATTTCAAATGTTTGTAAAGTATCAACGACTACGCTGTCGATAGCGTCGGCAGTACACGATTTTAGTCTTTTACTAGCTAATAAAATTCCCTTTGTAGGTTGACGAGGTTCCAGTATACGTACAATCACATTCAAAATAGAATGTTTTTTACGGTCTGTCGTTTCGTCAATACATAACCACAGTAGTTTATTTTTTATTGCAGATCTGATCCTGTTTTCAATTTCGTACACTTGGCACACATCTCCTTAAGCTTGTTTCCGACGGTAACCTCAAAGTCTGGATTATATTTATTCCAAAATTCACGGAATGGTTTCTTCCTGAGTAAGGAAAACGGTAAATTACACGCAGTCAGCATATAAAATAAATCAATTATAAATTGAGTTGCCTCAGTCGGTGATACACCCAGTTTTTTATTTTTGTGTTGCTGACTATTTACATGTCTTCTACAGCCATATTTATCATTGCCCATCAGAGGTATATTACAAATTTTACATATAATCTTACTTCCATTATGTATTAAGTCAGGAAATTCTCCACAGAACTTTTTCACTTTGTCGGCCTGTGGGCGTTTCTTACTACGCGCGTCCGCCATACTGTCACAACCCGATCGCATACGGTAATAAACTACCGAAATGCGATGCGAGTTATTTGCTTATATATTACATTACATATCCCCCCGGCCACGCCCGGCGGTACGCCTTCTGACCTGCCACGCACTTTGGGGAGCTCTACTTATAAAGTTTCTTAGGATGAGTTTATCCGCGAGGCATGTCTCGCAAAATGTGGATTTGTCTCACGTTACTTTGGGTGAGTTAACATCAGTTGGGTTTTGGTTGTAGAAAAGTGCTTACGGTAAAATAAACTGGTTTATCTTGTCTCATGCTAAATTGACTCACCCTGTCTCATGCACAAGTTATAGCGGTTGATATTGGCTCGCTTCTAGGCGATCATTGAGCAATCGGTTATTTCTTGATTTTACCGATGTGTAGATCTTCAATTTTTTTTAGATAGTTTTGACATACGGTGTGGTGTAATGAAGTGGTATTCCTTATACCGGGTGTCGCAAATAAATCGCTAAGGTGGACAAAATTCAATCGACAATTATATCCTTACTTTAAATGGAAAATTAGTCAGATTTTCAAAAGAAATGGACGACTAGAATGTATACAAATAATTTTTGGCTAACTAAAAAATTGAAAATATGTGTAATTAATTTAATATAATTAATAATTGTTGAACTGTTAAACTTTTAACTTAATCAAAACAGGTGTTCATTTAAAGCAAGTGTGTATGCTATTATCCATTAAAATGTATTTATTTTGGTACCAAGCAGGAACTTTTGATGAATTGAAATAATCTCTGAAATAGGAAAATGGAATTCTGCAGTTCTTGTCGTTTTTGGCGCTAGGTTCATCCAAAGAGTTTGTTGGTAAGCAACATAATCGCAAGAATTGTGGATCCGTCAAATCTCAATGTTAAAAATGAAAATTATTCTTCGTCTTTCATATTTACTTTTGTCATTCTTCTTATTATTTTCCTATATTTTCACTGGTGTTATTAATTGCTGCTGTTCCTTCAATTTGTAAAATTTATTGCAATGAATTCATTTTTCATTTTCTTGTCTTGTTTTTACGATGATCTACGTATGAACTGAGAAGATTATCCTTAACATTCGGTATTGAGTTTACTGAACCCTATCCTCGTAAATCGATTGTAACTTCGTCTTTGCTGTGGGAATAAGTCGTTGACTAACCCTGGACAGTCCCGTTGAAGGATTCCCATTAATGAAATAAACAAAATAGAAACAAATGCAGGAATATGCGATGGAAATGCGACAAATGCTTTTTGTAATTGAGATAACTCCGCTGCAAAAATCATTCCTCGCCCATCCCTAATATAGCGGGATTATTGACCGGTTAGTAACATGTTAAGTTTTCAAGAAATTACAACTGCCAAACTTAATTGAGATTAAACTTTATGAAAAGTTCAGAAACACAAGATGTTTAGTGAAAGTTTATATATGTGTAATACGGTGTCGAGGCTGAGCTGCGAGATTTGTGAAGTGAGGCAGCGAAAACCGCTTTAGAATAGGAAGATTGAATAATACTATCTGCCTAATTCAAATCGATGTCGCCGGTTGAGAGTTCGTTTACGCAGTTGAAATACGCGAGCTTTGGTATAGACGGCATAAATGGAAGCAAACGAGAGTCGCCTTCGGTAACACAGGGACGAGGTTACGCAAAACGATATTTCGATTTCGAAATAAAAATCAACTTTAGTACGAATAAAAAGGTGTGTATACGCGGAAATTTTACATTTTACAAATACACGAGATCGTAAACATCTACCACAATGGACGGTGTAAGGCAACGAAGTGTTCTTGTTTATAATTTTTATAAAACTACATATTTAAGAAACAACGAAACGAACGAAGCCGAAACTTATAGCATATTCGAATGTAGAAATAATAGACATCACTGTATACATGTATGTATATTCGCAGTTGATAGTGATAGTGATAGTAGCAAATAGTAAAGAAGATCTGCGGTACAATTGGAAATATGAAATTAAAGATCACGAAGTATAGAACGAAGTCGAACAAAGGGAAGACAAAAATAGTAGCAGTAACAAGACAAAGGCGACATATGTATATAAATAGACGGCATGAGTGTTGTATCATGTGTAACAGAGGAAACAAGAAAACATGAAACAAAACGCAAATAGACCGAGGAAAAGATTATTAAACAGTAAGGAAGTAATAAAACGTATAGGTGAGTCCTGGTTAATAACACAACGCGAAAAGAAGGCATTGTAGGTAAATATCTGGGGAACCATAAGCATCGAAAGATGAGAAATAAAAAAAATGTAAGAGAAGAGCTGAAAATAAAGTTAAAAGATTTATAGAGAAAGGGCAATTAGTATGGGGGGCATTTATGTAGGCTAAGTAGCGAAACACTGGTAAAGAAAAATGTGCGAAACTAGAGTTCCACCCAAGCATTAACGAGGAAGGTGGAGATAAATTTGTGGTGGCATATTGAGAATTATATTGAAAAGCAGAGAAAAAGGGAAAAATAAATGGAATACTTTTACAAAGAAGTGACTCGAGCGGTTTTTTTGCACTCTTTGGGTAATAAAGGGACATGATTATATACGAGTATAAAAAAAAAAACGTTATTTTGGTAGGAATGGGCCGATTTGGTACGGCCAACTGAGCACGAGATAACTTGAGACAGACTTGAAACAGAGACAACTCCGTGTAAGGAGCCGCGAAATGCGTGGACCAAGCGTACTTATATGACCGCTTCTATGGCTGTATTCTTTTATTCTATTATTTGATAAGCTCATTTTTAATTGGCTTGAATAGTTAATTTATCATGTGTTTAAAGTGACCTGTATTAAATCGTTAAAGCATTTCGTAGCGTCAAGTTATCCTTGCACTAAGTTGTCTTGCGACCAGTTATTTTCGACAGAGTTGGGTTTACATTATTTACATATGATTGCAGCTTTTCAATGTTTTGCTTGCAAAAAGTAACGTTTCTTTTATTGAAAAAGAAATCAAATCACATTAGCATTCGTAATGAAAGAAGTAATTGATCAAAAGGTAAAGTAAAGAATCAACCATACCAGGCACAAATATAATGCAGCAGCGTAGCAAGATACTTTAAAAAAGAAAACGCAGGGTTTAAATAAGAAGTAACTAACATGTAAAATCGAGACATGTTATTTGATACTGACAATTGCTGTAATTAATTAAATTTGAATAAAAACCATTTTTTATGAACATTTTGATGTTCTTAATTTAGATCGTGGCACATGAGATATTGTTGGATTTGTTTCAATATTATCTTTCAAAATTATAAATATACGCAGGATGAATTTTTTAAAGAAATTTTGCATCAGTTCCAGTGAATTTGGAAATCGTATAGCATTAATAGGTTTCACTGTATAATAATATGTTACAGAATCGTTATTAGAGGCAGGATTGTCTGCTAAAAAACAAACGAAAACTTCGTAGGATTTATCTGTTTACTAGAAGATTGGTAGAATATTAAGAAAGAGACTATTCAACATCGCAAAATTGACAAAGCACCATAAACAAATTAACACAAGATTTGGAGAAAGTACCAATGAGTAGGTGGAACAAATACAAAGCACACAAAATCAAGACATTGACGACCAATTACGTTACAGTTGGAAAAATCTAATAATTGGAAAAGATAAATATGTACCTAGCGTTGCTTTTGAGTTTATTGCAAGCACAAAAACGAAGCATTGTTATGATGAACGAAGATAATTCTTGAAGAAGACTGCTTGAATATGAGATGAGAAAGCATATTGTCCGTTGCGTAGATTGTTCCAGGTTCTTAGGACAATAGTCTGCCATGCTATGACAAGAAGTCTTGTCTGTTGATGTACGGTATAAGAGATATATCATTTTGTATTAGCACCGTGGTATGAGGATACTCTTTATGCCAAGTAATGGAGGATAATTTCAAGTTGCTAAATTTATTAAATACAGATTATTGTCAAAACCTACTGAGAATGAGTTACGTTTAAAACTCAGGAGAATATTGGATTAGCTAGTGGAGACGTAGTGATTGCACCAACGAATAGATAAGAGGAAGAAATAACGGCACTATTGTAAAAAATTGAATTAACCTATTATTATGATTAATAATTATTATTGATTGATTCAAGAATACGTGTAAGTCTATGGAAAATAGAGCATGTGAAATGCATCGTTGTTGAAAAATATTGATCTATTGTCAAAATTAGCGATTATGTTAAATCAAATGCAAAATGTATATGGGTAGACATTGCTAATGTTGGTTTTAATGTTGTTTCACTGGATACAATACATTTCTAAAAATAGTCTTTTCGTCAATTGCAGGTGTTATTATTAGAGGAATTGTGTTCAGATGACGCGGTTTTCGTTAATTTTTGTATAAAATCCTGAATATGTTACCTTATCCGTGTTATGTTTGTAGATCTTCTCGCATTTGCTGCAAGGTATCAGGTAAATTACACAGCATTGAGGTTGTTGCTTTTTCTTTATAGATGATTGATGAATGAATAGTAACGGGTATTTAAGAATATTGAACTTGTTAATGTTCATACCAGTGACATGTATGTATATGGAAAGGAATCTTTTTTTATAAATAACTGAGGTATCCGGTATTTACAAAAATAGCTAAAAATCTGTTAAATTATTTTCGTTCAAGGTGTTATCAGAGATGTCAAGTACTTTATTTTTCATAGAATTCTTCGCATCTACTTTCCCAATATTCTTCTCAGTTTGTGGTTTTACGTTGTACAGCCAGTACTCATACCCAACCAGAGGCTTATGTTCAGAAAATGAAATCTTTCTTTTATACAAATTTAATGATAAATTTGATAATTAAATGATTTTGATTTTAACGCACAGTAGCAGCATTTTATAC